>CAMGYJ010000003.1:16250753-17450753 GCA_946122785.1 Linum tenue | reverse complement strand
AAAAATTAGTAGATTAGCAAATGACTATGGGGAATAAGATATCTCATTGGAGTAATTAAAATCAAATTGATCATACAAAATTATCTAAGTAAGGGGCAGCCACAGATAAGATCGACCCCACATGATAACCCTCAATCCGTACAACATTGAAATCGATCCAAGATCCAAACTTTTGGAAGGCTCAGCAGTCAGCATCAACTGTTAAGTTTCAAGCCAATCCAAACATGGTGTGCGGATAAAAAGAGCGGGAGGAAATCCACCGACAACACAGCATCAAATTACACTGATCTCTATCATAGAGAACAAGAAGCACAATGAAATTCAAGCGAGTTGCCCAGATATTGGTTTAACTACAACAGATCATACGATCACAGAAATCTCAGAAAGGTTCAGTACAGCCAAAAGCATGCGATCCTACTTCAACAAGTCTCAAAAGAGTCAAACCTATCAAACTCATCGACTACCCTGAGTCCAAATCAAACCAACCAAGAAGCAATTGGAATCCGGAAACTCAATTGAGCTCCAGATTCGCAGCACACTGAAAGCAGAAACGTGATTTGTAGTAGGATCCAGAGTGAGTGCAAGAGATCGAGTCGGGTACTCTTGGAAGAGAGAGAGAGAGAGACTTACCGAAGGACCGGTCGATCTGTTATGGTAGTCAAGAAGGAGTCGAGAAGGATAAGAGAAGGCTTTGATCTTGCGAACGAAAACGAACTGGTGAAGACGTATGTGGAAATTGGAATGGAAAAGAAAAACCGATTTAAGAAGGGATATATACGGGAAGGAAAGAGTGAAGAATGGTTTAATTACATAAATGACATCGAACTTTGAGATAACTACAAAGTAGTCACTATACATTAATTTATTTATATTTGCGCTATTCTTAGCAGCAAATTTTAGCAATGAATATAGTAGTTAGTGATGGCAATGAGGCGAGGCGAGGCGAGGCGGGGCGGGGCGGGTATCTCAATTCTCATGTTTTTCCCCACGTTATTATGGGACGGGGCGGGTAAAACTCGCGCTCGTACGGGACGGGGTTGGTCGACCCACTCTACATGTTATTTGAAAAAAATACACGCAAATTGTACTTTTTAAGATAAAATGAAGGGAAAACACTTTATGAATGAAAAATAGTGATAATAGAATGGATAATTGAGTCTAGCTAGTTGAAGAAAAGTCAAAATAAGAGAAATATGTATAGATACTATAAGAAATTGAGATAAAATGGGTATAGAATGGGGCGGGGCAGGGCGGAAGTGGATACCAATGCCTCACCCCACGCTACTGCGGGTCAGGTCGGGTAATACCTGCGGGGCGGGTTGAAATTGCCATCAATAATAGTAGGGGATACGGGTCCCTCTCTTTTTCTCTCTCTCTCTAAGTTTCTCTCTGAAAACCTAATCACGATTGGACGATTGCAGCCGTCACTGACGGTGTGACAATTGTCGGTGATTGTGGCTCCTGGATATCGTTGTTTGGAATTCCCGAGGATAATCATCTAGACTATGACAAATCGGAGTATGTGAACGGATCATTGAGAATTCCAAGTGAGGTGATAGAAGAAGGATCAAAGCGTTGGGAGAATTGCTTAGTTGGACAGTTCATCGACCGCCCAGCTTCAATCTCTTCACTAAGGTATTGGGAAAATTAGTTATGGGACAAGGATGGAGAGGTCAAGGTCTCTTGGATGAGGCGATGACTGGTTCTATTCCAATTTGCCAATGCTGAGATCTGTCAGTGGGTGTTTGAAAACGGACCATGGCATCATAGGGAGAATTTGTTTCTCCGAAAATGGGAGCCAGAGATTAGTCCACTTAAGATCGAAAACACTGGGCTGCCTCTATGGATCAAGCTATCCAATATGCCGACGGAGCTTACATCCAAGGAAGGGTTATGAAGAGTGTCTAGTTCGTTGAGACTCCCTTTGTGTATGGATAAATCTACAACACATGGACGAAAAGTGGGTTTTGCAAATATTTGTGTGGAGGTTAAGGCAACTGCTAAGAAGAAAACGAAACTGAGTGTCCCAACAGATGGATTGCGTGAGCTTTTTATTGATGTTGTATATTGTCATATGCCAAAGGTTTGTGAGAAATGGCAGTGTTTTGGGTTAGGTAGTGGGACTTCAACAAAGGGTACGGCCAAGAAAATCCCAGTGATAGGTGAGATTCCAGGAAACCCATATAGCAATTGACAATTAGAAGGAAGTTCCTCTGGCAGTAGAAGTAGAGATGGTGTCACAGGAGCAGGAGAGGCACCTCAGGTAGCAAAAGAAACGCAAGAAAAATGGAAAGAGGTTGCTGAGGAAGTGGCATCAGATGATGCAGTGAATATGCAAGGCCAAATAGTATCACAAACCCCTTCCCCGGGAAGCGGGTTGGTGGATGAAGATGGCTTTACTCTGGTGGTTATCAGGAAGCAGAAAGTGTGGATTAGCTCTGGTTCAAGTAGCAATGGCATTCAGAGACAGATAGTATTAGATGAAAGAACATATCCCAGCCTGATGGGAAGTAGAGAAGGAGTTAGACCTGCAGTGATCCACCCTCCTTCACCTCCTAAAGGGAGAGGAAGGGGGGAAAAGAGAGGTAAATTAAGTTGCTTAGCTGGTATATCAGGGGATTCAACTCCCCTGATAAACACTCAGTTGTTTTAGAGCAGTTGAGGGTAAATAAAATAGATATAGTAGGCTTGCTAGAAACTAGAGTGATAGAAGATAATATTAAGGCAATAATTACATGTGTTTTTTCTGCATAGCAACACTTAGATACCTATGCTAAATCAAAACTGGGAAGAGTGTTGAAGAAGGGGAACATTTTATACAGATTCTGGTTGAAGATAGAAGGCCATTCATGGTGTTCTTGTCTATAGCCCTAATAAGGAGGCAGGGAGGAAGTTACTTTATCAAGAGCTATTAGTAAGGAAAGATACTAGTATCCCTATGGTCTATATGGGGAATTTCAATGCCATCGTTGAGGTTAATGAAGCTTCTAACACGCATTTAGTAACACAAAGTATGGATGATTTTAGAGGCCGGATCAGGGATATGGAGTTGATTGATCACAAGGTTGCTAGATCCTGGTTTACTTGGTGGAATCGACAAAGGGCTAACCCAACAGCTAGAAGGATTGACAAATTGATAGTGAATGAAGTTTGGTTGGAGATTTTCTCGAATAGCTCAGCTAAGACCCCCCCCCCCCCCCGAATTGTTGGTCACTCTGGTTTAATTTTGGATACAGACTCTCAACTGAAAATACTTCCTAAGCCATTCAAGTATTTTATTTTCTCACAATCCCACCCTGCCTATTTATGTATCATTCAGCAGGCATGGCAGAAACAAGTGTCAGGTTACCCTTATTATATTTTCTTTGGAAAGCTACAGAACGTCATGCAGGGGCTCAAGAAGTTGAATCGTGATGTATACTCAGATATCTCAGAAAGAGTGAAGGAAGCAGCAATTGCATTGGAGGTTTCTCAAATGGCAATATTGAATCATCCTATTGAGGAGCTCATATCTGAAGAAAAGAAGTTGTGTCTTTAATATCTGGCATTAAAAAAAGCAGAAGAGTTATACTATAAGCAGAAGACTAGAACTCAGGCAATACAAGAAGGGGATGCTAGTGCCTCTTATTTTCATAAGATTGCAAATATAAGACTCAAAAGCAGCAGATTACTCGAATGGTGAATGATAAGGGAGAAATGAAAACTGATGTGAAGAGCATAGGAAATATTGCAGTGGATTTTTACACACAGTTAATTGGTACTGAGCATCCAAATGTGGAGCAGCAGCCACTAGAGTATTTTCAAGGGATCCTACCGCACGAGGGCAATGTTAATGGGAGGAATCACAAGAGTTGAAATTAAGCAAGTGTTTCAAACACTTGGGAGGGTTAAGGCCCCTGGACCTTATGGGTTTCCTGTTGAATTCTACAAAGCACATTGGGATCTTATTAGAAAAAAGGCGGAAGAGGTAATCCTTTCTTTATTCTCTACTAGTTTCATGCCTCCAATTGTAAATAGTACCATATTTACATTGATTGCAAAGTTGCCTTGCTCTGATAAAATGAAGGACTTCGGACCTATATCCTGTTGCAATACCTTGTATAAGAAAATCTCTAAAATGTTGTCTAATAAAATTGCATTAGTACTTCCTAGTGTAATGAGTCGATCTCAGTTTGCATTCATTAAAGGGAGGGCAATTAGTAATAATATGCTTTTGGTATCTGAGCTTGGGAGGAATTATCATAAGAAGAATATTACTCCAAGATGTGTGGTAAAAATATATATAATGAAGGCATGTGATTCAGTCAATTGGAAATTTCTATTTCCTGTAGTGGAAGCAATGGGATTTTCCTTTGGCTTTCTTAACCTGCTATCTACCTGTATTACACTATTACTACTCCAACTATTAAAGTCTCAATCATGTGGGACTCTGTGGGAACATCAAAGCATGTAAAGGCCTGAGGCAGGGAGACCCTCTGTTTCCCTAGCTGTTTACAATTGCTATGGAAGTACTTGATTATTTGGCTAGGAAGGTTGTGCTTGAGAATCAAATTTATTTCCATCCTAGGTGTAAACCTCTTATGATAATGCATTTGTGTTATGAGGATGATCTCATGATGTTTACAAATGGAGAAATAAGAGGGTGGTTGGGATTAGGAGGTTAATGGATAGTTTCTATAAGATTTCGGGTCTGAGATGCAATCCAACAAAGTGCCAGCTATTCTGTGTAGGGATATCCAAAGAGGAGATGTGGGACATATGAGATTATACTGAATGCCCTCTAGAAACTCTCCCAGTGAGGTACTTAGGGGTTCCACTTATTACAGGAAAACTCACAAGGCAAGACTGTCAAGTTCTAGTGGATAAAATTACTCAACGATTAAGAAATTGGCGGTCTAAGTTGTTGAGCTATGCTGGCAAGATTCATCTCATAACTACAGTCATATCTAGCACTCTCCAGTAGTGGCTTAATATATTGTTGTTGCCTCAGTTTGTTATCAAGGAAGTGGAGAGAATTTGTAATGAATATTTGTGGGATTCAGCTGAGAATGGGGTCACGAAAAGGGCAATAATGGTCTGGGATAAGCTGGAAATTCCAAGGAAGGAAGGTGGATTTGGGATTCGCAATTTTAGTATATGGAACAAAGCATGTGTCCTGAGGCATATGTGGGAGATCTTAACTTCTGGGGGGTCACTGTGGGTAGCCTAGGTTTCCAGGTATAGGCTGAAAGGGAAGACTATCAGGGAAATCTCAGCAACTTCTGCTGGAACATGGATTTGGAAACATTTCCTGAAATGTAGAGATTTGGCATTCCCTTTTATTACTGGGACTGGTCCACATTCTTTATGGCAAGGAGAGCAGATGAAGTAATATTCAGTAACTAGGGTTTGGAATTCCATTCGACAACATGTACAGGAGGTCACCTAGTGGAACTTGTATGTGCTAAGGAAGTTATACCTAAGCATGGTATGATCCTCTAGTTAGCACTGCATAACAAAATGGTTGCACAAGATAAGTTGTTGTCATGGGGGAAATCAGTGTCAGGATTGTGCTTATTGTATCCGGAGGAGTAGAAAGCAGGGAGCATTTACTTGTGTAATGTCCTTACATTGTGTATGTTCTGCGGCAGAGTTTAAAAAGTCACTCCCCACCTGTTACAGGGGATTGGGAAGGTGTGGTGTCATGGTGTGTGCAGAAGTTGAACTCGAAGACCTCAAGGCAAAGATTGTGTAGATTGATTTGGAGTACTGCTCTTAGACATGTTTGGCGAGAGAAGTGTACTCGGATGTATGGATAAAAGTGAATTAGAGATCCGAAAGAGCTAGTGAAAATCAAACGCGAAGAGGTCCTCTATCGAGCAAGTGGAGATCTTGCCCTTCAAATAGAGCTAGATAGTTTGTAGATTAAAGTCATAGATATATTATATTCCATAGCAGATGTTTGTGTACAGGTTTGAGAGGCGCATCAGGATTTTTTGACGAAGGTTGCTTATTAATGCAATTTTTTATTTCGCATAAAATAAAATAGCAATGAATAAAAATCTTTAAATGCACATTTACTGTAATAATGTGGGATGTTGAGTCCCTTAATCCGTTTCTACAAGTTTCTTTACATGATTGCAAGGGCGGAGCTAGGATTTGGAATAAGGGATCGATTTTTGTGTGTAATATCAATAAAAATTAAAAATATATATTTAAAATGAAGGATTTTTTTTTATAATTACCGCCACCGGTGCATGTTAAAAATAAATAGTAAATGACCATGAAAAATTAATCATTTTTTATAATATGTATCATGTTATTCATTGTTATTTTAATTGAACATTGTATACGGATACTAGCAGAGGGGCCGGCCCGTTGGCCGGCTAGCTGGATTAAATTAGTGATTGTTTTTGGGCCGATCATAGAAGCCCATTAGTCCAATTCGAAACCACAAAGGCTATCTATTGCATTTCTATTATGTTTAGCCAAAATTGAATTATAATTTCTTTTTTCTTATCCTTTTATGTTCCTTATCTTATTAATTTGAATCTTATTTGTTTACTTTTGCAAAACCCTTCCTTTTCAATTATATCAGGGCACTTCATACATTTTCTCTGGTCGTGTAATAGAGCTGAGGAGGTCTTGGTGTGATGAATTATGAGCAATCAAATTGGCAAATGGAATTTCAGCATTGAAAATGCCATCACTTGACACTTTACAAATCCCTATACTAATAAAACATAGTACCAAAAGGTAAAAAAAACATCAAAATACCTAATTTAATAAAGTACCAAATTAGAAACATAGTTTGAATTGTGCAACTACCCAATTTCGAACGTTCACCAAATGGACATTAACTTACTAAATGATATATGGGGAGAAACACTACCCAAACAACTTACTAACCACTAAAAGACACTGATTTGTGACCTCATTAACACGTCCAACTTCAATCATGAAAATGAGAGATCTGTAAGTAATAGATCTCAGGTTGGCTTCAAAAGTAGTAGTCCAATCGATTCTTGGGTTGTGCACATTAGTCGATAGAAATAGAATTTCCCGAACAGAACTTGCTTCACTCACTTCCATTGCTGCTTCCAATGAATAGTCAATATAATCATGGTGACTGATAAGCAGGTTGCTAGATCTGATAAACATGTTAGTTGAATTTAGACCCCAATTAAGGAAGATGCAATTATAGATGTATACAAATTGAGTTATCCTAACCAAATTGAATAGAATTCAACCCTAGATATAAAGAAATTAACTTACTGATTCAACAAAATATGAAGCTGTGGATAGTACAAATTCAAGTAGACATTACTTGCAAATGAGGCTATAAAATAGAATTGATCTACAAAAACCAAGTACTTCATTAGAGTAGGTCATTAAATGTATTAGTAACGCATCAACATATTTACGTACTATCGTTCATATAGGCATAGACTGAAGTGAAGATAGCAACAGTTCCTGGTGCTGGATCAGCTTCATTTAGACTCTCAATTTGCTCAATGCAAGAGTTGAATAGTAAAACTCTGACCGTAATTCCCCTAAAATTAAAATCTCATTAGTTCCATTTTTCAAGCAAACACACAGGAAATTAGAGTACAGATCAAAAAGCCTTACTCAAACAGCCTTAGGAAAACATGTTTGCTTCGTTGAACAACACCATGGTGATAAATTGTTTGTATTGGTTCTACAACATCTATTTCACCTACCAGATCTACACATCATATCAAACCAATATTATGATCATTCAAATAATAACATCAACCATAACTACTTGGAGTTCTCTATCTGGTTAATGATTTGCTTACCTGAAAACATTTGATCATTTTGAACAGCATCAAAGAAATCAGCAGGACCTAGGAACCGAAAGCTGCATAATGATATGTCGGCAGCATTTGGCAGTCGATATACACCAGTGTTAGGATGAAAAGAGATTCGACTAGTTGACATTGCAACCCGAAAAGAAACTTCATACGAATCAACATCGAAATTTTCAATCCGATAGATTCCTCCTTGTTGTATGGCTGGTAAGAATATCGGGATTTCAAGGCGATGAATAACAACCTCCATTTCTGTTCCCTGCAAGTCGTTTTTAAGTCAAAAACTTGAATGGTTAGAAGCTTGTATTGGGTAAATGATACACAACATGAAACGTGATAAGGAATTCAATAGACGTACTAACCTCACTATCTAGGAACATCATGTGTAGGAAGAGAGTTTCATCTATATAAGCTATTAAAGTCCTCCATAAACGCAAAATTCTCACTCGAACAGACCATTGTTGCCCATGGGAAACCTGCAACTCACGTACAGAACGGTACACCATGTCTTGGATTCAACATTGATTCACCTTCACCATTCGATTATTCTGAACTCCAAAACCAGGGAATGGAAGTTGGGAAAGTAACAAAACTATTGTGGATCTTAGGCAATCAAATAACCTGGGCGCGGGATAATATTAGGTGAAAATGGGATTATGTGGGATTAATGTGGGGTGTGGGATTAATAATAAGCAATAATATCCATAATGTGTTGAAAAATGTTATATGAGATGAACGTAAAAATAGTAACAGGAAATAAATACTTGGGCCATCTGATCCAACACTCTAATTGATTTCCAGCCCACAGAAGAATGGGCGAATACTAAGCCATCAGATTGAATGATCGGGAAGTGGAACCAAAGTCGAAGGCTGTATCCGTCCTTCACCAACCAATCGACTTCCTTCTGGTTCTAATCCTATCTCAGATTCCCAATAGTTCTGCTTCATCTTCCCCGGGTTCTCGAGTGATTCCTTATAATCCTATCTCTTCATACTCACCCATCTGAGAATCCCTAGCACCGGGCCTCACCTTTTGGCTGGGGAGTTTGTATGTGTTGTTACCACTTATAATGTGTGTAGTGTAAATAACAAATTTTATTATGTATTTTGTATGTGTAGTTACCACTTATAATGTGTGTAATTAGTAAAAATTACTATGCATTTTTATGTGTTGTTACCAATTATAGTGCATTTTAAATAACAAAGACATGCAATTGATGCGATATACATGTTTACAAATAAAGCATTTATATTTGATCTTTGATATAGTACAACATATCAATGAAAATGTTTTCCAATATTTATCATCTTTGTTGATCACGACACAGTTTATAAATATGAAATTGTATGATTTGAAAGGGCCTGTTGCGGATTGATAGCCACAAACGAACGACCTTAATTGCTAGCCCCAAATTTAATATTTTGTCTCTTAAGATTGTTGCAATTCTTCCCACAATAGATAACGAAGTTAGACTCTTTCAAGTACCAAAGATTCATCTCCAATTTTAATTTTAACGTGCCTAACCACCAAGATTCAATTTAAAAGGAAAATACGCATGCTCTTGCGATTAATCTAGGATCAAGAAAGAAAATTTTGATCGAACGACAAAAGGGAGTGCATTACATGAAAACTCTAGTATCAAGAAAGACGAATGAATCTAGGATCAAGAAAGACAATTTTGATCGAACGACAAATGGGAGTGCATTACATGAAGACTCTAGTAGATTATGAAGAAGGGAAAATGTCATGGGAGACTCAAACTTGACGGAAGGAGAAGGGAAGACAGAAAGGAATTTATTTGTGGGTTGAGAGAAAGGGGATGACGAAACTCAGTAACAATTATGTTTTATTTCCTCCACAATGTAAAACAAAACACGAACGAAAGAAAACTAACATTTCATGGAAAAACCACAATTATCTAAGAATTTTTTAGACTTTTGAAAATGAAACCTGAAAACAAAAACCTTGTTCAGTAATGATTACTTAATATGAAAGCTCGGTGGTCTAATTATCATATTTTTAAATTTAATTTGTATTTACATAATTGTACCATATCAGCAATTTGGCATAAAAAAGCCTATCAGAGCCTAAGTCATATAGACAATTTTAGTACTACAAAACGCTTGAACAACCATTTCAACACAAAATGTGAAAATATCATATCATTGACTTTTTTCGGTACAAACTCTGGTAATATTTTTCAATTTAATTAATATAAATTAACAACAATTCTCAGATTAGGTGAAAACAAATTTGTGTGGGAGGTTAAACCTACTTTTTAGTAAAATAATTACATAAATTTTAAAAATGGTTAAATATTAAATCCTCAATTTTTGCTGGTAGTTAAATATTAATTACCACTTTTGCATGTGACCTTTTGACAGTTACATAATTTAAAATGAATTGATTATCATAATTAAAGGATTCGTCTCATTGAGTCATTTCTCCATATTCCTTCCCAATCTCTCTACAGTCTACAGTAACCAATAAATAATAAAATTAAGGGTAAATACAATTTAATAGCCAAACCTTTCATTTTCAACAAAATAATAACCAAATCTTTTAAAAAATATTTTAATAGCCAAACCGTTAACTTTCCATTCGATCAACAATTAGTTGACTCTGACGTGGCAAATCTATTGCTGAGTTGGATTACTTTTTATGATGTGGCAAAAAATACAACATTTAAATTTTATTAAAAAAATGAACCACCTTATAATCCGCCACCTGCTCCACCTTTCCCAATCCCCACACCCGCACCCCCAAATCGACCACCGCTTAAACCTCCATTGTTTATGATCCCATCACCTGCTCCGCCTCTCCACCATTCTCAATCCCACCACCGATTCCCCATCCTTACCTATCCCACCAGGCACCAAGCCACCACCGCCAGCTCCACCTCCTAACCCGCCACCGTCACCAAACCCTTTGCCCCCACCAGCTCCTCCACTAAACCTCCATTTTTTTTTCTTTAATAAATTCCCATGTCGTAAGATAAATATTGTAATTTTTGCCGTATCATAAAAAATAATTCAACTCAACAATAAATTTACCACGTCAGAGTCAACTAACTGTTAACTGAACGGTTTGATTATTAAAATATTTTTGAAAAAATTTGGCTATTATTTTGTTTAAAATAAAAAATTTGACTATTAAATTGTATTTACCCTAAAATTAATTTAATCTCCTCCGTTTATCTCTTTCCATCACAAACTTTATTATTTTCAAAAAACATCAAATTCCTGATTTGGCATAAAAATATCCACAACTATTGATACCCGTGGGAATCCGATCAACCGGGAAGGGTAAAATGCAAGTGTGTGTTCAAATTTCATTGCCCAGTTGAGCGAAGATCGGCAGTAGCGCCCGCGTGCCCGTGAGAGAACTGTAAAGGAACTTTCTTTAGCATAAGCACATTAAGATTAGTCTGGTGCGGACGACTAATGGAAGAAATTTCAAAGACTAATCTGTAAATATATGTTGAGTATGCAATCAAAAGTATCCAAACCACAAAAAAATAGAGCCATGAAAATAATCAAAAGTGGGCAAAGCTCGATCTCCTAAGAGCCTTGAAAATAAGATGATGGGACTCATCAAAAGTGGGCAAACCTCCATCTTCATCCAAAAACTTGTAGAGCAATTTTATATGTTATAAAGAGCTCAAATTTAACATACGTGATCTATCAAGATATACAACTCAATCTCAATTGAAGTAATTAATCTAACATCAAAAGATCGAAGATCGAAACAAACCTACCCTAAGCCGGCAATGATTTTTGGCTTCAACTCAATCTTAATTGAAGTAATTAATTTGACGTCAAAAGATCGGAGATCGAAACAAACCTACCCTAGGCCGGCGATGACTTATGGCTTGGATGGAGGTGGGCAGTCGATGTGGGTTTTGAGTCATTATCTACCATGGTGAAAGATGGCATTGTCCTTGGAACTCTGGTGCGAGCTGCAGCCTGGAAAATAAGAAATTCAAAGGATGCGAGGGAGATTCATAGACTGCTACGATTCCAATCCAGGTGCGGAACAGAAAGTCAGTAATGAGATGCGAACTGGTCTTTTCGAAGGCGCTGCAAGTTGTGTCCCTGCGATGTAGGTGAACAAATCCCCATTATAGCTTTTCGTATGAATTGAGATATATCCAGTCATGTATTTCGTCGAACACGTAAAGGGGAAGTGTCAATCAGACAGGATATGGCGGGATTACACTCCTGATTCCTGAATGAACACATAATAGAGATTCGTAAGACCACAAAGTTCAGAAACTATCAATATTCATCAGAATCAGACAAATAATTATAGAAATTATAGAAATCTTTTGGAACGGATAAATATGGGCAAGAGAACACTAAGGAACATTCTATAGGTTATTTTTGACCGGCTTAACTTCGACCAAGGTGACTAACTTCCAATTTCAGAGAATTCCAAGAAATATGATGGAGAAAGACCTTACTACTATGAATCCCGCGGAGCTTATCCTTTTCATATTTCTAAAAATTATAGCTTTTCCAATATTGAAACAAATTTGAATCACCGGCTTTCCTCCTCGATTATCAGGAAGATGCTGGAATGATAGCCCTCCTGGATTATTACGAAGATGCTAGAATGATAGCTTCCTTCCAACTTCCAATTCCGTGCAACTTTTCATGCCCGTCTTTCCCTCCAATTATTAAGAAGGTGGTGAAAGTATATTTTGGAGTAGGTGGGGACGGAATGGCAGATGCAAAAGTGGCAGGAGATCTGTGGAGTTGGGTAGGGACAGAGCGTACACCAATAAAGAACAGAGAAGGACATTACCAAACACAGTAAATAAGAAGAAAGCAATACGACTATTCAATGGAATATTAGCAGGCTTTCAGCATACCAGGTAACCCCATACCCACTGCAGTTGCCGACTGCAGAGCTTGTATCCGGGAATAGAATAACAGATAGGAGGAGGTCGCTGGAGAAGAGGAGGTAATTCAATTCGACGACCTATTCTTTAAAGAACTTGTGTAGAACAATGGAGAGGAGGCTTGATATCTCAAATATGACTATTGAAAATAGGTCCAAATCAATTAAAAATATTTTTCAGATCAAGTGAAGTAGGAGCAACAGTTTGTTCCACCGAGCTACTATACATATAATACATGCAGAACCTTCAGTCATCATTCCCTAATTGGGCGGTGTAATGCAAACTCAAGGTAGTAAAATTATGTTGATTCACGATCCAAATCACAGGAGTTGAAATATATCACAACTGTAGCTCGCCCAAAAAACAAAGACTGGAACTGAACATGATTTTAAATCACAGTCCTGGCATTTTTTGGATTCATTTTCCAGAAGAAGTTAGTTGAAACACAACCCACATTTCAATTCCCCCATAATAAGCGTAGACCCTCACTTCACCGGAACTAAGCATGCATAAACAAAAGCAAAATAGGAAAATGAAGAATCAAGGGCGGAAATCGCCGGGTACCGGAATTTTTCGGTGGTCGCTTCTAGATTGAAGCCCAAGTATAACAATCAGTGTCAGTTGTTGGTTGAGAAGTAGTGGCTAGAGCTTCCTGCAGCACGACATAACAAATCAAAGGCAAAAATCAAATGAATCGCAGCAATCACAACACTTAGGTCACAACTAATGGCAGAAATCACAAAACTGAGGTTGGACGGCGTACCAAGTCGTGGTTGAGATTCCTTTGGGGGTTTCGAGGTAGAGATGATACCAGTTTGTTGGCGGGGGGTCGTCTACATGACTTTGGCCGAGGAGGAGAGAAGGGTTCGCCGATCGGCTAAGAGAGCAAGGTCCGATGAGAAAGATCTCTGCGCCGGTCAGTTTCTTCTTCCCTTTCTAGAAAGAAAATGCAATACCATACAGGTCTGCGCTGAGAAAATTGGTTATGGGCTGGAAATAGAAGAGGGCCCATGGGAAAAACAGGCAGGACTGAAGAGGGTCGAATTGCATGATAGAAAAGAAAGTGCAGCGGGCCTAGTTATGGAAGGGTGAGTGGGCAGAGCTCAAAAACGAAACGCACAGCAGAATTAAGTTGGCTGGAAAAGTCATTACTGCCCTTCCGTGAATCAATCAGAGAGCTCCAATTTCAAAATGCTGAAAAAGTGACCCATGAATATGCTTCATATATTTTATAGATTAGCATTTTCAAAAAAACATATTAGCTATAGATTCAATTTTAGTCTTAACAATGCGAATTTATCAGCAATTAGGTTATTACTTTGAACTTTGAAGTTAGAGAATCTAACAAGATGGACTATCAAAGTTAAGTAAGGTTAAATTTTAAGAAAAAAATATTCTTGAAATGTGAATTTATAAGCTGAAGTATTTAATTTATTTAGATTGAACTTTGAAATTGTTATTGAGGATCGAACCCACATACCACATGACAACAAGTCCACTACGCTATAAGCAACAACAATGAAATTTCAGTGCACGGTTTAGTTATTATATCATTTGTACTTTTTACATAATTTTCAAAGAACCCGATACATTTAGACGTGATACATTTACACGTGATCGTCGAATCCTCTAGCTCCACCCCTGCATAATTGTAAGCGTTATTTTCGTACGATACCCTACTAGTTTGCAACGTGAGCAAGGGTCGCATCATCTGCTGCAGAAGCTGCTGAGCTTGAAGTTTGAGCCTTTAGCAAGGTTGCTACATGCCTGGCAACCCACATAGAGCCGACTTCAGTGCAACAGAAGCTGTGGGAATGGCCCTCCCTTTCGATTGCTAAGGGCACCTTGGGGACCTGCTTTGCAATCTGCAGACCGGCAAAGAACGAAACAAACAAACAATCGAAAACCAAATCGATCCATTAAGCCACTCATCCTAAATTACATTCTCTAAAAGGATGCAACTTTCAGAACACTAACTAACCTCCTCATATACTTGCAAAGGCCCCCAGTGGTCATGAGCACCAAACATGAATGCCAATTTCCTGTGATTCTTTCTCATGAACTCCCAGTCCGGTTCCTGCGAAAGCTGACATAACCAAACACCCGCGATTGTTATGTTTTCCCAGGACTCATCATCTTCAAAAAGGAGTAAGAGAATCTCACCTGCTCTAATTCTGTCTTTGCCATGTAAAGCATGTTCCTGAACATATGGTACTGTGTAACAAATCAAACCAACCCGAAAAATCATTAAACTTCATAATACGAGTATTGTTTAACACGCACACGATACCATCGAGATGGATGACAAAATTATAGAACCATTGTGGGAAGAAAGGAATCTTTTGATCTACTGTGGAGAAGAGAGAGCAAAGGAAGAGACTGCACCTTGAGATAATGAGCATGGGCAGTCTCAAAAGCAGAACTAGACCATGACCATGACCTCTTGCCAATAACAAACAGTACCAGCATGTACTGGGAAAACCACTTGGGAAATAATCCAGCAAATGCTGCCATCAAGCTCATCAGTCCACAGAGGATGGAGGATCTGAAAATTCAATTCATCTTCATGAATATGTCGAAATCAAGAATAATGGTATCAGAAGTTCCCAACCGATTAGAGAATCAATCTCCATCATTTGAACTGCATATTTTCCAGATTTAACCAGCCATGCCTTTGCAACATCAAGCTGTAGCATACTACAACTACATAACCTCGATATACGGACGAATCAAGCTGGACAAAGATGCCAGAACTGCAAGAAATAGATATGTTAACAGACATACCTCGTCATGTTTCTAACTTTAGCCTGCTTCTTTGATAGAGGATTCACCATTATAAAGGGGTACAGCCCTATGGTATATATCACCTGCAATTTGTAAAGCAAGAGTAACATATCAAACGGTTAAACGGGAGTAATGATGTGTACAAGATGTAGCTTAACCCCAATATCCATCTTTACCATGTCTCCCTTTCTCCTCAACATCTCCATCGTTATGTAGGAACCAATAGAATGCCCAACCTTCACAAATGTAGTTTGGTGAGTTAACAGGAATTCAATTCCCAAACACAGATTCAACAGTAATCATTATCATTCAATTCAAGGAACGGAAATTAGAAACAGAATAATGATCGCTACCAAAACTATGGGAACTTTGGTATCTTGCAGTTCCTGGCAAATGAAATCCACCTACAAAGAGGAAACATAACTCATAAACCCAACAGTTCTTCAGGAAAAAGGAAACGAAGCTCGAGAAGAAACACAAACTTGTAGATGAAATGAAGCATGCAGATGAATACCTTATGATCAATTTGTTCTTGCAAGGAGAACAACTTCCCATTCTCCCAGTTCTGCACATACAAACAAACATAGGAAGGAAGCTATCACATAATTCGAGTCAAGTATAACATACCAAAACCCAACTCTACTTTGATGTTACTGTGGGTATAAGAGCAATTCGATATGTGAACTCTAAGGCCTAAGCACATTTACATCATGAAGCTAGATGCAACAGATATCAGAAGTAATAAGAAGAACCACTTTGCAAGCAAGTACATGCCTAGAATTCTCATACACCTACCTCTTTCGTGTGACCGATGTATCCAATGGCTGTGGATGAAGAAACACAAACAGTCAGATTTAGATTCTGCCCACAGCATCACAAATCTCATAACATTGGATCAACATGAGACACTAAATAGAATTGCCTGTAATGGAAGCAGTCCCTCCTAGTGAACCGTACAGCGACTCCACAAAGTCCTTGTAAAACGAAACTATACCTGTTGTAAACAGGCAAACCCTATGGGTTAATAATACCTCAGATAACAGCCACAGGAACATTAAAAACGTTACCTGGATTCCCAGGGACAACGACAACATGCAATGTCGGGTTATCAGCTTCAATCTCTAGCAATTCGGTAGTGTAACTGGACAGTAAAGAAAAACACAGATATAAAACTAGATACAGAGCCACCATAGCTAACAAGTTGTACCATATATCCCCATAAGTTACCTAGAAACCTTGCACACCCGGAAATTCGCAGACTTGACAACGTTAGGGTCCAAATCCTTACTACCCATTTCCTGAAAGAACCAAATCCAAGTCCCTTATTCCTCAGAGTAATTAAGATGTTCCAAAATGCAGCAGAGGCAGAAACTATAAATAACTAGGAGAAAGCACGTAACGAAGAAGCATTCAAGCAATTGAATCCGGCTGGGGTTGCATTTTGAGGCTTCGGGGTATGTGTGCAAAACAACAATTTCTACGATGACACATCCCCCACGCTACGACAGAAATCGAGCGTTTGGCAACTGAAAGACATAATCTGCTACAAAAATGTGCCGATTTAGTACCCAGTGACGGAGACGCAGCAACTGGAAGGGTGAGAGAGTGAGACATGATGATGGATGAAGCAAGAAAACGAACCTCCCGTTGTTTTTTGTTTCCGTCAGCTCATTGCTTTCCATTGACGAGGACGGATGTCGGCTTGACTTGCATTGCATGTAGCTTCCTTCCATTTATGAAAGAACTGAAACAGGGGACCAAAGCTGTGGCTTCAATGGATGTTAGAAAGGTATTGAGGCCGGCGGCAACTTCTGGGCTTTCCTTTTCAGAAAGAGTTTCACTGTTCCCCGCCGATGAAGAAATATGAGAGATGCATGTTGTAGTGGTTTAATTACATAAATAAACTAGCTTTTAAGCCAGTCGATTGTCCATAACTTTTATTATGTTTGTTTTAATTAAAAATTGTTCTCTATCTATAGCTATAGTTTTGGATGGCTCCTTGCTAAGGTCAGGGATAACCAGTCAGTAGACTGGAGTAAGGTTTAGTGGTTGAGGACAATGTAGTCAAAAGCAAGTTTCGATGTATAAATGTTTTGGTGATCTAGAAGCGTAAAAACGTATAATCGTAAGTTTTTAAGTTTTAAAGCACAGTTTTTAACTACGTAAGTTATAAGAACTTAGATTTTGTGTAGAAGCGTTTTAGTGACCTAGAAACGTAAAATCGCAAGTTTTTAAGTTTTAAAGCGCGATTTTGACTACATTGGTTGTGGGTTAATCCCGTTGAACAATATCAGAGGGAGAAACTGCAATGGAAACAAAAATCTCGAATCAAATGGTTGTAGGAAGGAGATCGTAACACAACATATTTTCATCTGGTTAGTCATGTTCAACGACAAGCTAATATTATTCGTGAATTGGAGGGTGCGAACGGAATTTGGGTAACCTCTGAAGAGGATAAGATTAGAATTGATGTGCAGTATTTCGAGGGGCTCTTTTGCTCCCATAGCCTAGGTGGAGTCGATCCACTTAGCTTTTTCTTTGCTTTCGTATGAAAATAAGATGCTCACATTTTTTTATGTACTCTTGCCATTCTGAGCAAGGTTGGGAGATTGTTAAGAAAGTATTAGGTTTCAAGAATGGGGTTATGTCATAGCAATCTACATAGGTTGCAAGTGTTATCTCAATTGAAGACAAAGAGTTCGGGAAATTCATGGAAATCTCGTTATCCATTTTGATGGTGATGTGGATTTATGTGGTTTGATGAACTCTGACTATGTGAATTATCTGTATAATTGGGATAATGGACACCGAGAAGAAAATTTCATCGAGGAAATATTGAAACAAAGTTCTACGTGATGGATTGGAAAGTAGAGCAATGGTCGTTGTCTAGTGCAAAAAACTACATGCAAGTGTATTTCTCTTCTACATTTAATATATATCAACTAAGGTCTATCCCAGATAGACTATCTACTAATACCAAATTTTCTGCTATTATTTGACCAATTTCAAGAAATGGTTTTAATTAACTAAACTAATTGAAGAAAGAAAGTTGAACCAAATCACTCATACACCAACAAAGATTCACATATTGATACAAGCATTATCCAAACTTAAATCCCCCTAACTAGTTATCATGCATCAATCAAACACAAAACATATCTAATGTTAATTCCTTTTATCATTGGAATTTCCAATTCAATGTTAACTCAATATTCTCATGTATTAAAACCCCTATCAACTAGTCATATAATATACTTGATATTAAGTTTCACCTAATTCAAAGGATATATAGAGGAAAAACAACCATCAATATCTATATATATATGTTGCATGCAATAAATGAAAATAACATCCTTATGGTTTATCTCATCCCAACAACGTAAGAGTTAAGTTCATAAAGATGATAAAAACAAACAAAGAAAGAAGAAACTATATCTATATGGTGGAAGTCATCTTGATTCCAATCAACAATATAGAGTGTAACACTGGGGGAAAGATAACTCACTAGAATGACAACTCGAAATTTTCATTTTGAAAAATGTCATTCTAAACACTCACCAAATGGAAGGGAATAAACTGAAGAGCTTTGGAGGTGGTATTTTCAGGTTGAGCCCTTTTGGCTAAGAGTCCCGAAGTGCAAGGAAGTTGTTGCTCAGTTCTGCGAACCGTATGGGGATGAAAATATTATAAATAAATTGGGATCTTTCAAAATCAAGCTACTAAGAATGAGCCCAAAAAGATTGGAGACATACAGAGGAAAATTAAGAAAAAATCTCTTAGCTACCTCTAATACCAACCAGACCAGACAAGTTATCGAAAATATAGGGTTAATAAGCTCAACAGATGAATCTCATTAACTAGACAACATTAATACCAAATCATAAATGATGGATTGGCTTAGGAAGGGTATAAAACACAAAATTATTTCACTCAAGGCCACTGCAAGATAAAGGAAGTAAAATTTAGAGCTACAATATGATATTGAGAGATCCCTAAAAGATCAAAAATAAATGCAACACTTTCGGAAAATTCATTATCAACAAATTATAGAGCGATCCATATTCATAAGTAAGAAACTGGCCTTAACTGACAAGACGCATTTTGGGCGAAATCGAGGAGTTCTTGTAAGACTCCAAAGTTAAACGTGCTTAGTATGGAGCAGTGAAAAGATGGATAACCTCCCGAGAAGTCACCATGATGCACCCCAAAATTAAAACCTTGTCAGTGTAGGCCCAAAGCAGACAATATATTTTTCATAAAAGGTCGGGATATTACAAGTGGTATGAGAGCTTCTCCGCCTCCCTCTTGAATTGGTGGGGTAAACCTCAATAAGGACGTTGATTCCCCGAGGAGGTGTGTGTAATACCTTAGGAAACCATACATCGACAAAGCATGGGAGAGATCCATGATTCATAAGTTAGAAACCGATCTTACCTGACAAGACGCGTTTTGGGGAAATGGAGGAGTTCTTATGAGACTCTAAAGTTGAACGTGCTCAGTGTGGAGCTGTGCAAAGATGGATGACCTCCCAGGAAGTCACTATGATGCACCCCATAATCAAAACTATGAGAGTTTAGCCCAAACACAATATCTTGGTCAGAAAAGGTCGGGATGTTACAAGTTACAAAATACGTTTTTGATTTTTTTCACAAACTTCATGTATCAAAGTTAAACTATGCTCTATGCAAAGGAAATGTTGTGTAATTGTGTTGCATGCTCTTGTCCATCAATATTTCATTTGGGACCATCAATATGCTTGAACTAATAGCTCACTCACTACTTTGTGTCAAAAAATGCCTAGAACTTTATTGTTATTTTAATCAATTTTTTACCGGCATTTCCGTGTAATAAGAGGTAGGGTCATAAAATTCACAAAACCTATAGAGTACTTTTTGCATATTCTGAAATGCCATATACTAATAAATAAATAAATATTAGGATAGCAATGAATTAGATAGAGCGTCTTCCCTTCGCCTTCCCTTCCCTCCAATTTCAACCCAGAATTTTGACGTGTCAAAAAATGCGAGGATGTGTCTCTGCCAAAAAATTTCTTCTGTTGTTGGAAACTCCGCAATTTCCCTTCCTTTTCTCATTATTGCTCTTTCTTCTCCATCCCCCAAATCAAATAACTAACTATATGGTTGTCTTACTTTTCTCCCTTTGCTAGACGACGAGATAGAGCATCTTCCCTTCGCCTTCCCTTCTCTCTAATTTCAACCCAGAATTTTGACGTGTCAAAAAATGCGAGGATGTGTCTATGCCAAGAAATTTCTTCTGTTGTTGGAAACTCTGCAATTTCCCTTCCTTTTCTCGTTATCGCTCTTTATTCTCCATCCCCCAAATCAAATAACTAACTATATGCTATATATAGCCCACCTTTCGTTCTAATATTTCACCCAAAATTTTCCTTATTTTTTCCCAATAATCTTCTTCTTCTTCTTCTTCATCTTTTGATCGCAGTCTGGGCCTTTAGTCTCACGTTTCTGCGGATGCCATTCCTTGCCCTTTCTTAATTCGCAGAATCAGAGACATTCTTATAACATATATAATAAAAAAGGTGTGGATTTTGGATTAATTATCAATTCCCTTCACGTGTTTATCTATTATGATATCTGGATTGTGATCTCTTTTTCTCTTAGGGTGCAGTTCTTCTTGGTTCCCACCTTTGCAAGTTCATTCGTTGACATTTAGAGAGAGAGAAAAAGAAACATAAAGAATACAAAAGCATATTTCCGGTACAGAGGTGGTGGTGGAAATTGTCTTCCAACTTCTTTCTTTTTCTTGCTTTCTTGTCCTTGGTTTATGGGCTGGTGTCAAAGTACCAATACTGAAGAAGTATTTGTTTGAAATTTTCAGAGAATTTTTTAAACTTGTTTTGGAAGGTGGGGAGGTATTGCATCTTCAGGCTTTAAAGGATGTTGGGAGATTTCATAAACAGATGCCTCTTGTATGTAGCCTTTTAATCTTCTCAACTTAGTTGTGGGCAATGTAATTCTTTATCCAAAATCTAAATAAAGGGGACTTGTTTTGTTTATGCAGGTTGTTTTTTGGGTATGCATACCCGGCATTTGAATGCTTCAAGTCGGCTGAGAAGAACAAAATCAACATGGAAGAAGTCATATTTTGGTGTCAGTATTGGTAAGTATGATTCTAGGGGTAGCCTCATTTTCCTGCTAAATTAGGCTTGCCTTTGTTTCTTGTATTGGTCATCTAACAAAATTATTATTGGGTGAGGCGGGTTTCTTCCTTATGAAAATCTTGTCGTTTGTTACTTTCGTTCTCCATCCGTTAAGCCATCATTTCATAACTGAATTATGAAATAGGATCTTCTGACAGTGGTGTCACTTTATGATTTCATAGGCCTCTTTGCATTAATGTTTTAGTCTATACTGGAATTCGTGGTATCTTTATGTTTTTGTTCTCCATCAATAGATGTTTGAGATCTTTATAGTCATGCAAGAATATTATGAAATGAAAATTTTGTGTTGCAGGATCATTGTTGCACTAATAACGGTTTTTGAAAGGTTTGGTGACTTTTTCTTGTCTTGGTAAGCGTACTAAAACTTAGCATAGTAATTGTAAGAATACAAATTTCCAACACATTATTATGTTAACTTGGACTGAACTCTTGGTTTGTGGCGAAGGTTGCCGTTCTATGGAGAGGCCAAGTTGGGATTTTTCATTTGGTTATGGTATCCCAAAACCAAGGTAAGTAAGGAGAGAATATAGTCATAAGAAGCTAAGGAATATGCTTGAAAGTTAACTTTGAAATTGAATTGAAATGGGGCTATCATCTTTGTAGGGGACTTGCTTCATGTACAACAACTTCTTAAAGCCATATGTGGCAAAGCATGAGACCGAGATAGATAGAAAGTTGCAAGAAGTTAGAGCAAGAGTTTGGGATTTCACCATATACTACTGGCAGAATTGCGCCAAGTTGGGGCAATCAACTATCTTCCAAGTTCTGGAGCAGTTAGCTACTCAATCTGTAAGGTTTGGCAATGCTACCGCCACCAAGCAAACTCAAGTAAAATTCTCTCTCTTTCTCTCTCTCAAGTCTTAGAACTCACATACGATGCCCCATTAGACAACCACCACAAGACTCAAAGCATCCATCCTCCAATAACAACTAATCACTAAGCACTCCGATGGAGAGCCTTTTAGAGCTATGTAATGAAAAATTGCAACTTTCCTCACTCTACTTTCTGTTTTGTTATGCTTTGTGATTTGTGAAATAAGATTTTTGCTTTCTATGAGTTTCCTCCAAGCCCATTATTGTTTATGGTTATTTAATTTCTTTATCATTCCTTGCAATTTCAAAATTTCATTCAACTGCCCATATTTCATATGCATACAATCAATATCCATATGCATGACAACTAGATCTGCCATATATATATATATATATATATTAATCATCATAATACACAGCAAATTAGAAGCACTCAACCCATACAAATTACACATTCATAACTTTCAAACTGAAGTTCCTTTGAAAAGTATAAATATGAATCTCTCTTGCATGTGCCAGCACCTAGAGAATGAAAGGAGTCCTCAAATAGAAACATTAGAATCTTCTATAAAGGATTTGAGGTGTTCAAAACTTTTTGTGCAGAAGAAAACTGGTAGCAGTGTACCAGTCGCCCCGCCACCGCCAGAATCTCCATCAGCGAGAAGGAGCGGAAGTGGGCGGTGGACACCCAGAGCCGCAAGCAGATTGAACCGAGAGTCAGGAGCTGCTGATTCACCAAGATTCCAGAGGCAACTCACTGGTGAGATGATGGATGGAGACAATGATGAGCTCCAGCAGGCCAAGATGAGGCTCCGACGATCAACACCGATTTCATAATCTCAGTGAAGAAGACTACAAATTCTATATAAAAAATAACTGTACAAAACCATATATCAGAAACACGACAAAAAAATCCAAAGAAGACAATCATAAATGAATTCCTTACTACTACCAACCCCAAGAGCTAAAAAAACAAATAGTACTGATCATTTTGTGTCAATTACTTCAAGCAGCCATTCAGTTTGTTCTTTTTTTCCCTTTTTATAATTTTGGTTCCGACTTTCTAGCCCAATTGTTGTTTTATTCTTTTTTGTACATGATCATATCATTTATTCATTCTGTATGATCCACCTTATTTGTAAGAGAACTGCATATATGAGAAAGTAAAGATTCTAACTTTCACCCCCAAAAAGTTATTTTTGTTTCTCTCTAACCCCAAGTTCATATTAAGATCGCTATGTTAAATTCAACACTACTTGCACAAAAAATCATGTTGAAAGTTTGGGCGATCCGGGGAATTATTGGGAGTTTGAGAAATCGAAAGGAGGCCTTGATGGGGCTGTCAATCATGACGATATTTAACAAGAGGAAATGCCCCAAGTAAGGGATACCAGAGCTAGGGGAGCATGACATCAATCCAGATTTCGTAGGAAGAGTGTGAAACATGGAGACACCTTCGTTTGTGGCTATGGGGGAGCTGATGCGACTGCTTGGCTGAGAACTTTAAGGGAGGTGTGATGACATTATATTTATAGTATTTGTCACTCTCATTCTTGATACATTTTCCCCTTTTATCGAAACATTTTTAGTCATTTTAATAGTATTTAATATCTAACTCGCAATTATTTGATCAATGAGCCTTTAATAGACCTAGGTTATGTTCTTGTACTCTTTGATGCCTTCTAGGTGTGTTTTTATGGTACAAAATAACCTAAGGAAATTTGGATCAAGCATTGGAGAACTGTGGAGGAGTAAAGTGCTATAAAGAGAAGAACGATAGCCCCGGCCGCCGCTAAAATCCTAATCCTCAAGAAAGCTTCTTCAGCAAGCTACTTCTTCCATAAGTTGATGAAAACCGACTTCAAGTCAGATAAGGGAGGAATTGGCTGACTTTTGGAGAAAAATTCCCTTTGTACCCTCTCTTTTGTACTATAAATAGGTGTTTAGACTTCAATTAGGAGGTATTTTACAACTAAGAACTGCTAAAGTTCTGCCGGAGTGAGGGGAGAATGACTCATTTTTTGTCTGTTCTTTCTCATTCTCGCATGGCTAGTTAACTCTTTTTTGTTTGGGGTGTTGATTCGATGATGTGATGTATTATTTTCTATGAGTTAATGAGATTTCCTAAAGTATTGATGGTCCTTCTTGGAGTATTGATGGTTTAGTTCTTCATATGCTTGTTATCTTTCTATATTGCATTACTATGTGTGCTTATTACACTACTACCATTAGAGACAAGGAAATTAATCTCGTGAAGTGGGCATCATTGTTAGGCGTGCATTAGGAGGGAAGTACAACCTTTTAGTGTTCGAATGATGATGCTAGATGGCTAAAGACCCCCAGTACCATGTACCATTTTTATGGTTCGTAGAAGCGCAAAATAAACAATGTGCTATCCTCACTTCCATTATTCATTAATTAGTTGAAGGCATGAAGTGAAAGCACACATTAGCTAGTTAAATTCCAATAGCAAGAGGCGCATGCACAGGTAGCGAATGGCCTTAGAGGAAAGGATAGAGTGTCAACATAACATTGATGCATATATGCATCTTATTAAGGAGAAGTATACATGCTCATCTAGATGATACTTCTTGAACAACTTCTTGAATAAACTTTTGTGTGTTTTCTATTTTCTTTAGTGATCTACTTGAGTCGTATAGGAAACCTCAACCCATCGATTTTACTTTCTGTCATTGAACATCTAGTTTTGAGTAGCTACCATCAAAATACCTTGTGGAATATGACCCTAGACACATCTAGGATTATCACTTGGGTTTTCTACACCAAGGTGTAGGAAGAAAATTCCTTCGGTGATTTGAGAGAGAAGATCTCGAAATTGGGAAGGAAGTCACTTATTGGAGGGAGGCTGGAAGTGTGGAGGGTGAGCCTCGAGGAGATGGGAACGATGTCAGTAGCGATGGAGTTTTTATATCTCAAGTCTCAAACCCTATAAGTAGAGGCATTCTTTGGGTGAAAAAATAATAAACTCCTATATTATTCTTTATTTTAAGATCTAGAACCCACCTATCATACATGGTGTGGATTGAATTTTTGCTTTATCATCTCCTTACTTGTTGATCTATGAATACTCATGGTTATTTCCCATTTTGTTTAACCTAACTGAAACCATAAAATCAATACTTGATTCAAACAACAAATTATTCGCGAAATTTATTATAGGAAGAGATTGAATTGTGACAAATATGAAGAATTAAGTCTTGCAAGGGATTATTTAATTGGCAAGAGAGATGGATGAAGGCTAAATGATCAAATTATGTTTGAGGGCATTAAGTAATAGTTGAAACCTGCATTGACCTAATTTTACTAATAAAGCTAGTACATGTATGGAGATATGGACAAATAGATATAGTCATCCATGTAAAAAAAATCATATCCTACTGCATGCCCATTTTAATGAATAATTTTTCTTTAATTGAGTAAGAATGGTGGAATATCTATGGATTAGAGAAGTTTTTCAGTTCCTAGATAAAGTAGAAACATAACTTAGTTGAGGATGAAGGAGAAAAGTTTCAGACAATATCATATTACATTTGCTCACTTAGGTAATCTTGATCAGTTGTGTTAGAATAGCTTTTATGCTTATGCCACGTGCACCTGTCATTCTATTTTTAGTGGTTGCTACAACAGAAAATAAATTCTAATGAAAACAAAGCTATCGTTTTTTGAAAACAAAACATGAAATTAAACTTGTTTAAATGACAAATTTGGCGAATTAGAATTTGAACATTGAAAATTGAACCATATTTAATTACTTCATATTTTTTTCTAATAAGGCTAAATAGGACAGGACATCCAACAAATTTTAAAAAGGTTGATGCAACTTTAACTACAAGTCTACAACCAAGAAGTTGAGAAAAGTCTAGACCAGAAACAATGTGAGGGTTAGGAGATTCGAAACTCAATCCTCATTGATCTACAATAGTTGTTTTCCGCTGGAAAACATGGAGGAACCCATCTTAGTTTCCAGAAAATTGAGTTTTGTGGTTTCCGGCCTGCTACCCCATTTGGTTCCTGTAGTGTTACCGAAATGAAAATAGAATGATAAGTTAATGCATTTTTTTGCGTGTTTACTGATTTTTGTTGTGGCAGTAAGAAACGAAATGAAAGTGAATGGAACATTAAGGCCGTTCACTTGCCATTTCGTTTATTATAGTTGCCGCAACAGAAAACAAATTAAAATGAAAACAAAACTGTCGTTTTCTAGGAAACAAAACCTGAAAAAACTTGTTTAGCTAAGAATTTCGGTAAATCCTGAAATTAGATTCTGGAAATGAAAACAAGTTTAGTATTCTAAAAGGCAAGGGGCGGCATACTAATATTTTGATAAGTTACAAGAGATTTGGCTAATATTATGTATTCTGCGAGTTCTGAAGAATGATTTTAGAAGTCTAAAATGTTTAGCTAATAAATTATATTTATTCTTGATGTTTCTGCTTTCCATCCACTTTCAAGTCATTTATTGTTTGTTATATTACAAATAAATATATTTTTAATTATTCAGTGTGATGTGGGGATTATGACATAATACATAGGTAATATTTAAAGAGATAGAATTAAACATTAGGAAAAAAGAAAATAGGAACAGAGTGGATGGCATGAACAACGAGGGAGGCTTTTGGCGCCAATTGAGGGATTGAAACTGGCAAACATTACAATAGAAACAAAAATATGAAATTGAGTTGGTGTTACAGACTCGCAGTTCATTGGTGTGCACGTGAGTTTCGCATGAAGAGAAGTTGGGAGCATGAGATGCATAATGGTTGAGGACTTTAATTTCTGGAAGAGAGTTAAGAAACGTGAGAGACAAAGATGGAGCGATTCCGCAATGACTACGTGGATGTTTTTCCGATAAGTATCCGGAGCAAAGACATAGGAGGTAGACAACAACCAAATTAACATAAACAACTTTGTCTTTTTTTTCTTCTTTTTTTCTATAATTCCTAGTTGTGGAGCTTTCCTTCCATAACAGGGTCTCCATAGGTGTAGGAGTAATCGTAGTTATCTAGTTTTCTAGAGGAATCTCTATACGAGTACTCGTAATTTAATTTATATATATTTTCAAAGCATCAATCACCCTCGTTCGAACATTATTTGAAGATGTGTGAGTAGAATAGCAACCATTTTGATTTCCATAAATCAAAAGTGCAATCAAAGCGACATTGTGGAAGTTTCCACAGAGAAACACTGTTAGAAACACGATTTTTCGTGTTTATCATTAATATTATTATTAGGATAATTATTATTATGGTTAGTAGTCTTCTAGTAGAATTAGGTTTATTCTTAGGGTTTTCTAGTATTTCCCTATATATATGTACTTTGGGTCATTCATCAGATTAAGCAGAAATTAATAGAAAAGTCCTCCTTCCCCAAATCCCTACTCTCTTTCTCTCAAATCTCGTCTATTCTTCTTCCTATGTACTTTGGAAGGAGAATTGGGATTAGGAACAGAATTGGGGAAGAACAGAAAGAACCTAATTCTACTAGAAGACTACTAACCATAATAAGAATTATCCTAATAATAATATTAATGATAAACACGAAAAATCGTGTTTCTAACATCCCCTCCCCCTTGAGACCAACCTTGCCCTCAAGGTTGATTGATTTGGCCCACTTCTCCGCCTTTCTTGCGTGATCAGTCCATTGACTGCTCCGTGTCTTGCGCTTCCTTTTCTTCCAATCGGGCTCCACTATTCGAACGAGTCTCACACCCACAATTTTGACTTCCATTGCCTCTTCCTTATCCATATGGCTCGTGTTACAACCATAGCTAAATGACTCACTGCCCTCCTTTTCAAACTCCATAAAATAAGGATCAGAGAGTCGTTCTTTCTTGAGCCCACCATCTATGTCGAGGAGTTCCTCTTCTTTATCTTCCAAGCCCACATAATATAAAAGAGACTCAACTCTTTTAAGTCCACTCGTTAACACCGTTGGTAAGCCAATAGATCCATCTTCCTTGTCTTTTAAGTCCACTCCTTGGGTTAGGCTTATTTTATCTTTCTCCACCATATTGCCCATTACCAATGGCCCAACTTTATCAAGTTCCAGCCCGTTACGTGACCCTAGCTTGGCCAGATTCTTCTCATTATGCGGCCCATTCACTTCAACTGCTGTTAGCCCAAACGATGACCCACCCAAGCCATCTTCAAACCCGGCGGCCCAAACAGCCCCAGAACCCACCAGAACTGACTGTTGGGTGGCTCGCCCTAGGGTTGGCCGCCTCAGTCTTGCGAGAAGGGGGAAAACATCGCCGCCGCCAACTCCCTCCTTCGTCTTCCTCATCCCCGGCGTGCTGCCCTCAGCCTCGGGCCCCTCCACCGGCCGCGCGATCCCCGACTCTCCTCCGACAGCCCCGACGAGCGGGCCCTGCTCCGCGCCGCCGCCTGCAATCGCGCGCGCCGCCGCCCACAGCGCGGCGCCCTCCCCGCCTAGGCCAGCTTCCCTGAGCGCTACCGACTTTGCCTCCTCTGCCGCGGCGCCTCGCGCCGCCCCCTCCTTCCAAAAGCTCGTGATCTGCCACAACCTTTCTTGCTTCTGAGCCCATGTCTGCTCTTCTGAAGTTCTCCACTGCACCAAGGAAGTAGACCTAGGGTTCGTGAGAAGAGGAACCCAGCCACCACCACCCTCCTCTGTCTTCTGCTTCCTCATCGTGCCGCCGCCGCTCATTGCCGTCTCCTTCCTCCCTTCATCCTCCGGCGACGCCTCATTCTCCGGCGGTTTCTTTATCATCTCCAAACTCTTCGCTTCTTCTCTTTTCGGCGTCGAGCGGGACACCAGGCAGCAGGAAGTCAACTCTGGCGTCGCGCTGCTCTGCCTTCCTTCCCCTTCGATCGAAGACTCTGCGGAAACCGTCGTCGATCGCCGCGCCCCATCCGAAGTTTGCGTCGACTCACCCCGGAGAGTCCGAGGCGATCCCCCAACGGCGATATCCGACTCCTGTTCCGACATTTTGGCCACCATCGGCTCGAATCGGGCTGCTGGTGCTTGGGCCGCTGCCGTAGAGGGTTGCGGTGCCGACAAATTAACCCGTCGATTCGCCCCACACTCCACTTTTGCTGTGGCGGCATTCCCGGTCGGCAGCTCCTCCGAGCTCCAACGACAGCCGATGCGCCGAGCCCGTTCACGCAGCTCTGCCCACGACAGGTTCGAGAGCTTTGAAGAGCTCACTAGTTGTAGAACTCGCCCCCGGTTGAGAGTTGTGAAAAACTCAATTCTCGAAACCGGGCTCTGATACCAAATGTTAGAAACAAAGTTTCTAACGGGATTCGTATTGGGTGATATTTGGGAATTTAGGGATCGAGAAGATAGAATTAGGGATTTGGAAGGAGAATTGGGATTAGGAACAGAATTGGGGAAGAACAGAAAGAACGGCCGAAGCCTCTAGGAAGAAGAATAGACGAGATTTGAGAGAAAGAGATTAGGGATTTGGGGAAGGAGGACTTTTCTATTAATTTCTGCTTAATCTGATGAATGACCCAAAGTACATATATATAGCGAAATACTAGAAAACCCTAAGAATAAACCTAATTCTACTAGAAGACTACTAACCATAATAAGAATTATCCTAATAATAATATTAATGATAAACACGAAAAATCGTGTTTCTAACAAACACTACCTCAAGCATAACATTAGCAGGATGACAAAGATAGTGCACTACAAACATGAAGCAGACATCATCATGTTATTTAATCAAAGATCAAACAGCTTTTGAGAAGTTGTAAGCACCCTAAAGAAAGGCAGAGCTTCTTGCTCCCCCATAGATAGAAGCCATCTTGTGTTTGTGTATGGAGTATGGACTATGTAGTATTTCTTGGTTGTGCATGTGAGTGGGCAGGGCAGAGGAGATGATGGATGTTGGTCCCTGCAATGCTATTAATAGATGATATTGCTATGAATTGAAGACAAATTGTCGATTGAAAGTTACAGGGGTCTCGTTGTAATTTGTATTCCTTTTTTTTTTGGTAAAATAATTTGTATTCCCTTAAGTATGGGGTCTCGTTGTAATTTGTATTCCTTTTTTTTTTTTTTGTAAAATAATTTGTATTCCCTTAAGTATAGTGAAACGGCTTCTTTCCTGATCATGAATGTAGCTAACACACTCTGATATTAATAAACCACGTAAATTTGTGTGTTTTTTACTTTCTTGTATTGTCGACTTTCCTATCCATTCTAAGTTCTAATAGATTGGTCCCTTCGGAGACATCCGATAAGTTCTAATAGATTGTATGCTCTCTCGCATCGTGGAACACAACTTCACAACCCCAGAAAGAGTCCCACTGAGATCTCATGATCTCATCCATGCAACCCAACCCAATAAGACAAAGGGTATGGGAACTACACTATTATTTTCGACCTGTATAGGCCATAGGGTCGTAGAAGATAAAGAATCAATTGTTTCTATGCTTCGTTTTCTGCTTGCTTGTGGCTTTAACCAACACACAGTATAAGAGGGTAGACTAGAGAGTAAGTGGAGACCATTTTGGTTTTCTCTGCCCTTCTCTTCTCCTGTCAACACGGTTATCTGTATAATCCTATAAAGAAAAAAGGGAATCCAGCAGCTTCGACCCGAAAATCTTTTGCGCAACACAACATTCACGTGAAACAGTACCCAAGATAGAATAAAAAGCTAAAGATAGGGGCATAGGGCTGCAAATGAGCTAACATGCTCACCAGCAGCTCGATAACTCGAGTTATTCCTTGTTCAACTCATGAACTAGCTCAATTTGATAACCATCTCAATTAGAAGGTTATGAACGAATTGATCTACATCTTGTGACTTAGGTTGTTGATAATTTATAGGTTTGTCATAGATTGCTTAGGTATTAATTACTATTAAATAACATATTAAATAACAAGATTAAGCTCGAGTCAAACTAGCAAGCTGATTGATAAGTTAAACTCAACTAGAGTTCGTGAGCTCATTAACGAGTCGAGCTCAAGTAAAAAAAAAAAAAGAACCAACATTTCAGCAAACGAACCGAACTCTGCTCATTTACACTCGACTTGACTTGACTCATTTGCCGCCTGGATAATACAGCAAAATCGTACCTGTAGGAGTTGTCTCTGCTAAGCAGTACAACACCGATCTATACAATACAAAACTGATACCATAGTATCACAAACAGCGATCGTACACTCTTTAGTTAACAACAGTGGTTGACATATGACTGTAAAAATGGTAGTGTGTGAAATTCCACCAATGAATTACTTGCGAGATCGATCTAACATTTGTGAGTTTTACAGGCTGCAACCACAGAGGCAGTCATAGTACAAGACAGGTGGTGAATTCACCCAAGAAAACGAGGGCAGTTCGAAGCCTTCAGCCATGAATGACATCATGTTAATAATTTTACTTGAAGTGTGTACAAAACTATGATGAGAGACAACTATAAAAATGGAGAAATTCTGGTTGAGAAATTATGTTCACCTATCATCTCGTGCTCTGTTTTTGTCCCATGTGAGAGCAGTTACATTTGTTTTCCTACCAAGGTTGAAACTAATTCTTCTATAGCAGTCGGTACTGGATATCACAATTGCAAAGGACATTCACATTCTCAACGAATTAGTTGCAAATCCGGCTTTTTGGTTTCTTCTCTCCACAAACTCTGTTATGATGTGTGTCCTACACTACCCAACTACATACCAAAGCATTCACTCACCACGTTTTCCCCCCTATTTCTCTTCCTTTTCACACTTCCAACAGACAGACGTAAAGGTAAAATTAGAGTATAGGCAATGTTTGTTAACTTACCCCATCTGTCAGCTTCCTGGAGAATTGAGCCTCTGCGTGACAAGTCCTTTAGGCAGTGATGATTGTTGCTTTCCCTGAAAAATGATGACCGTTTTCTTGATCTTAGCTCAATTTGTACAGTCCCCAGGAGTCGATCTCACAATATGCCAGAAGACTTGTCAACCAATCCTTGATGATGGAGTCTGAGGCAGAGGAGTGTGGACTTCCTCCATCCCAAAGTCAGCCTGAAAAGCATTCTCATATAGAGCCAATCAACATCGGCAGAGGAGTATAAGAGTCCCCCCAAAAGTAAGGTGAAAGAGAGGGCTATATTCAACTTACAGGTCCTGGGGGAGTTGAAGGAGAAGAATAAAAATCTGCAAGGATACCATCTGTCTTCCACATGTCGGTGATGCTAATGTCACCCCCGTCAGAAAGAAGCCAATAATCTGCATCATTCTGCAATAGCACGAAACATTATCGAAGAAATTGTTGTTATAACAGACTTCCTATCTCTTAGAGAAACAAAAAAAAGACAGGAAGAGAGCACTCAATGAAGAGGGGGACCTACATCGGAATCTGATGGAACAATCTTCATCATTCCTCCTACATACTCCGGTGAAGCGTTGAAGTCCGAGAACATATGATGATGATGAGCATCTTGCAATACTGGAGGTTCCACTGCCTTCTCGATTCTCGGACTAGTAGAAACCATCTCCATCCGTGTGTTTACACCTGAACTTGAGCTAGAAGCATGTTGTGGAAAGCTAGTTGAGGGCCCTACTTCATTGGCCTCCTCAAAATTTTCCTCAAATTTGCTGTGGAGAAAAAAAAATAACTCAGGCTTCAAAGCATAAACAAGTATTAACACACAAAGAAATCAGTTCGATAGGGGGTGTCTTTAGGCAATCAGTCACACACCTTACAAGATAGACATCAATAGGACCCATTGTACTTCTAAGGATTATGCGGTATCTCCTCTGTGGATAATCAACAGCCTGGAGCACATAGCAGCAGTCAGCTTAGTTGAGATGCATTAGAAGAAGAAAACAAACTAAAGCACTCCACGTATTTCCTAGTAAGATTCCAAAAGTCACTTACTTCAGCAGGATCAGGAACTTCCAAAGTTGTTCCATGGGGAGCTTTAATAGCTATGAGGGTTTCATTCTGCGAAGGTTACAGATCACAAACTCATAAGCGCACAACGGGGAAAGGGTCCCGTGATCTTTGAGAAGAAAAGGTGAAGAATAACAAATAAACAAACCAGAAAACACGGGAGGGTCTTAATATCATCTTCTGTGACGAAAAGCCACCTGAAATTGTTAGAATGATTAAAGAGTTTTTATTATGATCATCACATAGATGGGAGCAATGACAGAGTTTCCATGGGAGAAGGGTTTACTTTCGATTATTGTCATCTTCACTCAAATTTCTCAGTCTCTCCTGCGTTTCTCTGCAAAAGGGTAACAGAATCAGAGTCGCACAACAGAAGACAGACTGTGCAGTGACGTTGAAGCAAGGAATCAATTATTTAACCTTATTTGATTATCCAGATTTTGCTCTTCCAGTGAAAGCTTTTCGATTTCTGCCTGCAAGAGAAAATTGAGGATATAACCCGTTTCTCCAGAAGTCCATTAAACACCCACACTTTCCAGTTGCGCCCTCAAACTCCAAAGGAAACGAATAGGAGAAAATAAGTTGATCACTTGCCATCATTGAATACTATCATGACAGAAGACATAATTACCATCTGCATTCCTTTAGTATATCAAAGAAGCAATATCACCTAGCACCTACCTGTAATTGAGAGGAATTGCCATCTGCATTCCCTGAATTAGAAGCATCAGCACCCCTGGTCAACCATTTAATCAAGCCATGCATGAGTTCAGCGGATTCGGGAACTACCATAATAGAATTCCAAAAACAAAACAAGAAAAGAAAAAGGATTTGCCAAGAGATGCTTAAATTATTACTTCCATCGTATTCTATTCTTAAGTGTCTTCTCAATCAGACCAATTCCCTCCAAGACATTTGTTATGTCATATATACGCCGCTTTTGCACCTATCCAACAGAAACTCTCCCATAAGCACAACAGCATATTCAATAACTCAAACAGCCAATCAGAAAAATGATTACCTCCAAGGTTTCTGCAGCTTTATTAAGATCAATAATACCATCTTCTGCCTCCCTTATTAGTTTGACGAACTTCTTCGTTAAGAGACCTGACAGTTTCCACCACATTACTCTGTCAGCCAAAACCTAAGTGAAACTCCAAAATTGAGATGAAAAGTAGCATACAGAATTCAATCGATACAGACCTAAGGAACTATCATAGCGGCAGCTGCCAGCAGGAGTAAGTGCCGATGGGGAACCTGCAATGTCTTTCGTTCAAACACATGTAATCAGTACTCGGTAGTGTCCAACCCATAATGCTAATTCTTTCCTAAGGAAAAATACAGTGTAAGCTAAACAAAGCTATACAAACAGAGAGTGGATTTGCACTTACATATATCCTACCAAGTAAGCACCCAAGGACCAAACTACCTCAGAACAATAACCAAACATTAAATGACCCAAATGACAGGTGAGTGCCTCACCAGGATTTGACACTGGCGTCTGAGGAACCGATTTATTACTCTTTGTCGACTTAGCCCTGTTGTTTGTTCTCCCCCCTTTAGCAACAGATACCGGGGTGTGATAAGGACTACTAGACACATCAGTCTGTCCGGGACTGCTTGGAAACTTGCTGGAATCAATTCCATTATCGTCTAGTCTGATCTTTCTTTTCAACTGCCACGATTACACCAAGCACAACAACAATGAGCTAAAAGAACAAGCAAAGGTAACCAGAAGCATAGACCAACCAGCTTATTAAACTCAGAAAGAAACGAGGCAATTCACTGTCGAGTATGATGTGGAAATACTGTAAAGCTGCGTCCCAATTTGAGGAGAAAGTCGGTAACTAAAGGGTGAACACAAAAGGCTTAATTGATTGATGAGTACTAGTGCAAATGCCTAGGAATCTCAGCCCACGTAAAGCAGCTCCAACTACTCTCCCGATACCCTAGCGCTCACGAACTTAATTGGCCATACAACCACTCCCAGCAGCCAACCCAGAAGGGGCATTTTCAAACAATTCGACTAGCACTCCACAAGTCAAAACTATCTGGTGAGCCAATTCCAGCTAAAACGAGGCTAACAAACAAACAAACAAGCTAAGAGCCGGCGCGGCAGCAGCGCGCGAAGACACAGACAAAGAGCAAAACAGAAATGCTGGAGTGAGGGGGAAAAGAGGAGCTTACTGGAGATCTCACGATGATAGCCTCGGCTTCCCGATCGGCAAGCTTAGAGGGGGCAGCGGGAGAAGTGAAGCGATGGTAATCGTCGGGGGCAACAAAGGGCGGCTTCATCGAGACGAAAGCGAGGTTGCGCCTGAGGGGGGGAAGAATCGGTGCGGATGGCGGCGCGGGGCTTGCCCCCGCAGAGGGAGGCGGTGGGTGGGAGGAGGCAGGAGCGCCGCCGCTGGACATCGGAAAAGGGAAGTTGAGCTGTGAGGAATCGGTGGGGAATCGGAACGGCGGTGGCCGGGAGTGGGGATCTGAGGGGAAGGCTATAGAGAGAGAAAGTGGAGGAGTTTAGAGAGAGAGTGGGGCGGAATTTTGGGTTTTTGAGGGAAAGTGGGGGTTAGGGGAAGGAGATGGAGGAAGAGCAGAAAACGAGGGAAAGAGGGAATTTTTAGTTTGTGTTGTGAATGATAGATGTGGAGGGAAGATGTTGTTTAGAGCGGTGAGGGCACTACAGTAATATATATATATATATATATATATATATATATATATATACATTAGTTAAAAACGCAATGATTCTATTAAAATTGCGGGAAATTTTATTCTCTTACCTTTTTTACTTTTTATCCTTATGTTTCTTTTGTCAAATAAATTGTAGCTTTCTTATTATTTCCTTTGCTGATTATTTTTGTTTACTTTTCCCACTAGTTTTTGTCAATCAATTTATTATTCTTTTGTCAAATGAATTTTGTTTTTGTGTTTTTTTTTATATTGTTTTATGTTAATCGATTTAATTAAATTTTTCAATAATTTGGAATTTTATAAATATTTTATTGATAATATAACTGAAATAGCATGGAAGTACTTGACTCTAAAAATTACTGATTTTTTCTTAGAAAAGATTGACCATCTATGCACTATATGCGTGATAGTTCATTACTTGACTTTCCTTGCTCATATGGTAGGCTTGACTCTCGTGTGTTGAATAATGAATATCAACCATTCGGAACAATAAAAATTCAAATAGGATAGTTCGCAATTGTCGTACGAACACTATTTATACAGAGTGGCTCTTTGTGTTTAATGTTATTACTGAAAATCAATAGTTCCTATTTATCAATCCATCATTTCAAATATAAGACGCTACAAACTACAATTCACAAAAAAAGAGGAAAACACAGCATTTCCTAAAACACAAAACAACATTGCTACTAATCACTATAATTTAAGACACATTTCCATTTGGAAAACTTTGTAATTGCTTCCAGTGCTGATGTTAATTATGTTTTTCTCATTGGTGTCGAACTACCTCACTATCCACATTAACACGGAGAGCATCACATTATGCAGTTCAATGTTAAAGCCTCGGGAGTCGGGTCTTATGGTCTGAAGAAGGTTTGTACACTGACATGGAAAACATTAGAAGGGTTTGGGACAACAAGGACCCATGCATGGTGGATTACATAATGCATGAGTGGTGGGGGCACCGAGAGAAGTGGACAATTTATCTTATGAAACATGCATTCCATCTGGGAAACAAGAGCTTAAATAGGGTTGAGTCCCCACATTCATCATTTAAAACATACCTTCGAAATTCCCATGGTTATATCAACACAATATGGCAAGCAAACCATCGTTTCCTTGAAAAGCAACTCATTGAAGTGAGGGAGATGTTGGAAAATTCTCGAGAAAAAAAACTTTTAGCATCTGACAGCTCACCATTTACATACTTGCAAAGGCTGGTCAGCGCAAAAGCAATTATACTAATGAAAGAAGTGGAAGGAAAACTGGGAAAATGATGTCCATGCCATATCATGTCACGCACGATCTAAAGTGTGGATGCCAGGTTGAGGTGGCTAGAGCGTCAGATAGAGAGATATACCCTAGTGAACTGCACATCTTTTGGCAATCGTTGGAGTATGGGAACCCACCCAATGTTGAAGAATATGTACCCGTAGTGAATGCATTGCAACAACACTTATTCGACTTGGCCGAAGAGGTCGTACATAGAGGGCCAGAGATTACTAGAAAGCAGTCACAGGCATGTTTCACGAACTCCACCCAGCGCAAGACACTATTCACAAGTCGGAGGTGAACGAAAACAAAAAAGGAGGACTGAAGAAAAAATCAATTGGACGAAATAAATCTTGGTGGGAGAAGAACCAGTTGCGCGCGCTCAAGAAGATCATGAAAACCAACTCTGGGAGCACAACGTCGGGGTCCACCAAATTGGCGAAGACTAAGTCCACAAGGACCTAGAGAGACGGGTGTCCTTCATATGAGCACACATTCGGCGAACTTGGTCCAAACGAACATTATATTGGTACACACACGTAACCATTTCAATATTAGTTTATATAAAAAGGGTTAAATGCATCATGTGCCACTTAAGTGTAGTGTATGTTGCACACTAACCCTCTAACTTGTTTTTGTTGCATTTAAACCACATAAGTCAAATTATGGTTGCAACTAAATCATATAAATTGATTTTGGTTGCACCATCGCAGTTTCCATCCACTAACTTAACGAAGGGTACCAAAGAGAAATTATTTTGTTACCAATTCGAAGAAAATAAATCGTATATAATCATTTTGCACAAATGTCAAACTTATGTGACCATTTTAAATAATAACTCTCCCCCCCCCCCCCTCTCTCCTACTCTCTCTCTTCTCCTTCCTTGGTCGTTTCACCACCACCCTGTTCCATTTCATAAGGGATAAAATGAAAGAGAATTGAAATCCTAAGTTGTTGCGTTTCCCCCCTCTACCGAGCCCTAAATTGCATTTAAAATCCAAACAGAAATGAAATCACGGTCTCAATCTCTCCCCATATTTCCCACGATTGTTTTCCAATTTTTCATATACCATGTGTTGGGGGTAGGGCTTGGGTCTACTCGTGCCAAGGAAAATGCCCGGCACCGTCCCAGTGAAAGCACGCGCGCTAGTGCCATCGCGACCAAGGCGCGGAAGAACTCGCGGAGAGATCATGGACGCGGAGAAGGCCGCACTCGCGGACGAAGCTCCGCGAGGCAGATCGCGCTACAAAGAACCAAGATGCCGAACGACGCCGTTTTGCTCAGACTAAGACCGAACCAGGAAACGACACCGTATTTCCCGAAGAATGGTCACATCCTAGTCCTAGGTATAATCATGGGTAAATTGTTGAGTCCTAGGTAGAGGCATGGCCTAAACGCTTGACATGTCAGTAGTCATGTTACATTAAATACTCACTCACCACAATGTAGCCTATAAATACGACATTTACTCTGGTGGGTGAAGGGATCGCATTTTTCACTCTCTCACTCTGTATCAAAGAACTTTCTCTCTCTAAAGAATTCTCTCGGTCCTGATCATCCTATTGCTTACTCTTCTCACCCCTCCATTTCAGAAGGGATGAAATGAAAGAGAATTGAAATCCTAAGTTGTTGCGTTTCACCCCTCTACCGAGCCCTAAATTGCATTTAAAATCCAAACAGAACTGAAATCACAGTCTCAAGCTCTCCCTATATTTCCCACGATTGTTTTCCAATTTTTCATATACTATGTTTTGCATTCTGCTTGCTTTTATGTTCCTCATTGGTTGCTCTTGTGTCTCGCCTCCCACCATTCTAGTTCTGGAAATTCTGGTTACTACTCTTTATTTACCTCTCTTTGATATCTTTTTCCTCTCAATTCAATTCAATCCAATCACAAATCCTTAAATTGACCAGTTGAGACAAAAAGATGCCTTCTTTATAGCAAGAACATATTAAGAAGACAAAGCTTAGATTTGTGCTTCGAAGATCCTTATAAATAGCTCACAAATTGGAAGGGGGAGAGATAGATGAAAATAGAGTAATAAATGGAAGAAAGAAATGAGGAATATGTTGATCTTCTCGTAGCCTAATGTAGAAGGTGGATAGGGATGGATTACGTAGCCATAAGAGGAATGGTTTGGCTGAGAATGAGAGAGAGCCGGCAACAGTAGGGCTGGGAAACGGTGTGGTCTGGTCTGAGGCTGAAGTATAGACCACAGACCAGACCATAAACTATACGGTCTGGTCCAGACCACGCCTGTGCGGTCTGGTTCGGTCTGGTCTGGTCCAGATAGACCACACTCAATGAAAAATGAATAATTTGTTTAGTCAACCACACAAAAAATTGAACTAATCACCAAGAAAAATAATTGTTATTTGCCTTAACACATTAATCCTAACATGCATGAATAATTTTGATACCCTAAATCTTAGTACATAACAAATATATAAAGTAAAAGCATCTCAACTTGCATCATAACGTCATAAACATTAACATAATGTCATATGGAGACACAATTATCTCTACTCTCTGGTTAAATGTGGTTGTGAATGAAGGAGTAACGAGATTCACAAAACTAAGGTTGAGACTTGGATGTCGTTGTGGGAATTGGAAGAGTGATCGAATGGGTTGTTAATACGTATTGACAAGTCAGTTGGGTTCCACTGTCTGGTCCGGTAAACCGCGGTCTAGATCAGACCAGACCAAGAGATCAAAACATAAAATAATACAGACCATGGACCAGACCAGACCATACTTAACGGTCTACGGTCCGGACCAAACTGTACAGTACGGTTTGGACCACGGTTTTTCTAATGGTCCGGTCTATTTTCCCAGCCCTAGGCAACAGTTTACTTATCTATGTGAAGCGATGAGTGAAGGATAAGCAAATAAGAGAGAGGGGAAGGTTAATTATCCAAAATGGTCGTGTAAGTTTGACATTTGTGCAGTATTATTATTTAGCTTTTATTTTATCCGAAAATGTAGCACAATAATTTATATTTGGTACCATCCGTTAAGTTTATGGACGAAAATTGTGATGATGCAACTATAATTCGATTTATATGGCTTAGTTGCAACCTTAATTTGACTTATATGATTTAGTTGCAACAAAAACAAATTAGATGGTTGGTGTCCGACATATACTATACTTAAGTGGCATGTGGTGCATTTAACCCTATATAAGTGTACTTGTCTCTTTTTAGCCAAACTAATTTCCAGTTCTATAATAACAGAGTTCCCAGCAGCCGGACATAATATTGTCACTCGCATCGGCTACCAGTGATCGTTAAAGGACGTTTTAGTTCATTTCACGACCCTATTCTGGACTATCATTGTAGGTTGTGTGCGCTCAGTTTTGCAATACATGGTACTTAGGCGAGGTAAATGGAGATGAGGCGCATCATCGCAAAAGAAATTCGCGACCATGATTGGTGACACGCCAACTTGTATGATAGTGGGGTGGTGGATGCCATCAACCGCATTGACCTAAGAGACCCTAATCCGATGATCGGTCAAGATGATGGGTGTTGGTCTATTTGTGTTTGCTACGCTTTTGAACTTGGCAGTCATCATGTACGCATCGTACCAGACTCCCGTACAATCAGAGGTGAATTGCACTATGTTCCCTATGGATAACCTATGGGGCAACCAAGGACCGAGAGGTATCGTAGTTTTTCATTTCATCGACAACATAGGCTCAATCTTGCTTTTGCGTCTTTTGACGAGATTCTGATGCCTCCTGTGGGTATCATGTGGGAGGTTGGCAAGTAAGATAGTGTCATTGGTTGGGATAAGAGTTTTCTCGCGTCTCAACAATTGTGGTTCGATCTTGGGGTAGCTCAAAGTGAGGGTCTGAGTCGAAGTTGAGCTTCGCAACGAAAGAACAAGTCTTAGAATATTAGAATATTAGTAATGTAGGAAATTCCTTCATCGTCATAACAAAATTATTTACGGAGTTTGAATGTGCACTTAACAAATCAGACAATTAAAGAGATATCATCAAACATTAGGGAAAAAAGAGAATAGAGACAGAGGATGGATGGCATGAACAACGAAGCAGGTTTCTGGCGCTAATTGAGGGACTGAAACCGGCAAACATCAAAATAGAAACAAAACGATGAACTTGAGGTGGTGTCACTAACTCACATTTAATTGGTGTACGTGCACGTGAGTTTCACATGAAGAGAAGTTGGGAGCGTGAGATGCAGAACGGTTGGGGACTTCAATTTTGGGAAGAGAGTTGAGAAACATGAGTGTACTCGTAATCCCCTGCCCTCGAGCTCTCTAGAGAAATCTCCATAAGAATAGTCATAATTTAATTTGTATTTTCAAAACCTCAAGTATCATCGTTCGAACATTGTTTTATAAGATGAGTCAAGTAACAACCATCTCGATTCATTTGCAATCCGCATATCGGATAATACAACAAAACCGTAAAACCTATCAAATTAGTCACTGCTAAGCAGTTAAACACTGACCAATACCATACAATATCAGAATCAGTGATCGTACACTCTTTATTAGGGTGCGTTTGGATACAATGATTTGGATTTTGTATTTGTGATTTGGATTTCCAAATACCAAATCATGTGTTTGGATACTAATTCATTTGGTATTTGGATTTGTGTCAAATTCATGGGGTGATTTTCAAATACATGTCTAGTGTATTTTTTGTCAACTCCAAATACATTTCAACAACTAGTGATTTGAAATACCTCCTAACAAAAGAATGGACCTATTTGTAAAATATGAAAATTTTAGGTATTATAGTGTGAGGCAAAACATATAAAGGTACCAAAATGTAACTTTACCATCAAAATGTCAGGACCTTTTTGTAAAATTTTAAAAGTTTAGGTACTAAATTGCAAGAAAAAATAAATTTGGGTACCAAACTGTAATTTACCAAAATTTGTAGTAAGTGACCAGAAAATTAAAAATTGATACTGAAAATCATAAAATATAAAATACAAACAAATTACAAATGAGTATCCAAACAACGAATTTGAATTACATGTATTTCAAATGCGAATATTTCAAATACATCTATTTCAAATGCTAGTATTTCAAATACCTTATATTTAAAATACACTTATCCAAACGCACCTTAAACAACAGTACTTGACATATGACTCTCAAAATGGTAGAGAGTGAAGTTCCATCAATGAATTACTTGCGTCTTGCGAGATCGATCTAATATTTGAAGTAAACAACAGTGCTTGACATAAGACAGGTGGTGAATTCACCCCAAGAAAACGAGGGCAGTTCTAAGACTACAGCCATGACTGACATCATGTTAATAATTTACTTGAAGTGTGTACAAAACTATGATGATAGACAACTACAAAAAATGAAAACTCTGGTTGAGAAATGCTGTTCAACAATCATCTCGTGCTTTGTTTTTGTCCCACGTGAGAACAGCTACATTTGTTTTCCTCCCAAGGTTGAAACGAATTCTTCTATAGTACTCGGTATCACAATTACAAAGGACATTCACATTCTCAGACAATTAGTTGCAAATCCGACTTCTTGATTTCTTCTCTCCAAATTCTATTATGATTTGTGTCCTACACTACCCAACTCCATAGCAAAGCATTCACTCACCTCGTTTTTCCTATTTCTCTATCTTTTCCAACTTTCAACAAACGGCGTAAAGGTAACATTAGAGTATACGCCATGTTAGTTAGCTTACCCCATCTGTCAGCTTCCTGGAGAATTGAGCCTCTGCATGTTGAGTCCTTTAGGCAGTGATGATCGTTGCCTTCGGTGAAAAAAGATGACCATTTGCTTGATCTTAGCTCGACTTGTACAGTCCCGTATTGCCTTAGCCAGGAGTCGATCTTACAATACGCCAGAAGACTTGTCAACCAATCCTTGATGATGGAGTCTGCGGCAGAGGAGTGTGGACTTCCTCCATCCCAAAGTCGGACTGAAAAGCATTCTCACATGGGGCCAATCAATATCGGCAGGAGTAAGAGAGTCACCATAGAAGGAAAGTGAGTGAGTGTTATGTTCAACTTACAGGTCGTGGGGGAGTTGAAGGAGAAGAGTAAAAATCTGCAAGGATACCATCTGTCTTCCACATGTCGGTAATGCTAACATCACCCGCATCAGAAAGAAGCCAATAATCTGCATCATTCTGCAAAAGCACGAAACATTACCAAAGAAGTTGTTATAACAGACTTACTTCTTAGAGAAACAAAATAGACAGGAAGTGAACAGTCAAAGAAATTGGGGGGCCTACATCGGCATCTGAAGGAACAATCTTCATCATTCCTCCTACATATTCCGGTGAAGCATTGAAGTCTGAGAACATATGATGATGAGCATCTTGCAATACTGGAGGTTCCGCGGCTTTCTCGGTTCTCTGAGTAGTAGAAACCATCTCCATCTGTGGGTTTACACTTGAACTTGAGCTAGAAGCATGTGGTGGAAAGCTAGTTGAGGGGCCTACTTCATTGGCCTCCTCAAAATTTTCCTCAAATTTGCTGTGGAGGAAAAAGAGATGACTCAGGCTTCAAAGCAGAGATGAGTATAAACACAGATATACATTAGTTTAATAGGGGGTGTCTTCAGGCAATCAGTCACATACCTGACAAGATAGACATCAATAGGACCCATTGTACTTCTAAGGATTATGCGATATCTCCTCTGTGGATAATCAACAGCCTGGTGCACATAGCAGCAGTCAGCTTAGTTGAGATGCATTAGAAGAAGGAAAACAAAACCATTCCTCGTATTTCCTAGTAAGATTACAAAATTCACTTACTTCAGCAGGATCAGGAACTTCCAAAGTTGTTCCATGGGGAGCTTTAATAGCTATGAGAGTTTCATTCTGCCAAGGTCACAGAATCACAACCTCATAAGCACACAATTGGGAAAGGGTGCCATAATCTTTGAGAAGAAAAGGTGAAGATCAAATAACTAACCAGAAAACAAGGGAGCGTCTTAATATCATCTTCAGTAACGAAAAGCCACCTGAAATTGTTAGAATGGTTGATGAGTTGTTATTATGATCATCACGCACATGGGAGCAATGACATAGTTTCCATGGGAGAAGGGTTTACTTTCGGTTGTTGTCATCTTCACTCAAAGTTCTCAGTCTCTCCTGTGTTTCTCTGCAAAAGTGTAACAGAATCAGAGTCGCATGACAGAAGACATACTGTCAGTGAATGTTCAAGCAAGGAATGAACTAGTTAACCTAATTTGATTGTCTAGATTTTGCTCTTCCAGTGAAAGCTTTTCGATTTCTGCCTGCAAGGAAACAAATGAGAGAAAATCATTTGATCAATTGCCATCATTGAATACTATGATGGTAGAAGACACAATTACCATCTGCATTCCTTTAGTATATCAAAGAAGCAATATCACCTAGCACCTACCTGCAATTGAGAGGAATTGCCATCTGCATTCCCCGAATTAGAAGCATCAGCACCCCTGGTCAACCATTTAATCAGGCCATGCATGAGTTCTACGGATTCGGGAACTACCAGAATAGAATTCCAAAAAATAAAACAAGAAAAGAGAAAGGATTTGCCAAGAGATGCTTAAATTATTACTTCCATCGTATTCTATTCTTAAGTGTCTTCTCAATCAGACCAATTCCCTCCAAGACATTTGTTATGTCATATATACGCCGCTTTTGCACCTATCCAACAAAAACTCCCCCATAAGCACAACAGCATATTCAATAACTCAAACAGCCAATCAGAAAAATGATTACCTCCAAGGTTTCTGCAGCTTTATTAAGATCAATAATCCCATCTTCTGCCTCCCTTATTAGTTTGACGAACTTCTTAGTTAAGAGACCTGACAGTTTCCACCACATTATTCTGTCAGCCGAAACCCCAAGTGAAACTCCAAAATTGAGATGAAGATTAGCATAAAAATTCGATTAGTACGGACCTAAGGAACTATCATAGCGGCAGCTGCCAGCAGGAGTAAGTGCAGATGGGGAACCTGCAATGTCTTTCGTTCAAACACACATGTAGTCAGTAGTGTCCAACCCATAATGCTAATTCTTTCAGAAAGCAAGATACAGTGTCAACTAAACAAAGCTATACAAACATAGAGTGGATTCACACTTACACATATCCTACCAAATAAGCACCCAAGAACGAACCGACCTCAGAACAATAACCAAACATTAGAAGACCCAAACAGCTGAAGTGTCTCACCAGGATTTGAAACTGGCGTCTGAGGAACCGATTTATTACTCTTTGTCGACTTAGCCCTGTTGTTTGTTCTCCCCCCTTTCGCAGCAGATACCGGGGTGTGATAAGGACTACTAGATGCATCAGTCTGTCCGGGACTGCTTGCAACCTTGCTGGAATCAATTCCATTATCATCTAGTCTGATCTTTCTTTTCAACTGCCACCAAGCATAACAACAATGAGCTAAAACAACAAGCAAACTTAAGCACAATTATAGACCAACTAAGGCCTGAATCCCGCTTATTAAACTCAGAAAGAAACGATGCAATTTACTGTCGAGTATGATGTGGAAAATCAGTAAAGAATCGTTCCAATTTGAGGAGAAAGTCAGTAACTAATGGGCGAACACAAAAGGCTTAATTGAAGAGGACTAGTGCAAATGCCTAGGAATCTCAGCCCCCCAGAAAGAAGCTCCAACAACTCTCCCGAGACCCTAGCGCTCACGAACTTAATTGGCCATAGAACCACTCCCAGCAGCCAACCCAGAAAGGGCATTTTTCAAACAATTCGACTAGCGCCCCAAAAGTCAGTACTATCTGCGAGCCAATTCCAGCTATAAAACGAGAAGAAGACGCAGCAAAGCTAACAAACAAACAGTCCAAGAGCCGGCGTAGCAGCAGCGCGCGAACACATAGACAAAGAGCAAAACAGAAATGCTGGAATGAGGGGAAAGGAGGAGCCTACTGGAGATCTCACGACGATAGCTTCAGCTTCCCGATCGGCGACCTTAGAGGGGGCAGCGGGAGAAGTGAAACGATGGTAATCGTCGGGGGCCATAAATGGCGGCTTCATCGAGACGAAAGCGAGGTGGCGCCTGAGGGGAGGAAGAATCGGTGCGGATGACGGCGCGGGGGCTGCCCCCGCGGAGGGAGGCGGTGGGTGGGAGGAGGCAGGGGCGCCGCCGGACATCGGAAAAGGGAAGTTGAGCTGAGAGGAATCGGTGGGGAATCGTAACGGCGGTGGCCGGGAGTGAGGGATCTGAGGGGAAGGCTAGAGAGAGAAAGTGAAGGAGTTTAGAGAGAGAGGGAGAGTGGGGCGGAATTTGGGTTTTTGAGGGAAAGTGGGGGTTAGGGGAAGGAGATGGCGGAAGAGCAGAAAACGAGGGAAGGAGGGAATTTTTAGTTTGTGTTGTGATAAATGTTGGAGGGAAGATTGCTGTTGTTATGAGTTAGAGCGGAGAGAGGACACTACAGTAACATTACAAGGAAGAAGGACAAATAATATAAATAAATAAATAGTTAAAAAAACACAAAAATTCTAATAAATTTGCGGGAAACTTCTTCCCCGGCCATCCCTCTCCTCTATCTCTTCTTTTTTATCCTTTTGTTTCTTTTATCGAATAAATTGTAACATTTTTAGAGTTCCTTTCGCTTGTTCAATTTGAAAAATAATAACTCTTTTTTTTTTGTAAAAAAAATAACTCTTTTTACTTATAAGTTATAATAAAGATTTTGAAAAATAAAAAATTTATGATGGATCTGTAACTTTCTTTTGCTCATTGTTTTCTTTTACTTTTCTCATTTAGTCATTTTGCAACTTTTCTTTTTAATTGCACTTTGGAACAATCTACTCATCTTTGTTTTAGCCTTTAGGTATGACCAGACCTATAATTTAAAACATATTTTGCATTTTCTGTGGCTACTTTTCTAATTTGTAATTGCATTACTTATTTATCAAGACAATAACGATACAACATCAAATTTCATATCAAAGCTAGTCGTAAAAATCCAAACCTATTATAAAAGTTGAGGACAAAACAAGGATCTTCTTAGCCATCATATGTAGGAATGACACTCTTTTTCTATGGGAATCTGTATGAGCTTCTTATATCAAAATTTGTGGTTACATTGTCCAACGCTAATTGATCAATCAAAAACACCGGTGGCATATCAAGCCAAACTGAGCGAGCATCGACTCTGGTATTCGAGTGAGCCATGATATGGGCAGCTGCATTACCATTGCGTATAACATGTCGCCAACTCGTCTCCCCCATCCTTCCCATCAACATGCGGATGTTCCTACATATGACTCCGGACTCCGACTGGATCAATGCAGTCGCATCCATCTTGTTCAGCATCCCAAGGCTATATGCTTCTAAAACAATATTGTTCAAATGATGTTGATGGGCGAGCTGCACCCCAAACTCGGGTGCCATCAATTCTGTCGCCTCAACCGACAAACTCCTCAGCTTTCTCTTTTATGCTACCATTTATCTTCACATGGTCCGGTGGCGGGGGTCTCCATCTATCATCATGCGACAAACTCATCGGAACAGCTCCTCGAACCCGCTGTGTCTTGTAGTCTGCAAGAGAATGCTCCGCACGAGGGATGATGTCTTGTTCAACTAGCTTTTGTCCATTAAAGAGTTGTCAATTGTGTTCCTTCCACAAGAACCAGAGTACAATACACCACGCCTCCAGCTTAGCCTCCTCCATTGTGCCCATAACAGTCGCAACCCACCAGTAGCAGTCATTCGACCCACCACAGGAGAAGCAGTCCACATAATCTGTAGCCCTCCAAAGACGCAAAATCTATTCGCATTCTCCAAAGATATGTTTTTAGTTTCCTTCAAGTCACAAAAAGGGCATTTGTCTATGGATTTCTTGCTCTTCGTACTAATATGGTCGTCTGTGGCCATGATATCCCTCATAAAGGGTCACATAAAATGTTTTACCTTAGGAGGGATCTCCAAAGCCTACAACTTCTTCCAAACTGATGTCTCCACATAGCTAGTTTGCTGGTGTTTTTTTTAGAAAAATTTTCGCTCATGCTTTGTAGCCGTCTCTCACCGTGTACAAGCCCGAATCGTTTGCATCCCAGTTCAGAACGTCTCTTTCCTTGGTCCCTCTAAGGGGGATCTGCAAAACTTTATGTCCAAACTACAATGGGAGGCAGCTTGAGAAAGTTTTCCAATCCCATTGGTCCGTTTCAGAGGAAATGAGGTCCCTCCAAATAAAACTTAGTCGATATCCAACATGAGCATGTAGGACGTCGTATTTCGAAAATATTTTGGCCAACAAGGAAATTTGATCGCTGGTGCAGAAGTCATAGCTGCTTAGCTAGCATTGGTGTATTAAAGCCCTCGAGATCCCTGAATCCCAAGCCACCTTCCTCCTTTGGTACCATCATAGCCTCTCGACTGATCTAATGAACACGTTGTTTAGAGCCCTTCTGTCCCTAGTAGAAGCTCATTATCATGCTATGAACTTCGTTAATAATGGCAATAGGTACTCTGAAAACTGACATGGCGTAGGTTAGCTGCACTTGAGCCACTTCTCTGATCAGCGTCTCCTGTCTTGCTACCGAGATAGCCTTCTCCTTCCGCCTTTTAGATTTTTTCTGATCCTGTCCTTGACTCCTTTGAAAATCTCCTTCTTCGAGCGCCCCACCACAGTCGGAAATCCCAAATACTTATCATGTTTTTCTACAATATTCAACCCCAGAGTTTCGCTAACCATGAGTCATTGATGCGGTTTGACATAGCCAATAAAGGCTACTACCGACTTAGGGAAGCTCACAAGTTGTCCCAATTCAGCCTCATAGTCATGCAAGATGTCCTTTAGCGTTCTACTCTCCTGCTATGTGGTCCTACCAAAAAACACACAATCGAGAGAGCTTCTCTGGCTGGCTGCAGACCATGCAGACGTTTTTCCTGGACCGCTTTCTTTGTGATTGCTGATAAGCCCTCCGCTCAAAAAAGAAATAGATACGGCAACAGAGGATCGCCTTGGCGAAGGACATGGTCCAGTTGAAAAATCTCGGACTAATGACCGTTCACAAGGATAGAATACGTGACCGTCCTAACACACTTCATTATCAGCGCCATCCATCCCTGGTCAAACCCCATGCAAATAATAACTGCTTCCAAAAAGTGTCATTCGATCCTATCATAAGCTTTTACCATGTTGATCTTGATTTCAAAAACTCACACACTCGTCTTCGACTTCTTCTTCATTGAGTGGAAGCAGTCAAAAGACGACATAATATTATCCATAATGAATCTGCCTGGCACGAAAGCACTCTGCTCCTCCGCTATAACAAGATCCAACACAGTCTTCAGTCTGTTAACCAATACCTTCGCCACCAATGTATACAAAACATGCATACAATGATGGGACAAAATTCTTGAGGAGTCGTTGGCGTCTTTGCTTTTGGGATGAGAGCAATGAGAGTGTGGTTGACACCCGGAGAAATGGGACCTCCTTCCAGGATTAACACAACAAACGTCACCTTCTCACTAATGATTTCCCAGTGTTTTTTTTTGTAAAACATGACTGACAAGCCATCCTCTCCTGGCGCCTTCTTGGAATCCATCAGTCGCAGGGCAGAATGTACCTCCTCTTTATCGAAGGGTCGAAGAAGGCTCTCATTTTGTTCCACCGAAACAGACCGAGAAACAACATCCAGGACCGGGGTTTCTTGCGGGATCGGGCTAGATTTAAACAAGACAGAAAAATAATACTCAAAAACCTGAGCAGGTTCTGTGTGTCAGAGCCCAACAACATCCTTGATTTTTCGAATCATGTTTCATCTTCGTATAGTCGTGGCCTTTATATGGAAGAAGGCAGGGTTTTCGTCTCCATCTTGTAGCCAATCTGCCCTCGACCTTTGGCTCAAGTAAAGTCTTCGTTTGCTTCTAGTTCCGCCAGCTCACTCTCTAGTTGATGACATTGTGCTAGAGTTTAGTCTGTTCTCGGTTGGCGATCCAAGGTCGCCATCGCTTTCTTGATTTTGGCTCTGTGTCTACCAAATCGCGGAAAGACTTGGCGACTTCAAGCATCTAACTTTTCCCTGGAAGAAAGAAGTTTTGTTAGTGTATCCGTCCCTTCTTGATTTCGCCACGCTTCCCCCACCACCTTGGGGCACTCCGGGTGATTAGCCTAGTGCAACTGGTACTTGAAAGACCAGCCCCACTTTGGCTCCACGTCGGCTTCGCCTTTGGTATCTATATGATAGGCCTGTGATCGGATCGCTCCTTGTCGAGATGGAGGACTCGGGCTTGCGGGAGTAGAGTCGACCATCTCTCAGTGGCTACAAATCGGTCGAGACGCCCTTCAATATAGGCACCTCTCGTGCGGCAATTCTCCCAAGTAAATGGGTAACCCCGAAAGCCCATGTCCCACAGACTTGCGACCGTCAGACATTGATCGAACTCTGTCATTAATACATCTGCTACATCCCGACCCCCATTCTTTCCCTCCATGTTCTTTACTTGATTAAAGTCACCACCACAGAGCCATTACCCCTCCAATTGCACTTCTAGCTTGTGAATCGTGTCCCACGTCCTCCACTTCTCCCCATCGATTGACCAACCATTAATTCCAGAAAACCGCTAGACACCCACTTCATCCTCATTCACTTTCGCATCGAAAGGGTGCAGAGAGATTGACATAATCTCAATATTTATCCCTTCTTTCCACCATAAACCGATACCACCTGCTCTTCCTCCTCCAGAACGGTCCACCGACCAAGCCTCTCCATCCTCATAACCCAATTCAAGTCTTGTTACTTTTTTTCTCTTCAACAGTTTGATTTATCTCCATCAGGAAGACAAGCCGTGGGGAGTGTTGTTGCAAGAGCGATTTTAGGGCACGAACTGCACGCTTACTCCCCAATCCGCAGCAGTTGTAACTAAGAACACCATTCAACATATTTTTGTCATCTCCATAGGAATCTTTACTACTACTTTGCTTCGGTCCACCGTTTACGTTCGATGCATGGCATGCATGCACATCCCACTCCTTAACTCCCTAGTTGCCTTGTCTGCTCTCACCCATTTATCCACAACCCTTGACTTTGTTCCCATAATTAGAAGAATCATTATGTTTTGCGGGTCCTTTTGTGGGGGCAGTGGGGTTCTCAACCGTGCTAGGTCGTTGTCCTAGGTTCTGTTTACCTTGTTGCGGTATCTTGTGCTTATTTTTCTCCATCTGGGCTTTCTTGGTCGATGTCTCATTTCTTATATGCTCTATGGCCAGAGATTCGTTCAGCTGCTCCGCTTCCTCATGTAGCGCATGGAAGCGATTTCCCTGCCCTCCACGATAGTTGTTATCCCCCCGACTTCTAACTTGAGCTCCACGTTGTTCATTTCACCTTGGTCTTTTTTTCACGGTCATCCCTTCTCCATAAACCTGTCCTTCCGTTGGGTCATCTTCTTGGGTTCACCTAGGCCTAGTTTTCTGAACAATTTGTATGGGATAACATTGATACTAGCACCTAGATCCACCAGGGACCTCTTTATATGTAATTTGCTAATGGAGCAAGGGATAGTGAAATTACCTGGGTCCTTCTGCTTCTTTGGAAGCTTGCTCTGCAGGATGGCCGAACACTCCTCGCTCAGCATCACTGTGGAGAGATCCCCAAGTCGCTTTTTGTTGGTGAGGAGATCCTTCATGAATTTTGCGTACTTTGGCATCTTCGACAGTGCCTCCACGAACGACAGGATGATGTTGACCTGCTTCAGCATTGCCATGAATTTGGCAAACTCAGTCTCCAGCTTGTCCTTGTGTAGTCGAGTGGGAAAGGGAAGCTGGGGAACATGCTCCTTGACCACTAGTTGTGGCTTGGGAGCAAGTGCTTCCTTCTCCACCCTCACTTCTGCATCGTCGGGTGGAAGTGCTGAAGCAGGTAGTGCCTGGCTGGGGCAGGTACAGCCCCCTCCTGGACATAGGGACTCGATCACCCTCTGGCTCTCTGGGGTCAGGGCGCTGTAGAAATTCCCCACTGTAAATGCATCACTAAAACCATGATGGGGACACTGCCAGAAGAATCCTGAGTACCACTCCCAGGCATCACGAAGAGACTCATCTGGCTCCTGGCGGAAATGAGTAATCTCCCGCTGTATCTCTGTAGTCTTCGATGCCGGATAATACCTGTGCACAAACTTGTCGACCAGATCGTCCCACGATGTGATGGATAGTGGGGGCTGGGTCTCTAACAACCTCTTCGCATGCCCCTCCAGAGAGTGGGGGAAGAGGTGAAGACGGATCGCATCATCGGGTACACCATTCATCTTGAACCCATTTGTCAGGTGCAGGAACCGGGAACGATGCACCCTTGCCTCCTCATCCTTCAAGCCATGAAACTGGATAGAGGATGTAATCAGTTGAATCCAGCATGGCTTGATCTCGAAATTGTTCGCTGGAATGGGTGGATAGAGGATGACGGGGCAGATGCCAGCGACCCGTGGAGTGTAATAATACTCCATGGTGGGACCCGACGGCGGTGGTTGATGCTGAACCCCATCTGTCTGCGGTATTGGGTTGTTCCCTAGGATCTGATTTACCGGGGGAACTTAGAGAGGCATCCCCTGGGGCGGGTTGTGTTCACCGTCCATCTCGTACTCGTCCTCAGAATCGTTGCTCAAGTGGCCGTCTCTGCGCTCCTCCGTAGCCATTCTTGCTCGCTGTTCTCTCTGATAACGATGTAATTGCATGATTTTATACCCCTATTTCTTATCCATTTGCGGAGCATAGTTGTGTGTTTTGGCCTATTTTACGTCGGGTTGTGCTACTTTGTCCTATTTCAGGTCCCAGACGTCGAAGGGAAGGCCAAGCGCGAGTTTCGGATCATTTGGAAGTCGTTTGGTCGAGCCAGGGTCAAAACACGGGCAGGAGGCCTTCAGAACACGGCCGTGCTCCTGGCCGTGCTTTTACTGCCGAGGCTCTCCATGTGTGGGCTGCAACAGCTAAAAAACACGGGCGGGGTCAACCAAAACACGGCCGTGTCCCACCCAGAACACGCCCGTGTTTTCCCCAGCCCGTGCCCGTGTAATTACCACGTGGCAGAGAGCACGGGCGGGCTGGACCAGAACACGGCCGTGCCCTCGATCGTGTTCTGGCCAGTGATGCCCTTTTAGGCAGATTTCAGCCAAAGAGAGAGGGGATTCGAGTTTTAGAGAGACAGAGCGATTTCTAGAGAGAGAAAGCGACGAACAAGAGTCTCCAAGTGCCCTAGCTTGATCTTCATCACCATTGGAGCTTTGCTTGAGCTTGGAGAAGTGCCGATCAACGTCCAGGAGCTGAAATCCATCCTTCATAGTATGGTTTCCGCATCTGATTCTGCTTTTGCTTCTTTCTCCATGGAGTAGTTCTTCCATTCATCTGGGTGTGGGAAACCCTAGATCTGTATGTTAGGATTGATTGTATGAACCCAAGTACTGTTTCTATGATTTGATTATATTCTATTGAGGTTTGAATGATTGAATGGCATGAATCCTGATCAAATTCCTGTTGTTTCTGCTTTAACCTAGAATGAGAATATCTGCCTAGGTTGATAGAGCATCCTTAATTGAAGGTAGCGAATTGGTGACTTTAGTCGAGGAGCCAATTCGCTATTCTGTACCGAAGTCAATTCGGTAGTGGAGGTTTGGTTCGTTAGGGCCTCAATCTGTTTACTCCGGTGGAGGTTAGTCGCCCGCTAGAGACTCAGATTGAGAGGGTCTGAAGACCTTTAGTCGAGACTTCGGACTGTTTAAGAACCTTCCGCAGTATAACTATCATAGAAATTGAACTTGGTAATTACAATCCGGCTTAACTGCAGTCTAGGGGGAACCATATCCGGGTGACCTCTCTTAACCTGAAAACAACCGTTTAGTTGCTTTGCTTGCTTGTTAGTTTAGACCTTCACTAAAGTTTCATTGCTAGATAATACGAATTCACTGAGTAGTCATCACATCTAGGACCCGGGTTGACATTGAAACCTAAACCCGCTATACTACGCTTTAGGAAGTGGTTTCACTTGGCCATTTTCTAGAGTGACAGTAGGAGTGAGTCACTCTCCTACGCTGACGACAAGTGCGTTCAAGCTTTGGGTCCAACTGTAGTAAGCCTCCTAACTGGCTACGGGTCATGCACTATCTGCACACACCCAAACAAGCAACCCGTGAAGGCACAAGTGGGACAAAGCAAACAAACAATGCGAAAAAGAAAAGCTAAAGTAACAGAAATCACGTTTCTTTAACAACCTAGCCTTCCCCGGCAACGGCGCCAAAAATTTGACTCGCTTCTACGGTCACACTAGAAAATGGCCAAGTGTAACCACCTACTAGAGCGTAGTATAGCGGGTTTGGGTTTTAATGTCAACCCGGGTCCTAAGTGTGATGACTACTCCGTGAATTCTTATTATTTAGTAGTGAAAGTGTAGTGAAGGTCCAAACAAGCAAACAAGCAAAGCAGTAAAAGGTTGTTTTCAAGTTGAGAGAGGTCACCCGGATATGGTTCCCCCTAGACTGCAATTAAACCAGATTGTAATTTATCAAGTTCGAATTCAAAGATAGTTATATTGCGGGAGGTTCTTATGCAGTCTGCAGTCTCGACTAAAGGTCTCCGGACCCTCGCAATCTGAGTCCCCAGCGGGTGAATAACCTCCACCGAAGTAAACAGATTGAGGCCCTAACGTACCAAACCTCCACTACCGAAGTAAATCCGGTACATGATAGTGAAATGAAAATCGTCAATTCACTACCTTAAATCAAGGATGCTCTATCAACCTAGGCATATATTCTCTTTCCAGGTTAAAGTAGACACAACAGGAATTTGATCAGGATTCATGCCATTCAAGAAATCAAACCTCAATTGAATATAATCATATCAATGGATTCACCCTTGGGTTCATACAATCAGACCTAACATACAAATCTAGGGTTCTTCATACCCAGGTGAATGAGAAAGTTACTCCATAGAGATAGACGAGAAATCTAGCTTAGACGCGGAAACCATATTGTGAAGGACGAGATTCTACTTCTGGCAATCAATCAGCACTTCTCCAAGCTCAAGCCGGGCTCCAATGGTGATGAATATCGATCTAAGGCGTTTGAAGAATCAGGTTCGTCTCTTTCTCTCTCTAGGTATACGCTTTGTCTCTCTAAAACTCGGAACCCTTCAAATTTGCCCTTCTTTTCCCTTAAGAACCTGCCATTCGCGATCCCCAGTCAGAATCCCCGGTCGGGTAATTTAGGTGACCGGCCGGGGATTTTTGAAACGCACCGCGTTGGGCAGGGGCTACTACCCCATCGAGGTCAAGAATACCCGATCGGGTATTTTTGCTTAATGCTCGGGCCCCCTTCTGGACTCTGGGCGCCCAAAACCATTTTTCCCCGGCCTCCTCAGAATATTACCCGACCGGGTATTTTTGCTCATGGCCGGGTATTTTGTTCCTCCAGCACCCTTCAACTCAAACGTCCTCCTTTCGACCCGAAACTCGTTTCTTTGCCTCAATGTCAACGCCAAGCCCTGAAATATGACATAAACACACAACCTAGCGTGAAATCGGCTTAAAACACGAGAATCAACATCTCTAACGGCTAAAGAGTAGGGGTAAAAACATGTGCAATCAATGGTCTATCAGCCACGGACCCCCTTGCGCCGCTAGTTGGTAGTCCCTCTAATCTCTGAATTTGACCAGGAAACATCCATTTTTCATATTCGAGATTTGGATATCTCCATGCCTAGCCCACAGGAAGTTCGGCCTCTTCGATAGCGGGATATACGACACGTTATGACCCAAACCTTTGACGATCAAGGTTGTTCGCCATTCGTGGCGGCATTTGATTTTCCGAGCCGCTTTGAAGAGAAGAGGAGGGCACCTTGGATCATAATTATCCTCATCAATCGTATCATCTTCTTCCTTTTTCCAAGCCGCAACGTCGTCGGAGTCGGACTCACACGCGTACCATCCACCATCCTGGAGCACTTCACTGAAAAGTTTGGGATTCGCGCCCTGCCATGCCCCATGGGTTGCGTTCTCGTGTTGTAGGGAACCTTCTGTTCCCATCTCCTCGACGACGGTTTCCGTCAGGTTCTTTGTCTCTTTTGCCATATTCATCGGTTGAACTTTCTTTTTCGGTTGTACAGTCTCTCGGGCGCTCTTGCCGTCCGGTGAAGAGGAATTGCTTGCCAAACGCCTTGCCCCGCTTACGTTGTACGGGGCTTCTTTGTTGGCGCCGGCCAAGAGGACGGTGTAGGCGCCGCCATCTGGAGCTAAACCCTAGATGACGCGAAGAAGTTCGATCGTAGGAATGATACTCATAAGCAGAGAAAGAGAGATTGGCAATTGTCACAGGACACATGTAACTTTTAGGGGGGAAATTATTATCATATATATGTCTATATCGAAGATTGAACTCCCAACATCCTTCAGGTGATATAAGAGTGTTTTGCCACTACATTACAATTGATTTTTGCTTCTTAAACTAACACAAAATTACTTTATTACGCTAACAATAAAATCTCTAATTAAATTAGAATAAACACCTAATCAATCGGGTTCTCTTTTCTCTTTAGGTATATTTGATTTTGCCTAGCCATCATCCCTGAAGAAGCAGGACCTCGATGATTCCACATTCTCCCTTTCCATGTCGACAGTCGCTCTATTCGACCTCGCCTAACAACCGTCCATGAAAAGGCAGCTCTGACGCTCGCCTCCTTCCATCCTCCAGTCCAGCCATGACCAACAGGTCAGCAAGCAGACACGTCCATTAGAGGGATGCATTGAAAGCGACTTGCTTAAGAGCGTGGACGACAAATATATTTTTGTTTCTTTCAAAATATGAAATCACGACGTGGTTGTTTATGAAAATAATAATTGTATTAGTCAGTTATTTCTTTATTGTCCATGAATGAATCATTTGAATACCATTAGTTTTAATTATATTTATTAACTATTTTTGTTTACATTCTAAAAAGTGGACACAAGTAGTTCAGAATTCTGGCTCCACCATTGTTGGCAATGGTGTGGGTTTGAAGCGAGGTTCCAAAAACCATCTTCATTATCATTTTCAAATACTCAAACCCACACCCTCCCCATACCCATGTCGGGGAGGTTTTGCATACTCATCCAATACCAAACTCATTTTTGGGTGTTGTCTCCAATTTTTTTGGTGGCTGCGACCTCGAGAAGGAAACATAAGAGATCAACACGAAGAATCTTGTATCCTTCTGTTTGTCCACTCTTGAGTCCAAACCACCTTTTACCAGGAGAATTTTTAGGATATTAATGGTAAATAGTGGAGACGAAGCGAGCAAAGGCGCCAGAATTATTGCTTGTAGCGGGAAGGAAGAGAGCTAGGCAGAGGTTTGGTTTGCTTAGTGGGAGGGAGTTCACTGCAGGGATCGGAGCAGAGCATGGCGCGCGACTGAGTTTGCTTCTTGTTGGCTGGGATGGGCTAGGATCGGAGGAGGTTGTTGGTGGGATGGGGTGGTGTGGATTTGATAGCGGAGGAGAGAGGAGGGAATCAATTTTCGTGGAGTGTTTGATTAGATTATAATTTGAAATTGGAAAATTACGTAAATTACATTCTAAATTTAGGGTGGCGAAATATAATTTTAGGAAGACATTTATCGTTTGAGTATTGTCTTCCCTACTAACAAACTGGATACTAAAACCCGTATTGTCCTTCAAAAACTGTACCACCTTCTCCAGCACCGCTCTTCCCCTATTAACTCGAACCATCTCTGAATTGACATGATCAATGATAACTTTAGCATATCTCAGCAGCTCTATTTGATTCGTCGCAAGTAGTAAGAACCACATTCATGCATCCCTAAGAGCCAACAACTCAACGAGAAACGGATCCACCAGGTTAATTACACTTTATTTGTTGTATTTATCACTCTCATATTTGATACATTTTCCCCTTCTATTAATGCATCTTTAGTCATTTCAATGGTATTTCTTGTCAAAATCACAACTATTTGATCAATGAACTTTTAACAGACATAGCTTATGTTCTTGTACTCTTTAAAACCTTTTGGGTATGTTTTTTGTTGATTTGGAAGGTATAAAGCAACCTAGGGCAATTTGGATCAAGCATTGGAAAACTCTAGAGGACCAAATGAGCTATTAAAGTAAGTTTTTGGAGTTTTCATGTTAAATAAGAAGTCCTATGATGGAGAAGTCAACTTAAAGTTGCTATGTTATCTTAAGACAAGCCCATAGGAAGAAGACTCGACCCATTCGAACAAAGAACGAGCGGCGACCAAGCATCAAGCCCAACTGCCACTATAGGCATATGCAGAGCCAATGGGGTTGGGATGTGTCCAAGGACACAGGTAATTTCTGGGGTAAAAAAGTACCCAATATATGTATAAACTAAGTATTGGATTCATGATCTCTATATAATATAAGAGTGTTATACCACTAAACTATAAGACATTTCTTGTTTAGAAGCTGACATAAATTTAATTTAACTCAGAATATGAAAATGTCTCGTGGTTGTTTACGAAAATAATGATTGTATTAATTGGTTATTTCTTTTATTATATATGAATGAATTATTTGGATATTATTATTTTTAATTATATTTAATATTTTTTTATATTTTGAAAAGAGGACACATGTATTTTCGAATTCTAGCTCTGCCACTGACTATAGGAGACATCTCAAGACGCGTCCAAATCGTTAGGAGGAGAAGTCCATGGACCATGAAGACCAACCCACAAAGAAAACCCATGTCGGGTCCTATCGCCGCCCTACCACCTCTTCTTCCTTGCATTGTTGAAGAAGTTTCATTAGCCCACAAGAAATTGAAGACTCCTTCCTAGTTTATTCATGATGTTTTAGGCTGAATTCCTCCCCTATAAATAGAGGTCATGACTCATTAGATTAGTAAGGCTACACGAGTGATAGCCTAGTCGAAATAGAGGGTCTGCAACTAAGAAAATGTTGTCATCATCAATGGTAGCACCTTTCTTCTCCTATATGATTTCATCTCATTGTTGTGTTTTTCTATGAAAATCTCGATGCCTATTACCTATGTATGGATGCTTTTATTTTCGATGCTTATGTGATTGACATTGATGTTTCTATAGTATAATGCTTCTTTAATAATCGATGCTTATGATTCTATTGAATGCTACTATATGCATTGTGCTTAATATTTTGTAGATTGATAATAAATTACTCTATAGTGATACCCCATTGATGCTACACGATTATAGAGGGAATGAGCAACCATCTATACTTCGAGTAGTATCAATGCTTGATTGTTAGATCATCGATGCTATAGTCTATGATTATGGTTCGTAGAAGTCCACAATTAGATGTATGCTATTCTAACTTCCTTGTTCTTCATTGATTAGTTAATGGTATGAAGCGAAATCACACATTAGCTAGTTAAATCTATATCGCAAGAGGCGCATGCATGGGTAGAGAGTGACATTAGAGGAAGGGACAAGGTGTTACAGTAGATGAACCATCAATGCATGTTATGAATGAGCCCTAGTATAGTATGCATGACAGTACTCGAGTTTGCTACCTTCTAGAATAACGTATCTTTACTTTATGCATTTATAAATCGAAAACCTCTAAACAACCTTACTCCTTCTTGCTTTGCTTGTTTGTTAAATGAAAACCCTAACGTCTTTCTGATTTTCGTGTATGTCATGGATGGTTAGTGTGAGTAGTTGTGCATTAGAAGACTTCGGGGAATACAACCCTAGAGCCTCCTAGAATTTTATCACTAGATTATACAACAAGTTTTTGTGCCGTTGCCGGAGATTTCTAATCATATTTAAAAATATCTAACCATCTTGTGTCTTTCTTGAGTTTCAAATTTTTTTTTTGTTTTGCAGATTTTAGCATGAGTCCAGCAAGTACTAGAAGAAAAACCAAAACCTAAAGTTCGTGCAGGAGATAAATGAACACTTACATTATAAGTACAATTAGAGCATTACATTAAGCTATATAACACGATTACAAACAACTCATTACTATGTTCTAACATCAACAATAGGAGTCAACAAACACTACCACCTACACAAGTACCACACACTACTCACATGCTCCTAACTAACAACTACAGAAGTACCACACACTACTCACAACCTTCTAACTAATCACTATTTGACTCATCAATTTGAGAACCTCATTTTCGATTTAGCACTTCTACCTCCAGAACAAGGTTGGATTCCATGCTTGCAAAATTGGATTCACTTCGACTGTTTACTTCACCCTCGAGTTGGTAACTAGTATACAATTCTCGTCCTTCAGTTCGACAACTTGATTATGTAACTCGACTATCCTTTTCAGAAAACCTGCTCCCCGGTCTCTCATGGTGCGCAACATCACACCACTCGAAAAAGCCATAACAACTAAGACCCTTATTAGAAACCATGAGCTACAGTATTAACAACACTATAGCTTCCATTGAAGTATAATTGTGCTAACTAGAGATAACAAATAAGTTTGAAAGCATTAAGATTTCGGGACAAAATTGCCGATTTGGATTCTTGGAAGTACGAGAAGTTCTCATTACGCCTTCTAACCGACATTTGCAGAAAACCACTCCTTTAATACCACCCAAATTACCTAGCACTATTTCTAATCTCGAGGAATGGGGGGGGGGGGGTCGCCGGTATTGTGAAACGAGAAGTGGATTTTCGAAGAACAGGGGATAAGACGGAGAGTATTTTTCGTTGAAATCGTGATTTACTCATTGTTGAAGTTTTTCATACCGCTATATTATGTCTACCGGTTCGCTTTCTGTTTACACCATAAATTTGTCATGTACCACATTATGAGCTAGAAGAAAACTAATGAATTTATAAGTCCACATCAATTATAACAATTAATGTTATTTAAGTTGGGTCTTTATCGATATTGATTTTAAGCCCAAGCTACTAAGCCATAGTGAGCATATACATGATTCAATGAGGGACATAGGCTTCTCGTAAGAGGTCATGCCATGCCACGAGATTGTATAAAAAGAACTAAGTCTGGAATGACAATGACCGTCTAGAGGCACGTGCCGATTCACGGAAAGGGTCATGTCCGTATAGATCTATAAGCATGTGCCGCCTCATGAAGAGGGCCATGTCCGTCTACAATCTAGAAGTACCTGTCATCTCAACGAGAGGGACCATGGACGTGAAAAAATTCTTGGAGCACGTGATCATGCCACGAGAAGCATATCTCAAAGAAGATAAAAAAATTATTATAAGTATGAGAAGCACATGTTGCTTCACGAGAAGGGCCATAGACGCGAAACAATAGGCATGATTGAAAAAATACTGTGTCAGCCATGCCGCCTCACAGAGGCTTGTGCATGATTGGGAGGTACATGGCTAGGGCTGCAAATGAGCAGAGCCGAGCTCTACTCGAGTTTGGCTCATCAACCAGCTCGCGAGATAGACTCTAGCTTAGGTATCATTTTATTTAGTTCATAAATTTTATTTTTGCATATGATGTTATTTAATAATAATTAGTATTTAAACAACTTATGACAGTCTTAAACAATTTATATGCTGATATATGTAATCTAACTAATGTATGAATGATCAACAAGCCAACTAATAAGTTATTAATCGATTCGTCCTTAAGTTGCTAGTAGAGCAGGCTCGCTAACCATACTATCGAGCCAGTTCATAACTCACGAGTTAGCTCAACAAACAACCGAGTCGAGCTGGCTCGCGAGCCTTACAAGCTGAATAAGGCGCAACTTGAGCTCGACTCATTAGTAAGCGAGTTGAGTCTCGAACGAACTTTTTTTCGAGCCGAACGTCGAGTCGCTCGTGAGCAGCTTGGCTCATTTGTAGCCCTACCCATGACCGTGTCACGAGATGAGCTATGGAAGCGAGGAAGTATTTCCACCGAGGATTACATAGGCCATGGCGGGGATGAAAAGCACATGGTATGGTTACAAGTCAAGAGGCTATGCAATAAAAAGCATATTTCAAAGACAGACGAAAATATTCTACGTTTGGGAGGTCCATGCGCCTAACGAGAAGGACCATAGACACGAAGCAAGAAGCATTAGACACGATTGAAAAATACTAAATATGAGAAGCCATGTTGCCTCATGACCAAGACCGAACGACCCAAAATATACTAAGTCTGGGAAGGACATGCCGCCTCACGAGAGGGGCCATGTGCCTGATTGAGAGGTCCATGCCGCCTCAAGAGAGAGGCCACGAGCAAGAGTGAGAAGGGCGTGGTGGTGGAGTATTGTATCACTAGTCATGCCGTTAAGTCACAAGATGTCATTGACCGCGAGACAAGAGGGCCATGAACATGAGTAAGAAGTCCATGGCCTCGAGGCAAGAGGACCATGACCCCCTTTGTGAGGCACCACATGCTTATCAAAAGACTAGTATGACCCGAGATTCGGAACAAGACCGCGAGAGTCAAACTACACTCCAAGACCCATGACGGTTCGAAAAGAGGCACTTAGGCGGTTGAACGAGTAACCACCAATTCGAGGTAGTAGGGAACGATTCTTTTTGGGAGTTATCCAAGAGACAATTTTTCTACGACCGTTAACTCCCCATGGCTACTAATAGGTGGAAGGGTCGACAGAGACAAGGGTTCTCAAAACCAACACTCTGACACACATGTTAAGTTTATGTTTTACCTTTTCTTTATCATGTAGCCATAGAAGTAGTCTTTAGTTTGAAGCTCTTACTGAATCTACATAGGAGTAGGGTAATTTAACTTAGTTTTCATTCCCATAAACGATCAATCAAACACCCTCATTTGAACTTTGCTTAAAGAGTTGTGAGCCGTGTCTTAGTAATCGTTGTCCAAATAAATCAAAAGTGCAATCAATCTCAATTCAACATAATTTTTTTTCTGTAAAACACTAGGAAATTTTTTCTGATGGAACCAGAATATTGTATTTCAATCCTTGATTTTGGGATGCAAGATGAGTTACCGGAAATCCATTTGTCATTCAGGATCTTGATTTCCTAGACACACTGAAATGGCATTTCCTCCACGCATCTCTAAATTTCTTCCTATAGCCGCCAACGTCCATCACTAAACAAGTTGCTTCAACAGATTCCCTCATAACTTTAGTCTCACTTAACCCGCCAGATTATGCTCAAACCCCCCCCAACAAGTTCAGTCACCAACATAGTAACCCGAGCTATACCCATTTACATTCGTCAGAATCAGCAGCTCATCGAGATACAGAATCCCCAAACAATAACACAATTCCTCTCTGGCTTTTCTCATACTCTGTACTGTACTACAATGGGGGATCAAAATCTACCCGGGACAGAGGAGAGGAACTGAATGGAAGCGAAGACTCACTGAGAAGCTGCACCCTCTGCCGAAACTGAACATCCTTCATCTTCAGCAACACGGGCAGAGGGAAGCAAACCCCTTTCTCCACGCAGCACTGGTGCCTCGGCTTGATCCTGTTCTCCAAGCTGAAGGAGAAATACTGGGGGAATTCCTTCAGCTCCTTCAACTCCCTACCCATCTCCACCACGAAGTAATTCAGCTTCGGCTCGATGTTGTCCCTCACGCTGTAATTGAACAGCTGGGGAAACCTCCTGAACATCGCCGCCGCCTCCCTGCGCGAGAACCCGATCTCCTCGAAGTACTGGATTCGAGGGATCAGCTTGTCCTCCACGCTGCAGGACAGCAAGTAGGTGTGCCTGTGCGCCGCCGTTATCCCGATGCTCTGGAGGAAGTACAGGCTGGGGCGGAGCCGGTGCTTGACGCTGGAGACGAGGAGCCTGGGCCGGCGGTGGACGACCCGCCGGATGTCGGAACCCTGGACGCCGGCCTCGCGGAGGAGGAAGGTGAAGACGGGGATGACGGAGGAGGCGCTGGCGGTGAGGAATTCCGGGCACATGGAGACTATGCGGCGGAAGTCCTGGGCTGTGAAGTCCATTGATGTGAGGAAGTCGATGATGGATTTGATTTCCGGCAGGGAGGCGGAGAGGAGGATGGGTCGGTGGTCCCTGGCCAGGGAGAATACGTCGAGGCCGATTGAGTCCAGGTAGTACATTTTCTCCTGGAAATCGGACGACGGAGGCGGAGGCCTGGGCGGCGATGGGTTGGGGGTTACTCGAATTGCTGCGGCGGAGGCGGGCTTGGAAGGCACGGAAACGGCGGTGATTGTTTTGGAGGAGAGAATGGGGAAGTGGAGGCGAGTGCTAGGGCGAGAGAGTAAAGGGGAATCATGATTCTGGGAAGGGAAATTGATGGGTTTAAGGCAGGGAAGCGAGGATTTACCATTGGCGAGGAGATTGAGCGTTTCCACCATTTTCTTTTTCTTTTCTCCGGCTACCTCATCGGAAGAGACGAGTGGTGGCGCAGGCGTTTTCGTCTGGTTCCGGCGAGGGAGAAGAAGAAGGGAGCAAGATTGTGGCGGAGAAGGATAAGGGCTATCTGGAGAAATCTTAGCAGCTAAAGGCTGTAGCTCCAGTAAGTTAAAAATGGTTGCGAGAAAGATGAGCCGAAATTTGGGCTGGGCTGGGCTGGGCTGGGCTAGTTGTTTAAGCCAGTCCTTGCTCAGACTACAAGTTCGGCCCAAAATTTGGACCTAGCTCAGATACAAGGAGGACGCTCTAGGTTTATGTTTAAAACCACTGCGATAAAAACCCTAGGCATCTCCTTTCTCATCTCCTTCAGGCCGCCCTACAACCCATTGGAGCTCCAGAAATCCTCTGCAGTCTTTTATCAGAGGTAAGCGAGAATCTCCTCTCGGTCCAATATTTCTTGCGCCAGCTTAATCTTCTTCCTTTCGCCTTTCCATTGTCTAGCTGCTGCAGAATTTTCGTAAGGTCGCCGATTCCACTTGTTCGTCTTCGTCTTCGTCTTCTAGCATGCTTAGGGATTTTAATCATGTGGATCTAGACTATGCGTGGTGAACGCAATAACTTTGTTTTGGTTAGCTAGATCATATTTTTGTTGTTTGAACAACATGTTCTGCTTCACTGATTGGCTCCCATAGTCGCTTATATTGAGTTATTGTGTTTGATATTCTAGATTGCGTTTGTTTCTTGCTTTCTGGCGAGGTAGAGTAGAGATGGCCGAAGAAGCTAAGGTAGCCGCTATTGTTCCCGAGTCTGTTTTGAAGAAGAGGAAGAGAAATGACGAGTGGGCTTTGGCAAAGACCCAGGCAGCAGTGGCACAGAAGAAGAAGAGTGCCGAGAACAGAAAGATCATCTTCAAGAGGGCCGAACAATACTCCAAGGAGTACAAGGACGGGGTTTGCATCTCTAACCACTGCTGTATTTGGTTGTCCAATTTGGTTTAGAAATTATTTGTTCGCATTGTTGGTAGAGTTACTGGTTGTGGCAATTTGACCCTCTCGCTCTGATGCAGGAGAGGGAGTTGATCAGGTTGAAGAGAGAGGCCAAACTCAAGGGTGGTTTCTATGTCAGCCCAGAGGCCAAGCTGTTGTTCATTGTCCGCATTCGTGGGTAAGCCTCTTCTATTTTAGGTTTATTACCCTGTTTTGATGCATGTTTTCCGCAAAGTGGCTGTTTCTGAACTTTGGAATATCACTGTCTGTTGTTAGTATTAATGCCATGGACCCAAAGACTAGAAAGATCTTGCAGCTGTTCCGTCTTAGACAGGTAATTTCCTACTTCATGTGATGTTCATTCCTAGTCTTTACTATCTAAATGCGTGTCTGAACCCTAATTCTCTTGTGTAGATCTTCAATGGTGTGTTCCTCAAGGTCAACAAGGCTACAGTCAACATGCTACGGAGAGTGGAGCCATATGTGACTTATGGGTATGGGTTCTTATTGTCTTTTGCACTAAAACATGTTTTCCAAGCTCTTATCTTTACCGAGTTTCATGCATGGGGTTGGCTCCTTATGAATCTGACTTTATTGTTATGTATATCAGGTACCCTAATCTTAAATCCGTCAAGGAGTTGATATACAAGAGGGGTTTTGGCAAGCTTGACAAGCAGAGAATTCCTTTGACCGACAATGCCATTGTTGAGCAGGTATTTAACCCTTGCGAGCCTTCTGCTGTACCTTTCTAGTTTGTATTGTTGCTACTTAGTTTACAAACACAATACTCAATGATTTGTTTTTAAATGTTTGGCAGGGTCTCGGAAAGTTCGGCATCATCTGTGTTGAAGATCTCATTCACGAGATCATGACTGTTGGCCCTCATTTCAAGGAGGCCAACAACTTCCTATGGCCATTCAAGCTGAGCGCGCCATTAGGTGGCCTGAAGAAGAAGAGGAACCACTATGTGGAAGGTGGTGATGCTGGAAACCGTGAGGATTATATCAATGAGCTCATCAGGAGGATGAACTAGACGTTTCCTTTTTCTTTTTCAAGCTTTAGAGGTTGCACAACTTTTGCTACTGGGTTACCATGTTATCAGGCATTTTTGGATGGTTGGGAATTTAGACTCTATATCTAGCCGTGCTTGCATGTTGTGTTTTCTGGTCGTGTTCTGAACATCTATATTTGTAGTTGCAAGAGGAATGTTCCGTAGAAGTTTTGGTTGAATTAGATCACCATTCTTCGTATCATATCAGCTCTTCTGTTCAAGCTTTGCTTGTCTGATTTTGGAATGGGGAAGGCTGATCTGGGGTTCGGAATTTCTACTTGTTATAGCAGATAATTCGCCCTTATGAACGCAGATAAAACCTTATCAATTTAGCGTGCGCTATGAGTTATTGCTAATCTTTTAAGAGTCTCGTGGACTATGTCTCCGAGTCGCGTCCTTCAACAAAGAACAGTATGAAGTAGGAGAAACGCAGGCTCTGTTTCCTTGATGTGAGTTTCAGGTCGATGGATTACGAGTCTATCCAGACCAAGAACAACATCTGTTGCGGATTCTGCAGGTAAGGTATTGCCAACAAATCCACTTTGAGCAAGCCTGTTTTGGCATCAAATCCTGTTTTCTGATTTCCTTGCAAATCAGGTATTTTCCCGCAGTAGCTTTCCTAGAATTCCTTAGTTATGCGCGTTTATATTTAGGAGACCTCATATGTATCTGCATGGTGTAGCAGAGTATTAGCTTGCTTTGTTTTGATAGTTAAGAGAGATAGCGGGTTGGGTTAGTGGTGATTACATCGTGAGTACTGTAATTGAATATTAGTAGTAGTAAGAAGCTTTACCAATGGGTTGAAAGGTTCTGAATTTGATTTTGTTTACCACGGCATTAGAAGATGTCGTGCTTAGCTCAAAGCTAGCTGTTCATAGGAGTTGCGTTGTGGTTTAACTGATTCTCCTTATTTCATGATTGCAGAACATTTTGGCTGCTTAAATAACAATCTTCTCCGTCATTGCTGCCTTTAGTTTGTTTCCATGGAGGAATCACTGTGAAATGATCGTATTTGGGGGGTCATGAATCTTGTCAAAGTTAGAATTAGAGACCAGACCCGTTTGAGTGTTCTTTCCTGGTTGTGGGTTTAGCTTCCTTAGAACCGCAGAGTTCTTCCAATTTTGAGTCTGTAAGTGCTTAATGGATGTTGAACTCAACAACTTTATAGTATTACATGCAGGGGCGCATCCAAGAATTCTAAATGAGGGTGTCCTCTTTAAAAGTTAAATTTAATTAAATAATTAAATTAAATATGAAAATATCTGACTAGTAAAAGTAATATTAAAAGTTCAAACGTGTTTCGTAAAATACATTCGGTGTCTATACTGCTCAACAAATATCTCTCGACATATCCTACTTAGGGATTACCTGACCTATTTGCCCTGTTTTGGGGCGTGGCGGGCATGGGTACCTCTCATCGACCCCACCTGCCCTGACCCGTCCCATTCCTGAGCCATTCTTGCCTAAATTACATGCAATTTTAGTCAAATTACTTGGGATTTTCCTCTTATTACATCATATTTTAGCTATAATAAAGTTGTAAATAGGTTAAAACCTCAATTTCTTCAATAATTTAACTACATTTTGTCATACTATAGTTTCTTTCTTGCTCTTTTAATAAAAATAACGAATATTTCTAATGTTTGTTGCATAAATTACACACCCATTGGGTCGACCTGCTCCGACCCCCGCCCCATTATAAATTACCCGCCCTGGACTTGACCTGCCATGGCCCGGGTATGTGTATCTATATACCTGCCCCAGACCTGCCCCATTGTCATTCCTAATCTTACTAGACAAGGGTATCCCGTAATTGGGTTTAATCGTTAGGTTTTGAAAATAATTTGTGATAAGAATAACATTTCACTATTGTATTTGGATCTAAAACACAATAACAAATTAGTTGTAGTGTAATTGAAAATATGTTTACTAATAGTGGCAGTATCCCAAGTTTAAATAACATAGACTACTACTTAAATATTATTTGTACCAATACACAAACTACTACTGGAGGTTGGATAATCTTTTCCCCCAAATTTTAAGGGTGTCCCACTACCATTTAAACATATTTTTTTTTGCTCATACGCAAACTACTATCGGAGGTTGAATAATCGTGTTTCAAAATCTTAGGGGTGTCCCAGGACACCCCTAAACAGCCATGTATCTGCTACTGATTACATGCATGGAGGCCACTGCTAGAATGGTGCAAAACAACTTGGCAAGTGTTTGGCTGGCTGCTCTTACTTCAATTGCAGCAGCTCATGCTCCAAGTGTATCACGATCTGCAGAGCTGGAGGTTGAAGATTGAAGAAACTGTCTATGGTGGTTGCTGATCGAGCTCGTGATACAGGGTCATTTTCCTCAGAAGCAACAGATGGGCTGAGTTCAGGCGACATCGTTTCACCTAAGCAACTACCGTTTCCATTTACACTGTAGATAGCTAGCTGTCGTTTCTCCATTGGTAGTTAGTTTAATTTTTGGTTTTAGTTACCGTTAAACAGTGTTTACATGTACATCTTTCCTTTTCTTCTTCAGTATATAAAAGGCCCTCTGAGGCAACCATAACCCTTGCGGGTTCCATCCCAAACCTTATATTTTACCAAGCTTTCACATGGTATCAGAGTCTGGTTGGGCTTTCTAGGGTTTCTACACCCTCTTCATACCCGCATTCTTCGTTTGCAGTAGCGTTCATCAACGATGGCTACTGATTCTTCTTCTTCTTCTTCTTCTTCTCACCAACCTGAGTATCGTCACAAACCCCTACTACATTAACCCAAATGAGTCGTTAGTCTTTCCAATCAAGCTCACAGGGACTGGAAATTACAATTTATGGAGCAGAACTGTTCGCGTTGCCCTCAAGAGCAAAAACAAGCTCGAATTTATCAATGGGTCGATTACTGCATCAGATCCAGCTGCAGAGACCCATGCTCCATGGGAGCAAAGCAACACAGCACTATACTTTATGATTTTGGGTTCCCTGGATCCAAGTTTGGTTGATAGTGTCTCTTCACAAGACAATGCAAGGCTCTTATGGGAAGATCTCAGATAGCGTTTTGGGCAGGCAGACAACATCAGAATCACAGATCTACAAACTGCTCTCTATACTCTTAAGCAAGGTAACAAATCTGTTAACCAATTTTACTCTGAGCTGAAAGGGTTTTGGGAAGAACTTGTGCAGTTCCTTCCTATGGTCTGAATGAGCTGAAAGGGTTAACGAATTCATTCTCTACGGAGGATTAAACCTGGCTTCAGTCAATCAGCAACCAACTCCTATGGTCAACTCACTGAGTAGGCACCTATCTGTGAATCCTAACTTCTCAGGTAAATTCACTTTAAATTCATACTTCGTTAAGCATCCAATGGAATTTGTCAGTGTTTGGTTCCTTGACACGAGTGCCACTGATCATGTCACCTGTTTTGTTCCCAACTTCTTAAAGTATGAACCTGTCCAAGGTATCCTCATAACCTTACCTGATGGATCTAAGAATCAAAACTTAGCACCCCAATCCTTTGATCTATGACATTGGAGGCTTGGTCATCCTTCAATTTTTCGAGTCAAAGAACTACAGAAGACTATGCCAGACATTTTTATAGGATCTTTTTCTCATTGTGATGTTTGTCACCTTTCCAAACAGAAACACTTACCATTTTCTTCAAGCCAAACTGTGGTAAAGAGCAATTTTGAACTTGTTCATGTAGATATTTGGGGGGCCTTTGGCCACTGCCAGTTACAATGGATATCAGTATTTTCTTACACTAGTTGATGATAGATCTAGATGTGTTTGGATTTATCTCATGAAGCATAAAACTGATGCTAGACAGTTGTTGCAAGACTTCTGTGTTCTAGTTAGCACCCAATACAACCAACACATCAAAATCATCAGATCAGACCAAGGGGCTAAATTTCATATCCCTAATTTCTACTCTCAACATGGAATTATCCATCAAATGTCACGTGTTGCCACTCCACAACAGAATTCTAGAGTAGAAAGAAAACACCAACATATTTTAAATGTTGCTAGAGCTCTGAAGTTTCAATCTGACTTACCTCTTAAATTCTGGTCAGACTTTGTTCTCCATGCAGTCTACTTGATAAACAGATTGCCCACAGTATATTTACAAAATAAGACACCTTATAAATAACTGTATGGTTCTCCTCCTGACTTATCAAACCTAAAGGTCTTTGGGTGTTTGTGCTATGCTAGTACATTGACACATAACAGAACTAAATTCTCACCTAGAGCTAAACCTTGTGTCTTCCTAGGCTACCCACCTAGAATCAAAGGTTATCGTTTGTATGACCTTACAGATCAGAAGGTATTCTTCTCTAGACATGTGATTTTCCATGAAAATATAATCCCTTGTCTTCCTCTTCCTTCTTCTGATTCTTCTACATTACTTACTGGAAACTCTCATGTCCCTCAACCTTCAACCTCACCAAACTCTTTTCCTTTCTTTCCTCCAGATAATCCATTTCCTCCTACAGACAACTTACCTTCTTCTTCTTCTTCTAGTCCACCAAATCCATAACCAGAACCTGTATCAGACCCTGTATCTCCTTTTCCATCTCCCCAAATTACCACTCCTACCACCTTTACTGATCACAGTTAAGCACATACCACTTTACCTTCTTCTCCCTCACTTCCTATTGCTCTGCGCAAACAACCTACACACACAGGACCACCTGTCAAATATCAGGATTATGTCCTGACTGTCAACACCAATACTGACAAACATTCATATCCATTGGTTGCTTGCATTTCCTTTGATAATTTATCTCTGGACTATAGGAAGTACGTTTGTGATGTGGATGCTGCTTTGTTGCCTAAAACCTTTGAGGAGGCTATGCAAGATGAAAGGTGGAGAAATGCAATGAATGAGGAGATTAGAGCTCTTGTAGCTAATGGAACCTGGGATTTGGTTCATTGTCCTACTGGGAAAAGACCAATTGGTTGTAGATGGGTGTTCACTATCAAGTATAATTCTGATGGAACAGTTGAAAGGTATAAAGCTAGGCTTGTTGCCAAAGGCTCCACTCAAATTTATGGAGTTGATTTTCTGGAAACCTATTCCCCTGTTGCCAAGTTGAATTCTGTCAAGACCCTTTTGGCCATTGCAGTTGCTAAGAATTGGTCAATGGACCAGTTGGATGTTAGTAATGCATTTCTTCATAGAGATTTGGATGATGAAGTGTATATGGATTTACCTTAAGGACTTCCCCAAGATGGTTTTGTTTGTCGTCTAAAGAAGTCCCTTTATGGTTTAAAACAAGCTTCTCGTCAATGGTTCTCTAAGTTGACTTCAGCCTTACTCAGTTTTGGGTATGTTCAATCTCAAAGTGATCATTCCCTTTTCATTCATCATGGAGATAATGGAACTTATGTTTTATTAGTCTATGTCGATGATATAATCATTGCTGGGGAGTGGGGATGATGATCAAGGCATGACAGATCTTAAGGCTTTCTTGCAATCCCAATTTAAAATTCGTGATCTAGGCAATCTTCATTACTTTCTTGGTTTAGAGATTGCTAGATCACTAGGGGGTTTGCATATATGTCAACGCAAGTATTGTACTGATCTTTTACAAGACACTGGTTTTGCTGACAGCAAACCAGTAGTGACTCCAATTGATATGAAGACCTATTTAACTGTTGATGATGGACCATTGCTTGAGAATCCAGCTCTGTACAGGAAGATTGTTGGCAGGGTGCACTACCTCACCATCACACGACCAGAAATCACCTTTGCCGTCCAACAGCTTTGTCAATTTTAAGCTGCTCCAACTTCATCTCATATCAAATTGGCACACAGGATACTCAAGTATCTGAAGAATGAACTAGGACAAGGTTTAATCTATCCATCTCAATCAAACCTTCTCTTACAGGGATATTGTGACTCTGATTGGGCATCATGTCCAGATTCGAGGAGGTCTACAACAGGGTATTGCATTACACTTGGGAAATCATTGAGTATCTAGAAATCAAAGAAACAAGGTACTGTTTCGAGGTCCTCCTCTGAAGCTGAGTACAGAGCGCTTGCTCAGCTAGCCTGTGAAGTTGTTTGGGTTAAGCGACTGATACAAGAACTGATCATCCAACATCCTCAACTTGTACAGCTGTTCCGTGACAATCGATCTGCGATTTACATTGTAGAAAATCCCGTCTTCCATGAGAGGATGAAACATATCGAGATTTATTGCCACGTTGTTCGACAGTTTCTTCAATGCAAGCTTATTAAGCTAAGTCATCTAGATACGGAGAATCAGATTGCTGATTTATTCACAAAAGGACTTAGTCGACATCGACTCCAGTTTCTGATGTCCAAGCTGAACATACACAACCTGTATGCGTAAGCTTGAGGGAGGCTATCACGATCTGCAGAGCTGGAGGTTGAAGATTGAAGAAACTGTCTATGGTGGTTGCTGACTGAGCTCGTGATACGGGGTCGTTTTCCTACGAAGCAACAAATGGGCTGAGTTAAGCAACCATCGTTTCACCTAAGCAACTACCGTTTCCATTTACACTATAGATAGCTAGTTGTCGTATAGTTAGTTTAATTTTCTGTTTTAGTTACCGTTAAACAGTGTTTACATGTACAGCTTTCCTGTTCTTCTTCAGTATATAAAAGGCCCTCTGTGACAACCAAAACCCTTGCGGGTTTCATTCCAAACTTTATATTTTACCAAGCTTTCACAAAGTGCCGCATCCTTGAGTGTAGTAGAGAAACAGAGACTAGATGGTTGTGTGTTGTATAAACAACAGAGAGGTGTAGAAGTCTTTTCGATTATGATATGGAGTGATTACGAAGCTGGATTGTATGGAATATTTGGGCCAAACCTGTTTTGTGAAGTTATAGTGCATTGTGTTTCCAAATAGTTGGAAACTATGAACTACTCTATTAAGGAGTTTTGATAGGGCTGTACTTGTATCTACAAAAATTTAGTATGTCTTGACACACTATTCTATTAAAAGCCATATGAACTACGTAATTATTAGTACCATATGCATTTTTAAAATATTTTATAACTAATTTGGATCTTTTAACACGCTATTATGTTAAAATGTCATATATAACTCCGTTAATATTAATAGTATAATGTATGTATGTTGATCGAAGCATCCACACACTGGCAAGAGATGGGGTTAAGAAGGACAAATTAGTAAAATAACAAATTTGAGTGCAAATATCACATCAACAATATCACTACTTATAATTCATCAAAATATGAGATTTCATACAAATACAAATACCACATAACAAATAACAAATATTATGACGTGTGATACTTGACTCCCAAATAACATATTTGACTAATACCACATCCAAACTATCCTTTTAAGTGTATGGGGTTGAATCAAATTTGATCCCCAGTTATCCCTAATGCTCAACTCCAAAAGGGTATATACCATATGAATGTGGATCCTTAAATCAAATCCACCAACGACAAAAACAAACCCAACCCATCTATCAACAACCTAACGCCACTGCCTCTCCATCTTGACCTTTCCTTTCCTTTCCTTCTCTGAGCATTTTATTTATCTTCTCATCCTCCCCCGCCCTCCATTTCCCACCACCTGCTTCACTCTCCTTTCTCCGCCACTTCCCACTCAGTCACTCTCACCGCCACCACCTGCCGGAGCCTCCAGCCGGCAGAAACGCCATGGCGTGCTCAGCTACCTCCGCCGCTCTCATCTCCTCCTCCATCCCGGCCACCAAATCAATGACTTCTCCCTTATCTAAAACCCTAGCCCCTCTCCCCAACTCCTTCTTCGGCCTCCGCAACCCCCTCTTCCGATCCTCGGCCTTCGCCAATGCTCGCTCCTCCGTTAACCTCGCCCGCAGGAAGAGCTTCGTCATCAAAGCTACTGTATGATTCTCTCAACCCCCCTTCCTCTTCAATTTCCGCTAAATTAGTCGGTTTACCTTTCCACATTGCGATTTCGAATTACGATGTACGGTTTCAGTTGGGTAATAGCTATTCTGTTTGTATGTTGCGCGTTTTGTTTGCAGAGTGAGCTTCCGCTGGTTGGAAATGTAGCTCCGGACTTTGAGGCCGAAGCTGTTTTTGACCAGGAATTCATCAAGGTATTATTGCTGTCAACTCAGTTTAAAAGGGGCTAATGCTGTGGTGAAAATGTAGTTCCTTTCCTGCTGTTTTCTGCATTACTCATTGCCGTAAGAGGAATCCAATTTTGTTCTTGAATTCGTTGCAGGTTAAGCTCTCCGAATACATTGGAAAGAAGTATGTTATCCTTTTCTTCTATCCACTGGACTTCACCTTTGTCTGCCCGACAGGTTTGTTTTGTTGCGCTTCAAAAAAAAGTGTGGTATGATTTTGGACATGGATTAATGGTGATAGTTCCTTTTTGGTACCTTTTTTCTTATACCTCCTGCCCGTCCTGCTTGCAGAGATCACTGCATTCAGCGACCGACATGCAGAATTTGAGAAGATCAACACTGAAATTTTGGGTGTCTCAGTTGATAGTGTGGTAAGTTGAAGTCTTCAAGAGTATTATGATACTTACATTTGTTTCCAAATGTGTGCTTTCTTGCATATCCTTAGAGCTTAAACCAACCATATGTACATGGAGAGATGATTCTCTTCATCTTGGAATGAAGTTCCAAGGAAGTTATGATATTGTCCTGACAATCTGTATGCCTTTGGAAGCCCAAAACGTTATAAAAGGTCACATGTGCTTCATCCAGTGACCACCAAAAGTTTTTAAGAGTGTTATGATGACTGAATACTTGTATTTGTTTGCAAATTCGTTCTTTCGTGCATATCCTTACAGCATAACCAACCATATTTACATGGGTGTCTCATTTGATAGTGTGGTAAGTTGGAGTCTTTAGGAGTATTATGATGAGTGAGCATGCAGATTTGTTTGCAAATGCGTTCTTTCTTGCATATCCTTACAGCATAAACCAGCCAAATTTACATAGAGAAATGATTCTCGTCATCTTGGAATGAAATTCTATGTATGCCTTTAGAAGCAGAAAACTCTATATAAGGCCACATTTATTTGCATTCCATGACAACCAAAAGTTTTTAGTTTTGTAGTTTGCATGTTAGTTTAAGCTCCGAAAATGCTTTAACATGTTCTAATCATTTGGTGTCTCGTTGTAGTTCTCGCATCTTGCTTGGGTCCAAACCGATAGAAAATCAGGCGGCCTTGGCGATCTGAACTATCCTTTGGTATCCGATGTCACTAAATCAATCTCCAAATCATTCGGAGTCCTTATCCCTGACCAGGTACAACTACTCCTTCCAATCCAAAATGGGAGTTCTTACTTCTTACTATCTTTTTACATGGCCTATAAGCAAACTATTGCTAAATCAGCAATACCTATGCTTTGAAAAATATTGTCGAATAATTACCGAAAAAGAAATATACTGTCATAATGTGTTTTCACTATCATCGCTAGGGAATTGCTTTGAGAGGACTTTTCATCATCGACAAGGAGGGAGTCATCCAGCACTCGACTATCAACAATCTCGCTATTGGGCGGAGTGTTGACGAGACACTAAGAACACTTCAGGTGATCAGATGGCTTTGTTAATCATGTCTCGGAAAGCTTATCTTCGCGATAAACATACTAATGGAAAGCCGGCGTCGCCCCTCTCTTTTTCTATTGCAGGCGTTGCAGTATGTGCAGGAAAACCCAGACGAGGTGTGCCCAGCTGGGTGGAAGCCTGGGGACAAGTCGATGAAGCCTGACCCAAAAGGGAGCAAAGAGTACTTTTCGGCAATATAGAGCTCGGGGGGAGTATAAGCCAAGTGTTTGATTAGAGCATTGTTCATTGGGAAGCTGGTGTAATTGAGGTTTTTGTTTTCTTTTTCACTCTATAATCTGTACTTTTTAGCGGCGAGACCTCTAGGAGTGCCCTTTTCGCTACAATAATCGCTTTGGACGAGTGCAAATTTGAAACATTTTCCTGTGCAACGAATGGAAAAAAGAAGAGTACTGGTTTTTTCGGTTCATATTTATGAGTTTAATTAAGTTTTCTTTTTGGGTTCATATTCTATCAACATTGTATGTACCTATCCGTTTGCGAAAGCAGGTTCCTGGTTCCATCACAAACAGGATCCAGACCAATATGCAATAGTCCCTCTGATGGGAGTCTCGGATCATCATCAAGCCATAAGTTCATAAATCCTCATATTATTCTAGTACAACGGCAAAGATGGTTTCTTCATATTAAGTGTGGCTGCCTTCATGATCAACTCAAAGTATACTACTTTTCTTAAGAAAGTCTCAAAATACGATGGTTCTTATGGAATTTCTCAATATACAAATGTTCTGCGTTGAAGGTCAAAAGCGATCAACGAACAAATCGCATAAAGAAAAGCGATCCGTTTACATTGCTACGGAGGGAAGCGAATGGTCATGGTACTCGACCCATTCGGTGAAGTGGAAAACGCATTTGGACACAGATCGCTGATGCAAAAAGCGATGAACCCTTGATCACTTTTGAAGGGAGCAATGGTGAATTTGATGGTGTCGGTCGTCGGAGAGCCCAGAGGCAGGCGAAGGAGTGGAATGGCGGGCTGTGGCGGCGGCCGCTGTGCGGTGGGACGAGATGGGCCATTGGAGGGTTGGGGCTGGGTTAGAGTTTCAACAGGCAAAGGGACTTGTGGGCTTGGGGTTCATGACTTCATGTCGACTGTTGGGGCAATATTTCGAGTTTTTCGGTTCAGAATAATCTTGGTTTTTAATTACCCATATTTTTCTTCTGAATTCTGAACCGAATAACAGTAATTCGATTTTGATTCGATATAGTTTGGTTTGTGTCCGGCTCGGTTTGGATTTATCGAATCAGATGCCCACCCCTACCTCCAACTCTGGGGTGGTAAAAATAACCATAAATGCATATATTCGTCCGAATCCGACCTAAACGAGTGGTTAAAATTCGAACCCAATTTTTTTTAATGGGTATGGGTAAAACTCGAACCCGAATATTGCGGGTGATGGGTGGACATGGTTTTTCACTATCCATCCAAACTCGTCTGATTGTACACAAGCATATGTATTTTGTTTAAAAATGATCATTATCTTTCTCATGTAATTATATTATTCTTAACTAATTTTTTCATTTTTGTAATTTTTCATTTTAATTTTGACTTATGTAACGTCAATATATGTGTAATTGTTAACATGTTGGTTCATCGGTTGAAGTTATAAAAATAAATTATTATTCATGGTTAACCGTGAATATCCGAAACCCGATCATGTATGAGCATCATGTTGACATCCAACCTGATTCTTGCATGAGTATGGAGTAAAAGCCAAACTATTTTGAATAGAGTAATGGATATGCCTATCTAGTCCCTACTCGTTCGGTTGCCATCTCTATCTATATCCCACGTGTACCCACCCGACCCAACCCGGTCAACGCGGGTAAAATCCGTGTTGACGGGTTTTTGGGCCGAGTTCGGGTTTAAACCCGTTCACTATTCAACGGGTTGGATTTGAGTTTAGGTAAATCCGCCCCATGGGTACACGCCCACACCCATATAATTAATTTTCTCGATATGTTTAATTTTCTAAACAACTAATCTTATTTATGTTTGTGGAGACATATCTAATTTTTCCTTTCTAATTGTTTAGAATGAAGTTGATGTTATTGAGTGGAGAGTGAAGAAACTTAATTGACAAGGAGGAAGAAGTTTTCAATTAATCATGTTATTTATGGATAATTTGTAATTTGCTTCAATTTTCTTGAGTTTTCTAGATTGGTGTTGAACAATTTGTATAGTTAATTTGTGATTTGTTTGAATTTTCTAGAATGATATTTTATATATGGATAATTTGTATTGAGAGATTGATATTAGACTTAAATTTTGATAGGAACTTGTTATTGTAAAATTTTTACGACAAAAACCCGTGGGTACCCATGAACCCGCGGAACCCAGCAGGTAGGGTTGGGTTTGAGTTTTTCAAACCCAGTGGGTTTTACCCCGGGTTTTTATCACTGAGAAACCCATGGGTTGGGTTTGGCAAAACCCGACCCAACCCTAGCTTCAGCCTAGGGACTCTCGTCGACCAACGACCAAACGAGAGCCGACCAAGACTCCATTTTGCCACTCCACCCACTAGTCGTCTCGCCTGATTCGTTGGAGGAGATACACAAGGCCAACAACTCCAATCGAGCTCGTCGAGTCCATCAAGCGGAGAAATACGTGTCGAACGTTTCTCATTGTCGGGCCGTTGTTCTCTGGACGACTGGGTGACACTGACATTCATTTGGATCAAGCTATATATATTCCGACGAGGAGCAGGAGGCGCAGGCGGCGGAGTGAGGAAGGGATCTGGGTCCGAAAACGGAGTTCTGGGTGAGGCAGCGGCAGTTCCGGCAGAGCAAGAGGCGGAGGTGGTGGGAGATGAGGAAGTTGGCGTTGTAAACTCTGGCGTCGCAATGGAAGCAGAGGAAAGCGTCGTCGGAGTTGCAGTAAACGTCCGGCGCTCCTACCCTTTCCGTTTCGATATATTTTTCACGGGGGTTGGGTTTCGGGTTTGGGTCAATTCATTGGGTTGGTTCGCGGGTTGGGCAAGAAGGACTGACATGACGGGTAAATATGACGTGGCGGGTCGGGTCGTCATTTTTTAGTGTTAAATTATGCTGACTGTGATTTTCTGTTAGCCACGTCATCACTTAACGGTTGTCATTAATGGAGTCTAACGGAGGTTAATGGAGAGTGACCGAACTTGGACTGTTCAACTAATTCGAGTGACTATAAATGGAATAAATTAATTCGAGTGGCAAACGTGAAATTTTATAGCAATTCGAGTGACCAAACTTGCAATTAAGCCTTTCTCATTTTTTTCTGGACAGTTAATTTAGCGATGGGCTCGAACATAGCTGGCCCAACCGCAGCAATTCTGACCAAGTAGTTAATTTGAAACTGAAGCTAGTGCGAAAACGATGACAAAAAATAAATCTAGAATTAGTAAGTGCTTAGATGGTTTCAAATGGCTAGTTCTTGTGTGCTAAAGTATTTTGGAAATTACTCAACAATTCTGAGTTAAGATCGTCAATTTGAAGTATGGTAATATCAATATCATTGGGGATGATGCAGGTTTGTGAAAGTTGAAAAGTGACATTATGTTAAGTGAAAACTTTGTTTGAGCTATAATTAAGATTCATTTCTGTTAGTGATGCTCGAGTGAGTAGTTGATATGTGGTTCGAGACCAACTCACTTGCAAAAAACTAGAATCCTAGTGACTTGATGATGGATGGATTGTGGCCGTATATCTCTTACCCGCACTTATATGGGTGAGTTGTAGGTAGGTTGCGCGTCACATGAATGATCCACAACTAGTTTCACATCTCAAAAGTTAAGTTTTTTTTTTCTCTCCATACTATTAAGGAGTCCTTGTATCTCTTATCACACTAGTCATCAACTTCAACACTCGGTAGTCGGTAGACAAATAGCATATTTTGACTACTTTAATTGGTTATTATATTATTTTATGTCTATTAAATATTTTGATGCAGAGTACACAAATTATTCAACAAAATGGCAACAATTGTCAATTTTCTCTATAACTGTTTAATGGAGTAATGAATTAATTGATATATTATGTCGAGATGTACACTAGCTTTTACCATATATAGCGAAATCCATATTATGCATGGAAAATCTTCAGCCCAAAAGGATTTGTGGTTCATAACTTGCTTTTCTCTTCTCTGTTAGCCAATACTTCATCTAAAATAGCCAAATGAAAAATTGGTATGAATAATAGAAAACTTTGCACATCTCAATTAGTAGTCAATTCATTGGAGACAAACACAAGTGGCAAAATTGCATAATATAACGTTCCTCATTCATGTGGAATTTATTATTAATTTTGGTCAACCCTCTTAATAGTCAATTGAAAAATTATTTTTGCAGGTCAACCCGAAACCCAAACCATGTCCACCCGCCACCTCTAAGAACCATCTCAGGAAAAGAAAAAAAAATTGGGGATGGCGGATCGACAACCCGTTAGTAAGAGTATAAATTAGTTTTAGATCAAAATTCACCCCACCCTCCCAATGACCACCTTTAATTTTTGGACATGTACCCAGGGGCGGACGCAGGGCACTTTGAGGGTGTCCTGTGACACCCCTAAATTTTGGGAAATAATTTTTCAACTTCAATGGTAATTTATGTATGGACAAAAAAATTATAATTGATATTGATGGACACCTTTGAAATTTAAAAAAATATTATCCTACTCACATTTTTAGATTGCGTATGGGAATATAAGTGGTAGTTTGGGTAACTCAAACCCCGGACACGATTATTATTAATACATAATTTCCATTAGGCTACTTTGTTGTTTGATTTTAAACACTGTGTAATAGTAAAATGTCATTCTCCATCTCTAATATTTTTCAAAACCTAACAATTAAACTAATTTCAAGCTAGCCTTAATTTGTATTGATTTCATGGTTGTACGACAAGTGTTGAAAGAGTTTTTTCAACCTTGGGTTATATCAAGAACAAATTTAGAAATCGAATATGCGATCAGTTCATGAATAATTGTCTAGTAGATATACAAAGAAATGTTTCTTGTGCAGTGTAGACACCAAGTATATTCTACAATTATTTCCTAATATGAAAACACATCACAGACATTTTTTTAACTTGTACGAGTCATGTATTTTCTTATTTAATAATTATATTTTTTACTTTCATTTAATTTATTTTTTAAAAGAGGACACCCCTAAATAAAATTTCTGGGTCCGCCACTGCATGTACCCAACATTACATTATTTTTGAATGAATGATATATATTTGTATAGCCAATGGAATGTGATGTAATGATAGATCGTAGGTTCTCCGTGAAGGTGTGGAGAAAATATCATCTTTGACGATTGATTAAGCAACACTACTTGCCTCAAATCTTTAGTTTACTTGAAACCAGGCTTGTGATTGGATCGCAATCCAAGTTAATAGTGGGCAGCTTGTTGGGGCCATACGGTAGCGTATATAAATTTCGGCCGATCGAGTATCTTTTGCTTGTTTGCATTCAAAACCTAATCAAGATTCTTCATCCAGTCGACCTTGACCACCTTCCCATATGGTTTGACTGAGAACCATCCATTATCATTGCTACAACAACAACAACAGCTTGTTTAAAAGTAAACGATAATAATTGGTCGGGGTTATATTTTTATCATCAGAAAGAAAGAACATGATCAACTAAGATACCTGTGGTTTAATAACTAATTAAACAACATTTTTATAGCTAATTAACAAACACATCATGTGGCTCACATGTTGACATGCAGACAGCAACTCCTTTCAATAGTTAGAATCATAATTGTTCATCGAAAACAAGTAGCACAATAATATACAATAAAATGATTATGTTGTTTTCAATTCATTTCAGTTTACTTTCCCCTTGATCTGCCTCCTGGTCGAAGTGTTTGTCTGTTAGATGTTGGAGGAAAGGAAGCAATAGGATGGAATGGAATTCAAACGGTATATTTTCGAGTTCGTCGCCATGATTAATGGTGGTGGTGGTAATAGTATAATGTTCATGGCCGGTGGGGGGTTCTTGTTATGATTGCCCCAGAAAAGGAACGACAATGGCCAAACAGGTAAATCTGGATATGGTATTTAATCGAGTGTTTGTTTTAATGGTCTAGTTGTTTGGTTTGCAGGATAATTAGGCCAGTCTAAGTCTAGTTATGTGATCATATGGGACTCAACTACGGACTCCTTGGTTCGGGCCGAAGAAGCAATGTAACTCGATCATTATCAAACTGACTGCAATAATCCTTTTACGTCTGTGAGGATCCCAACAGAGCACCTTCTCTTCGATCGGCAAACAAATGAGTAACTTAAGATGTCCCTATATGGGTTTTAAACAAGTAAAAAGTGGTTTGCCAAATTGACTACTTATGTTGAAGGAAGTACTGGATTCTCTCAAACTGCATCAGATCATTCTCCATGTTTGCGAAGAGGAAACAATTAATGTAGAGTTGCCATTGTCGGATTGGCTTATGTTGATGATTGTGAGAAACACGATTAATCGAACAGGAAATTGGGGATGAGAATAGAAGAATTAGGGTTGAGAATTGGGAATTGAGTTGGGAATTGAAGAAAAGAAGAGGGATTAGGGTTTGATAATTCTGATATTATGATTCATTGATTGAAAATAACAAGACTGTAGCTTAAATAGTTCTCCCTCTCTAATAATGCCCAAATGACCCGAATACCCTCCCCAGGCCATTCGGCCTCTACACCGTGTCTCTCACACTCCCCCCTTCTTCCAGACCGAGCTTGTCCTCAAGATCGAAAGCCGGATAGGTCTGCCGGATTGTCTCTGTGTCCTCCCAAGTAGCATCCTCCGGCCCCAAATGCTTCCACTGAATTAGGCTCTCTGCGACTCGTCTCTTGCCTCTTAGAGGCCAGCGCACATCCAGCACTGCCTCCGGTTCCAACTCCAAAGCGCTATTCTTGTTCACCGGCGGCTCCGGCGGCATTGCGGCGCTACTCCTCGGTACCTGCGTAGGAGTGAAACATGAAATGTGGGGTGGATCCGGGCTGCGTCTGGTAATTGTAGCCGATACGCCACTGTCCCGATCCTCTCCAACACCTGGTACAGCCCAAAATATCGAGCCGCGAGCTTCTGGTAAGCTCTCTTAAACAAGGAAGTCTGCCGGTATGGGTGCAACCTGAGTAAGACCCAATCGCCCACAGCAAACTCCTCCTCTCTCCGCCCTGAGTCCGCCTGCTGCTTCAACCTGTTGTTGGAGGCGGCCAAATTCGCCTTCAACTGTTGCAGTGCCTCGCCCCGATCCGCCAGCCACCTGTCCACCACGTCAACTGCACTCGCCCCAGACTGGTACCGGACTAGCATCGGAGGAGTCCTCCCATATAGAGTCTCGAAGGGGGACATCTGGATAGACCGATGGTATGTGGTGTTATACCACAGCTCTATCCAGGGCAGCATAGCTAGCCATCGTCAGGGCTGCTGGTTTGCGAAACAGCGCAAGTAGTGCTCCAATATCTTGTTCACCACCTCCGTCTGTCCATCGGTCTATGGGTGGTAGGCCGAGCTCATCTTCAGCTCCGTTTTCGCATGGCGAACACTTCCTTCCAGAACCTGCCCAGGAACTAAGCATCTCGATCGCTCACTATCGAGCGAGGGAACCCGTGGTGTCGAATGACCCCCCAGACGAACTGCTCAGCTACACTCCTGGCGGTATAAGGATGAGACAGGGCCAGGAAATGTGCATATTTGGTGAGTGGATCCACCACCACTAATAAAACGGTCTTCCCACCAGATGGCGGTAGCCCCACTATGAAATCCATGCTGAAATCCTCCCATACCCGCTCTGGCACCGGTAGGGGCTACAGCAGGCCTGCTGGTCGCAACTGGGAAGCCTTGACCCGCTGGCACGTGTCGCAGGATGCGACGTAGTCCTTGACCTCGCGGGTCATCTGCGGCCAATAGAAATGACTACAAAACTTTCTCAAGGTCCACTCATACCCCGAATGACCTCCCACTAGGGAGTCGTGGAATTCCCTCATGATCGTCGTAGTGAGGGAGGTGGCTGGAGGTAGAACTACTCGACCCCGGTGGAATACCAGGCCATGTCTGAACGTGTAGTTGCCTGGTGTCGCACTGAGGGCTATATCTCGCTGCTCCTGCAATTGCGGACTCGTCTCTACCACCCTCTTGACCTCCTCCCAGAATAGCACCACCGGTCCCATCACCGCCGCCACCTGCGGCCTCCACTCCACCCTCGACAAGGCATCCGCGGCCTGGTTCATCGGCCTGGGTCTGTAATGCAACTCATAGTCGTACCCCATCAATTTTACCACCCACTTATGCTGGTCTGGCGTGGACACCCTCTGATCCATCAGATGCTTGAGACTCTGGTGATAGTTGTAGATACAGATTTTCTGACCGATCAAGTATGGCCGCCACATCTGGACCGCTTCTGTAATGGCATGCATCTCCTTCTGATATGTGGACGAAGCCTCCTTAGATGGAGGAAGAGTACGGCTCATGAAGGCGATGGGGTGCCTTTCCTGTGAGAGAACCACACCGATTCCCCTGCCTGAGGCGTCAGTCTAGATTTCAAAAGGCTGGGAGAAGTCCGGCAAGGCCAAGACCGAAGTCGTCGAGAGAGCCGCCTTGAGCTCGCCAAAAGCTCTCTCCGCCTTGGGATTCCAGCTGAATCCCCCTTTCTTCAACAGGGCATTTAACGGGCCCGCTATCGAACTGTACTCCTGCACAAACCGCCGATAGTAGCCAGTGAGACCGAGAAAGCCCCGCTATTCCGTTGCCGATTTCGGCACCGGCCAGTCCATCATGGACTGAATCTTCATCGGATCCACCCTTACTCCATCACCTGAGATCACATGCCCCAAATAGTCCACTGACTGGACCCCGAAGGCACACTTAGAAACCTTCACGTAGAACTGGTTTTCTCGCAGTATCTCAAACACCTCCTGCAAATGCTGCATATGCTCTTCCACGACTTACTCAAAACCAGAATATCATCAAAGAACACCAAGACAGACCTTCGAAGCAAAGGATGAAAAATATCGTTTATGGCGTCCTGGAACGTCGATGGTGCATTACAGAGTCCGAAGGGCATCACGAGGTACTCGTAATGGCCATTGTGCGTCCGAAAGGCCGTCTTAGGAATGTCCTCCTCGTACATGCATATCTGGTGATATCCGACCCTCAAATCGAGCTTGGTGAAGTACTGGGATCCGCGTAGTTCATCTAGCATGTCGTCCACCATGGGAATGGGGAAACGATCCCGCACAGTAGCGGTGTTGAGGGCCCGGTAGTCTGTACAGAACCTCCAGGTACCATCCTTCTTCTTCACCAGCAGCACCGGCGAGGAGAACGGGCTGGAGCTCGCCCGAATGAGTCCGGCGGTCATCATCTCCTCTACCTGCCTCTCAATCTCGGCCTTCTGGTTATGAGCATACCTGTAGGGTCGGACGTTAATTGCGTCCGTGCCCTCCTTCAGTCGAATCCGATGATCCACCTGGCGTTGTGGAGGCAGTTGGGTTGGCTTCCCAAAGAGCTCCGCATACCTGTCCAACAATGCCTATAAGTCTGGGGCTAGTGGCTGCTAATAGGAAGACCCCAATGGCCAGCAAAGCACCGCGAGCTCTACGTCAGCCTCCAGCTGCGGGTCACCCCACTCGACCGGCCCAGTTGTCGTGGTCATGCCCTGTAGCTCCCAATCCTTGTCCCTCCATTTGAACCGCATAACCATCTTCACCCAATCACTAGTCACCGGCCCCAAGCTCTTGAGCCAAGGCATGCCCAAGATTTTATCGAACCCCTGCAATGGCAACACGTACAAATCAAGAGGAATCTGTAGCCCCTGAATCTTCACGGACACTCCTGCTAGTTTTCCCCCGCACCGCAACGGCGCGCCATTGGCGACCTTCACCTCGAAAGGAGCTATGGCCACCTGGGATGTCTGCAGTCGGCGCACGAACTCTTCTCCTACAAAGTTGAGAGAGGCCCCACTGTCGACAAGGGCCACACCCCACTCCCCTGCAATCTGCGCCTTGAAGCGTATGGTCGCGGACCCCGCTGCCGCGGCGGCGGAGATGGTCTCCTCCCCCGCGCCGGGTCCTTCCTCTTTCCGCGGTTCTGCTGCCACCGACAGAGACGCCAAACCCGCGCCCCCTCCTTCGCCTCGCTGGTCGGCGACCGCCAGCCCTCCTCGACCACAACCTCGCGCGCCTCCTCCCCCGCCGCTGTCTGCTCCTCCTCCTGGCGCGGCGCTGCTACCTTCGCTGCCCGAGCGGCCGCGCTCGCGGCCAAGCCTCCTGCCACACCACTCTCTCTACGCAGGTCAGCCGCCACCCGCTGCAATCGGTCGATGAACTCAAGCAAGCGAGCCTTGATCGGTGCCCGCTGGTCCCCATTCGAGAGTTCTGTAAAACTCATATCGACGAGGCTCTGATACCAATTGTGAGAAACACGATTAATCGAACAGAAATTGGGGATGATAATAGAAGAATTAGGGTTGAGAATCGGGAATTGAGTTGGGAATTGAAGAAGAGAAGAGGGATTAGGGTTTGATAATTCTGATATTATGATTCATTGATTGAAAATAACAAGACTGTAGCTTAAATAGTTCTCCCTCTCTAATAATGCCAAAATGACCCGAATACCCTCCCCAAGCCATTCGGCATCTACACCGTGTCTCTCACAATGATATACTGATTACATTTAGCTAACTATGAGATATTGAGTAGTTAACGTTGTTGTTGGCAAAAGATTTTAAGTTCAAGGATCTGAGAGAAGAGGAATTTTACAATGTTTTAAAGCATTGATGCTTTAGTTTTTACCTTTATGATACAACTTGAAGTTGTACCTTTAACGTTATGGTACAACTTTAGGTTGTACCTATACTTTAATGTAAAATCCCTTTATGGTACAAACTAAAGTTATACATTTTAGTTGTGGTACAATTGTACCACAACATAAAGATCAAATTCTCTTATGGTACAACTCTAACTTGTACCTTTAACGTTGTGGCACAACTTAAAGTTGTACTTTAAAGCACCAATACTTTAAATCATAGTAGAAAGGCTCCTAAGAGAAATAATACTTTCTTGGATTAGAAATTTACAGCGATCATTAGATGGATTGTTGTTAATATATCAAGGGAAGTAAAATCTTAGCATACACGGTTTATACGAAATGTAGGATTGTGTTACTTTAGTTGACTACAAAATCAAGCTTGTACGTAGCCAGGCAGGAGGAGCCATGAACCAATCTTGAAGTGTATAGGAGACTGGTGTGAAGAATTTATTACTTGCTATCACCATACCAAATTCGACTTTTCCAATACAACAACTGATCCAATTTCCATCTTAGCACTAAATTGAGCACTTACAAGCTCCACAAAGAGCATTTGAGATATCTAAAACATGCACTAGGATAAAGACTTCATTTCCATGTCATTTCTCTTTTCGAATCATCACTCAGATTACAATTGCGCAAGCTACCTTGATACGAAGAGGTTGATAATCACACAATTAACATTTCAGGGAGGTTCACTGAAGTTAAATATTGTCTAGATCATCCCGAAAGTTGAATACATGCACTAGCGAAGTTAGTTTGTGAGTTGCAATGGCTGAATGATATGCGTACAGAGATCGGGTTAAAATGCCTCTAAAGGTTTATTGTGATAATAAATTAGCTATGCAAATTACCAAATATAATATTTTCATAGGAGTACTAAGCATATTGAGATTATATCTGTCACCTTAAAACTCCAAAGACTTTTAAGTGTGGATTATGGAATGATAACAAACCCATACCAGTTTGAGGGGAGTATTAGCTTTTCATAGTCCATATGAACTCCCTCACGACCAAAACAATTCATCATGAGCTGGGAAAATATTCATAATATTTACTCTCTGCCTGCTTCACCAAAGTCATTTTGACTTTATGGATAGAAATAATTGAAGACAGCAAACCAACATGATTTAAGAAAAGAAAGAAGGAAGCTTCCCCACTTTTCATCCACATCCATTTTCATCACTTTACTTTTCAGTTTCTTACAAAAGTGGACAAACACATTCCCATTTCAATCCCCCAACTCTTCCTCCCTTTCTTTCCCATCCTTTTGGCTAACTACAATCATCATATTCATATATCATTATATCATATAAAATATATATTATATATAGAGACTAATTAATCAACCCCACCACTACAATAATTCCTTCCCGAAAAGCAAATTAATTAATCAAATTCAAACTGCCCTACCAAGCTTCATCCTCCGCCACCCGGCCGCCGGCGCCAAAAAAGCCCCCACTCCGGTAAATAAAACGCCCGACCGACCAAGCTCCGACTTCCCGCCGGCGCAGTTTGTTCCATTTTATTATCACGTGGCGACGCCAGGTTCGGCCACGTAGTTTCTTCTGTCCACCTCCTCCCACACCAACTTGGCTGTTACTTCATCATACTCAGGCTCGTATTCCTGATAATCAATAATTGCATTAATAATGAACAAACAGAAGTTAAACAAATTAATTTATTCTAATGGGACACCACTTTCTTTCCTTAAAAAACTAATTAAAAAAAAGTCACATTAAGAAAATATGGTGTAGGAATTGATAGGGACATTCATTCAACATTTGTTACCCCATCCAATACTGGATAAAACAAATTCAAGTTGGCCACTACTTCCCACTTTTTACACTATTTTATTAAATTGGTTACTTGGAGATCATCAACCAAAAAGTGAGTATACATTACCTCAAGTTGTCTGACCAAGTCCTTGGCTGTCGGTGCGGACACGATAATTCGACGTGCCATCGGCGAGACGAATCCTTCATCCACGGCCTTATCGATGAAACTCAACAAAGAATTGTAGTAACCATCCACGTTCAACAAACCCACCTGCAATACGTAAACGTTAGTCCCGAATATAACTAGTCTACACTGAGCAATAATTCGAACCGGACTCATTCATTAAAAAAAAAAAAAAAAAACTTGACCACCACGAAAAAGACATATCTTAATATCTTATTATCTTTTGGTGGCAAGTTCCAATCTTTTTTATCCATGTGAACACATTGAAAGCAAGACCACATGTTTTGATTCGCAAGCTGCCGCTTGCCATCTTAAGACTTCATTTCCGTTCCACACACAAATACATATATATGTATTATGTATATGCAACAAATCTTTGATTTTGCTGGATTAACTAAGGATATATAACTTTAATTAATCCAATAATCCCGTGGTGGAACATGATTAAGATATGCCCTCAAATGAAGTAGGAATTTCAACACGGCCCATCTAATTAAGAGATCGGACAGTCGTGTACTCAAGGGAGCTAATTTAAGTATATATGTTATTAATATGTAACAAGAAGAAGAGGCAGGCAGTCAACATGACATCATGTGATCAGTTTTAGACCACCTAACAGAGCTTTTTAGGATCACTTATTATACTTAGAAATTAAGTAAAAAGTGTAAAAAAGAAAAAAAAGGATTGGAGCTTACGGGCTTGCGATGGATGCCAAGCTGAGCCCAGGTGATGACCTCGAGGAGTTCCTCTAGGGTTCCGTAACCTCCTGGCAAGGCGATGAATGCGTCGGCTTGGCGTGCCATTTCGGCTTTCCTTTGGTGCATATCTGATACAGCTCTAACTTCTCCAACCGATCCTCCCGTTATCTGCAAAAACACACGTAGTTAGTGAATGATGTTTTCATTTTCACAAGACAAGAAGACATGTTACTAAAGCCAAAATTGAAGGGAGGAGGAAGCTTGGGTTGTGACATTTACCTCTACTGGCATTAAAGTCCTCGGAATAACCCTGTAGAGGGGAAAAGAAATTAAAGGAAGAAAAAAAAAACAGCAAAAGATTAGGATCTGTATTCTCTAATCTGGTTTAGTTTTGTTGATTAGATTAGAGTTGATTAGTTTTGCAGAATCTGGGGGAAGGCATGTGGGATTGGGTTGACATGTTGTTGTGTATTATAAAATGGTCAGAAAAGTTTGTTTTTTTGGCTTTTAGATGATTCTACAGTAGTAGTACTCAGTCGTCCTTTCTTTGTTTGTCATCATGCACACAAATTTGACACGGTTTATACACAATTCGTGTAACCATGTTCTCATTGCCAACTTGAGAAAAAAAGAAAAAAGACAATACCCTTTTTTGCCTTTGTCCAAAAGGAGCATGACTTTACAAGAGCCAGCAGGATGGGGACACCCAAAAGTGGTCAGTAAAACTTAAAAGAATGGAACAAAGACAAAAGGATGGGGGCATTTGATCCCATGATGTCTGGTTGGTTGGTTCGTCAGTTGGAGCATGTTTTTGTGCATGATGTAAAAAATTTGAGGACTCCAACAAGAAACACCCTTCCTAGGGTAAAGCTAAAACTTGCATTCTTGTATTGGAAGGAACAATATGATATAAACAAATGTAACCGGGGATGGGTTACAAAGAATGATGGTCTGGTCTGGTCTGGTCTCTTCTGTTCTGTTCCTTGGGACAGTAATTATAATATTTTTTTATCATTATATTTGCTTGCAAATGAACATTCTCAAGAGAGAGAGAGAGAGAGAGAGAGAGAGAGGGAACTGACCCTAGAACATGGCGGCCACCATCATGAACAGCCTGAGAAACAAGGCCCATCAATCCCACGCTTCCACCTCCATACACCAAATCAATCCTTCTCTCCACCTTCTCATTCAAACACAAAAACAAAATTACAATCAATATAATAAGTTAACAAAACAGATACATAGATCAAACAAAACTTCATGGAGCTATGCTATTGCTACCGAGCTATGTAAGTAAGATATTAGGCACCAATCCAATCATTATCAACCACAACAACAAAAGCAACAAATTAGGCAGAAATCGAGCCACTAAAAAAATGATTGATTGTTTTATATTATAGGGAAGGCCAAAAACCAAAACCCCCCACGCCTAGAGAGAAGAAGAACCCAAGCCCCATCATCTATAGGAACAAGGGCTGCACGTCTGTCTCCTTCCCCACAGCCAACCCACCAAATTTGCCACAAATTGCACAAAACCATATTGTATCGAATGTTCAACCAGAATTTGTTTTTTTATCGAAAGTTAAATTGGTAAACAGTATTTAGCTGGTATGCAATGATTAAATCGTCAATATACCACGATTTCGGCCAAATTATCCTAGCATTAGTTTTTGAGGTACAAGATTTTAAATAGTGCTATTCTCATCTTAGTCCATCTATCACCCAAAAAATGTTTAAAAAACAGAATTATGAGAGGAAGGATCATGCAAGAAGCAGGCTGCTCAACTGACACGTCTTACAGCTAGCTAGCCTCCTAAAGCACCCTTCGTGCCTCACTTTCGCTCCAAAACCAAAACCAAAACCCCTTTTTTTAGAACAACAACAAGAAGAAGAAATAACTAAGCCAAACTAAATTAATAATTAAACTCCTCCTCCTCCTCCCTACTTCCTCCCATTACCTAGGGAGGCTCTCCAATCATAAGCCCCACGTTGTTTCCACAGACAGACCTTCGGTTCCCGCAAATTCCTCTCATAATGACCAACAATATTCAAACAATACTTCACAAAAGACAAAAAACAAACAAGGCCCTTTTGCGACCACCGGAAAAGGGTTGCCAAAAGCAACCAAATGGTCGCTTTTTGGCAAACCCTTTTGTAACGGCTGGTCGCCAAAAGCACCTCAAAGAAAAATGACCACCATTACCAAATTTCAACTCCCGCTAAAACAAAAGGAAAGACCCAACCAAAACCCACATTACAAGTTCCTAACTTTTTACCTCTTCGATCCCCAAATGAACAATTGCACCCAGAAGGAACGACAGCCAAATGAAGAGAGGGAAGGAGAAATGCGTTTACTTCGTATTGAATGCGGCATAATAAAGATAATGGGAAGAAATGGAAATTACCAGTTCCTGCCCTAACTGAACCGCAGCTTCCTGGTAGGTGGGTTTCTTGCCCGAGCTGCTGCCGCAGAAGACGCATATCCTTTTGAACCTCGACGGCGTCGTCTTCCCTTCTACTTCCATTCTATCCATCTTTTTCTTTCTCTCTCTCTTTTTCGCTGTGTGTTTGGGATTTGGGAATGAGAGGGGAGAGAGTGCCCTTTCGAATATATATACTCTTTTTTAGCTATAGCTATGAGTTCCTTCGTTTTTAATGTATTAAAAGTAATGAAATAAAAAAAAATGGGAAGGGGAAGAGGGTGAAAAGAAAGGGGCGGCGGCGCGTGGCGGGGAGGGAGAAATGGACGAGAAGGTGGAGGCAGCCCCGGCGGAGGAAGTGGAGGAGGGCGGCGGTGAAAGAAGGAAAGATAAGAAACAAAATAATTAGGTTTTTGGGTGTGAGAGAGAACCCTTTTGTACAGTTGGGTGAAGATGAGAGTATTGATTATTATTTTTATTTATTAATTATTACCATCTGGACAAATGGTCAGTTTTTTTTTTGTGGGCTTTCCTATAATACCCAACCAATTTGGGTTTGGGTTTGCAATAATCTTTTGGGGTATTTTGGTCACTGGACTTCTATGAAAGTCATTTGCTGCCTTCCTACGATATGGGCAAAGATAAGAATTGTTTAATTAGGGAAGACTAACTAGGCTCTTGTTTGGTAATGGAGAATTTCGAAGTATTAAACTAAATAGATGATTCGTTTGAATTGACAAATCGATTTTCAAATTGAAATATGTTTTACAAAGATGGATCAATAAGACAATGTTAGATACTAACATGCAATGCAATCCCCAGAATCAAGCAACATAACAGAGACGCATCATCTAAAATCAAAAGATGCTAACTCTGTACTTTGACAACAAAATGACTTAATGCGTCACTTTATGTTCAAATTGATTAGCAGTATAAGGAACTGCTCTAATTTTGCCACCCTTAAGACAAGACACCAGTGAAAATGGCTTTACTCAACACTTTGTGGGGAGTGAAATAATATAATTATATTCTTATGTGAATAATGGAGTGACTGTAGGATATATAATTGAAGATAATTTCTTTTTTTACAAAGAGGAATTTGTATTGTACTTTGATTAATCGGTTAACAGAGAGGGACAAAAGGATATATATATATATACTGGATCCAAATCAAGAGAAAAGCATCGTAGGAAAAACTGTCGAAAGTAAATCGTGCTTCAGAAAAATATGAAATGAAAGCGAAATGCCGAGTGAAAACAATCACCCAGAAGAGTTGAGCACGTCAACCAGACACCATACACCCAGAATCCCTCTTTCTTCCGCCCAATTAATGATCAGAATCAGCAGGACCGGCCCAAAGTGTGTGCCAGCCGGCTCTCCGGCACAGAGCCTCCAAATTTTGGGGTCTCCGGACCTCCATTATATGTATGACTAATTATTATTATGGATTATTAGATTTCGATTGTATATTTAAAATGATAGAAAATTTATGAATTGGGTTTTGATTAGGGGTCTAACAATAATAAAAAAAATTAATTACGAAGGTTAAAGGAACGAACGAATCGCATGAGGCGAATACTTGTTTTCTTATTAAAATGTTTTCGAACCATATAACATAACTTATTCTTTGTCGCGTGTTTCCTAAATAGAACAAAAGAGGTAATTGATGATGCCTCATTATTATCATTATTAAATTTGTTGATTTAACTTTCTTCATTTTCAGCTTTCCAAGGGAGAAAAGAATTCAATTTCGTCAATTAATATGCTTGTACTATCAAGGCAATAGTGCTTAATTAATTAAATAATTCGCATTGATTTATTAAGCTTTAACCAAAATAGTTAGGTATAACCACCCATAGTATAAAAGAAAAAATAACTAAATCAACTGAATCGCTAAATGTCGCCCTAAGAATTGCTAAACATCGCCCTAACTTAAAAGTCAAATTACCTATATACCCTTAATGAAAATTTAAAAATTGGACCAGCCAAACAGCCCTTTCACCCTTCACCCTCCTTCAAGCGGGACTCTTCGGACTTTCCTTCCACCCTCTGCACATCCCGCCGCCGGCAACCCCCTCCACCCTCTGCAGATCGCCGCCGCCCGCCAGTCGCCGCTCGCGTCCAGTCGCCGCCGATCATCCCGCCGTCCTATCGCAAGTCGCCGTCGCCCGCCAGTTGCCGCTCCCGCTCGCGTCGTCACTGCCCGTCGCCCGTCTCGCCATCGCCGCTCGCGTCGTCACCGGAGAAGACGCCCGTCGCCGCTCGCGTCGTCACCGGAGAAGGTAACGAATTGGCCCCGCGGTTTGACCGACGGCTGACCGCGGTCAACGAGCGGTTGAACCGACGGTCAACCGCGGTCGGCCCGTTTTTTTTTAAATTCTGTTTTGTAATATTTTGTGTTTTTATTATTCGTTAAATAAATGTTAATAATAATAATAATAATTTAGTTATATTATTGATAAATGTTAATTTAGTTATAATGTTAATTTAGTTATATGATATAAATTTTTTAAAAACGTATTCGATAAATGTTAATTAATGATAACAAATTTAAAGAACATTATAAAAAAATTAAAAATGTGTTTTTATCATTTTAATAATCAAAATTTCAAAGTAATTCGTCTATCTACTTAATTATTAATAATTTTACCTTGATTAAAAAGTAAATAATTATTACATAGAACGTAACATAAATGTTAAAACTATTAGTTTTATAATTTTAATTATGAAAATCTTAAATTAATTACTTTATGTACTCCATTATTAATAATTCAAACGTTTTTTTGAAGATGTCTGGACATGGAATGGGTAAACCGGATATGATTAAGGCGAGAAATAAGGAGAGAATGGAAGGTCGTGCTTGTAGACTTACGGCGACTGGTAGGAAGGAAAATGAAGAAAAAAATCCACCTAAGGTTAGAAAGGAGAAGAAAAAGGCGGATGTAGTGCGTCCTGACGGCCACCCTACTGTGGGGCAGTTGTCTCTTAGTCGAGGTACTACCAGTACTCCTACACCAGATAGCGCACCGGTATGGTAGGCTAATTGGAGTGATTCCATTGACGAGGATGATGATGATGACGGTGATGCTGAGGTTGGGAATGCCCCAGATGCTGGTGATGATGATGGTGATGATGCTGGTGATGATGCTGGTGATCATGCTGGTGATGCTGAGGTTGGGGATGCCCCACCTCAAGCTGATTTAGATGTGGGGAAGACGACGCGGGTCGGGATATCTTCTACTGCCTCCTCCCACTTTCGTGGGCCCGATGGACGCTATGCGTCCAGACCTAGTAGCGAGGATGGCGGAGATGGAAATAGGAAGAGGAATACCACGAGGAAAGATATGCCGTGGTTTCTTACAGCCGAGTCTCCGATGTGTTCAGGTGGACCAGTGATTCCCGATGTGATCCCTAGCTTTGGAGGTCACATTGGCTTTGTACTGTGGAATTCCCCTAAGCAGGACCGTGGAGTGTTGGGCGGCTTCCATAGGCCGAGAGCTGTAGAGACTTTGAGGCGATATAAGTGGAGTGCAGAGGGTTCCAAGGAGATGGTTGAAGCCACAGGATTGTCTCACTTGACAGGGTGCATGATGCAGCATTAAGACATGGCTCTACTGTCGGCATTTGTGGAGAGGTGGCAGCCGGACACAAACACCTTCCACATGCCGTTTGGAGAGATTTCGATCCTTCTACACGATGTGCATCACATTCTTCGGATACCGGTTGACGGAGAGCTGATGGGAGATGAGGCGGGATACTCTTAAGTCAGACATGGGTGGTCTAGTTCGACTTTCGATGGATGCTCAGGTTGGTGGTAAGTGGAAGTCTAAGTGGTACGATAATGGTGCTATGCATGCAGAGGGATTGTTGGTGCGTGGAGGAGAGCTGAAGATTAAGGAGATGGAGGTGCAGTGTTACCTATTTTTGTTACTGGGATCCACGCTTTTTGTGGATAAGAGTCGTGATCGCCTTCGTCCTGCGATCAACTTGTTTCTGAAGGATCATCGACGATTGACTGATTACGCTTGGGGAGCTGGTGCACTAGCCTATCTCTACAGACAGTTGGGAGTGGCCACACGAGCGGGTAGTAAGGGTCTTTGTGGTTGTTTGACCCTGCTTCAGGCTTGAATATATGAGTACTTTCCTCTATTCCGTCCGAGCCAGCTGCCGCAGTCTCCGGATGCACCTCGTGCTTCCTCGTGGATTTCTCCCCGTTTGCCAGGTGGGGATGAGGCTAGACAGAGGTTAGCACGTTATCGACGGTTGTTGGATGAGCTTGCAGCTGATGATGTGACCTGGACTCCGTACGGACGAGATGGCCACACAGATATACCTCGCTCCTTGTATACTAGCCCCATTCGCTTTTCTGACATTGCTGAGGGATACGATCCTGCACGTTTTCTGCGCCAGTTTGGATACCGACAGATTATCCCCCGTGCTATGACGGTACCACATGACCAGTACCATCCGGCTTCCGGCAGCAGTTACATAGTCTTTTGGGATCCTTGGGTGAATCAGTTGTGGGATAACGTGGCAGCCCGTCGTCTAGATTTGGATTTTGCTTCTCGGCCGTGCGAGCACCCATCGGAGATCGTGGAGGAGTACATTGACTGGTTTCTGACTAGATTGCACCCACGGATCACCCACCCCACTGATGGGGTGCCTCAGCCTCGATCACTACTAGTTCATCAGGTTAGTTATGACTTTCTTTTGCTTTTCCAAATATAAAGGACATTTGTTATTTATTCTAACATTGTTTTCTATTTACAGTTGAGAGAGCATATTGTGGATCGTTTAGGTCCCGTGTTGCTGACAAGGGACCGGAGTAAGTGGGAGGAGGACGGTGGTAAGTTCTATGATATGGTAGCCGGGGTTTTCGAGTTGTACGACCAGTTGGTAGGGCAGCCGCCTCAGTAGACGATTGTGTTTTTTATTTGTCATCGTTTGTAGTTGAACTGAGACTATTGTGTTTTTTTATTTGTCATCGTTTGTAGTTGAACTGAGACTATTGTGCTTTTTATTTGTCATCGTTTGTAGTTGAACTGAGACTATTGTGTGTTTTATTTGTCATCGTTTGTAGTTGAATTGAGACGGTTGTGTTTGTTTTTTTTACTTTAGTTACATTCAATGCATTGCTAAAATAGTTAATCAACATGGTAGATTACTAAATGTTTCAACAATAGAGAGTTATACAATTCGTAAATATACTTCCAATCTTCATCCCCGTGGGTTCAATCTATCATAAAGCGCACGCTCATGTAAGAAGAATTGATCCCACCCATTGACACTAGGGTCATGAAAAATAGGCCAAATGCCATTAATTGGAGGCATGGGCACTTGACCATGTCGAAAGTCAAGTCGCACCCAATGATCCCCCGTAAAATGTAGTGATAAGATCCCACGTGGTCTTGTTACTCCTGGTGGGGCCGTCACAGGTAGCATGGTATAACGACCGCCTTGACTGTATACAACGATAGCCCATGAATGCAAGGTGGCGAAGACGAAGAGTTCCGCATTATCCATCCAGTTGGGAGGTCCACAGCTACTTGTTGATGCCCACCTGCAACATTGAATGCCATTTTCTATTCCATTTGCTATTCCATCATAGTAGTCTCTATAAAGCTCAGGACGGGATTCAAGCTCCTCTACAACAGCGCGTCTCATTTGTGGCCAATTCCTTCGGTCCCCAGTAACTGCTTGTGATATAGCTCGAAATCCACAGTGTCCATCTGGAATAGGGTTGAACCAACCACGAACTAGTCGTTGCACGTAGGATTCCAAACAATGTAGCCATGGGTAATTCTTCCAACTAGTATTGGGAATCCGAGCAACCCTCCACGGGGCACCATCTAGCCAAAGAGCATAACACAATAAATTAATACAAAGAGTTATACAATATGTTTACCCGAAATTAGGTATATAATTTCTAACCTGTATCATTATGGATCACCGGCTCCGTCTCATTCTCGAAGTTGGTTTGTGCATTCACATTCGGGGCACCACCTATCTCATTAAAAAAAATAGATTAGTTGTACACTATATTGAGGACAATTGAACACAACTAATAGAAAAAGTTAATCTACCTGTATTTCCATCATTGTCCGGAGTTGCAGTCGGAAGTCTTGAACTTCTCCTCCCTCATCTCCTCTCCACATGCTCGAAGTGAGATAGGTTTCGAGTGGTGGACGTCCTTGGGCGACCGGGGCGGGGCTGTCCCCCATGCGGTTCATCAATGCCATCATTTTCAGGATGAAGATGGCTCCGGAGTAGGCCGATTGCACCTCGAATGGTCTCGTCGCCTCTATCAAGAACCTCCTGTACTAGACCTTGGAACACACCACGGTGGTAATCACTATGGTCATCCCACTCCGGCCGAGTAGGAGGTTCACGATAGTTGATAACGGTCCAGAATGGCAACACATCATACAAGGCGAAATCCCGATTTTCACGTCGTGCTAACTGAATGGAACATCTACATGGGAGACCATAGGTAGGAGGAAACGTACATGTACAAGGTTCCCCTTCCACTGCTACCTCGAACAACATCAACCTCAGAGCTTCTAGAGTGACTTTCGTATTCAACTCTCGAAATGGTTTTCCATCCGCTCGGAGCAGCTTCTTTTGTCGGGAATCCTCTAGAAGCTTCCTGATTTGAAGGTGTTGAGCCTCAATGTAATCATCGTTCTTCTTGAATACCTACCCAAATGAAGAACAATTAGGAGACTACTAAAACTTATGTGTGTATCAATGAAGATTATTAGGAGACTAATCGTGTCGACTGCGCCAGTAGATGATTGAAGCCACTTCTTGAAGGAGGAATGGGCAGCTTCAACCCTATTAGAGCTTGTGTTACCCAAATGCCGCACTTGATTGGTATAACATTTAGCCCACATGTGTCTAACTGGTAACCACTCAGCTGCCATATACCCCCAAAGACGTCGGTACTGTACTCCCCAACTACGTATGAAATTGTCTAAGGCAGTATCCATGTATTCCACTATCAATGCATATATAGCACGTTGCCAAGACGCCATGATATGATCCACTGTCGGTTTGGCTGCATCTATACCACAATGAGTCGTCCTTCGCACCTCCGTTAGACACTTTGCTCTCACATTCCTATCTATATGCCAAAGACATAATATATGAATCGATGATGGAAACATTACCCCCACGGTCTCAACCAATCCTCCTGCCTTGTCACTGACAAACACATATGGAACAATGGGGCCAAGAAGATGTTGCAAATGCGTCAGAAGCCACTGGTACGAATCCTTTGTCTCGTCGTACACTATTGCAGATGCAATGACAAATTTCAATCCCACTGGTGTCATGCCGACAATCTCAACCCAAGGCATATCATACTGATTGGTCTTGTATGTTGCATCTATCACGATTACATGGTGCCAAGCTCGCAACATCACTATTGACTCGGGGTGGGCTAGGAACAAGTGTGTAAGCACGTTACGATCGTCCATATACTGCACATAGTAACCCTTCTCCTGCGCCATGCGGAAAGTATATTGTAAGGCTGTCATCTGACCAAGCTCTTCTTTCCTTATCTTGTGACACTCGTTATAAATCTGCTTTCTGTTGTGTGTTCCATTTGCACCTTTTCTGTCATTCACTGCCTTGTGGATATTCCTTGGTGGGACACCGGCTGATCTCAGCTCTCTGATGTATTGCTTATCCTCTGTAGTCAAAACATTCCTTCCCTTTGATCCCTCCGGAAATAGCTCCAACTGATGATTGTGGAAACCGCAATTAGCACCAGGATTCTTTGTATTTGCCACCCCTAGGATCAACCAATATCCATCACCGGACCGCTCAAGCTTGATATGAAACTCGCACCCCAACTTTTCAGTAGATGTAAGAAGCCTCCTTTCCTTACTCTGATCAGGTTCCTTCGACGTCTTCTTCCTACCTTGAGTGCAATGTAAGTAATGTCGCCAAGTACCTTCATTCTTATTTTTTTTGTTCGATGCCCTCACCAAATAAAACCCAAAACCCTTGGCAATCTCAGTAGCTGCTTCATATGCTTGCAACTCCGTAGTGTATTTCACGCCATCAATGAAATCCGAGGTGTAATCACGCCCATCCGGATTGTAACTTCCAACATCCTGCAATGTTATCAGAATTTATAAGTGATACCCCGCAAATTAAAAAAAAAAACTTAACATTCTATATCGTCAATTTAACGAGTACCATATGATAAATTTAAAATTTCATAACTATATTAAATTTAATAATCATCATAACTTCATATGAGAATCTATTATTTATGCAATAAATTTAATCTTAATTTGTAATGCAAAATCTAATCTTAATTTTCTAGATTAAGACCAAATTAAATCTAATCTTAATTTAAGGCCAAATCTAATATTAATTTCTAATGCTAAATCCTTTAATTCCAAAAATAATTATGCAAATAAATCTAGAAAATTATATAAATCAAAACCCAACAAATTATTTCATGGAACAAATCATAAATCATATAAAAATAGAAAATTATTCAACGAAAAAAAAAACCCAAAAAATGCCCAACCGCAAGTGACTTGCGGTTGAACCATGGCTGAACCGCAGGTCACTTGCGGTCCAGCTATGGTACAACCGTAGGTGATTTGCGGTCCAGGCATGGTCCAACCGCTGGTCACTTGCGGTTGAACCATGGTCGAACCGCAAGTGACCCGCGGTTCCCATTTTCTGTGTTTTTTTTTCAGTTCATGTTTTTACCTCGTCGGAGTCGCTACTCATGATTCAGATGTCCTACCGATGATATCAGCTTCAAAATGACGATGATGGATTTTTCTCTCATTAGATAGTGTTTTTTTAGTCCAAGTGATGTTTGTTTGAGGAAGGGAAGGTAAAGAAGCTAAGGGGGGTTAAAAGTGTAACTTTGATTCTTTTTAGGGCGACCTTTAGCAATTTTAAGGGCGACCTTTAGCAACTCCCTAAATCAATTATAATTCGCATTGACTTATTAACTATTCATGTGACTGTTGCTACAACAAGAAGAAACTTTTTGAAATTGAAGTTTTTCAAGTCTTATATGCGCTCTGCAATAACATAAGAGAGGCTTAACGAGTTAGCTATGTTAGCAATTGAGAATAACTATTTGAATGATGCAAAGATGGAAGAGCTAATAGAGGATTTTATTTCAAATAATACTAGATTATTGTTACATTTACATTTTAAACAATGATAGATGATTTTATTCCTTTTGCAACCACTTTATGAACTTATGTATTTTTATTTAATAATTTTTAGTTTTAATAAATTTACGGGGAAAAAATTTAGAGCCACATTTTAAATTTTCGAACAGGGCATCCAAATATCATGGGCCGGCCCTGAGAATCAACTCGTCTGATCACAACAGAATCCATGACGATTGAACACAACAATACCATGTGGCGCCTCCTAAGGATTGCTGAAAGATATCTAATACTGTGAATCTCGTATTCAGGATTACATGACGATGGACAAGGCTGTGAAAAGGATCGCTCCAAGCTAAAGAGGCAAAGGGCATAGAAATCGCGTTCAAAGGAGAGTAGAATATCCTAGGGGAGCCACAAAACTCCACAGAAACATCGAGCCGTAATCGCAACTAGTCAGAGAAAGCTTCTTGCAAGCTTTCGTGCCATGAATCCGCTGGTGTGTAAGCCCAGGCGGCAGGGAAAGTCACTTGTACAACATGTTTTACATGCAAATAGTTAAAGTAAATGTGATCTCTCAACTCCTAAGAACTCAGACAAAGTGAGCAATATTATTGACATCTAGTTGCTAGTTTTTATTATCTTATATCAACAGTATGAATTTGATCCAAACGTATCAACCAAGATATCAATGAGTTCCTAGGTATAGTATATTGTTTCCAAAGAAGCTTGTACCATATTTTCCTCTCCTATCTTCTTACACTTGATGGAATGACAACTTTTTTTTACTCAGTGGCGGATACATGCATGTTTGGGACACCACTAAAATTTGAATAAAAAATTGTCCAATCTCCGATAGTAGTTTGAGTATCGGTAAAAAAAAAAATACTTAAGTGGCAACATGACACCCTTAAAATTTGAGAAAATCATTATCCAACCTCCTGTAGTAGTTTGCGTACGAGTACAAATAATAATTACGTGTTAGTCTATGCGATTTGAATTTGGAACTCTGCTACTATTAGTAAACATATTTTCAATTAGACTTTGTTGTTTTGTTTTAGACCCAAATATAATAGTAAAAGACTATTCTTATCCCCAATTATTTTCAAAACCTAATGATATTAAACCCAATTACGGGCTATCCTTGTCCAGTAGGATATGTCGAGAGATTTTTTTTTTGATGAAGGTGAAGAATGCATTAAGAAGGAAGAAAACATAGTTTAATATAGAAAGAAGGCCGCACAAGAGGTGCAACACACAAAGAACAGCTCGTCCAAAGAGAGCCTAAGCAAAGTCGAAAAAAGAAAAGGCAAGAACAGCAAATTTGTTGAGCAGTGTAGACACTGAATGTATTTTACCATTTTTCATTATATGAAACACGTCTGAACTTTTATTGTAACTTTTAGTAGTTGGATAATGATTAATTTTTATACTTCAAATTTAATTATAATTTATTTTATTTTTAATTTAATTTTTAAAAGAAGACACCCTTATGTAAACTTTTTAGATCCTTCACTAGCTTTATTTAGCATGCAACTGATGACCTCATTTACAACGTGCACACCTAATTGTTGTCCAAAATTATTAGTGATGAGCTTGATATCTGCTTAATAAGGACACATCTTCAGTTTCATTTTTTAGGACATCTTCAATTACTCACATATCACTTATGTTGGGAATATTTATTTTTTGCTCAATCCCGTCTAATGATGTATCTAAAAATTAGGGGATTTGAGCGACCAATTAAGGAGCAAAATATGAATTCTTAGCGTAGCGTGACCCATGATCCATCAAATATCTAGCGTTAGGTATCCAGCCAACCTAATAGATCTAGACCCAAAATTTGCTAGTATCAAAATAATAGTTATCAGAAGTATATGAATATATATGTTTGTCGAAAATACTAGGATATAGTTTATAACAAAAGAGAGTACTAGTATATATATTTGCTTTCGTAAAACATTATATATGGTAATTATTGTCGTACTCCTTAAGTATACCATATTTTTAATGTTATGACATTTAGATGTACTTCGTTGTATTTTGAAGAATCAAAATCGTAGATAATCTTTGTTTTAAATTGATATTCAAGGTTGGGTTTGGAGAGCTGAGATTTTAGATATATCCATTAAAAGTTATTGTATAATATCATGCCCAAACTCAATTTAATTCATAGTCTAAATAGGAATATTTTACGTAAAATATATGGAGGATTATATACCTTGCATTCTCACCCTAAATAATAGAATACATTTGTAAAAAAAAAAAATTCCTAAAACTAAGTCGAGAAAATTAGTCATAATAATAAATGTACCCCCCCATGTCTAAAAGTATTGCCAGTCCTAAATTCTCCACTAATCTAGGGAAAATCTGAATAAATATGATTTAGTGTGAGCCACGCAGATAGAGCTAGCTGCCAGGCGCCAGCTGGTGGATATTTTTCATTGTATTATTATTATCAACATTTTTTAATGACTGCTTTGGATTATTATTATTAGTATATTATTATTATTAAAACTAATTAGTATCAAACAATTACTTTAGACAGTAGAGACGACGACGATCCATCTAGCCATGTATGGGTGGATGATGGTATAAACAAAGCTCAAGCTCAATGAAATTAGGAAGGAATTGAAACCTTGTATATATGAAGTCAATGGGAAGGCATTGACTTCTAATTTGATTTGATGAAATATTTGACGTGAGATATGCAACGATTAATCAGTTGGACTACATTAATTTTGGGTTGATTGTTGTATGGACATGTGTTGACACCTAAAATTATATTGGATCAAATTAAATGCCGCATTAATTAGTTTAGGTATTTAATTCGATACCGCATGACAAAATTGGTGTCGTTTGTAGTCGAACAACATCGCAGATAGTTTAAACGACACCGCGAGGAAGTCCGACAACACCGCGGATTAGTAAACGACACCGCAAGGAAGGTTAACGGTACCGCGGCACTCGAAACGACATTGTTTACTAGAAAACAATTGTCGTGAGACATGGGCCACACAATTAGTGTTGTTATTGGAAAAGGAGTAATTTTTATTTATTCCTTGTCGGAAGAGGGAGAAACGACACCGCTTAGAGACAAGCGATATCGCGGATGGATAAAACGACACCGCGGATTAGAAAATGACACCGCGAGAAGCCTTAGCAAGTGATGCCGGTTAATTAAAAACCATATCGGGTAAGTGCTTGGTCCAAAATCCGCCAAGTCCAACACTAGTGCAAAGTCTCGCGGGTTTAATAAATTGATATATATATTTTTTGATTATTTTGGACGGTGTTGTTTAGTTAAAAACGATACCGCGACTAAGCCTAACGACGCCGCAGTAGTTAAAACGACAGTGTTTTATTTAAAACAGTGTTGCGGAGTAAAGAGCAAACGAAGCCGTTTGGGGGAAGAAAACGACACCGCAAGGAAGCCCGACAACACCGCGGTACTTGAAACGACATTGTTTAACAATGTCGTGAGTCGTGGGCCGCAGAACTTGTGTTACTGTTGGAATATGAGTGTTTTTATTTTTCCTTGTCGGAGGAGGATAGAAATAGCATCATTTGGAGTTGAGTGATGGCATGAAGAGATAAAATGGTGTCACGAAGCTCAAAGCTCAACGGCACCGCGAGATTGGAAAACAGTGTTGTTTGGCTAAAAACAACGCCGCGAGAGAAAACAACACCGCGGATTAGAAAAAGAAAGTGTTTAATATAAAACAATGTCGTGGAGTAAAAAAGCAAACAGAGTTGTTCGCGAGAGAAAACGACACCGCGGTAGTGGGTAAGAGTTCGGCCAAAGGCGGCCCGCCAAGCCCAACAGCAGCGCAAGACTAGAAACGACATTGTTTGATGGGCTAACGATGTCGTTGGTCAAACCGGGTCAGGGCAATTGAGTTGTGATTGTAAAACGACATTGAGTAGTGAAAAGCGATGTCGCGGTATTGGTGAGCGACGTCGTGTGATTAAAAACAATGTCGCGAGGTTCATGATTTTGTCATGGATGATGAGGACGACGATGTTATGAACGAAGGAGGTTTATTTTCTCAGTTTATGGAGGTGAAACGACATCGTTGCATGGACAAGGTTGCAGGATTTGGCTCAAGGGGGAAGTTTACCTGCACATTATGCACTCCGCAAAGTATCCTGTAGTAATCTCGCTGATGCTCCAGCCACTCCTCATCAGTGCCCGTTGCGCCACGAAAGGTGCGAAATTGCACAAAAGGTCTTGTCCATGTTGTAACAAAACAAAACAAATGTTAGTTTCACACATATTATACTAATATTGCTTTAAATGGAACCATTCAAAACGCGAATCTTACCACTGCGAATTCAACTAGTTGATCACCATATCTATCATCCTGGAGGACTCTAAGGTGGGAGTGGGTGATGAACCACTCAAGATAGTCAGGGTTCATCTCGTATGAATGTGTCCTCTAGGGCTGAGCGTACATGCCTATATTAACCATGTGGGATAGCAGGGCATCCCTAGAAGAATCGAAACTCCCAGGGTTTCGAATGACATATCTTGTAGGTGTCGCTGATCAATCTGCTCATTGGGCTTGCAAAAGTGGTGGCGATACCATCTGCCGGAATCCAAATTGCCAGATGCAACTTGCTGAATCGTAGAACTTGCCTACATCAGCAAACCAAATTACTCCAGTGTACAAAGAGTGATGCACTACCTGATGAGGTTGCTAATCGAAAGGTGACTGACACACATAAAACAGGGGTCAAGCTGTCAAGAGCTCGACGGTAGTACGCCAACCTCACATTAGGATCGGCCACAGAACCTAGGGACGATAGTGAAATCCATCATGAAATCCAAGAGTTATCTGATCCTACAGAAGTTGGCCCGGAAGTGAGATGGCCTGAGACTCAAAAAGTACTCGTAGATCCCACATTGAAATATGAGAGACAACCATCCACCCCCCATATTTGCTCAAGATGCCTGACCAAGCTGTCTATACAACCAAGCAAGTGTCCCTGATTCCCAACTTTAATCAGGTATCCTCTCCAAGTCCTCCAAAAATAGGTTCTCCACAGATCGAACCCTGTCTCCACTCTTGTCCATAAACAAAGTGGACCCCAGTAGCATTAACAAGTACGACTACACCTTTGTCATTGCTCTCTCATTCTTCCTCAAGTATCTAGACGCCACCTCTGCAAGAAAACCACCCTTGGTGTACCAATTACCCCTCCTACATAATTAGGGGCCTCTGGCCTACCGTGCAACTTCTCTGGGTTCAGCCCAAGAAGGCCACACAAGCCCCCATCCGTCCCAGTCACCCTTTGTCCGACTCTTGCTCATCAGTTGACACTCTATAGGAATCTGCAGTAGGTACTTAACTTCGTGGAGGAGGATCGTCATCACTCAAAAGGCATGTGGAAGGTGTTGGTGACTGACTGTCGCCTCTCCACAAGAGCTGAAATCAGAGCTCGTCAATCGAAATCTTGCAGAACATACAATACATCAGGTGTTGAAGATTTGTCTGTTGAACCCACTCCTCCGCATGACCATGCATAAACTCATAGCTTTGTAGATAGTCAACCGTGCCTGTACGGCTATAGCAAGTGGACCCTTCTGTCTTCAATCCCCTTCCAAAATGCATAGGAGATGTGGCCACAGAAGCTCATAATGAGGCTAGGATCCCTAGGTCCAGTAGGACACTCACTGACAAGGTCCCACGGTCGAGGATCACTCGAGTCCTGTCCTCTCCTACTTCGTCCAATCCTGGAGCTCTATGTGTCCTCTTGAGCAGGTGCTACAAACCGTCCATCTCTATCCCTATACAGTACGAGACTTGAAGAAGATGTATAGGATGGCCATTGTCCACGCTTAGCTGGATGGACCTGGAAATCCACATCAGACTTGTCCTCCATCGAGTGATAATCAAATTCGTTTGAAAGCACCCTCCCCGAAGAGCCTTAGTTCCTCTCATGGGAACCAATCGCCTGCGATGTCGTCAGACAAACTACAGTAGGAGCCTCTAACGCCTCCTCTCCTAAATCTGGCTCTGCTTATGTGCCATTTGTCGAGCGCGCTTCTTCTCTCCCTCCTCCTTCGTGTTCATGCATCAACATTTCTATCTATGAATGTAGGCAACATTTCTATCTACAAATTTACAGAATATCATACTTAAATGTTCACTAATTTTCTATTAGCTATATTTTTTCTTTTATAAATTTTAACTACTCATTGAAACACTATTGATTATTACTCATTAACTAATTTAATAATAATGAACTCTCATTAAAACACTAATGAATTATTTATTAACTAATTGAACTAAATAATAACACTACTCTTTAAATCAATCCCTACTAGTTTGATAAGGTTTGTTGCAAAAGTGACTTTACAGATTTTTCATTTCGTTTTTTTTTTTAATTAGTTGGCGGCAAAGAGTAATCATGTTGGCGGGAAACAGCCGTCCACATATATCAACCCTTAATATGTTTTATGTTACATAATGTGAATACTGAATAGTCAATATTCAATTTTCGTGAGTGTACAAGAAGCCACCACGATTTTAAGCCTGTTAAGGCAAAGCCTTTATACTGCTAGCGCTAGGTACTACAGTCTACAGTAACAAAAAAAAAAAAAAACAAAAACAAAAAAAACGTACGTGATTTACGTTGGACACAGCGGATGACAGATTTTGATGGTGCCGACTCTTTGTTCCAAAAAGTCCCCATCAGTAATCATCTCTGCATTGCGTTGATGGAGGTTGATAACGATGGCCAGCCAAAGCAAGACAGCTAAACAAGGCCGTGGAGAAAGATGGAGTTGCTAGCTAGCTGATCGCCGATGACCCGAAATGGGTTGTCGGGTCGAACTCGATCGGGTCTACGCGGGGGAGTTGATCAGTCAAAGAGATGGCCGCCGCGCGTGGGGTGGGGATCGGTAATAGATATTATTATTATTATTTTCCCCATCTCCTGGCGCGCGGTGGAGAGAAGCACACGTGCGCGCGACCAGCCGCCGGCAAGTTAACAGCCGGGGACCAGCTCGTTTTTCTAGTTTTGTTCCGTGGCAAAATCGAGTGGACTGTCTGTCTGCCTGCCTGGAACCAACTCCAATATTGGGCGGCTTATGACTCTGGAATTGCATGCTCTCATGCTTATAAATTGCTTATACTCATACTGACGGTTTCATCAAGCAGGCTATCTGCGTGCTTCTTTTGCAAGTTATTGATCTAACGGGTGAAAACACATAAATGGACAATCCAACGGTGTCATCTTGTATAAATATTCTATAAATTCATCTACATTTTTGTTGTGTGGTTCTCTTTCTTTCTCCAAGAGTACAGATTTGACTTGCTCGTTTCATTTCACTATTCACTCGACATCCATATATGGCTATTGGCTATGTACATTAGGGGTGGCTATTTGGACCGGGACCGGATTAAAAACCGGAAACCGGACCGTATAACCCGGACCGAGACCGGACCGGGACCGGATAGTAAACAATCCAATCCAATCTTTGGGCTTAGATTTGAGGTAAAAAACCGGATAAAGACCGGATAAGAGAGCTCAACACCCAAAACTTAAGGGTAATTTGCATAAACGGTCACAAACCTTTGCACTTAGTACAAAACTTAACCAACTCCTCACCCTTTAAGGCCTTAGGCCACTCAAATCCCACAATCTCAATGTAAAATCAAGACCGAATTGGGACCGGACCGGATCAAGACCGGACTGTATCCAATCCAATCTTCGGTCCTTATATCTTCAAAAAGACCGGACTGGACCGGATCAATTTGGGCCAATTTAACCGGACCGGACCGTATAGCCACCCCTAATGTACATTGTGAGCGGCGCAGAATAAACTCGGTATTCCTTTTGAAAATTGTTCTATATATAACAAATTTTGTTTCAAGCAAAAATGTTTCATTTGAGTCCTACAAAAATCGATATAAAATTACATGTTAGTACTTGAAATTTTTATTTCTTACATTTAGGTACTTTAGTTTTTTAAAAAATTCAAACAGCTCCACTACTAAGAAACATATGGCCTACTATGAAGAGGTTTTGGCCTACTTTGAGGTTCTGACATGCTAAGAGATTTTGGCCTACTTTGTGGAGTTTCTGACCTATTTCGTTGATCCCCCTCCCTTCCTCACATTCAATGGACAAAAGGACGGTTGGTCCCCCCCCCTCATCTTCCTCCAATTTTTATTAATGACCAGCGTGCCCCTCCTTCATTTTCCCTTCATTAATTGGGACAACTCTTTTAAATGGAAAAGTCATCCAAATGAAATGTTCCTATTAGCTGGAGCTAGTGTTAGCACCATATTAACAACAACAAAAAAATTGTTAGCAGACTAGCACTTTTCTGGTTCAAAACCACTGATGTTATCACTGGACTAAACCCTTGTTTGTCATAAATAATAACATAATTTATATGTAAATAATACATTATATGTGAATGATGTTATCACTGGACTAAACCCTTGTTTGTCATAAATAATAACATAATTTATATGTAAATAATACATTATATGTGAATGTTAGGGTACTATCCCCGCAACAATTTTCTATACGAATGTATAGTAAACTTAGTAAAAAAAAAAAAAATACAATAGTCCTTCATGGTATAGCACTTCTTCATCAGCAAGTGTGAAACTTAAGAAACCAGTAAACTATATATAATACTATATATATGTCTGCAATTTTTAGGCTTGAGAGAGTTTCAGCCCTCCACTCCACCGCATGCATCCTACAAAAGCGCTCTTCCCAAACAAGAGGCATGCCACATTTGGCCACAAGCTTAGGCTGCTATCCCCCACTACCGTAGACATGGAGAAACCAAATACAGATCATAACACCGGCCTATTGCGTGCTAAGTGCAACCACAGATAATGTTGCCTTTAGAATCCAACTCCGCTTCACATTCACAAATAAATAACACAAAAACGAATTTCAAATTTGGTCACTTAGTTTATCAATATGTTTCATGTTAGCCACCGCAAAAAATTTTCTTTCTTATTTCTCACTCACTTAAACAATTTATTTCATCTTTAGTCACTGACCGTCCAATTCCATTAAATATGTCCTACATGACAGTCAACTGTGATGTTTAACCGTTAAATAGCTGACGTGTCAATTAAAATATAATAAATAATTATTTTTCATTTCCACATCAGACTAAAATATAATAAATATTATTAAATAATTAATTTCCCATAAACCATTAATATAATATTTATAAACCCATATAGAGATCCAGTTCACTCCGTTGAAGACCAGCAGTAGCTTCCGCTTAATCGCCCGCTGCTGCTCGCACACAACGCCGTCGAGACGTGACTTGTCGTGGAACACGCCGTCGGGTTTTGACTCGCCACAAATACAACGCGAATTAAATCACGACTAGAGACTAAGTATAAACTCTAACCGGGTGCGGTATAGGGCAAGTATGTTTTAATTGTCAAACCCCGGACCAATCCATGTACCCCTACTTCAATCGCTTAAGTTGTTATCTAGCCAACGGTTTTGGGGTTTAAAAACTAAGAAAACTACAAAATAAACAAACAAGTAAAGTAAATCAAGGTTGTCCCAATGAGAGAAGAATTCACCCGGGTATTGCTTCCCCTAGCTACATATCAAGATTGACCAAATCGAATGCAAATTTGTGAAAAGGTGTTCATACACCGTTAAGAGGGCACAACAAGTGAAGAAAACCTCACTCTCTTAATCAATCGGTTAAGGAAAACAACTGAGCTAGGAACCCTAGCTCTCTCAATCAATGGATTAAAGATTGCTACAATAAACTAGGAAGTCTAGCTCTCTTAACCTTTCGGCTAAGGATTGCAACAATAAGCTAGGAGAGTCCTAGCTCTCGTAACTGATCAACTAAGAGTTGCAAGAACCAATCCCTCAGAACTTAATCCGGATGACAAAATAACACCCAAGTTAAAGTGCTAAATAGAAGATTGAGGTTTGCCCTAATTCACCCTAGGTAGGTGGCTCAATTAGCCAATGAATCGAGCTTATCAAAGCCTCATAACAAAAAGGGTGTTTCTCTCTACCTACGTCAAATTGGCATAGATATGATAAAGATATGATAAATGAAGAGCACAAACCCAACATCATGAAAATACCTCAAAGTTTGAATTAAACAAAAACCCACACACAAAGCATTCAATTAATACAATTTATCACATATTTCAAGCTAGGGCTCACAACACCCAAGTGAATAGGTAGGCTATTTGATAGACCGTTAGTTACACATGTTTTTACCACTGCTCTTACTCCGTTTGAGGTATTGATTCTCGTGTTTTAGGCCGATTTCACGCTAGGTTGTGCTTGTTTATGATATTTCAGGTCCTAGTACGTGAATGGAGGCTTGGGAGCGAGTTTGAGGTCGATTGGACGAGGATCGGACGCATGGCGAGGTTCTGAGGAAGTCGCACGGGCACACCCACAACCCGCACGGCCGTGCAAGTGACCAGTTTGGCCGTGCGGGATTGTGCGAGAGCACGCACGGGCAGAGCAGAAAACCCGCACGGCCGTGCAAGTGACCAGTTTGGCCGTGCGGGATTGTGCGAGAGCACGCACGGGCACAAGTGAAATCCGCACGGCCGTGCAAAGTGCAATCCTGGCCGTGCGAGATGGCTGAAGTTCGACTTAATGGTACGCCGCGTTTTGAGCCGCACGGCCAAAGTGGTGATCTGCACGGCCGTGCGGCCTGCCCGTGCGAGTCGGGAAATTCTGGTTTTTAAGCAGATTTCAGCCAAAACAGAAGGAGAGAGCTGGGTTTTGGATCCCAAACACCCAAGGGACGAACCCTAGAGAGAGAGAGCGACTTGGGAACATTCTTGGAGCTATTTTGGAGGATTTCTTCGCCATTGGAGCTCGGGAATCAAGCTTGGAGATGGAGATTGAAGATATAGATCAGATTTCTGCAGTCTCTCTCTTCTCTATGGAGTAACTTCCCTTCACTTAGGTTTTGAGGAACCTTAGCTATGTTTGTTTGATTGGATGATTGTATGAGTACTCTGAATTGATAATCTTGAGTTCATATTCAATCTATGCATGTTTTCACGATTCAATTCTGCTTTAGTCGAGATTATTGATTCTGCTTTGATCCTATGAGAGCGAATACCTGATTAGGTCAATAGAGCACCATAGATTGATAGTAGTGGATCGATTGCTTTAGTCGAGGGTTGATTCACTGCTTTGTATCGATTGAGAACCTCATTCGATAGAGGGAGTCTAGTTCAGAACGCCTTGATCGATTGGTCTAGAGAAGGATACGTCCCTCTAGGCAATTGACTCAAGAGGGCCTTGTTCCTTTAGTCGAGACTCAAGGTCTAGTCAAGGATTCTCCGCATTGTGAATGAAAGTGAAACAAGTTAGAGATCATCAATCGTTAATCTGGCTAGTGGCTAGGGGGAATCATACCTAAGTAAGTTCCCAACCTGTAATTAGATTAACTTTAACTGTAGTTTGCTAGAGTAGTTTTAGTTCTTTCATCTTAATCTGGTTTGCTAGATAATGAACTGAAGCTGAGTAATAGTAACTCTAGAGACCCGTGGATTCGATATTTATTACTTGAGCCACTATACTGCAGTCCCTTTCATTGGTTACACTTGGCCATTGTTAGGAGTTGTGTCATAGCGAGTCAAGTTTTTGGCGCCGTTGCCGGGGACTTTCTAGAGTATTAGGAAAGGCAGAAGTTTGTTACTTTAGCATTTTTCTTTTCTTTTCCACCCTTGCTTTTCACTTGGGTGTTTTTGTTTTTGTTGGTGCAGATCTGAATCATGGATCCTCATGGCTTCTCCAACCATTGGGGGTATCCACCACCATCCGAGTGGTATTACCCCGAGACCCCCTGGAGCAATCAAGGAGGAGAAGACTATGGATTCGGGTTCCAGTACCAACCCCCTTACTACGGAGAACAATCCGACCCCTGGGCATATCAAGAATAATCTCATTACCAAGAAGACTTTCTCCCACAACCAGAAGGGCCATCAACGCTGGAGTTACCCATGGCGGCCTTCACGGGCCATTCTGCAGAGCCATGCTACACTCCACAGCCAGATCCAAACTATGAACTGAGGCTTCTCCTGGAGCAGTTTGTTCGGGACTCCGAGAGACGCAATCGCAAGATGGACCTCCTTTTCTCATACTTTGCTCCTCCTAACTCTTCATCCCTCCGTGAGTCGGAGGAGAATGTTTCGCACTCATCAAAGCAACCAGAGCGGGTTGAGCAGGTTTGTGCACAACTTGCTCAAGATCACCCGTCTGCTACCATACTAGATGAGGACGAGGAAGAAGAAGGCTACAAGGACATTGTGGAGCAAACAGAAGTTATCACGGAGAGCTCCCGTGAAGATCATGATCAAGAATGTCCTGTCGTAGCCGACCACCTCTTCCCACACCCCACACTGAGCTTTGAAGAGGTGGGCATGAGTGAGGAGATGCAAGAAGATCTCATGAGAGAAATTGCTTGGCAACTTGCTCTCCAATCCATGCTAGAAGAAGAAGAGCAAGAAAGGGTGCAGAAAGAAGTTGTGGAGGATGACGAAAGTGAAGCAGGAGGAGTTCTTGATCATTTCCCAGGGGTGATACTACATGAAGAAGGATGGGAGGTTGAAGAAGCAATTGGCGTCCAGGCTGAGGACGGAGTTGAGGTGGAAGAGGCTTGCACCGGCCATGAGTTACTTGTGATTTCTCCACCAAACTTCGAGGAATTGCTCAGCAAGGACCCATTTGCAGTGTCTCTTTGCCAGACCAAGGCCACTTCGACATCGGTCCCTCTTGGTGGACGCGGTGGTGGCCAATCGATGCTGTCTTATCTGGTTTGGGGCAATGAGACGAGAGAAGAGAAGAAGAGGTCTCGAGGGTGGAGACTTCATCTGCATCAAGTGCACGAGCCTTCATCACATGCCACACCACCTGCTTGTGACTTGAGACTCCACCTCATCGACGAGAACCTCAACTTCAAGGAGGTTCTAGCATGGACCGAAATTTAGGAGCCATCGTCCGGCTCACGACGTGAAAGAAGCGCTTGTTGGGAGGCAACCCAACCAGTCGGTTTGCATTTCTTTCTCTATTTCTCCTCGGTTGAGTCAGTTTTGTTATTTGATTTTAGAGTCAATAGCTCAACCTTTGTGAGATTTTGTGTGGTGTTTGTGTTCTGATTACTCTCTCCTCTTGGAATGCACCGCCTGCCTCGTCCACCGTCATTCACCCTTGATCTGGTAACTTCGTTCTACCCTCCTTATCCTTCCTCCATTGAGGACAATGTCGTGCTTAAGTGTGGGGGGTGTTCGATTATGTATGCGGGTGAATGTTTGGCCTGTTTGTGTGCTTGGAGCCTAGTCCAATGTCCAAATTTTTAAATTTGAGGGCTCCAAGTACGTGTTCCTTGCAATTGCCTGCTCAGTATGCTTTGAATTGACAGTCTCTGTAGTGATTTGCAACCTAGGGAGGTAGTGTAGCACTATGGAGGATGTTGATGCATTTAAGAAGTCTCATTTCTTCTTCATATTGTGTTGGTTGATTGAGTGAATTAGTGATCTTAGGACCTTTGAATTGTGTGGTGTTGTGGACTCTCTGCCTGTCATGGACTCTTGTATCATGTTTTGGAAATAAAAGGTGCTCGAAAATGTGCTTTAAAATAACGTCTCCCGTGCGAATAGGGTGAAAGTGTGTAAGGGGAGAAGGGAATCCGTTCCCAATTTCCACCTACTACCTCCAGCCCCCTTACATGTCTTTCCCCCGCACGAGGCTCGAGACAAATGCTCCTGGCATGGCCGGTAAGAGCCGGGCTCCCGCAAAACCTTTGCTAGGTGGGAGCCCCCGTTTTCTGCAAAAACAGGTTGGACCCTTGGAAAAAAAAAAAAAGAAAAACAGAAAAACAAGCAAAAAGAAGAAAGAAAAGGTGTTCCAACCAGTTTCAAAAAGAAAATCGAGCACCTGGAATTAATGTGAGTCCATGATCTTTGTTTTTGAGAGTCTCTGCATCCACGATTCATTTGTCCTCTGTTCACTATTTACCATGATGCCGACTCGGGACTAGTGTTCTCGCCGAAAAAGTTATGAGATGACTTGTGCGTCGGTTGACCTCGTAAGCTGCTAAATGATCTAGGAAGTCCTCTACCTACGATCGAGGTTGTTTGTTGCTACAGAGGTCTGGAGAGTTGCATTGGTTTGAGATAGGTTTGCTTGGGGACAAGCAAACGGTTAAGTGTGGGGGAGTTTGATAGACCGTTAGTTACACATGTTTTTACCCCTGCTCTTACTCCGTTTGAGGTATTGATTCTCGTGTTTTAGGCCGATTTCACGCTAGGTTGGGCTTGTTTATGATATTTCAGGTCCTAGTACGTGAATGGAGGCTTGGGAGCGAGTTTGAGGTCGATTGGACGAGGATCGGACGCATGGCGAGGTTCTGAGGAAGTCGCACGGGCACACCCACAACCCGCACGGCCGTGCAAGTGACTAGTTTGGCCGTGCGGGATTGTGCGAGAGCACGCACGGGCACAAGTGAAATCCGCACGGCCGTGCAAAGTGCAATCCTGGCCGTGCGAGATGGCTGAAGTTCGACTTAATGGTACGCCGCGTTTTGAGCCGCACGGCCAAAGTGGTGATCTGCACGGCCGTGCGGCCTGCCCGTGCGAGTCGGGAAATTCTGGTTTTTAAGCAGATTTCAGCCAAAACAGAAGGAGAGAGCTGGGTTTTGGATCCCAAACACCCAAGGGACGAACCCTAGAGAGAGAGAGCGACTTGGGAACATTCTTGGAGCTATTTTGGAGGATTTCTTCGCCATTGGAGCTCGGGAATCAAGCTTGGAGATGGAGATTGAAGATCTAGATCATATTTCTGCAGTCTCTCTCTTCTCTATGGAGTAACTTCCCTTCACTTAGGTTTTGAGGAACCCTAGCTATGTTTGTTTGATTGGATGATTGTATGAGTACTCTGACTTGATAATCTTGAGTTCATATTCAATCTATGCATGTTTTCACGATTCAATTCTGCTTTAGTCGAGATTATTGATTCTACTTTGATCCTATGAGAGCGAATACCTGATTAGGTCAATAGAGCACCATAGATTGATAGTAGTGGATCGATTGCTTTAGTCGAGGGTTGATTCACTGCTTTGTATCGATTGAGAACCTCATTCGATAGAGGGAGTCTAGTTCAGAACGCCTTGATCGATTGTTCTAGAGAAGGATACGTCCCTCTAGGCAATTGACTCAAGAGGGCCTTGTTCCTTTAGTCGAGACTCAAGGTCTAGTCAAGGATTCTCCGCATTGTGAATGAAAGTGAAACAAGTTAGAGATCATCAATCGTTAATCTGGCTAGTGGCTAGGGGGAATCATACCTAAGTGAGTTCCCAACCTGTAATTAGATTAACTTTAACTGTAGTTTACTAGAGTAGTTTTAGTTCTTTCATCTTAATCTGGTTTGCTAGATAATGAACTGAAGCTGAGTAATAGTAACTCTAGAGACCCGTGGATTCGATATTTATTACTTGAGCCACTATACTGCAGTCCCTTTCATTGGTTACACTTGGCCATTGTTAGGAGTTGTGTCATAGCGAGTCACTATTCCATAGCTAGACAAAGGAAAACAAGAAAGAGGAGAGAAAGAATGATAAACACCCAGGGGGGTGCTTTTAATCAAAGTAATGCAGCTCGAAACTCTTCAACGAAAGATAAAAACGGATAGGTAGAACTTCACCACAATCAAGGTGTTTACTTGAATGATAAGAAGCTTGTTAAACGAATCTGGACTCCTCACAGAAAAGTTTGACAAGGGTTCTCGAATTAGCAATGGAATCCACACAAAAATAACTCAAGGATTTGATCCTTGAGAACTCTCAAAGAACACAATTCTCGCAAAAGAGTAATTTTCATTCAACTAAAACATGGATTCTTTACGACGTGAAATTGCAAGCTATTTAAAGACAATAAAACCCTAATACAAACCTAATAGAACTAGGAAAAAATTATGGTAAACAAACTCTAAAAATAGTGCAAAACTCGGCCACAAACTCTCATTCTTCAAGCACATGCAAGCTGCCATTTAGCACAAGCAAACTGTCCAAAAACAGTTTTCGTACTAACTTCGTGCCATTCGTTCGAGGCCTTCCAAAACTCCAATTATTCATCCAATTCCTTCCCTTTGTTTCCAAACATACCTAGTTTCATGTTGTGGAAGACTTTTGACTTGAATCCCATCCATGCTCATTGAATTGAGCTCCAAAGTAGGCTTCACAAGACAGTTTCCAGACTTAACCATCTTCTGGCAGTTTTCCAGTTTTGAGGTAGCAACTTTGAGGCCTTGTAAAGTAACCTTAATGACATCTTCTAGATCGAAGAAGAATACCATTGGAAAGATGGAAACTTTATCTTTAAAACAAGCCCTTGATCTCCAATTTTCATTTAGCCACTTGGAAGTTACAAGCTTCCAAAGTAGGCTACCTGAAACTGTTTCAACATTTGGCCAAAAATCAGAATTCTTCAAGTGAGTTGAAATGACTTCTTTGGCAAGTAATTGTGAATTTTGGATTGATCCAATTGGGATCATATCAAAGAACCATGAAGAGATGACAATCTTCCTTCCTCCTTGCTTTCCTTGCTTGAATCTCCCCTGAGAGGTAAGAATCTTCACTCCTCTAGTTTAAGGTAAGCCCAATCTCCTTCTTCCTCCTTTGAATGGCACTTTCTCTCTCTAGAATATGAAGAGTAAACCCTAATCTCTCACTAGAAACCCTCCTTTATTATGAAAACTAAAACTCTAGAAAAAGCTCATCCTTTCTCCTTTAGCTCACTTTCCCTTTTATACCCAGATCGACGGCTGTTCATGGTCCCAGTTCACGGCCGTGAACATTCAAAATCAACATTAAGCTCAATAAGCACAAAGCTCCTAATATTAGAATGACACCCAAAGTCACACGACTTAAAGGGGTTGACTAGGGGATTAAATATTTCAGGGCAATCAACTTTTTGGGTGTGGGATAATCTTATGCCTCCATCATACTCACTAGTGACAACGGTGAATGTTGTACACCGTGGAGAGTGGGATCTACCACATATGAAAAATACGATCGGCACAAAACTCACATGGCTACCTAGCCACCCAATCATCAACTCCAATTCACAAAATTCAATGCATGGCAATTGTAATCAAGGAGTACTCAAATCAAGACATTTCATTCATTTCCGCACACCTGAGAACTAAACATTTGCATTATCCTAATGCAATTCTTAATCATCATAATAGGATGCACTCGATCACAAGTAAACAATTCAATTTCAATGCCAATAAACATGAGATTCTCCTACAAACGGCAACAATGAACATGCAATGCTTGGAGCCCTCAAGTTTTAAAATTTTGGGCATACATCTAGGCTCCAAGCGTTCAATCACGCACACAAGCATAATAATAAACTACCCCCCACTTAAGCTCGACATTTCCCTCAATGACATAAATTAAGGGGTAAAACAATGTTACTGCATAGCTTGGTGAGTGAAAGTCGGGACATAATTTGGCCGATTTCAAAAGACGAGAGAAGGCTTCACATGGAGAATACGCTAAAGCACAAACACATTCTCGCACAATGCAAGGATTGACTTCCATCGCATCCGTCAAGAGGGATCACCGGTGGTTTGGCATTGTCTTGACAAAGAGCCGCAAATGGTTCATTCTCGAAAAGCACATCATGGTCGGGTAGAAAGCATTGGCAACACTTGTAACTCGTGGATGCTTCATCCACCTCGACCTCGTCCTCATCATTAACACTAGTTTCTCCTTCTTCTTCTTCCTCAACCTCCAATCCTTCTTCTTCAAATTTCCTTCCCTTGGGAACAACCAAGATCTCCCTCTTCTTCGATGTTCACTTCCTCATCTACAACCTTCCTTCTCGCCTTTTCCCGTTCTTCCCCAAGCACACAACGAAGGGCAAGTTCCCTAGCCATTTCTTCCATATGATCCTTTTGCATCTCCTCCTTTGTACACAACTCTTCAAAGCTCGAAGCAGAAGACGGAAGCACGTTGTCTACCACCAAAGAACTTGATTGCTCAACATCATCTCGGGAGCTCTCCGTGATGAGTTCTTCTTACTCCCCACAGTACTTATGGATCTCCTCCTAGACTTTCTCTTCCTTTTCAAATGGCAAGAAGCGATTGTGAGCAAGTTGTGCACATGCTTGCTCAACAATCGTTCCTAGCCTCTCCGAGTTCCATAGGATCTCATCTGATGCTTGTAGAAAGGAGGAGTCGATAGGGGTGGTGGTTTCCACATTGGAGCATGCTTCGGTCTCCCGGGTTAACCGTTCCACCATTAGCTCCAATTGGCACGTCGATTCTTGTGGAATGTAGCAAGGTTATTCTATGCTAGAGGATGCTCCCTCGGAACCCCGGGTAAACCGCTCCACCAAGAGCTCCAATTTGCTTCTTGGCTCCGGTTGTCAAAGGAATTCTTCTGGGAATGAGGAAGCTCCTTGATACCCCCATTGATATGGTTGCTCTTCTTGGAAGAGGAGTTAGCAATAGAACCAGGACCCTTGAATTCCCCCCATTTTGATCGTCCCATGAAGCTCTGGAGTATCCACTCTCAGGTGGTGGTGGATATCCCCACACTTGAGTGAAATCATAAGGGTCCATGATTCAAAACCTATAAACAACAAAAACATAAAAAAAAAAAATCAAACAAACACAAACCACCCTTCAAGATGAAGAGTGGGTGAACAAACACAAAACGAGAAAACAAAATACAAGATAGAAAATGATAGAGTAATACTAAGCGACTTTTTCAAAATAATGGTTCGTTGTTCCCCGACAACGACGCCAAAAACTTGACTCGCAACGGATACACCACGAGTTAAATCCTGTCTAGAGCCCAACTACAAACTCTAGCGGGGTGCAATATAGGGCAATTATGTTTTAATTGTCAAATCCGGGCCGGTCCATGTACCTCTACTTCAATCGCTTAAGTGGTTATATAGAAAACGGTTTTGAGGTTTAAAAACTTAGCAAACTACAAAATAAACAAACAATTAAATAAAATCAAGGTTGTCCCAATGAGAGAAGAATTCACCCGGGTATTGCTCCCCTAGCTACATATCAAAATTGGCTAAATCGAATGCAAATGTGTGAAGGTGTGTTCATACACCGTTAAGAGGGCGCAACAAGTGAATGAAACCTCACTATCTTAAGTAATCGGTTAAGGAAAACAACTAAGTTAGAAATCCTAGCTCTCTCAATCAATAATTAAGGATTGCTAAAATAAACTAGGAAGTCTAGCTCTCTTAACCTTTCGGCTAAGGATTGCAACAATAAGCTAGGAGTCCTAGCTCTCTTAACCGATCAACTAAGGGTTGCAAGAACCAATCCCTCAAACTTAATCCGGACGGAAAAATAACACCCAAGTTAAAGTGCTAAATAGAAGATTGAGGTTTGCCCTAATTCACCCTAGGTAGGTGACTCAATTGGCCAAGGAATCTAGCTTATCAAAGCCTCCTAACAAAAATGGGGTTTCTCTCTACCTATGTCAAATTGGCATAAAAATGAGAAATGAAGAACACAACCCAAACATCATGAAAATACCTCAAACTTTGCATTAAACACAAACCCACACACAAAGCATTCAATTAATACAATCTATCACATATTTCAAGCTAGGGTTCACAACACCCAAGTGAATAGGTAGGCTATTCCATAGCTAGGCAAAGGAAAACAAGAGAAAGGAGAGAAAGAACCATGAAGAGATGACAATCTTCCTTCCTCCTTGCTTGAATCTCCCTTGAGAGGTAATAATCTTCACTCCTCTAGCTTAGGGTAAGCCCAAACTCCTTCTTCCTCCTTTGAACGGCACTTTCTCTCTCTATAATATGAAGAGGAAGCCCTAATCTCTGACCAGAAATCCTCCTATATTATAAAAACTAAAACCCTAGAAAAAGCTCCTCATTTCTCCTTCAACTCACTTTCCCTTTTATACCCAGATCGACGGCTGTTCACGGTCCTAGTTCACTTGTTAGACTCTGAAACACACTAAACACAAGAAACCTAGCGTAAAACCACTCCTTTTGGAGTTCAATTGCCACAAATGCTAAAGAGAAACAAGGATAAAAAGTGTACAATTAGGCCTGAATCACTCCCCCGCACTTAGACGTTTGCCTATCCCCAAGCAAACTATTTCACACAAGGTAATATCTCAACCCAACAAAATGCTTTGGGGACAAATCAAAGGGGGCAAAGTGGCGAATCTCAATGGCTATTGACAATTAACACATGGACCGTTGCAAGCAATATCGACATCCACCACAAATGACATTCGAGGTCACCAAAAACAGGTAAATGTAAAGTTCTCACCTTGTCATGAATCAATGCAAGTCTCAACAAGATCACTTATCAACCACAACTAACCATGCATAACATTCAAGTCCAAGGAACAAACGAATGGGAAACTAAGGTCCTCACCAGGGTATGATATAACATGCAAAGCAAGAATGAATCACTCACTCTCTTGACCAGTGGGGTCGGGACCTTTTTGGTGCAAAGAATGTGCACAATCATCAACACTCGGCCCTATCGTCTCTTCACCACGAACCTCTAAATGTTAGAGTTCACGGGACGGTTGTCATTACTAGCTTGTCTGGATGTCTTAGACACGGGTTCAAATGACTGGCAATTGTCTTGGACATTGGGAAAAGGCTTTTTGGGTGCTGTAAAACACATAATGAGGTCCTACATCTTCACCCTAGACCCGAAGGTTCTATGGTTTCGACTAAGAACCTTCCCTACAAACAATGGCCACTAGCATCAGCCAAAAACTTTGCTTCTCCCTTCTAAACTATTACCCATCATGAACTACCTTTAAGCGCTTTTCCTCGGTCTACTCTTGCTATCACATTTTGACTTGGTAGTGAAGGAGCTCAACAACAATGTGGGGGGTTTCAATGGCTTGAATTCCAAGAAACCCCACTTATAGCAAACTCTTTGATTCTTTTATGGCACTCTCTACTTTATTTACCATATTTTATTACCTCTTTTTCAATTCTTTTTCTTTCTACTTTCCTTTTCTTTCTTTTTTCTCTTTTCTTTACTTTTTTTTTGTTGGAGGGGGGGGGGGCTACTAGAGAGTAAAATACTTGCCACATTACCTTTAACAACCAATGGTCTCTTTTAAGAACTCACCCTAACACTACTCTTTTCTCTTTCATTCCTAGCAAGAACCGCACACAATCCTCCTATGTAGAACCTCAGTGGAACTTAAAAGTGAGAGCTCCGGGACACAAGGACGACTCACGTATAGACACGAAGAAAGGATGGGGGTTCTTTCTATCAAACACCATTAAGCTCACAAGCAAAAAGATCCTACAAGAGAACGACCCCAAAGTCACAAGGCTCAAAGTGGTTGACTAGGGAATAAACACTTCGGGACAATCAACATTTGGGCGTGGACTAATCATATGCCTCCATCATACTCACTAGTGACAACTGTGATGTTACTCGCCATGGTAAGAGGGATCTAAGCACACAAGAAGAAAAAAATCGGCTCAAAACTCACATGGCAACCTAGTCACCCAATCATCCATTCCAATTTCACAAAACACAATGCATGGCAATTGTAATCAACAAGTAATTGAGTCAAGACATCTATTCATTTTTGCACACATGAGAACTAAACATTTGCACTATCCTAATTCACCTCTCAGTCATCATCATAGAACACTCGATCACATGCAATAATTCAAGGTCAATGCCAATAAACATGAGATTCTCCTACAAACCGGACACTTTGATCATGCAAACATTGCTTGGAGCCATCAAAATTTTCAAATTTGGGCATATATCAAGGCTCCAAGCATCAATCACACTCACACAAGCATAATAATAACCCCCCCCCCCACCCACACACACACTTAAGTTCGGCATTGCCTTCAATGGCGTAAGATAGGGGTAGAATAATGTTACCGCTTTGCTTGGTGAGTGAAAGTTGGAATTTTTCCGGGGTAGGAGATTTGAGTTTCAAGGAGAAGACAAAAACACACACACAAACACAACACATACTCGCTCGATGATAGATTATTACACTAAACAATACGATAGTAGTAGTTGTGAAACTTGCTAACCTCCATTGGGTTGCCTGCCAACAAGCGCTAATTTAACATCTTAAGCTAGACGTAGACCTTGGACTAGGCATCTTGCAGGAGAACCACCTCCTTTTTGTGGCATTACCTCTCCTCAAAGGTAACGTTTGAGGCAGTGTCCATTCACTTTTAAAGTTCCGTGCTCTGGGTGGGAGATCTCAACCACCCCGTATGGGAACACTTGCGTTACCGCATACGGGCCCGACCATTTCGACCTTAACTTCTCGGGGAATAATCGCAAGCGGGTGTTGTACAAGAGTACCTGCTCTCCCGGTTGAAAATCCTTCCCTCCTTTCAGTCGAGCATCATGAAAGCGCTTCGTCCTTTCCTTGTAAATCTTGGTGTTCTCATATGCCTAAAGGCGCCACTCCTCGAGTTCAAGCACCTGGAACTTTCTTTCATTTCCACACAAAGTAGGGTCCATATTGAATAGCTTGGTGGCCCATAAAGCCCTATGCTCTAGCTCTACGGGTAGATGACACGCTTTGTGATACACTACTTGGTAAGGTGAGATACCTATTGGGGTTTTGCAGTCCGAGCAGTACGCCCATAGAGCATCATCGAGTTTTGCGGACCAATCCTTGCGGGATTGGTCCACGGTCTTTTCTAGAATCCTTTTCAGTTTCCTATTTGACAACTCTACCTCTTCACTTGTTTGGGGACGATAGGCCATTGACACCCTGTGGGAAACACCATAGCGATCAAGGAGTCTGTCGAATTGCCCCCTGAAAATGGGTTCCTCGATCACTGATGATGGCCCTCGGGGTTCCAAATTGTGAAAACAGATTTTTTAAGAAATCCGCTGACCCGTCTTGCATCATTGGTGTGGAGAGCTTGAGCCTCGACCCACCTCGAGACATAGTCCACAACCACTAGAATGTACTTGTTTCCAAAAGATGAGGGAAAAGGGCCCATAAAGTCGATGCCCCAAACATCGAAAATCTCACATGTAATGGAAATATTTTGGGGCAAGCGTGAACAACCGTTCATCGGGGAAAGTGTCATTTATCTCTCTTTGGGAGGTGCTCCCTCCCGGTCCTTCGAGTCGTGAGAGATGGTCCACCACAAGATTTTCGGCTCCTCTTTTGTCTTTGATCTCCACATCAAAATCTTGCGGAAGTAGGACCATCGGATTGAGGCGGGACTTGGCATCGGCCTTGTTCATCAAGAAGCGAGTGGTGGAGTGGTCATTGTAGACAATAACCTTCGAAAGCACAAGGTAAGACCTGAACTTGTCAAAAGCAAAGATTACTGCCAACAACTCTTTTTTGGTAGTTGTATAATTCTCCTGAGCATCATTCAATGTCTTGGAAGCGTAGCAAATGGGTTGAAATACCTACCCCGCCTTTGTCCCAACACCACTCCCACTGCATAGTCACTAGCATCACACATAAGCTCGAAAGGAAGGCTCCAATCCGGCGAGACCATTATGGGAGCATTCGTGAGCTTCGCCTTGAGGATGTTAAACACTTCAAAACATTCCTTTGTGAAAAGGAAGTTAGCATCCTTCTCCAAAAGCTTTTTCAGTGGTAATGCAATCTTTGAGAAGTTTTCAATGAAGCGTCGGTCAAATCCTGCATGCCCAAGGAAACTCCTGATGCCCTTGACCGTTGTTGGTGGAGGAAGCTTGCTTATTGTTTCAACCTTGGCTCGTTCCACTTCGATTCCCCTCTTTGAAATACTGTGCCCCAACACAATGCCCTCTCACACCATGAAATGCGACTTCTCCCAGCTCAAAGCCAAATTGGTTTCTTCACAACGCTCAAGGAACTTCTCCAAGTTGGCAGGACAGTGGGAAAATGAAATCCTAAGACCGAGAAGTCGTTCATGAACACTTCCATTATCTCCCCCCACGAGTTTATCAAATATGGCCACCATGCATCTCTGGAATGTGGTTGGGGCATTGCACAATCCAAAAGGGATGCACCTATAAGCAAATGTCCTGAAAGGGCAGGTGAACGTTGTCTTGGCTTGATCTTCTGGGGCGATCGGGATCTGGAAGTACCTTGACATCCCATCCAGGAAACATTAATAATCATGCCCAACAATCCTCTTCAGAATCTGATCGATGAAGGGAAAAGGGAAATCATCTTTACGAGTGGCCTCATTCAATCGCCGATAATCAATGCAAACCCTCCACCCGGTCACCGTTCTTGTTGGTATAAGCTCTTCCTTCTTATTGGCTACACTGTCATCCCTCCTTTCTTGGGGATCAACTGGGTTGGGATCACCCACTGACTGTCCGAGATGGGATAGATGATCCCCGCATCCAAAAGCTTGATTACTTCCGCCTTCACTACTTCCTCTAGGTTAGGATTCACACACCTTTGCGGTTGACGAACTGGCTTGGCACCTTCCTCCAAGATTATCTTGTGCGATCAAAAGGTTTGTCCGATCCCTCAAATATCTGTGATCTTCCATGCGATTTCCCTTTCGTGACGACGCAAGACCTCAATCAAATCAGCCTTCTGCTCTGGTGTAAGATTGGACATTGATGATGACTAGAAGCTTGCCATCGTCCCTCAGGAAGGCATAATCAAGATGGGGAGGTAAAGGCTTCAACTCCAACTCGGGCGGTTCCTTCAAGCAGTTTGGGATTTTAGGCATTGCGGGCAAGGCTTCCACCACCTCATCTTGTATAAGTTGGCCTTCCTCCTATGGAGTTTTCGCGATGTTCGTCTCTACTAAACAACATTCTTCGGAAGGGTCAGTAGGGTGGGCACCTGCGAATTCGAGTGCCTTCATGAAATAAAAAACCTCATCACAATAATCAATATCATCATGATGGTGAGAAAACTTCATGCTCTCATCAATAGAGAAGGTAAACTTTTCCTCCCCTGCCCTAAGCACTAACTTCCCCCCATGCACATCAATCAAGGCCTTGGCGGTAGCTAAGAAAGGCCTACCCAGGATGAGGGGGACATCAACATTGTCATCAATGTCTAAAATGATGAAATCGACCGGGTAAGTGAGAGGCCCTACCTTAATAAGTAAGTTCTCAACAACACCCTTAGGCAGCACGATGGACCTATCCGCCAACTGAATATTCATCTCGGTTGGTCTAGGTTCAACTAGGTCTAGATTTTGAAACAACCTATAAGGCATCACATTTATACTTGCTCCTAGGTCCACCAAGGATTTTACTATGCACATGTTGAAAATAAAACAAGGGATAGTGAAACTCCCAGGATCTTTGCGCTTTGTGGGCAGGTGGTTCTGCAGGATGGCCGATCACTCTTCATTCAAGGTCACTGTAGCCATCCCTTCAAGCTTCTTCTTGTTGGTGAGGAGTTCCTTCAAGTAATTTGCATACTTGGGCATCTGGTTGAGGGCCTCCACGAAAGGGATGTTGAGGTGTAGTTGGTTCATCAACTCCATGAAGTGGGCAAACTCCGCTGCCATGCGGTCATTGCGGAGTCGTGAAGGATAGTGAATAGCTGGAGTTGCTTTTTCCTTCCTCTGCTCTGGTGGAATAATCGAATCGACCTTATCCCCTCCTTTTGTACTCGTGCCCCCTTGTTTTTCATGGAAACTATCGACCCCATCTTGCTCTTCTGTCTAGGACAACTTCTTCTTCAGAGGTAGCTCTTTGGCTTCTCTCCCACTTCTAAGTGTAACCGCCCTTACTCCCGCTTCATCGAATGGATTCCAGGGAAGAGCTGCCTGCGAGATAATCCTCATACTTGTGGTCAAGAGTGATTGGTGACTTTGCAACCCCTTCTCTTTGGTTGAGAATTTCTCTGTCGCCTCCCCTATGAACCTCTCAATTTTTTCAACCTTCTTAGAGCTCGAGTCGACAAAAGGGGTCACTAACTCCTCCAAACAAGACATCCGGTCGGTGTGCACAGGGGAGATAGAGTTAAACTGCTCGTAATGGGCCGTTTCTTCGTTCATCATTTGGCACTCGGCTTCCTCATAGCCTGAGCTTGCACCCCACTCATATGGTACCAACGGCTCCTTCCCTTACTTCTTGTCCTCAAGGATCGCCTCGATTAACCTGTCAAGCTTCGCTTCAAGTGGAGCACTTGCTCCCACACTTCGCACTCCTCTTTCGGTGCTTCTCTTCCCATTTCTTGTCAAGCCCAATCATATCCCTTGAGGGCCATATCTTCGAGCAAATCGGTCACTTGAGGAGGGGTCATGTACATCAACTTCCCTTGGAAAAGAGAGCCGATGAGAATCTTGTCATCTTGGATGAGTCCTCCATAGAAAGTCTTTATCCGAAATTGCTCCTCGAATCCATGGTGAGGGCATTGAAGAAAGTAGTCGGAGAATCTTTCCCATGCATCCCTCAATGTCTCGTCTTCCTCTTGCTCAAAGTGAGTGATCTTCTTTCTCCTCTCGGGCGTTGGAAGGAGGACAATATTAAGTCATGAACTTGTTGAGTAAATCATCCTAAGAGGTGAAGGATAGAGTCGGACGGTTGTTGAGCCATCGGAGTGCCTTCCCCGGAAAAGAATAAGGGAATAGCCTCAGTCGCAATGCCTCCTCGGGGACGCCATTTATCTTCGAGCTTTCTGCTATCTCAAGAAACCTTTGGACATGCTCTCGTTGTGATTTATTGGCAAACCCATGAAAGTAGGCGTTGTTTTGAATCATCATCACAAGTGAGGGCTTGATTTCAAAGTTTTTGGCGGCCACGGGTGGATGTAAGATGGGAGATTGGATATCTGCCACCCGTGGAGCCATGTAATAGCCCATAGTGCTTGGCTCTTCCTCAGCTCCCTCCTCCACATTTGGGTTTTGAAGCGGATTAGCCACTCGGTGTTGATTCCCCGCCATCCAAACTTCAACTTCTCCTTCAATTCCTTCAAATCCGGGACCAACTTGATGTCCCATTTCTTCACTTCTCCTTCTTGCCTCCGCTAGCTCCCTCTCTCGAGCTAAAAGTACGAGAGTCAGGTTGATGTCCTCGTCCAGTGGTGTTAAAGGCGCCAGATTGCTCCAGGTAATGCACCTCCCTACACACACTTAAAGAACACAACACGTCTAGCACAAGCAACACTTCACACTTAACAAAACTGAAATTAAAAGCTAGATTAACACCAAACCATCTTTTACCAATAACGGACCGAAGTTCCCCGGCAACAGAGGCAAAAACTTGACTCGCTCTGACTATCACAATAAAATCCCACCTAAGGCCCAATATAAACCTTAGATGGGTGCAATGTAGGACAAGTATGTTTAAATATCAACCCGGGCCGGCCCATGTACCGGTACCGCTACTTCGAATGTTTGAAACATTATATAGCGGATAGTTTTGGTGAAAACAAATATCTAAAGCTAAAGTACCTTGCAAAGATAAATGGTTTTGACACTAATTGAGAAGGCTTCACCCAGGTATTGCTCCACCTAGCTACCAATTACAACTTGATGGATCGAATGGCCGTGTATGGTGAGGGGGTTGTAAACCACAGGGAAGTCTAACAAGTAGCCAAAGCTACCCTCTTAGTCTCTAGGTCGAGGAAAGGGATACGATCCAAGCCACTAATGCAACTCTCTCAACCTATTGGCTAAGGATTGATTAGACTTCACCCTCGAATTGGAGTTCGGACGGCCACCCACAACCAAACCCTAGGTGCTAATACAAAATAGGAGGTTTGCCTTGCGTTAACCTAACTAGGAGACAATGAATTGACCAAGAAAACCCAACATTCAAACCTCTTTCAAAGAAAGGAAGGGGGTTTTCTCTCTACCTAGGTTCGAATGGCAATTAGATTGATAGGCTTTCACACAACACAATCATTCATGAATAATACCTCCACATTCACATTAAAACAACCACACACAAATCATTCAATTCATACAAGCATTCACATAATTGTAGCTAGGGTTTACAAACACCCAAGTGAAAGAAGGGACTACTCCATGCTAGAAGAAGGTAAAACACAAGAGAGAAGAAGGAAAACCATCAAAAAGACGCTAGCCTTGCTCCTTGTGTTGAAGATATCCTCCTGGGGGAGGGGGAGCAGTAATTCCCAATTCCTTGCTTGGAGATGAAACCCTAGCTTCTCCTCTTCTTTAGTTCGTCACTTTCTCACTCTAGAAATCTGAAGAAGAATAAGTTTCTCACACTAGGTCTCTCCCCTTCTTCTTCCTTTCAACTAGCTCTTTATACTGAGATCGTGCCCAGTTCACGGCCGTGAACATCAAAATGCGTCTTTCAACACAGAGAGCTGAACCAAAACGCACCGCTTTACTTCTTGGGTTCACGGTCTTAGTAATATAAATTTTTTAGTTTTTGTTCAAACTTCTGGATCCGCCATTAGTAATATAAATTTATTTTTTGAATATGCACAGTAAAATATATTTTAAAATTAATTCAATCATTTTAGAAGTAGGTGAACTTAAGACCTCTAAGCTTAGCATCACCTTAGCCGACCGTTCGGTTATTAGCTCGAGAAGTATAGTGGAGGACATGATGGTGAGAGTGGGCAATTTTTTCTATCCGACCGATTTCGTAATTCTCGACAAAAGTGAGGACTCGGATATGCCCCTCATCCTCGGTCGTCCCTTTCTTGCAACCGCCAAGGTATTGATTGACATTAATGAGGGGACCCTAATTTTGAGGGATGGTAAGGAGAGAGTCAAGTTTTAAATTGATCCTAGGGTTAGGAGTAATGAAGTGAAGGGGGTAGTTTCAAATGATGTGAATGAGAGTGGAGGAGAGCCTCTCAAGGCAAAACCCACCGTTACTTGTGTTGTCTTTGATGATGTTGAGCAGGTAGTTAAGAGGGGTCCTAAGCCCAAAGGACCAAGAATAAATGTTCTGAGAAGAAGGATGAAGGGAGCTTTGACCAGGAAGATGGGGGAGGCCGAAGCAAGGTTGGCCAACTCAAGGAACCTAAGATGGGAGGCAACAAGCCTCGCCCCGAGAGTGTGGTGGATCCGCTCTCAGTGGCATCATGTTTGAAGTCGTGATTGATCCCCAACCGTCATGCTAATGACGATAAACAAGAGCTTGTTGGGAGGCAACCCAACAGAGGTTTGTTCTCTTTTCCTTAGTTTTCGTTTTAGTGTCTTGTGAAGGGTTTGAGTGGTGAAGTGGTGTCCCCGTGTCGAGTGTTGTGTTTTTGCTGTTTATGGTTGTGTTGGGATCGATTAGGGGGCACGGAGGAATAGGTTGAGTCAAAAAATTTGCAGAAATGCCCTGTTTTCACTTGAGTTCACGGACGGATTGCTGAGTTCACGGTCTTATAAGACCGTGAACAGGCAAATGCGTCCGTGAATTGGGTGCTGATGCATGTTCACCACCTGTCAACCACTCAGTGTTCACGGACGCGTTTGAGAGTTCACGGTCACTAAGACCGTGAACTGGGCAACAAGTCCGTGAACTCAGAGTCGTGCCTATAAAAGGGGCGTGAACGACGACTCTTCACTTCACGACCAAATTCTCGCCGGAAAATTCAAATCTTCGCCGGAAAACACTAAAACCCGTCGCTTTTTTTATCTTTCCCCCATTTCGGGTGAGCAAAACCAAAAACCAACGTCCTACCCAGCCTCCTCTCCTCAAAACCGGCCAGTGCTGAGATTTTGGGGAGATTAAGAGCCTATTTTTTCGGCCAAGTCACCGGTGGCGAGTCTCCGGCGAGCTTCCGACAAAGCTCCAACTGTCTGGTCATTTTTCCAACCTTTTTCACCATCCTCACCCGCACCTCACTTCCTCCTACGTCCCACTTGTGTCTCCAGGTTTGTTTTCGACTCTACCTATGTGAATTGTGGAGAATCGGATTAGGTAGTGAAGTGATATTGAATTTTTGTGCTTTGCATGATTGGACCTAGATTTAGGGCGAGGGCTTAGGTGAATTAGGTCATGTGATTGATGGATTGATTATTGCATGAGCTTAGTGAGCCTTGGTGGGCGTGTTTGAATCAAATTGTGCTTATTTTTATAATTTGCCCACCAAGTGTTATGTTATGAATGCAAGTGGAGTTTGTTTTTGATTGGTGGATGGTAGCCACCATGCTAGGGGTTGTGGTTCAAATTTTTGTGTGCTTGAACCGTGAAATACCCACAACCTTACCACGGTGGTTTGAGCTTCAATGTTTTAGCCATGGTGGAAAAACAAGTGTGGGGATATCTCTTTTCCTCCCAATGAGCGGTATTGACGATTGTGTCCACGTATTCTCAGTTTGTGCATGATGGTTAACATGGATCACCCATATCTTGTGGCGCTAAGGAGCAGCCCTGAAATGGAGCAACAGGCGTTGTTCTGGGCATCTTCAAGAGTCGTTAACCATTGGAAACTCGACTTCGCCTAGTTCGATAGGCTTCATTGCGGTTACGCTATGAGAGAGGCAGTGGTGCACCCCCAATGGCGCCAAGCCCTTGATCTTGAAGATGACACTTACGGGGAGCTTTGCTCGAGTTTTTCAGCACCTTCGCCATACGCAAGAGCCTATGCCTACTCGGTCATCCGGTATGCCGGGTCGACTTCCTATGGGGAGGGGAACCTCGTGATTTGAGCTATCATGAGTTAGCCAGAGCCCTCGGAGTGGAAGCCAACTGTAGGAACGAGTGGGAGGAAGATGCCATTCGAATTTTTGACGAGAATGCCATGTTTCTGAAGATGTGTCTTCCAAAGTATCAAAGGACGAAGTTCAAGTCGGCCCTCACAACGGCATCCACACTCCAGCCCCAATGGCGTGTCATGGTTACACTCCTGGCTCATTCCCTCTACCCGACTTACCACAATCCGAACAAGATTACCGAGAGAATCTTACTGGCGTGTGCTTGCATGGCGGACCGGTCAAGCACGTTGCACCTGGGTTTAGTCATAGCCACATCTTTTGCCAGGGCCAAAGGGGGAACCCGTCGTTACATCACATCCATGGGTCCGTACATCAACAGCCTTGCCACGTACTTCAATGTCAGCCTTTCAGGGTGCTCGAAAGAGGGAGGCACCCAAAGATTTGACGAAGGCACTCTGCACTCCATGCGCTTATTGCGCACCTTTGGTGACTCACTCCTACTGTCACTCTAGAAAATGGCCAAGTGTAACCACTTCCTAAAGCGTAGTATAGCGGGTTTGGGTTTTAATGTCAACCCGGGTCCTAGATGTGGTGACTACTCAGTGAATTCGTATTATCTAGCAATGAAACTTTAGTGAAGATCTAAACTAACAAGCAAGCAAAGTAACTAAACGGTTATTTTCAGGTTAAGAGAGGTCACCCGGATATGGTTCCCCCTAGACTGCAGTTAAGTCAGATTGCAATTTACCAAGTTCAGTTTTCATGAAAATTATACTGCGGAAGGTTCTCAATTAGCCTGAAGTCTCGACTAAAGGTCTCCAGACCCTCTCAATCTGAGTCTCTAGCGGGCGACTAACCTCCACCGGAGTAACCAGATTGAGGCCCTAACGAACCAAACCTCCACTACCGAATTGAATTCGGTACAGAATAGCGAATTGGCTCCTCGACTAAAGTCACCAATTCGCCACCTTCGATTAAGGGTACTCTATCAACCTAGGCAGATATTCTCATTCTAGGTCAAAGCAGAAACAACAGGAATTTGATCAGGATTCAAGTCATTCAATCATTCAAACCTCAATCGAATATAATCAATTCACAAACTCTGTACTTGGGTTCATACAATCAGACCTAGCATACAAATCTAGGGTTCTCCATACCCAGATGAATGGGGAAACTACTCCATAGAGAAAGAAGCAAAAGCAGAATCAGATGCGGAAACCATACTGTGAAGGATGGATTTCAGCTCCTGGACGTTGATCGGCACTCTTCCAAGCTCAAGCCAAGCCCCAATGGTGATGAAGATCAAGCTAGGGCACTTGGAGACTCTTGTTCGTCGCTTTCTCTCTCTAGGAATCGCTCTGTCTCTCTCAAAAACTCGGAACCCCTCTCAATTTGGCTGAAATCTGCCTAAAAGGGCATCACTGGCCAGAACACGGTCGAGGGCACGGCCGTGTTCTGGCCCAGCCCGCCCGTGTTTTGGACTTGGCTTAAAAACACGGCCACGGGCATCATGAAATCACGGGCGTGTTCTGTGCAAAACACGGCCGTGTTTTGTCTCAGGCCTACCCGTGTTTTTTAGGTGGTTCAAGCCGCCCTTGGGTAGTCTCGGCTATAAAAACACGGTCAGGAACACGGCCGTGTTCTGAGGGCCTCCTGCCCGTTTTTTGGCCCTGGCTTGTCCAAACTACTTCCAAACGATTCGAAACTCGCGCTTGACCTTCCTTTTGACGCCTGGGACCTGAAATAGGACAAAGTAGCACAACCCGGCATAAAATAGGCCAAAACACACAACCATGCTCCGCAAATGGACAAGAACTAGGGGTGTAAAATCATGCAATTACATCGTTATCAAACTCCCCCACACTTAACCGTTTGCTTGGCCCTAAGCAAACCACGTCAGACACCAGGTAAGCTCGAGACATTTCAATCAAGCAGGCTTAAGGGCAAATCATATCGGCACAAAACACGTGGATCATACTGGCTTTCGATCATCAACACACGGCAACTCGAACGACGACCTAGACAACCACCACAGCAGACATTCGAATGCAATAAAGTTGAGCAAAGGAAGGGTTCCCTTCTGTTCACTAACCAACATAGACTTGACTCAACCACTTGTTCAAACCAGTCACTTCATGCATAAAGCTCAAGATATCAGAATTAAGACCGAGCAATCTAGGTCCTCACCGGGGTAAAGAGCATAGAGAAAATGAGAAAATGAATCGCTCACTCTCGACCAGTGGGGTCAGGACAAATTGATGCGAAAAATGCGCATGCTTATTCTCTCAATCCCTAAAGTCTCTTCACCATGAATGCAGCCTCTAAATGCTAGAGTTCACATAAGGGGGTGTCACCACTAACTAATCCGGAGGTCTTAGACACAGGTTCAAATGACTGGCTAGGGTCTTGGACATGGGGAAAAGGCCTTTTAGGTGGTGGCAGTTATAGCACAAGGTTCCACATTCCAGACCCAACAAAACCACAATAAAGCAAACCAGGAACTTTCGTTCTGCTATTCTGCATTAATCAAATTCTTCAAGGCACAAGAGCGAAGGAGGTTATATGAATGGTAGCATTTCCAAGCCAGACTGCTAGAAAACACTACTTAATGGGCACTATTCAGAATTTTGGTGGTGGCTCTCTTTTGCTTTCATTTTTTCTTTGTTTTTCTTTATTTTTTTTTCTTTATTCATTCCTTAAGAGAACCACCACCTCTGCACATTTTTCCAACACACGCCCAACTTTTAAGCACTACCTCCAACCCTCACATTCCATTTAGCAGAACAGCAGAAAGCATACAAAAACCACTCTGTGGAACCTTCTAAAAGATGCAAAGGGTGATTTTTCATTACAGACCGAAAGAAAGGACAACACACGGCTCAAAGGGGCTGACTAAGGGATATGACACATCAGGACAATCACTTTGGTCGTGGGCTAATCCTACGCCTCCATCATCTTAGCTAGTGACAACGTGAATGCTACATTTCATGGAAGAGGGATCTATCGCACAAGAAAGAATCGAGCAGGCTCAAATCTCACATGGCTACCTATATGCTCTATCTCACATTCTGATTCCCTGAACTGGATGCATAAAAGACTGTCAAAAGCAAGTGATCAAATGCAAGTCGCAGTTGGTAAGCAAACAGTCAAAAACTGAACCCCTACACAACTCTACTACACATTCCGGTCATCGTAATAGGCTATCTTAGTCACAATCAAGTTGTCATGCATCGAGTCAAAAGCCATTCAATTCTCTAATCACCTCCACAGTGCCAATACGATCAAATATCAAGCAAACAGCAGTGCTTGGAGCCCTCAAATCTCAAGATTTGGACAGTGGACTAGGCTCCAAGCACCCATACACCCGTTTCAATTAATACAAAGAACCCCCCCCCACACTTAAATGCGACAATGTCCTCAATGGAGCAGAGGGAAGGGGAACGATGTTACCGTGAAATCAGGAATGGAGATCGAGAGGCAGACCAGACAATAGCAGAGGACTGGAAGGGGACCCAGTCCGAGGCACAAAGCTAAAGTCACACAAGAGACACACTGGGTGATAGAACCGAAGTCCCAAGTCTACAATCCACAATAAAAAAAAAAAATCCAAATGAAACAACAAAAACATGGAGTCTCAGTCTGGAACAGGAATCACGGTCAGAACCAGGTACTCTCTCCACTAGAAGTCATCGCCACCATCGCCGGCAGGTGGTGGGTACTGGTCCTCATACCCCGGGGACTGAACGAAAGGATAGTGAACTGCGCTCGGGTCCATGCCCAGGTATGACATGATGTAGTGCTGGCCGGACATCAGACGACGGCCGCGGTCCCGCTCGCGATCCAGGCGGGTGTGAATGCGCTCCTGGCCGGCCAAGATGCGCTCGTTCTGCTGAGCGATGGCCGCCAACTGATCAGAGATGGGCACCACCACGGGTGGAGGAGACCTGGGAGCAGGAGACCGGGGGGCAGCTGCGGGGCTCGCGTGAGCCTGGTCACGAGGAGTAGCACGGCGAGGAACCCGGCGTGATCCAACAGCGCTGGACTCTGGCTGGTCTCCCGCGGCGGGCTCTGGTGGCTGGGGAAAGCCCGCAATCCAACGAAGACGCCCTTGGCGGGCCACCAGGTGCTGAGAGCGGAGGCTGTTCTCGCTGAGTGGAGTGGGCCCGTGGACCAGGGTCATCCCAGTGATGTCGACCCCGTAGTAGCGGGCCAGGGCCGTGATGACCGGGCCACAGACAAGGGCGCGCTCCCGTTTGGCAGCAGCCTTCGCGAATGTCCGGGCGACCACCGAGCCCAGCTGGATGGTGTCCTCAGAGCGACCCATCGCCTCCATGAAAAACAGTGTCCGGAGGGTGACCCGATTGGCCGAGCCCCGGCTGGGGGTGTAGGAACTAGTCAGCAGGTGGTTGAGGATGCGCCACTCAGGCCTGAGGAGAGAGCCTCTCGTCTGGCTGGCGATGTACTCCACGTCCACGTAGTCGGGATGACAGATCCGCCGGAAGTATGCCTGGCATGGAAAATCTGTGGGATCGGTGATGTCCAAGCGCAGGACCCCGTCGCTGGAGTGGGGGGAGTTCACCCCAAGTGCATTGGAGAACTCCCAGTAACTGATGGAGTGCTCGACCCCGCCAAGTGTTAACTGAACGGCGTTACTATGGTCGGCATTCCCCCTCTGGTTGTGGCGGAAGGAGGCATAGAACTCCCAGACGAGCTCCTGATAGGTCGACTCGGCGAGACAGAGCAGGCGCCGCCAACCATAAGCCTGCACAGCGGCCTCCAACTGCGGCCTGGCGTGAAGTTCATCGAACACCGCAAAATCGAGGTGCAGGTGCTCGGGAATGGTGCGGGTGCGGATAGACCGCAGTGCTTGGCACTGGGTGATGCTCAACTGCTCTAGGTAGTGTTCCATGACCCTGCAAAGCACAAGAACGGACAAAATGGGACACGAGAAAACGGGGTCAATGTTAGTCAAGATCACACCGGGAGCCCTCATATCGGAAGATATGGACAGTGGACTAGACTCCCGGAGAAAAAACATCCCCATCACACTAAAAGTACACAGCCAAAGTCACCGGGGGCCCTCAAATCGAGCGATTTGGCCAGTGGACTAGGCCCCCGGGAAACAAACACCACATCCAATCCAATTAATCACCAAGCAACCAACCACATCCAAAATCACCACAAACCCGTAAATAATTCCCACATGCAAACCCCAAGATAAAACAGAGCATGCAAAGAAAATCATCGGCCTACCAAATCATTCGCAAATTATTGCACAATCACAAGTTCTTCACCTAACTCTAGGTATCGATTCTCCATAAATACAAGACAGGGCAAGGATAACACACCTGGAGATGCAAGGAGATACCCTGAGAAAGGTGAAGAAAATAGTACCAAGCCCCCAAATTCGCCGGAAAACTCACCGGAGGCTCGCCGGAGAACTCACCGCCGGCGACCCAACCTCGGCCAAACTCGCCAAAACCTCTGGGGTATGTGCTCCTCGACGCCAGGAGCGTGGAGGAGGTCGCGGTTTTTGATTTGGAGGTCGGAGGAGCAAGATAGGGCCGAAAAATCGAAGAGAGGGAAGAAAAGGGTGATTTCCAGCGAGGGGAAATGGGGGGGGGGGCGGCTAGGGTTCTGAAAAAGTGGGGGAAATGAGGGGGGCAGCTGGAAAATTCGCTTTTATAGGGGGGGCTTTAAAACACGGGCGGCAGAACACGGCCGTGTTCTGGCCGTTTTCCGCCCGTGTTTTAAAGGCCGAGACAGTGCTCCCCCCCTTTTAAAACACGGGCGGGATGGGGGCAGAACACGGCCGTGTTCTGACCCCAGGCCGACCGTGCTTTTACTGCCGCAAGCACAAGGGGAGAAATTCCAAAACACGGGCGGGCAAGGGGCAAAACACGGCCGTGTTTTGACCCCCTGCTGCCCGTGTTTTTTATGCCGAGCCCAGATTGCTCAAATTCCCAATTTCCAATTTCAAACCACCCAGACTCATTCGTGCCCCGGCTCGAAAATTTACTCAATCACACATTAAAAAACACCGCCAGAGGCACGAAATACTTTCCAGACAGACTCCAGACAGACTCTATGATGCAAAAACCGACAACAATAATAATAAAAAAAAACAAAGGGTAGAAATGCAAACCGTGGAGGGGTTGCCTCCCCACAAGCGCTTCTTTACCGTCTTTTAGCTGGACGCCCATGGCGGAGCTAAGGGTCCGCGAGTTCCACTACCAACTCCGCACGTTCGACCTCGTCTCCCAGGTAGAGCTTGAGACGATGGCCATTCACTTTAAACGGCTCAGTTTGCGGGTTGGCAATTTCGATTGTGCCATACGGGAACACCTGTGTGACCGTGAACGGTCCAGACCACCGGGAGCGGAGTTTTCCGGGAAAGAGCTTTAGGCGAGAGTTGTAAAGGAGAACTCGATCACCAACCTGGAACTCTTTCGGACCCCGCAACCGTGCATCGTGTAGGCGCTTAGTGCGCTCCTTGTACAGCCTGGTGTTCTCATAGACGTGGTAACGCCACTCTTCCAGCAACAACATCTGCATTTTGCGCTCAATACCTGCAACACGAACATCCAAGTTGAGCAGCTTAAGGGCCCAGAAGGCCTTGTGCTCTAGCTCCACGGGCAAATGGCAAGCCTTTCCATAGACAAGCCGGTACGGTGAAGTACCAATGGGTGTCTTGTAGGCAGCGATACGCCCAGAGAGCATCATCGAGCTTGGTGGACCAATCTTTGCGGGACTGATCCACCGTTTTCTCCAGAATCCGCTTGAGCTCCCGGTTCTTCAGCTCGGCCTGGCCACTGGTCTGGGGATGATAGGCCACGGACACCTTGTGAGTCACACCATAGCGAGACAGTAGTTTATCAAATTGGCCCTGGAAATGGGTGCCTCGATCGCTTATGATGGCTCTAGGTGTCCCGAACCGGGAGAATAGCTGCTTCAAAAAAACACAAACACGTCTAGCATCATTGGTGGGCAAAGCTTGCGCCTCAGCCCACCTCTGGCATCGGTCGCACCTGCGTGCGAAGGTGTCTGCATCCTTGAAGAGCGTGGGCCAGTAAAAGCCCGACTGGAGCACCTTCCTCGCCGTGCGGTTTCCTCCGTGATGACCGCCAGTAGGTCCCTCATGACAGTGAGATAGAATGCCCTCCATCTCACTCTCCATAACACAACGACGGATGATCCCGTCGGCTCCGATCCGAAAAAGATGAGGGTCATCCCAGAAGTGGTGCTTCAGATCGGAGAAAAACTTCCTCTTGGCGTGAGTTGCCATCCCCTTGGGCAGCTGCTGGCCCACCAAATAGTTCGCAAAATCAGAGTGCCAGGGGGTGACACTCTCCACCAAGCACATCATCATCAACCTCTCATCTGGGAAGGAGTCGTCAATCTCCTCTACGAGGTTGTCCGCAGGAGGTGCGTCTAACCGGGAGAGGTGATCAGCTGCAACATTTTCTGCTCCTTTCTTGTCCCGGATCTCAATATCAAACTCCTGCAGCAGTAAGATCCATCGTATGAGCCGAGGCTTGGCATCTGCCTTGCTCATCAGGTATCTAATCGCGGAGTGATCTGTGTACACGGTCACATGGGACAAGACCAGATAGGGGCGAAACTTATCGAAGGCAAACACCACTGCAAGCAGCTCCTTCTCTGTGGTGGTGTAGTTCTCCTGGGCATCATTCAGAGTCTTCGAGGCGTAGTAGATAGGTCGGAAGTGTTGATCTCGCCTCTGCCCCAGAACAGCTCCAACAACAAAGTCACTGACGTCGCACATCAGCTCAAATGGTAGGGACCAGTCAGGAACAACCATGATAGGAGCCTGGGTGAGCTTCTCCTTCAAGGTGGTGAACGCCGCTGTGCAAGCATCAGTGAACTGGTAGGGGGATTCCTTCTCCAGAAGCTTAGTTAGGGGCAGGGCGATCTTCGAGAAGTCCTTGATGAACCGCCGATAGAAACCTGCATGGCCAAGAAAACTCCGGATCCCCTTTACAGATGTAGGAGGAGGCAGCTTGCTGATAGTCTCGATCTTTGCTCTGTCTACCTCGATCCCCATCTTGGAGATCTTGTGCCCAAGAACTATGCCTTCTCGAACCATGAAGTGACACTTCTCCCAACTCAGTGCCAGGTTCGTTTCTTCACACCGTTTAAGAACAAGTTCCAGGTTATGGAGACAGTGAGAGAAGGAGTCTCCATAAACCGAGAAATCATCCATAAACACTTCCATGATCTCGCCGACCAGACGGTCAAAGATGGCGAGCATGCATCACTGAAAGGTGGCTGGGGCGTTGCATATCCCGAATGGAATCCTCCGGTAAGCAAATGTGCCGAAGGGGCAGGTGAAAGTGGTCTTCGCCTGGTCCTCCGGTGCAATAGGGATCTGAAAGTACCCGGACATCCCATCCAAGAAGCAGTAGAACTCGTGCCCTGCCAACCTCTCTAGCATCTGATCAATGAACGGCAGCGGGAAATGGTCCTTCCGAGTGGCGTCGTTGAGACGCCGGTAGTCGATGCACACACGGTACCCAGTCACCGTGCGCATCGGAATGAGCTCGTTCTTCTCGTTAGGCACCACTGTCATCCCACCCTTTTTGGGCACCACCTGGGTGGGACTAACCCACTCGCTGTCAGAAATGGCGAAGATGATCCCCGCGTCCATCAGCTTCACGATCTCTGCCCGAACCACAGCCTTCAGGTTCGGTGTCAATCGCCTCTGTGGCTGCCTCACCGGCCGCATCTCATCCTCCAGCAGTATCCGGTGGGAGCAAAAGGAGGGGCTGATCCCCCGGATATCTGTGATCTCCCATGCTAAGGCTCGCTCGTACTGCTTCAGCAAGGCCACCAGTCTGGTCTTCTGCTCGGGTGTGAGGGTCGAGCTGATGATAACTGGCAGCTTATTCCCCTCCCGGAGAAATGCATACTCCAAGTGAGGAGGGAGGGGTTTAAGCTCCAGCTCTGGTGGTTCCTCCAAGGAGGTGATGATGCGGACAGAGGATGAGATCGGTTTAAACAGCTTGTCGCCCTCCAAGAAGGGGCCACTCTCCAGCGCGGCCAACTGCTCCGCCAGCTGCAGCTCCTGCGCTGCCTGCTCACCTAGCAAAATACAACGCTCAAGAGCATCATCAGTACCCGCACTCGTGATGGCGAGTGCGGTCTCAAAATCGGTAAGCACATCACAGTAATCTATGTCATCATGCAAATGAGAATGTTTCCCATTGTCAGACACAGAGAAAGTAGCCTGCTCATCACCAGCACGCAGAATCAATTTACCACTATGCACATCAATAAGCGCCTTGGCGGTGGCGAGAAACGGTCTACCCAAAATCAAAGGCACATCCACATCCTCATTTATATCCAAAATAACAAAATCAACAGGATATGTGAATGCACCAACATTAACAAGCAAGTCCTCTATTATACCCCTAGGATGCACGATAGAACGATCAGCTAACTGAATGCTCATCCTAGTAGCTCTAGGTTCACCTAGGTCTAGCTTCTTAAACAATTTATAGGGCATGACATTTATACTAGCGCCTAGGTCCGCCAAGGACTTTCCTACATGCATGCTGCCAATAACAAGAGGGATAGTGAAACTCCCTGGGTCTTTGCGCTTCTCGGGCAGCTTGTTATGCAGGATAGCAGAACACTCCTCGCTGAGCATCACTGTCGAAAGATCCCCAAGTTTCTTCTTGTTGGTGAGTAGGTCTTTCATGAACTTGGCATACTTGGGCATCTTCGACAGTGCCTCCACGAACGGCATGCTGATGTTGACCTGCTTCAACATTGCCATGAACTTGGCATACTCTGTCTCCAGCTTGTCTTTATGAAGTCGAATGGGGAAGGGCAGCTGGGGTGTGTGCTCCTTAACCACAGGTTGTGGCTTGGGAGCAGGTGCTGCGCTGCCTTCCCCCACTTCTGCAATATCAGCTGGAGGTGTTGAAGTAGGTAGTGGGTCGTCTCGCCTGGGCTGGACAGGAGCAGCAGATATGGTCTTACCACTCCTGGTGGTGATGGCATGTGCGGTCTCTTGAGGGTCGCGAGGATTGGGAACAGTGGTGGCAGGCAGAGTCCCCGGTGCCCTGGTAGTGTTCTGGCGAGCTAAGCTCCCAATCTGATGCTGGAGATCCTGCAGAATGGCACCTTGGTTTCTCTGGCCTGCCTCCAGTGAGGCTATGTTCTGATCCATCCTCGTGAAATTCGCCTGACTGGTGGTCATGAATGCCTGCAAGATATTCTTCAGATCACCATCTGAGTATCTGGAGCTGCGGCTGCTGGAGGCTGAGCAAACTGGCGCTGAGGCTGCTGGAATGGCTGCCCTTGCCTAGGCTGGTAGGGCTGTTGCTGTGGTGGTGGCCCCTGCCTAGCCTGGAAGGGCTGCCTCTGCTGGAAACCACCTGCTGGTGCTGGGAAACCAGGTGGCTTGTTGGCGTTGCTGCTCCAGGCAAAGTTGGGATGCTGGCGCCATCCCTCATTGTAGGTGTTGCTGTATGGGTCCAGGCGGCGAGCATTGGCGATGAAATCCACCTGCTCTTGGGGAGTAGAGGACTCCCTCATAGACTGACAATCTTCCACCAGGTGGTTCAGGCTCTCACACCACTGACACTGAGCGACTGGAGGCGGAGCTACACCTCGGCCCGGTAGGAGACTGTTGGGCTGCTTCAATGTCTGCACCAACTCAGCCACCTGCTGCTCTAACCCGGATCTGGCCTCCATGGCATGCACACCACGGTCCCGGGAGTGCCTGCCTCTGCTGCTCTGCCCCCAGGAATGATCGCGGGCAGCCAAGGTACTGATCATCTGGTTCAGCTCGGGTGGAGTCTTAGTAAGGATATCCCCTCCTGGGCACAGAGACTCGATCACCCTCTGGCTATCTGGGGTGAGGGCACTGTAGAAGTTCCCCACTGTGAAAGCATCGCTGAAGCCATGATGGGGACACTTCCAGAAGTATCCCATGTACCGCTCCCATGCATCACGAAGGGACTCATCTGGCTCTTGGCGGAAGTGAGTGATCTCCCGCTGAATCTCAGTAGTCTTCGATGCCGGATAATATATGTGCACGAACTTATCCGCCAGATCGTCCCAAGAAGTGATGGACAGTGGGGGCTGGGTCTCCAACCACCTCTTAGCATTCCCCGCTAGAGAATGGGGGAAGAGGTGAAGGCGGATTGCGTCATCCGGAACACCATTCAGCTTGAACCCGTTCGTCAGCTGCAGAAAACGGGAAAGGTGTGCCCGGGCCTCCTCATCCTTCAAGCCATGGAACTGGATAGAGGATGTAATGAGTTGAATCCAGCATGGCTTGATCTCGAAGTTGTTTGCTGGAATGGGCGGATAGAGGATGACCGGGCGGATGTGAGTAATCCGTGGAGTGTAGTAGTACTCCAAGGTGGGACCCGGTGGTGGTGGATGATGATGGACCCCAGCTGCCTGGGGATTGGGGTCGTTCCCCAGGAACTGGTTCCCAGGAGGTGGGTTGTGGTCGCCTTCCATCTCGTACTCGTCCTCGGACTCGCTGCTCAATTGGCCGTCTCTGCGCTCGTCCGTAGCTAGTCTAGCTCGCTGTTGTCTCCTAAGTTGGCGGCTGGTGCGTTCAATCTCTGGATCCAACGGCAGTAAACCTCCCGACTGGCTACGGGTCATGCACTATCTGCACACAATCAAGCAATGCAAACCCTTGAAGGCACAAGTGGGAAAAAAGAAACACTCAATGCGAAAATGAAAATGCTAAAGTAACAGAAATCACTTTTCTTAAACAACCTAGCCGTCCCCGGCAACGGCGCCAAAAACTTAACTCACTCCTACTGTCACTCTAGAAAATGGCCAAGTGTAACCACTTCCTAAAGCGTAGTATAGCGGGTTTGGGTTTTAATGTCAACCCGGGTCATAGATGTGGTGACTACTCAGTGAATTCGTATTATCTAGCAATGAAACTTTAGTGAAGATCTAAACTAGCAAGCAAGCAAAGTAACTAAACGGTTGTTTTCAGGTTAAGAGAGGTCACCCGGATATGGTTCCCCCTAGACTGCAGTTAAGTCAGATTGCAATTTACCAAGTTCAGTTTTCATGAAAATTATACTGCGGAAGGTTCTCAATTAGCCTGAAGTCTCGACTAAAGGTCTCTAGACCCTCTCAATCTGAGTCTCTAGCGGGCGACTAACCTCCACCGGAGTAACCAGATTGAGGCCCTAACGAACCAAACCTCCACTACCGAATTGAATTCGGTACAGAATAGCGAATTGGCTCCTCGACTAAAGTCACCAATTCGCCACCTTCGATTAAGGGTACTCTATCAACCTAGGCAGATATTCTCATTCTAGGTCAAAGCAGAAACAACAGGAATTTGATCAGGATTCAAGTCATTCAATCATTCAAACCTCAATCGAATATAATCAATTCACAAACTCTGTACTTGGGTTCATACAATCAGACCTAGCATACAAATCTAGGGTTCTCCATACCCAGATGAATGGGGAAACTACTCCATAGAGAAAGAAGCAAAAGCAGAATCAGATGCGGAAACCATACCGTGAAGGATGGATTTCAGCTCCTGGACGTTGATCGGCACTCTTCCAAGCTCAAGCCAAGCTCCAATGGTGATGAAGATCAAGCTAGGGCACTTGGAGACTCTTGTTCGTCGCTTTCTCTCTCTAGGAATCGCTCTGTCTCTCTCAAAAACTCGGAACCCCTCTCAATTTGGCTGAAATCTGCCTAAAAGGGCATCACTGGCCAGAACACGGTCGAGGGCACGGCCGTGTTCTGGCCCAGCCCGCCCGTGTTTTGGATTTGGCTTAAAAACACGGCCACGGGCATCATGAAAACACGGGCGTGTTCTGTGCAAAACACGACCGTGTTTTGTCTCAGGCCTGCCCGTGTTTTTTAGGTGGTTCAAGCCGCCCTTGGGTAGTCTCGGCTATAAAAACACGGTCAGGAACACAGCCGTGTTCTGAGGGCCTCCTGCCCGTGTTTTGGCCCTGGCTTGTCCAAACGACTTTCAAACAATCTGAAACTCGCGCTTGGCCTTCCTTTTGACGCCTGAGACCTGAAATAGGACAAAGTAGCACAACCCGGCGTAAAATAGGCCAAAACACACAACCATGCTCCGCAAATGGACAAGAACTAGGGGTGTGAAATCATGCAATTACATTGTTATCATTTGGCCCAGCACGGTATATCAAGGGATTAAGTCCCGACCCCGAGGTCCCACCAGCAGTAGAGCAGCCACCTACTCGTGCACTCGGCCGCCGTCGGCGCCCAGCGCTCTCGCGCCCTGAACAGCAGCCACCACCACCAGGAGCAGGCGATCCCCACGTCCAGAGGGTGGATCGCCTTGAGACGAGCTTATGGGATTCTCATCTCGCCTCGAGCGGCAGTCCGACATCCTCGAGCTCATGGCTCGACGCTAGGGTATCCTACCCGATTCTAGAAAGGTTCCATCCACCGGAGAGAGGTAGCCGACGAGAGAGACATGTGGCAGAGCGGAGTCATTTCGCCCCACTTCTCTACTTGTAACCCTAAACTTGTTTTATTTTTGTTTGTGTTATTTGTGTGTGTGTGACATAAACTACTACTATGTATTGTGCTTGTAATAACCTCGCGTCGAGCGAGTCGTATAGTGCTTGTGTGTGTTTTTTGTTGTCTCTCCTTGAAGCTCAAATCATCCTAACCCAGTTTGATTCCTACATTCACTCACTAAGCCGAAGCGGTAACATCACTCTACCCCTTTCTTACGCCATTGAGGGCAACGCCGAGTTTAAGTGTGGGGGGGTAGTATGCTAGTATGCTTGTGTGAGTGATATGTTGCTTGGAGCCTTTTGTATGCCCAAATTTCAAAAATTTGAGGGCTCCAAGAAATGTTTGCATGATCAAAGTGGCCGGATGGTGGGAAATTCTCGTATTTGTGGCATTGATCTTGAATTGTTGCATGTTATCGAGTATATTCTATGATTATGACTGAGAAGTTCACTAGGATAGGGCAAAAGTTTATTTCTCACGTGTGCATAAATGAATGGATGTCTTGAATTGATCATTTGTTGTTTATAATTGCCATGCATCGTGTTTATGAATTGGAATAGATGGTTGGTAACTAGGTAGCCTGTGAGCTTTGAGCCGATCGTTTCTTTCGGTGTGATAGTTCCCTCTTACCATGGTGTGTAGCATCACAGTTGTCACTAGCAAGTATGATGGAGGCATAGGATGAGTCCACGCCCAAACATTGATTGTCCCGAAATGCATCATTCCTTAGTCAACCCCTTTGAGCCTTGTGACTCCGTGGGTCGTTCTCAATTTAGGAGCTTCGTTCGTGTGAGCTTAAAGGTGTTAGTAGAACGACCCCCAAATCCTTTCTTCGTGTCTAAACATGAGTCGCCTGTGTGTCCGGAGAGCTCTTACCTTTGAGTTTCCATAGAAGTTCTACATAAGAGGTTTGTGGGTGGTTCTTGCTAGGAATGCAAAATGGAGTGTAGTGTTGGAGTTAGTTCCTCAAAAAGAGAGCATTGGTCGATTAATGCTTAGGTGACAAGTGTTTGTACTCTCTAATAACCCCCTCAAAAAGAAAAAAAAGAGAGAGCAAGAAAAGAGAAACGAAAAAGAGGTAATAAAATGTGGTAAATAAAGTAGAGAGTGCCACGAAAAAACAAAGTACATGCTCTAAGGGGGGTTCTTTGAACCCAAGCCATCAAAACCCCCACATTGTTTAGAATTCCTTTACTACCAAACCTTAAAGAGCTAGCAAGAGTTGACCAAGGAAGAGTGCTTCAAGGTAGGTCATGATAGGTGATAGTTGGAAAGGAGAGATAAGGGTTTTGGCCGATGCTAGTGGCCTTGGATTGAAGAGAAGGGTTTTAGTTGAAACCATAGACCCTTTGGGTTTAGATTGAAGATGTAGAACCTCACGTCATGATTGCCACCACCCAAAAAGCTTTTTCCCCATGTCCAAGTCAATCTCCAGTCATCTAACCCGTGTCTAAGACCTCCGGACGAGCTAGTGGTGACAACCATCCCGTGAACTCTAGCATTTAGAGGTTACCACCGTGGTATTGAGACGATAGGTCCGAGAGGTTACGCTTTTGCACATCTTTTGCACCAAAAATTTCACGACCTCACTGTTCTAGAGAGTGAGTGATTCATTCTTGTTTTACTTACCATTTCATACCCCGGTGAGGACCTTCGGTGCCTTTCCATTTGTTTCTCGGACTTGAATTCCATGCATGGTTGGTTGTGGTCGATAAGCGGTTTTGTTGAGACTTGCATTTATCCATGAATAAGTTGTGAACTTTTCATTTGCCCGTTTTGGTGGCTTTGAATGTCATTTGTAGTGGATGTCGGTATTGCTTGCAACGGTTCATGTGTTGATTGTCAATGAACATCGAGAATTCCCGCTTCGTGCCCTTTGAGTTGTCCTCAAAGTATTTGTGTAGGTTGAAATATTACCGTGTGCGTGAAATGGCTTGCTTGGGGACAAGCAAACGTCTAAGTGTGGGGGAGTGATTCGGGTCTAATTGCACATGTTTTGCCCCCGTTTTACTTAGATGTTTGTGCCAAATTCGCTCCTAAAAGGTTGGTTTTACGCTAGGTTCTTCGTGTTTGAGTGTGTTTCGGGATTTAACAGGTGAAACCAGCCTCGAAGTCGAAAGATTGGCGAAAAGGATCGAAAACCAGGAGAAGAGATGAAAAAGAGCCAGTTCACGGCTAACTGAAGGAGTTCACGGTCATGCAAGACCGTGAAGAAGGGGAGTTGACCGTGAATCGCGAGGCGTCCAGAGCCAATGTCAAGGTTACTGACACAAGGTGAGGTCACGATCACTAAGACCGTGAGCACAGGCAGTTTACCGTGAACAGACGTGAGCGATGCGGCACGTTTTGGAGCACGCCTGGAGTTCACGGACGCGTTTCATGGTTCACGACTGTGAACTCAGGCTGTGAACTCAGCACATCTCGGGTTTAAAAGATGAGTTGAAAGGAGGAGAGAGGGGACAGCCCACTTTTGTGTGAAACACCTTCTTCAGCATTCTAGTGAGAGAAACATAACCAAAGGGGAGAAGAAGGTTAGGGTTTGGCTTCAAGGCAGATTTTGGTAAGATTTCCCCCAAGGAAAGCTCAACTCGAGGGTCAAGAAGACTGGGAGCATCCTCCAAGATGGTTTCCACCTTTTTCCCCTTTGTTCTTCCCACTTCTAGCATGGAGTAGACCTCATTTCACTTGGATGTAGTGAAACCCTAACTCTACCACGTAGTTTTCTTGTATGTGTTTTGAATGATTGTCATTGGGTATTGTTCAATTCAATGATTGAGGTATTATTTATCATGATTGTGCATACTTATGCTTACCAATCTAGGGGGTGTGCATGTTTTGTGCTTGGCATCGTTAGGGTTGTGCATTTAGGTGCTTAGCAACCTAAGAATTGTGCATAATTATGCTTAGCACCCCCTAGGTTTGTGCATTTAGGTGCTAGTAATCTAATTTGCCACCTTAGCCTAGTTTAGAAAGGAAAATCCCCCTTTCAAGGGAGACTCAACCCAGTTGGTTTTCCTTCCGCTTTCTACGCCACCTAAACTAGGTTAAGTTAGGGTGACCCTCAATATTGAGTTAAGCAAGTCGATTAATCGTGATTAAAACGTCCGACCTTAGAGTTGAGTGAGGGAGTAAGTCAATTACCGATTGTCTAAACTGAGAGGGTCGAGTGACACTGCCTTTCATCCTTACCTCAGTTTAGCAATTGAGACTGTGGTCTCCGACCACATATGCATTCCTCTGTGGTTCGCGATTAACGTGCCCAAGGCAATCATTCCAACCCACATAGCATGGTAGCGGTTAGGGGGAAGCGAAACCCGAGTGAATTTCCCACAAAAGAGTCACTCAATCACCTTTGCTTTCTTTTATTTCAATTATCAAACCTTTAAACCAAAGTTTTGTTGCTAGATAATGATTTCAACAACTGAAATAGGGATAGACGGACCGGCCCGGGTCGATATCTAAATACTTGCCATATACTGCACCCGATTAGAGTTTTAAAACTTGGGCTCTAATTGAGGTTTTATTGTGGTGTAGTTTCGTGCGAGTCATTCTCTCAGGCTGAAGGGATTGCAACATCAGTTGGGCCCGGTTTAGTTCATGCGTTCATTTTGGGCCGCACTGAATACGAAGGGGGAAAACCACCTTGCCTAAATTACCCCTCCGAGAAATGCTCCTGTGGCAGGGATTTTGAAATGGAGCTCCAAGTTTTCCCTTCCTGCTTTTATATATTGTGTATATTACTTGTCATAGACAAAAACACACAAACGGGAAAAAGAAAAGACCGTCTATAGTCGGTGGAGAGTGAACGGCATGGTACTGGCACGACATCATAGAATTTTCCATTAATTTAGCTCGTTTATATTTCTTTGAATCTAATGAGACCAAAATTTATACCTTCTGGACAAGTTTTTTTGAGATATTTGTTTGGAAGAATCAAGATTATTCACACAACTATTATTCACACGGGACGGGAGTGGATATGGTGACAACACTCCTTATGTTGTTAGGGTAACAATATCATATCTAGCCAATAGGAAGTTAGGATTATGATTACTTTTTAATTAGTTAGGTTGACTTAATAAAATATCAAAAAGGGCATAATAGTCACTAAAAGATGAACCCGCACGATGCGTTTCCTCCATGCAGCCTGTCTGTCTGATCACCATTGGCCAATGCCCATTACAAATTAACAAATTCTTTTTTCCTAACCTACTAGCTATTATGCGGTCATTTTTTTATGCAGAGTTTCACCTCTGGTTGACTTGAAAGATTAATTTCATAGAAAAGAAGAGTAACAGACTGTTTGGTACCAAATGAATTGAGAATTCATTTCATTTTAAAATGAATTACTGTGTAGAATTCATTGTCAAATGAATTCCTGTGTTTGGTATGTCATATGTAAATCTTTAGAAATATAGGAATTGAATCCCCAGACCATATTTGGCATAGGTTTAGAATTGAATGAAATTACAAGTTTCTCCAATTACACCCTGATTAATTTCCGGGAAAAACAATATTCATTGAAAATCCATCTTCTAAAAAATGTCTTTGGTCCAATACGTAGAATATAAAAAATGTTCTTGTGTGTTTCTATTCTATTCATTAGTTCTTTTCTAATATTTTATCGATGAACCCTACAATCTAGTTGTGCCTTCTTAACGTAGTGATACTATCGAAGCATAAATATAAAATAACAAACAAATACTCTAGCGTTTCAAATAAATTATTGGTGACGTTCCTCACATTGCATCAATTGGTGCCAAATAGTATATGTGTAAGTAATTTAGTTGATAAATGAGGATGATTATGTCATTCTATTATAATTAGTAAATACTTGTGGAATACACTACAAGGAAACAGTGTTTTAGTGTCGGTCGGACGGATTTTTAGTGACGATCAAAACCGTCGCTAATATATTTAATGACGGACACCCAGGCGTCGCTCACCCCGCCGTCCTTAAATATTATAGTGACGTTTTTGGACGACCGTCGCCAAACTTTAACGACGGTGGTGATCGACGCAATTTTTCATACAATCGCCGTTAAATAAATATTCCAGAAATTATTGAAATTGTTTAGCGACAGATTCTGACCGTCGCTAAAAGCTACTGTATTTTAAAGAGTCACCTGCACTAATAATAACAGCCCTACCCTGCTGTGTATTTTTTTAACATCAAATCAGCAAATCAAAAATATAAACCATCAATCCTTACATAAGTACAATTAAATCCAGAATTGTAAATCAGTCAAACCACTTACAAAAGTTCAAAGCCTACAATCTTAAAGTTCAATACTATTTCATACTAAACTAATATTTACCCCTGCATCCCTTCTTTAACTTGCAACCCTGCAAATTAACAAAACAACAACAAAGATCCCAGCACACACGTAAAAATGGTTCAACATTCACTAGCAAACAGGTTTTCCTAGCAAAGTTCAAGGACTAGGATCTCAGAAAAGAGAAAACAAACATGAGATTAGTATTCACCTATCATTTGCTTGAATTGTACAGATTCTTTCTATTCTCTTGAGTTGGTTTTGTTCAATGTCTAGTGGGGTCTTTTAGTACAGATTTTGCCTACATTGGAGTGGTATAAAAAACGGAAGAAAAGAAGCTTTTTCCTCCATTTCTTGAGTCAAGTAGTACCTTTAAAGAAGTGTTATCCCTGCTGTCTCCGACCGCCAGTCGAAGAGTGGACAGATTGCTGAGCAATGGAATCAAGAGGACGCTGAAAATATACAAAAAAAAAACACCAGTTAAAAGGCATAAACTCACAATTTCCTCTACAAGTTCTTACATTCAAAATAGCAACTTACTTGTTCTTCTAACATAGCTAGCTCCAATGGAATAGGGACATTCATGTGCTGAAAAATCTTGACTGACCACTCTTCATACCTCTTATTCTTCTCCAAGCTTTGTTGTAACTTAGACCACAAAATTTGTTCACTTCCAAAATCGGCATTTGATGATTCTCCGACATATCTAGACGAGCTAGAACCAAAGGTCTCAGACGGAACAACACCAGCCCCCATACCTCGCATCCTACCTGAATGCTCTTTGCCCAAAACTTGGCCTAAAAAATCATTAGGTGCAGCTTGCTTTGGCATAGCACCTGTTGCTTCAAGTTCTGCAATTTTTTTCCTACACCAAAGTTCACCAAAAACATGAAAACAAACATAGTCATTAACAAGTACCAACACCAGTTATTTTTCCTTCCTAAGAGCCTTATAATGAAGTTGAATGGACCATTAGCTTAGCTCCTGCATCGGCCTATATTTTATCTATCAAAGCAAAAGCAGAAGTTGCTGCCTTTTTCCTCTATTCACCAAAAACATGAAAACAAACATCATCACCAAAAAAGTAGAAGGGCAAATGTTCTTACACAAACATCTCTGGTCGGGTTCAGATATAATCCATCTGGCATTTTGTGAGTCTCAACGAAAACTTGCCCTCTTGAAACCTTCTGCCCAGTTGCCTCACTCTATATGATCAAATTAAACCAGAGAAATATAAGTTAGATAGGATCAACTATAACTATAATGCATATAAAGAACATACCATCTCAACTATTCTCCTAGAAAGGGACTATGATTAAGCTGATATTCACCCGATCACTCCTATTTCTTGTATTAACCAATCTACTACTACCGATTGATGAAGCTCTAACAACCTAATCAGATTCTATCTATCTCAGGTTGCAGCAGAAATCAAGAAAAGATGATCAGGATTCAATTGACTCAATGAATCATGCATCAATTGATTAAAATCAATCAGTATATCAATCCAAAGTCATTGCAATCAAGATTCCTAACACATGGAACTAGGGTTCTTCATACCCAAGTGAGAGAAGGTTCTACTCCATAGAGAGAGAGAGGAAAACAGAAATCAGAGTAGTCATACTCATAAAGATGGGGATAATCTGCTCTGGGATGTCGATATTCACTCTTGGGGATGCAATCTGGGCTTCAATAGTGAGAAATCCACTCCAAATAGGTCCTAGGGTTTGTTCTTCGCGATTTCTCTCTCCAGAACTCTGTTTTTTGCTCAAAAAGTCGATTCCCTTCCCTTTGGCTCGAATCTGCCTCAAAAACCCGATTCTGGGTGAAATATGGGCTGAATTACGGTCGTAAACATGGTCTGCCCGTATATTGCCCAAAACGTGCGTTTCACTTAGCGCTGATGAGAGGAAAATACGGTCGTCCTTACCAAATTACTGCCAGTATTCGTGGAATTATGACTGTAATTCATTCCGTTCTTGCCCGTATTTTTCTCTTCGACATACATTCTCAAGGATTTGGCTCGGCATTAAAATTACGGCCAGGGCAGTGGAAATTACGTTCTTAATTGTGCAGGGGATGCCCGTATTTTGAATCTTGAATCGCCAACTGACCTCCAAATTACCCGAAACTTGCGCCTATGTATCTCTTTACTCGCTAGGACCTGAGATATGACAAAACAACACAACATAGCGTAAAATAGGCCAAGAAACCACAAATTCGAGCTAAAATGGTCAGGAAACAAGAGTGCAAATACGATGATATCACCCTTCTGGAGGGTTGTTGATGTTCTGCTCTCTTGTTCATGTATGTTTGTACTTATTTTTGTAAAGTTTAAACATGTGCCCCTTCCATTTGCTGTCTAAGCTACTCAGAATGTACTTGTTTGCCCTATTCTTGTGTCTAGGCTTTGTCCTGCAAACATCAAATATTAAATACTTAATAATCCAAACCAATGAGTAGAAAACAGCTCATTATTATAGTCACAAAGAAACACTATTTACAGAAATTATATTATGGAGGACTTCATTCTTATAACTAGAAGGAACAACAGGCTAATTATCATAGCTTATAGGAAAGAAGTTGACGTCCCTAGCTAAGAGTCCCCAAGAATTGGCCAAGTAGGCCACCCCCATCATGAACAGGCTGATTCCTTACAAATGGTACCACAAACTTGGTGCCATGAGGAAGATACCACACATCATGTGCATGTAGATGTGTCATGGACCTCTGTCCTTCAGAATCTGGGAAACAAAAGGAAAATGCAGAAAATAGATGAATTTCTTTTCTACCACTTTTAAAAAAATATTGAGTTAAATATACAGTTACAAAATCATCATAGAGAGGACTAAAGCGTATATTTCTGTATGATTCTTCTTCTAATGCCTACAATTGAATCTATTTGAACATAGCTTAGTAAGTCCCAAATCAGCTAGACATATTTAAAAATGAAAAAAAATGCAAAATGAATTATTTTGTTACAGGCAATCTGATGAAAAAAGAGTGGAATGAAAGAATCTATCGAAGAGGTAAGTTAGTTTAACCATGGATGGAAGTGATAGCCCAACCAAATAAAGTTTCAGTTAGCAAAAACAAATAGACATACAGGTGAGATCTTGGCAACCAAAGAGGCTACAAATTCATCAGTAAGGGAGATTGATTTAATTTTCCTAGGGTACCACCTCAGTGGAGCTAAACTATTCAAGTTAACAAAGAGGTTTGAGCCTTGAGGAGAGAAAAAAAGCAACAGAGTAAAGTTCAACAAAAGGAAGTCAAGTAAACCAGAAATGTGGTTTACCTATGATCTACTTTCCAATATGGTCTATGAGTAGCTTTAGTAGTAGTTGCCATACCTGTAAATCAAAGAATAGCCATGAAAAATCAAAGAGCTTATCAAACTCCATGGCCAAAAGAAGCTGCTGCCAAAAAAATCACACTCACAGTACAAAGCACAAGATTAAGACGGAAAGAGGACCTAATATACTGTACAAGGGGTCTCAAATTTAGCATAATTGAAGCCAAAGCACCAAGGCAAACAGAATTGGAAAAGCAGACAGTCAGGAGAAATATTATCCACCTAAGGAATCACCTACGGTAGAACTGTGCTCAATAAAACGAGAGGGGGCAAATAAGTGATTAGCTACCATATGGACGATTAGAGGAAATTCTCTACAGTGAGAATAATTGGACTTGGTTCACAATAGAAAGCAGAAATCAGTTATACTGAAGCATCCTTGTAATCTTATCCACTCTGGTTCAGTTATAGTCCTTAAGCTACTATAGAGATTTGACGGTAATCGACCATAAACAACAAGAACCAGAACATCAAAGACACCATATCTAGAAGCATAGAACACCTAGTTAAACTTTGATCTCATGCAAACAGGAACATAGACTGAAGAAATTCGATCTGAGCGGAGTTAAGTGTTAGAGAGTGGTATAAGATCCAGCAAAACCTTCTCCCAACAACTCGAGTTATTGGGATCAACTGGTTCTTGACATGGTATCAGAGCCTAGAACCGAAAGGTCATGTGTTCGAATCTCCACGACCCCCAATATTAACCGTTGTCTTTCAAGCACATGGTATGGTAGGCCTGTGCAAACTTCAAGCACATGGGTTGGTTTTCGTTTGAGGGGGCGTGTTAGAGAGTGGTATAAGATCCAGCAAAACCTTCTCCCAACAACTCGAGTTATTGAGAGCAGCTGGTTCTTGACATTAAGAGCTAAAAACCCTAAGAAATTCGATTTGTGACCTAACTAGAATGAGCTCGCTCTCGCGAGAGAGGCAGAGCGCAAGTGAGAAAAGCAGAGAGCGAGCCATGGAGAGAGAGCGAGCGGAGGGAGACTAGAAGAATTAACTTTTCAACAGGAGCGAGCACGCAATATCGGACAATCGCGTGTCAATATCGGAGCGAGATATGAAAATCTGAGAAGCGACGGCCGGAGTGAGCGAGGGAGATCGAAGAACTGAAGGCCAGAGAGAGCGAGCAAGTTTGGAGAATCGACTGCCGGAGTGAGCGAGGAAGATCATGAATCGCTCTTTCAGCTAGAGAGAGGAACCACCCTTCAGTCGCGATGAGTGAGAAGTGACGCGGAGCTGGGGGGAAGAAGAAGACTGTTCGTCTATTGAATTTGATTTTTTTTTAAGTAAAAATGATTTAATATTGTAAAGGACGTTTTCTCAAATAAAAAAATTTGAAAGGGACTTAAAGCTCCCGCAACCATACTATAGGACTGCAATAATTGAAGTAGCAGAGCGGCAACAGCTTAGTGTCTTAGCCACGGTCGATTGACGGGAGGAGAGCCTCCTTGAAATCCATTCACTTGGCCACGGTCAGGGGCCCGGCGCAAAATAGATGTCGCTATATCACCATTTTCTTGCAGTGAATTCATTTACAAATTCCATCTCAATTTTTCAGAATTGCTATAATTAGTTTCAATTAAGTATAATTTAAAATTTAGAATTTAAAATAAATTCTTTTGAATACCAAACACAAATAGATTTCATTTCAAAATGAATTCCTCAAAACTTGTGGAATTTATTTATACCAAACGGTATGTAAATGAACTTGAGAAATAATAACTTTTATACTCTTTTGTGTTTTTTTTTAATCAAGATAAGCCGCAAAGTATGACTAGACAAAAATACTACGAATTTGGCAATAATAAATAACGATAATATTTAAACAACAGAAAAACCAGAAATTTATGTAATTTTACAGATTATTCTTGAGCCCAGCTAGTAAGTTGGAAGGCGTGAATTTTAGTTAAAATAACTAATTCGTATTTTATGGCAATGTTATGACACACGATAATATCGTGCATTATTTTATAACGGTCATGGTCGTTGGAGTTAGGTCATTGTTGACAAGTAGTCGGATTTTGGAGTCTGCATTGTGAGATATTTTGGTTTGTTTTTGGAATATTTTTCCTTGTATTCATGGTCAACTTTTTATGGTTTGCTTTCTCGTGTTCCTGATATACTTTATGTTTTTATGATTTGTTTTGTTGTATTTCTGTTGTGGTTTGTTTTCTCGTGTTTATGGTTTGTTTTATAAGATTTATGGTTTGCTTTACTATATTTTTTGTTTGCATTAAGAGGTTTATGGTGTGTTTTAGAAATATTTGTGGTATGCTTTGTGGTGTTTCTAGTCTGGTTTAGGAGATTTGTGGTCTGCATTAGGAGTTTTGTGGTGTGTTTTCTAAATTTTTGTGGTATGCTTTGTGGTGTTTCTGGTTTGCTACAGGAGATTTGTGGTATGCATTAGGAGGTTTCTTGTCTGCTCTATAATATTTGTGGTTTGATTTGTGATGTTTCTTAGATGTTTTACGAGGTTTCTGGTGTGCTTTAGAAATATTTATGTTGTGCTTTGTGATGTTTCAGGTATGTTTTAGGAGATTTGTGGTTTGTATTAGGAGGTTTATGAGGTTCTTTAAAAATATTATCGGTATGTTTTCTGATGTTTTTGGTTTTCTTCATGAGATTTATGCTGGACATTACAATGTTATTGGTATGCTTCAGATACACAACACAACAAAAGAATATGGTGACCTCCATAGTCCCAAACTCGACCTGCATTAATATCAGCATCACACAACTTGTTGTTGATGATACAAGAGCCAAATGCCAAATTCCACTTGCCATACATGAGCACCATCCATCCTGCGCAACCATCAACATCATCAAACCCCTGCTTATCCCATTCTTGTTTGCTCCAAAACCAACATTCAAATCGACATCCACACTAGAGCTCGCATTGTTGTTCCCATCTTGGGCGGACGTTGAAGATAACCACAAATTATTTGGACAACTTGTCAACTTTGGAGCATTTAAATGAAGATCCGGGAATAATTATAGGAGCTGACGAGATGGAAAGCCAAAAGTGAAATCCTTCCCCAGTATCTCCGTGAAACCTTCAGAAGAAGCTCCAATTCCACAACGGCGAACGATCCTCCTCGCAATCGTTGAACACGAGCTTGCTCTTCTTCCTTCGCCACTTTCCATTCTATTTTACTATTCTTTTTCCAACCGCATGGCCCTGATCTCGCTCCCGAGCTTCGGTTTCCTCTGTTTCCTACTTTGTCGTTGCTACCTGTTTGTGCCACGATACTTTTCCACCCGTGCAGCGCTTACTTCCTTCCACGCCGAGCGCTTGGGCCCTGCAAGACTAACGCCTAGAGGGCTAAGCCCCTCCGTTAGCACTCCAACGATCAAGTCAGTAGTGATTCTAGAGAGAGAAGTGAAGAGAGAAGTTTTAGTGCGAGAAACCGACCTGCTTAAATGCTACCCACCGAGTGCTATTTATACTACTCGAGCCCCTCGACCAAGCTCCGACCAACTCCTGCCACCAAGCCCTATGTCATCCCAGCATTAAATGCCGGGTCTGGTCTAACGCCTACGCGCCTACACGTGGCACGCTGTCCGTCTTGCCTCGTGGCGCCCTTCCGATTTCACACATCCGTACTTCCTTGTCCGCGAGTCTATTTTGTCGCTATGCGCCCCTCTTCCCTTGGAGCTACCTAGGTCATGCCCTAGAGAGGCCATAAATGGGCTTCAGGCTCAACAGGCTTTTGACTTTCATAGGCTTATCTCTATTACCCCAACAATTGCCCCCCAGTTAGGCGCTCACAGGTGGGCGCCTAACTATGATCCTATATATGCGCGCAATTTCCGGAAGCGCGGGACAATTCGAAGGCACTCCTTACTCGATTGATCCTTGACCTTTCAACCAATGGGGCGCCTGGGTCCAGCTTGCCCCCCACTCCATGCGTTACAATTTTATCCTTTTCATATTTATTTCATTGGACATCACCATTTGGTTTAGGGGGGCGCCTGCATTCGCTTCATTCACTGCCCCTGTGCACCCATCATGCGACCGATCCATTCCCTCATCTTTAACGCGTCCGTTGTGGCTCATGCGCCCCATCCTTGTTCCTAGTGCATCCTCGTTATTGAGGCGCGCGACCGTACTTCTCGCCCCCACTCGGCGTGCGTTCAAAATTGGAATTTCAAAATTCAAATTCAAAATTCGAATTTTGAACGGAGGGCGAGGATCTGCCCGTTAAACGCGCGAATATCTCGAGGTGACCTTTCATTTCCCCCCTCCTCTTATAAATACACACTTTCCTCTCCTCCATTCTTCATTCGGCCCGCACTTGTTTCTCTCTCTAGCTCTTCTCTCTAATTGCTCTCCCCTCTCTCTAGCCCGCGCGCCCCGCTTCTCTCTTACCTGTGCGCCCGACTTTACCTTGCCAGCATGTCTCACTCGGTCACTGGTGCCACTAATAATTCCGCCGACAGGGGCGGAAACGCGGCGCCTAGCGTGCTCGACGTGCTCGAGCAGCCCCTGTCTCCCGACCCACTTCGCAACCAAGACCAACGGGCGCCTCGCACCCACAAGGAGGCGCCTAAGAAACCAACATCCGGCCCCTCTCCTACGCCCCTTAACGAGGAGGCGCCTACTGCAGTTACGTCCTCGGCTGCACCCGCCACCACACAAGCGCCTGCCACGACCAATCAGGGTAATGCCCTTTTTCTTCTGCTTTTTAAGTTTTCCAATTCGTTTTGAACCTTTGCTAGGCGCCCACGAGAGGTATTGGGTCCCTAGTATTGACCAAAGGCGCTTGGATCACTTTTAGGCTCCGCGCCTACCTCATTAGAGTCGAGTGATTTGGCCGTTTCCCCGACATCCATCGATTCGGGCGCCCCCGAAGATGGGTCGTTCAAGATAGTGGCTTGGGAAAATACATGGCCACAAGGGGAGGCGCCCGGTAACACCAGCAAACTGTCCGTGAGACGCGCCGGGCCAAAACACACGTCCACCATCAAGATAGCAAATATGCACCGATTGATTACCTCCTGCAATCTGCCTCGCACATGGTCCTATGCGCCTGCATCTCCGATCGCGAGGGTAGGCACCATTGGTCCACGGTGGCTCGGTATATATAGGGAGTATTTTAAATTCGGGCTACGCTTCCCTTTAGATTCGATTTTGGAAGGAATCCTCACCACATGCGCCTGTTCTCTTGGGCGCCTATCTCCTTCGGTCTTCTTGATTCACATCTTGTTCAAGCTTAAGTGTCGGCAGAACAACATTGCCCCGACGTTTAAGCTTTTCCGGTACTTCTTCACTATGACCAGTAGTGACAACTGCTTGTCTCTGCAGAGGCGCCTAGATATTCCGGGTCACTTTGTAGAAGACTGCCCCAAGTTGGGGAGGAAGTGGTATAGGGGTTACTTTTTTATCAAGGCACGAGCAGAATCATTTTATGAGAGCGGCGAGCGCTTCATACGGGATTGGAAAATAGGTAGTACCACACACTTCAATGTTGAGGTGGACTTATCCGATACTGAGAAGGAGCATGCGCGCCTATTATCCATCCATCTGGTGAACCTTAGTTCCACAACTGCTAGGACTCCTGTCTTACATGAGTACTATGCCGACGGTAGGTAGGCGCCTAGTAGCGCATCCGTGTCATTGAAAAGTGTGAATGCGCCCATGTTGTTTTATTCAAGCATAACAGTTATCATGCCCTTACTTACTCATTTGTGCTTTGCTGTAGGTGTGGATTACACCACCATTGCCTCTTTGATGAAGACCCAACTTGAGGGCTTGGGTCTGGACTACAAGGCGCCTGACTTCGGCGGCAAAGGGACCTCGCGCTCACGGAACGACGCTTCGAAGAAAGGGAAGAGCAAGTCTTCCTCTTCCGGAGTTAAGGCCGATGTGCCCGTCACTGCCAAACAAGGAAAGAGGCGCTCAAGCCTGCGGCGTATCATACCGCAAAAGGTGCCCCCCAAGTGGAGGAAGAGGTGGCGCCCACCGCCGTGCAACCCGACGTGGAGGCGTGTATTCCTTCTGACCCCGAGTTGGATATCGACGATGTCCCTCTTGGGGAGAAATTGAAGAGGAAGCAGGCGGGGGATGATTCCTCGGCGCCCAGCAAGAAGCAGTGCACCAGTGCAGAGGAGCAAGTCCCGACCTTTGTCGAAAAATGGCTACAACCACCAAGGCATAGGGTCAACATCGCTTGCTCGGACAGATCTGCGTTGGAGAGAGGCTCCGCGCTTGGGTTTTGCCTTCCATGCGTCCGAGGTGTTGAGGGCGCCCAGTGGGGTTGAGGGCGCGAATTTATGGGGAGAGATCGCACGCCTGGGTGCCCAGGTATGCGCTCGGACGTGCTTTCCTTTCGTACACGTTGTACATATGCAACTACTATTGACTTGCTATTTTTTTATTGATTTGCTTTATTAGATGCTGTTCCTTGCCAAGAATGGCGCACTGGCAAACGAGGCGTTGCGCCTTGGAGAAGCGGAGGCCTGCAACTCTCTTAGCGTGATGAAGGATGATTTAGAGACTGCGCAGAGGCGCCAGGCGGAGCTAGCGGAGGTGTGCGAGAATGTCAATCTCGAGGCTGCAAAAGCAGCCTCTCTCGTCCAAAAGTCCATCGATGAGGAGAAGCAGAAACTGAAATTGGAGTATGAGGCCCAGCTCGAGACTGCTAGGAGGGCACATCATGAGGAGGTTGCCAAGCTCATGAAAGAAAAGGACGATCTGGACAAGGAGGCGGGCGCCCAAAGGAACAAGATTGACCTCCTTATCGAGGAGAAGAAGGCGTTGCAAAAGGAGAAGAAGATCCTAGCGCAAGAGAATAAGAGGCGCCATGAGGAGCTGGAGGCGCTTAAAGCGAAGAAAGGTGCCTCGGAGGCGCCTACATCAGATCTGGCGCTAAAAGCTCAGGCGTCCCTCAACAGCATCCTTATTTTGAAGAGGAAGCTCGAAGCTGACCATCCTACCATCAACTGGGATGTTAAGGAGATGGCCAACTATGTGATTGAATTCATGTCGAGTGGGCGCTCCATCGTCGACGCTGCGCCTGCGCCTCCCGAGGGACCCGCGGGTGAAGAGAGTTCGGATTCAGGCTCAGACTCCAGTGATGATTCGGAAGGGGACGAGTAGATAGGAGGACCATTTTACTTAGTATTTGCCATGCTTTGTAGAACTCTTGGGCGCCTGCTACTTTGCGCTGTGTTTGCCATGATTTAGGGACTTCTTTTATTTTGTCTTCCTAACATTTTTATAACTTATGCGTCTAGATTTTATCAATACCTCACTCCCATGCCTTAATCGAGTTCTGCTAGATCTTTGAATGGCGTGACAATCAGGGCGCATAACGTGATAATCAGGACGCTTAAATGGGGCGCATTATTTTCATCTCTTAGTGAGGGCACAAGTGCTGGGTGCGAGGGTGCATACGTGTGTTGGGCGCATTAAGGGCACAAGGAATGGGTGCAATAGACATGTTAAAAGAGTATCAATGTATATGTATGTATTCCGATTTCAAAAAACAACCTTAGGGCGCTATTTCCGGGCGCTTTAAGTATCCCGGGCGCTTAAAGGGCGCTTTACATAAATGTTACGGGCGCGTTAGGGCGCTTTGCAGTACTATAGGCGCACGTAGGCGCTTCTCCCTACTCTTACCAAAAAACTCCACAAGGCTTGGCGTTTTCCCTCGTCACTACTACTCGCTAGGCGCCCCTTCCAGCACACTACCCTCCTCATCTGCCATATTTGCTTCCTTAAGCCCGTACCTTCGCAGGTTTTGCGCATTCCACGTTCTTTGACTTTCTTTCCTGACAAGTGCTCCAGCTTAAACGTGCCTGGCCCGACTACCTCCTGCACACGATACGGCCCTTTCCACTTTGGTACCAACTTCCCCTCGGTGGCTTTTGGGCGAAAGTCACGCTTCAGCACCAAGCTCCCGGCCACTATGTCATGCGGGCGCATCTTCCTGTTGTAGTACCTGGCGACCTGTGCTTTCATTGCTTCTAGGCGCAGAGCTGCTCTTTCGCGACGCTCATCAAGGAGATCCAACTCATTAATTCGTTCCTGTCCCTCCATTGATTCCCCCTTATGCGTCATTCGAAAGGTTGGAATGCGGACCTCAACAGGCAACACCGCCTCGCTGCCATATGTCAGTGCGAAGAGCGTCTCCCCTGTGGCGACTTTGAAGGTGGTTCTATGCGCCCATAGGACGCTCGGAAGCTCCTCGACCCAGTTTCCCTTGGCCTCTGCGAGCCTGGTATGCAGCCCATGCAATATGCTTTTGCTGGCAACCTCGGCTTGCCCATTTGCTTGCGGATAAGCTACAGAAGAGAACCTTAGAACCACTCCATTTTCGTCATAGAAGTCAATGAACTTCTTGCAATCAAATTGCTTGCCATGGTCGGTGATGATCGATTCTGGCAGCCCGAACCTTGTGAAAATGTTCTTCCTTGTAAACTTTCGCACTTGCACTTCCGTGATGGATGCCAACGGTTCCGCCTCAATCCACTTGGTAAAGTAATCAATGGCCACAATCAGATACTTGAACTGCCCGGGCGCCTTGGGGAAGGGTCCCAGCAGATCCATCCCCCATTGAGCGAAGGGCCAGGCGCCTACGTTCCCCTGCATGGGTGCCGCCGGCACATGTATATCGTTGGCATGAATTTGACATTGATGGCATGCGGCCACGTGCTTCCCAGCATCAGCTCTCATCGTCGACCAGTAATATCCCTGTCTAAGCAACACCTTCTCCAGGCTCCGGGCGCCTGCGTGCATCCCACATGTTCCTTGATGCACTTCCGTGATGGCCCTTTGCCCTTCAGCTTCTGTGAGGCACCGTAGGTAGGCGCCTGAGTGAGACCTCTTGTATAGCACTCCCTCCATGATGACACATCGTGCCGCTTTCCTTCTTAAACGTCAAGCCTCTTTTGGGTCTTCCGGGACCACGCCCTGTGTTAGGAACAACATGATAGGCGCCATCCACCCGTCCATTGATCCCCCGAGAAAAGATGCCATCACCCTTTCCTCACGCGGGGCCTCTTTGGTGACTATCACCTTTCTGTCTTCTCCAAAATCCAACGCCTTGGCCAATTTGGATAGGGCATCTGCATGAGCGTTCTCCTCCCTTGGAATATGTGTGAACGCAGCCTCCCGAAACCACACACACTTTTCTTTGACAGAACGTACGCCCCTAGCGCCTCCTCTTTGACCTCATACACATTGTTCAACTGATTGACCACAAGCGCCGAGTCAGTCTGGACATTAACCTTCTGGGCGCCTAACTCCCTTGCCATGTGAAGCCCTGCTAGCACCGCCTCATACTCCGCCGCATTGTTCGTTTTAAGGGTTGCAAAACGCAGAGCGACTTCATGCATGGCGCCCAGGGGGCTAATTAGCACAATACCTGCTCCCCCACCAGCTCGGCTTGCCGCACCATCCACCTGAACTTGCCAACACTCTTCCGCGCCGCTTCCCATATCAACCACTCCTTCGGCCACGAAATCAGCCAACACTTGTGCTTTGATGGCTGGTCGGGGCGCATAGCTCACATCGAACTCGCTCAGTTGAACAGCCCACTTAACCAGGCGCCCGGACACATCCATGGACCACAGGACCGTTCGGAGAGGTAAGTTTGTGAGCACGACAATGCTGTGAGCCTGGAAGTAGGGTCGGAGCTTGTTTGCCGCCATTACTACCGCCAACGCCGCCTTTTCGATAGGCGCATACCTTGTTTCGTGCACCACCATGGTACGACTTACGTAATACACCGACCTCTCCTCATTCGTTGACGGATCTTTGGACACCAACACCGCACTCACAGCAATCCGAGAGACCGCAATGTACAAGTATAGAGTTTCTTTGGGCCTAGGCGCGGTCAGCAACTTCTTTAGGTCCCCGAATGCCTCGTCACACTCCTCCGTCCACTTAAACTTGCTAGCCTTCTTCAACGTTCGGAAAAAGGGGGCGCCTCTATCTGAAGCTCTTGGAATAAAGCGCCCAAGCGCTGCCAATCTTCCCGTCAATCCTTGCACTTCCTTTGGTGTTCGGGGAGGCGTCAACCTTATAATTGCTTCAACTTGCTTGGGGTTGGCCTCAATTCCTCTCTTCGTGATCATGAATCCCAAGAACTTACCAGCCTCCGCAAGGAACACACATTTATGTGGGTTAAGTCGCAGTTTGTATGAGCTCATGGTCTCGAATGTTTCTCGCAAGTCTGAAATGTGGTCTTGGCGCCTCTTACTTTTCACGATCAAATCATCGACGTATGCCTCTACGTTCCTTCCCAACTGCTTACGAAATATTTGATTCACCATGCGCTGATACGTGGCGCCTGCATTCTTCAATCCAAATGCCATCACTTTATAGCAGAAGTTACCAAAGGGCGTCATAAAAGCGGTCTTTGCCCTATCCTCCTCCACCATGGGAATCTGATGATACCCCGAAAACATATCAAGGAAGCTAAGCGCCTCATGGTAGGCCGTGGCGTCCACAAGTATATCAATACGTGGCATTGGGTAGGCGTCTGTAGGGCACGCCCGGTTAAGGTTTGTGAAATCCACACACATCCTCCAATCCCCCGACGGCTTTGGGACGAACACCACGTTTGACAGCCAAGTGATATATCTGGCTTCCTCAATGAACCCGGCCTCAAGTAATTTATCGACTTCCTTCCGTAAGGCTTCTTCCTTCTCTTGAGTCAAATTTCTCCGCTTTTGTTGAACAGGCCTCTTACCTTCCTCAACGGCCAACCGATGCGCCGCTACATCTGGGGACACTCCTGGCATATCCTGGGGGCTCCAGGCGAACAGCTCCCTGAATTCCCGCAACAAATCGATCAAGGGTGCCCTCATGTGCTCCGGCTCCTGTGCTGACACTCGTACCTGTCGGTCCGGGCGCCCTTCTTCGATTGGTACACTGAACTCGTCATCCACTGGCTCCGCCTTAGGCGCCTCCTCCGGGCGGATGTCTATGTTGTTCACTCTGTGCTTCCGTGCGCCCTTTCTTCTCCATTCCTCCTCTCTTGCATAGCGGGGGGCGTTTTCTCCCCGTGAAATTCCTATGCCTTGTGGGGCAACAAACTTCAGCGTTTGGTGGCAAGTTGAGGCTAGCCCATTGAACAATGCCAAAAGGGTTCTTCCTAGTATGACATTATAGGGTGAGGGGCAATCCATAATCCCAAACTCCACTGCATGCGTCACTCGATGCATTTCGTCACCCAATGCCACCGGGAGGCGCACGCGCCCGATCACATGGGCAGGCGCCCCTGAGAACCCTATCAGCACTGAATCAGAGGGGCTCACCAATTCCGGCGCTAACTGCATGCGCTCGAACGTGTTTTTGAACAAAACATCCATCGAACTTCCCGTATCCACCAACATCATTTTAACCTTACACCCCGCAATGACTCCTTGTATCTCCAAAGCTTCCTCTGAGGGTACTTGACACGCCTCATCCGCCTCCTGATTAAAGCATATTTGGACCGCCGCCTTTTCCTCCACAGATGCAGCCCTGAGGCGCCTAGACCGATCCAACTTGTCTCGCAAGTCAACAGTACCAGTTATAGACTCCACCATGAGTCTAATCCGGTTGGGCTCCCCTTCCTAATTCAATTCAAACGGAGGTGGGGGTATCTCAAGTGGGGGCGGGAGAGTATCAGGCGCCTGCTGCATGACGGGGAGATTAGGCGCCTTTGGCTCAACCAGCACAACAGGCGCCGGCTTTGTTTCCCTTGTGACATACGCACGGTGAGTCCGCTCTTCCGTTTTTCTTATGAAGTCGTTGAGCATTCCTCGGTCGGCTAAGGTCTGCAACTCCGATTTCAGCTGATAGCAATCGGCCGTATGATGCCCCTTATCCCGATGGAAGTCACAATATCAGTCAATGTTTCGTTCATTTGGTTGCCCACGCATGGGTCCCGGCCAACGCACATGGTACCCCCTATCCTTCACGTATTGCAGAATGTTCTTCAAAGAATCGTTATATTCCGTGAAATTTCCCGCACTCCTGGGTGGCAGGCGCTGACCCTCCATTCTCCTCTGTAGAACATTGTTCACTACGAAAGGTCTCGGAGCCTGGCGCACCTCGACCTCTTCCCTGCCAACACACCTTTTCTCTGCCCTCCTTGCGGCCAATGTCTCCTTCAAGGAAATAAATTTCTGAACCCTTCGATCCAAGTCTTCAATCGACACTACGGCCCTCTTGGACAGCACCCGACATAACTCCTCGCTGTTCGTACACTCCTCCAGACACACGCCCAGGACTGGCGGCTGCACATCCTTCACGGCCATAGCGACCGAGATCCAACGGTCATAGAATTCTCTAAGCGCCTCTCCCTCCCTCTGTTTGATCTTAAACAAAGCGCCTATAGTCAAGGTCCTCCGCTTTCGGCTAGCAAACTTGGACAAGAACAATTCTGCAAACTGCTCAAAGCACTCGATGCGCCCCTCCTCTAACTGATGATACCAATCCAATACTACTCCTGCGAATATCGAGGGGAACACCTTACAGCTTACATAACGTGGCGTCCGTGCTGTTGTACAGCTGCATCTTCGTGAAATAGCTATTCAGGTGATCCTCTGGGTCAGTGACTCCATCATAACTGGTCAGCGGCGGGAGGGTAGTCCCCGCTGGCTCCATTAACACGCTCTACGCTAAGGGTTGCCTGATCCCAAAGCGCCTGGCCTGGCGTTTATGCGTCCAAGGGTTCAGCTCCTCTGGCCCCGGGATGGCCCATTCTCCTGGCGCTCTCCATGCGCCCGGGCGCGTAGGCGGCGTCACTTCCGGATTGGGCCCTTCATAGCCCGGGCGCCAATACTCGCTAACCTCCGAATCGTCTATGAGCCTGTCCCGCTTCCTTACCGGGGGGCTGTACTCCCTCGTATCCACGCTCCTTCATCCCTCCAATTCCCTCCGAAGCATGGCTATTGCCCGGTCTTGGTCAGCGATAATCTTGAACAGCTCCCTCTTCGACAATGTATCACTTTCCATAGATGGGCGCTCGCGGCTTTCATCCTCTACCTCCATGCTCACTATGGGACTAGATCGTTGCTCACTCCCCTCACGACTGGAATCCTCCGTTCCTACCTCCTCAGCGCCCACACTCCCCACATTCAAGTCTTCCATCTTCCTAAATCTGCCGAACTCCCCCTATCTGGCGCGCCAATTGTTTGTGCCACGATACTTTTCTACCCGTGCAGTGCTTACTTCCTTCCACGCCGAGCGCTTGGGCCCTGCAAGACTAACGCCTAGAGGGCTAAGCCCCTCCGTTAGCACTCCAACGATCAAGTCAGTAGTGATTCTAGAGAGAGAAGTGAAGAGAGAAGTTTTAGTGTGAGAAAACCGACCTGCTTAAATGCTACCTACCGAGTGCTATTTATACTACTCGAGCCCCTAGACCAAGCTCCGACCAACTCCTGCCACCAAACCCTACGTCATCCCAGCATTAAATGCCTGGTCTGGTCTAACGCCTACGCGCCTACACGTGGCACGCTGTCCATCTTCCACGTCGGGGCGCATAGGGGGACCACTTGCCTCGTGGCGCCCTTCCGATTTCGCACATCCGTACTTCCTTGTCCGCGAGTCTATTTTGTCGCTATGCGCCCCTCTTCCCTTGGAGCTACCTAGGTCATGCCCTAGAGAGGCCATAAATGGGCTTCAGGCCCAACAGGCTTTTGACTTTCATGGGCTTATCTCTATTACCCCAACACTACTGCAGTAGGTAACTACGAACGACGTTTCCACAAGGGATGTATTTAATGCCGATGGCAATTATCATCGCATCCATCGCGGCGGTGCTCGACTCGAGCTCCGATGGCCATCGCCCTCCCCACCATCTCGATTAATCATCGGCGATAGAAAAGCTAGTGGAAGAGGAGAAACCAGATCTGGAAAAGGGAGAGTGCGGCAACGAGTTGGATAAATACGTTTTATTTTTAATTTGTTATTTTTTGTTGTTTTACATATTTACCGTTAGTGGTTAGTACAACACTTAGAGTGTTGTTATAATATCCGAACCCTTATTCACACAACTATTTTAATATTATCAACCCAACAATATTTTTACATATTGATATTTCATTTTTTCTATTCTAAAATACCACATATGAAATAACTCTTCATCTAGTTATGAATTTTTAAGCAAATTATCTCATGGAAATTATAGAATAATAGTGGTGGATGTGTGTACTCACATCTTGAAAAAGACATTATTTTTTTTTAAGTTTGAAAAGACATTTGTAAATGATAGGATGAAGACTATATATATACCACCTCCTTCAAATTCTAAGTCAACTGTAAGAAACTGTTGTAATTTATTATTATCAATCTCATCTTACTTCTCATGGATTTTCTCTAGAATTCATTGTTTGCTTCATGTATTTAGGAGCAACAAATCTGTTGGTCCATGAACTTTAGGGGTCCAAATCAATTACCCCTCCTATTTTATTTCACTTCGCATACCAATAAGGACAATAAAGGTAAATTTCACTTCATGCATACAATTCTAATTAACCAATTCCATCATGAAATTTATGAAACAAACAATAGTATTTTTTAAGTTCTTGATGAACTCAAAATCCCCATATATCCATGATTTTACAAAACTCAAATTTTACCAAAACTTTCATTTTTCAAATCCACAAATCAAACAACACCTAAAAATCTCGCATATGCATGGAAAAAGCTCGTAGTCGATAGTCCACTTCATGGGCCCAGTAGTCCATAAAGAGAAAAGGGAAGCATATTCATGTCTGGTGATGAGGCCCAATTGATTTAAGCCTGTCTCGTTTTAAACTTTCCATTCCTTCAGTTCAGTGTTTCGGTTCCCATTCAATGAATTCATTTCGTACGTACGCACATGTTCCATCAAGGAAAGACGATTTGTTAGGCCTGGCAGATCAGAATTAGTTAACAATCTTTCAAAAGCTCATTTTAAACATGCTCACCTTGTCCACAGGTTTAGCACATTTAACTCAAATGGTTATGGGATGCAGACAATGCGATTGACACAATATATTTTCAGATTCATAATCCATTATTATGAAGAAAAACAACAATTTGTGACTATCGATAGGGTTGTAAACTCGAGTTGCCAGCGCTTAAATGTTAGTATCATGGGTCGGGATAGTTTCATACATATGTGCAAGCAGTGGCGGATTCAGAAATTTTATATAGGGGTGTCCTCTTTCAAAAATTAAATTAATAATTAGTTTCATACAAGTTACAAGTGTTTTCATATTCTGAAAAATTTGTAAAATACACTTAGTATCTACACGGCTCAACAAATATCTCTATCTTACTATACAATCATTCACGAACTTGTTCTTAACATATCCCAAAACTGAAAATTTTATTTCACCACTTGCAGTTGCAATCGGTAAATCAATAACTTTGAGAGCAAGTAAACCAAAGGATATAATAGAATGGAGGGAATAAGGGTAGCCGGTAATTAGGCTCAATTGTTAGATTTTGAAAATAATTGGGGACATGAATAGCATTTTTACTATTAAACTTGTGTTTAAAAAACAATAACAAATGAGTTGTAGTCTAATGAAAAACATGTTTACTAATAATCAGAGTATCCTAATTTAAATCACCTAATCTACCACTTAATTCTTTTTACTCATACAAAAGCTACCACCGAGACTGGATAATCGTTATATACAAAATTTGGAAAAAATCCCACTGTACACATGTTTTTAAAACCCCGTATATCCAAAATAATTCATCTTTAACGCGGTGATTCAATCACCGCCTTGGTCAGACGCGGTGAAGGCCCAAACATGCGTAGATTGGGAAATATTTTCATAACGTGTGTATTTTGAGAATTTTTTTTAAAAACATGTGTACAGTGGGAAATTTTCCTACAAAATTTAGGAGTCTCCAATACTCCTGGCTCCGTCGCGGTGTGCAAAGCTTTCTCATCTTAAAATCAAAAAAATTGTATGGTTTCATATATTTTTGTCACTGCACATAATTGTACTTCTACGGTGATATTTTACACACTCTTTCAACAAAAAAATCAACTTTTGTTAAGCTTGAAGACCAGGAAAATTCTAATCCACCAAAAACTTTGATATCATATTAATAATCAATATATCATTCCAACCAATAACTCAATTATTGGAGTCATGGTAATTTTTTAACCTAAACTATTATCAAATTACTTTTCATCCCTCTATCCAAAATTTTATAATTTTATTGTGAAATAATATTTTTTTCATTCTCATTTTTATCCTCCAAAATTTTATTCCTTCCTCTCATGAACAGAGGGCAAGGGCCAAGGGAAAAACAGTCAAGTTTCAGATTTGGAAACAGATATCCCAAGTCCAACGGAATTGGACCTTCTAAAATAAAAACATGACATAGCTTGAAAAGGTAACAAGAGAAGGCCCAATTGTGAAAGGGGACAGGCAGCGGCCCAGCAGACCTAAGTTCGGACTTAAATGGAATATAATATGAGGCTCAAAATTACGAGAAGCCCGTTAAATACTTGCCCACTGGACCTCAAGCCCAATATGAATATATCTAGAAAAGGAATGGCTTGGTCATATATTGACAATGGGAGGATTTTGGGCGGATTTGTCTAAATCTTCGTCATCCCCGCTTTCAAATATTAAACCCAATATTTGGAGATACCCATATGAGTGAAGGTTTTGCAAGCCCATTCCCATATCCGTGGGTTTCGAATACAAATGGCTAATACACGCCCCGTACATCCAACATTAAAATTCTTAAAATTTTACATGTAAATTTTCAATAATAACATTAAACGCACCTACTATATCATGAAGTCGACAAAGAAACTGTCATTCTTAATATGGTCCAAAGCATCTTATCCTAAAACATCCATGAATTCATAAGATAGAGTACGATGTCGTCCAAATTATTATTCTCGGACTCTGATACATTACTAAGTAATAGCTAACTAATATAATCTTGTTAACACGAGGGAAAACGTGAAAGAGTAAAGGAGAGAGGCCTGGAGCGTATTATTGAAATTGGCAAGGGGTTCCGGAGTGTGTTGAGTATAATTCCCGGAGAGTCAGTTAAAGACCCAGATAGGCTCTTTGATGAGGTAGCTTCAGTTGCTAAAGGCAAGAAGAAGAGGGAACACCGATCAAGATTGCAGATGGAACTCCATCGGTTGGAGTCAGAGTTAGAGATCCCTTCCACTTCTCGCAAGAAAGTTGCTAGTTCGAAGGCAGGCATTAGAGCGGAGAGGGGTGAAGGTCGATCGTCGACCAGGTATGCTGAAGAATCTTGCCATGATTAATTCTATCCTTGCTTGGAACGTTAGGGGCCTAGGAGCCTCGGATAAAAGGGCCAGAGTTAAAGCCATTATTAGAAGATGCCAAGCCTCAATCGTTGGTCTCACGGAAACGAAATGGAACACTTGCTCTCAGTTTCTTGTTTACTCTGTTAGTGGAAGCAGATATGTGGATTGGGAGGTCAAGAACGTTGTGGATTCGTCCGGTGGTATTGTGATTTTCTGGGAAAGAACTGTTTTCAGGCGTTCAGATTCTTGGCAAGGTGCTTTTGTTTTGGCAGTTAGGCTTCAACTTATACATAGTGAGGAGGAGCTTGCGGTGGTTTGTGTTTATGGACCACAAAGTAAAGAAGCAAAATTGGCGTTTATCCAAGAGATTGAGTTCATCTGTAGCAACTACAATGGCCCTCTTTGTATTATAGGGGATTTTAACCTTGTAAGGTCTGAAGCTGATTATAGAGGGGCAACGCGTTGTAGGGAGGTTATGAGGGAGTTTAACTCAGTCATTAATCAGAATGGCTTGATTGATCTTCCTCTTCAGGGAGCTAATTTTACTTGGAGTGGTGGTGGCTCTAACGCTTCCCTTTCGCGCATTGATAGAGCTCTTATTAATACTGAGTTTGACATTGTTTTTTCTCCAGGTCCTTTAGTGGCTTTTGAGAGGGTTGAATCAGATCATAACCCGATTCGTGTTCAATGGGGGTCTTGTGATCAGGTTCATCACCCGTGGAGGTTTGAAAATATGTGGCTTTTGGATGAATCCTTCTTTCAGAGCTTTGTCGGTTGGTGGAATGTCCCTGTCTCTGGGTCTGGACTCCTCTTTCGTGCGGGCTGCAGACTAAGACAAACCAAAACTTCGATCAAAATCTGGAACACTGAATCCTTCGGTCGAACTAAGCAGAAGATCGACTCTCTCGTCAAGAAAATAAAGGTTATTGACGATGATGAAGAAAAGGGACCGATCCCGGATGCTTTAAACCTTGAAAGGAGTATCCTCAAATGCGAGCTTGATAAAGTGTTACTGATGGATGAGATATCTTGGCGTCAAAAGTCACGAGAGGTGTGGCTAAAGGTTGGCGATTAGAACTCTGCTTATTTTCACCGGGTGGCTAATAATAATCGGAGGAGAAATGGGGTTCAACGGTTGAAGGTTGATGGTGGGTTTGTTCAGGGTAAGGAAGAAATTAAACGGGCCTTCATTGATCATTTCAAGGACAGGTTTGTTGAGGAATGTACTGACAGACCATTCCTAGGAATCTTTAAGAGAAGCTTATTCTCTTTGGAAGATAATAATATCCTTTCTTGCCCCTTTACTGAAGCAGAAGTTTGGAAGGCTGTGTGTTCTTATGGTGGCGACAAAGCCCCTGGACCTGATGGGTTCAGCTTGGAGTTCTATAAAAAGTCGTGGAGTATTATTAAAACTGACATTTTGAAAGCACTTGATGAGTTCTACCTGACGGGGTTCGTCCCTGATTCGATTGCGCACTCTTTTCTCTGCCTAATACCGAAGAAGGATACAGCTGAAGAAGTTAAGGATTTCCGGCCAATCAGTCTCATTGGTAGCCTTTGTAAGATCATCTCTAAGGTCTTGTTCCACAGACTTCAGCCTTTCATGACCCGGATTATTTCTAAACAACAGTTTGCAGGCCTGCGAAGAAGGCAGATCCATGAAGCCAGCTTGATTGCTAATGAATTAGTGGATAGCAGAATTCGAAGTGGCAGATCTGGCCTTATCTTTAAACTTGATATTGAAAGGGCCTTTGACTCAGTTAACTGGGCCTGTTTGTTCAAAATCTTGACGAATATGGGTTTAAGCCCTCGTTTCCTTAAGTGGATTAAAGGACTGGTCACTTCCTCAAAGCTCTCGGTGATCGCGAATGGCGAAGCTGGTGGTTTCTTTGGGATGCAACGGGGCCTCAAGCAGGGAGACTCCCTATCCCCCTTCCTGTTTAGTCTCGTCATGCATATCTTTTTCTTCATTATGCAACAACTTCAGGATTCTGGTTCTATTGAAGGTCTTTACATGAATGATTCGAATAGAGTGGCGGGCGTCAATCATCTTCTATATGCTGACGACGCTATTGTGTTCAGCGATGCGAAGGAAGAAACCGTGCTCAATCTCGTTGCTGCCCTTATTTGGTTTCAGTGTATCACGGGCCTCAAGGTGAATTACAACAAGAGTCTTCTTTTCCCGGTTGGAGATGTGAATAACATTGAGAGATTGGCTGAAATTTTGGGGTGTGACTGGAAATTTCTTCATACGGACTATCTTGGGCTTCCCCTTGGAGCCCCTCCCTCTTCCCCTGCCATCTGGAACAAAACCATTGAGAAGGTGGAAAAACGCCTTGCTGGGTGGAAAGGGAAACTCCTCTCTATTGGCGGCAGGATTGTTCTTTGTAATGCAGTTCTTGCAGCTCAGCCTGTGTATGTTTTCAGTTTGTTCAATGCACCTAGTGGGGTGGTAAAGAAGTTGGAGAAACTCCAGAGGGACTTTATTTGGTCAGGTGTCCAAGAAGAGAACAAAATCCATTTGGTGTCGTGGGACACTTGCAAGCTTCCTAAAAAGCTTGGGGGATTGGGCATTGTTGATCTTAAAACTCGGAATCAGGCGCTGTTGTGCAAATGGCATTGGAGGTTCGCTCATGAAAGAGAGTCGTGGTGGCGGGAACTTATTGATTTGAAGTTTCCGAATGCCTCTTCGATATGGACTCCTGCTACTGTTCTTGTACCTGTTGGTACTAGTCCTTGGAGGTAGATCATGAAATGGAAGGATCTCTTCTGGAAATATTCGCATGTTGATCCAGGGTCGGGAGTTCATGTCTCCTTCTGGTATGATGTCTGGCTTAGAGACCGTCCTAATCCCCTTGCGATTGATTACCCGAGGGTTGCTGCTGTTGCCGAGGAACCAAACTGTCGAGTTGCTGATGTGTTCCATTTTTCTGAGGGAGGTTCCTCCTGGGATCTCCCAATCATTCATAACTTGAGAGGTGGGGCGGAGAGTGAAAGAATGAATTTATTGTCTTTTCTTAACAATCTTCCCTGTGATAGTATTTGTACAGGTCCTGCGTGGGTGTCTTGGGACCCTTCCTCTGCGGAAGGCTACAGTGCAAGGTCCATGTATTGCGAGCTTACCAAGGAGATTCATAATGGCGTCACCAACTTCCCCGCCAAAGTCGTTTGGCAGTCCTTGATTCCTGTGAAGGTTTGTGTGTTCGTCTGGATCGCGTACCAGAAGAAAGTCCTCACGCATGATTCCCTGAAGCGGCGAGGGTGGTCACTCCCTAGTATGTGCGTCCTATGCAGAAACAGCGAGGAAACTCTTGATCATCTTTTTCTGTTTTGTCCCTTTAGCCACGAGGTTTGGAGGATCATGGGGGCTTTTGTGAAGATAGGAACTCCGAGAAGCGATCTGCCCACTACAATCAGGGAGTGGCCTGCTGTTAAACCTCGAAATCCTCAACAATGGTGTACTAAGATTTTTCTTCATGCTTACTGTTGGAGGGTCTGGTTAGAGAGGAACGCAAGAATCTTCAGAGGGGAAAGCTCACCTACTCGTGTTGTGTGCGGTTCAATTGCACGTTTGGTGGTTGATTGGCTTGTTTGTGCGAATAAGGTGGAAAGGCCTGTTGCGGAAGCTTGGTTCCATCAGCTTAAATCTCGTCTTTTCCCACCGCGCAGCCTGGAGCAGTCTTCATCATCTCCTCCAACTTAAGGTTTTGCAGGTCTCTGTTTTGACCCCTGTTTGTGTTTTTTTTTTTTTTGTTTCTGCTTTGCAGGGGTCGGACCGTTCCCTCCGTGCTCTTTTGGCCGGTGGCTTTTGGTCCTTCCCGTCGCTCTCCTTTTCTTTTTCTTTCTTCCGTTGTTTTTCTGTTGTGTTGTAATTCTGTTTATTAATCCTATTTCATCATTATCAAAAAAAAAAAAGAGTAAAGGAGAGTTGAGAAAAAATGATTAAGTTTTGATTTGGGTGGCCACCCCATTTCATTTCTACTGTTTTTTTTCATGAGTTACCCTCGCTATTATTGAAGGTTACAATTTGTTAAAAGTATTTTTTTATATGTGAAGAAATGGGTATGGGGCGGGAGAGGCTAAAACCAGACTCGCTCCATACCCACCAAACGTTTTGTGGGTTTTGCCTTAGATAACCAGAGCGGAAAGCGAGAACGAGAACAGTAGCGTCAAAGCGTCAATTTCTCAACTATACATCTTGCATTTTTTTGGCACTTGAACTAGTTTTAAAACTTGTAACCAACCACCCTTCCGTTAGTTATCCTATGTAAAATTACTAGATTAGGGTCCGCCCGTTGGCCGGATTAATAACATTATTATCAATAGTATATAGGGATGACAATTTCGACCTGACCCGATTTACCTGAACTGTTTGGCCTGTTTTGGGGCGGGTCGGACCCGGCCCGTAGGCGAGGTGGGGCGGGCATGGATACCTCTCGTCGACTCGACCTGCCCTGACCCGCCCCATTCTCGACACGTTCTTGTTTAAATTACATATAATCTTAGTGAAATTACTTAGAATTTCCCTCTTATTATATTATAATTTAATTATAATAAAGTTGTAAATAAGTGAAAACCTCAATTTCTTCAATAATTTAACTACATTTTTATCATATTATGGTTTCTTTCTTTGTTTTTAATAATAATAATGAATATTTCTAATGTTTTTCGCATAAATTACATACTCATTGGGTCGACCTGCCCTGATCTGCGCCCCGTGATAAATTAGTCGACCTGCCATGGGGCGGGTATGAGTATCGAGGTACCCGCCCTGGACCTGCCCCATTGACATACCTATTAGTATAAAGAGAATTAGAGTATTAGTAATTATCTGAATCAAGTTGCTGTGTTATTTGCTATCATAAAAGAGTACAAATCATTCGTTTATACCAATATAAAAAAGGAACATACATCATATCTCTATAGGTAAATAAAAATTATTTGTCAAACATTTCTAACTTTTCAAATTATTAGCCAAATCTTTAGAAATATACAGTATTAGCCAAATATTTTGTAACACATCAATATATTAGTCATTTATCTAATATCATTAATAATTTTGTAATTTTTTTCTTAATGAAAATACTAAAATTTTGGAATGTTGACTGCCATGTGTATTTTCCAACTCAACATCATGTTGCCAAATCATCCTTCCTAAAACCATTCAATGAAAATTTAAAATTAACCATGTTACTATAGAGAACTACTTTATATTATTGTTGAGATATAATCTTACAATTTATTCAATTCTACTTTATTTTAGTTCATATAAATTTGATTTTGACTCAAATTACTCAGTCTCATTTATCTAACATCACATGTGTTGCAGAGAAAAAAGAAAGGAATATTAGAGGGAAATTGTTACCTAGCTAGTGTTTTGTTTGATGTTGGTGTACAATTCTTGTAAAAATACTCGTCATACTCATTTTCAACTTTTCATTGAGAGATTTCAATTAAATATTTTTTTAACCCAATTTTTTAAAAATCGAAGGTGAAACGAATGAGACATGTATGTTAAATTGGATGGATATTGAAAAACTCATAATTGCAGCCCCTGATATCCATGCCAGATTAAAAGGGGCTATGCACTAAAATCTCACAATTCTACACTATAGTTTATTCACAAATGATACACTTCCATACTACCATGATACAATCTTTTGTACTATCAAACATTACCACCATGGTATAACTTGTAATATATGTCTCAATTTTTTCCCCAACATATATTAAAGTAGATGTTATTTTAAATAGCATAATTAATATGTTTTTTTATGTGAAAAATTAAATTACCACTTAAAACCAAAGAGATCTAGTTTGGTTAAATTAATTGGAGGAAAATTTATATTTCTTTCATGATTTCTCGATGACAGTTATCAATGGTTATGCAAAATTGAGATACTCATTGGATCAACTTTCTATCGATGGTCATTTATGTGCTTTTTAATTAAAAAGACAAAGTCATCCTTTCTAAAATCATTTGGGGAATTTAAAATTATGCCTGCTATTATGGAGAACTATTTTATATTAGTGTGTATATTAATGTTGTGATAAAATCTGGAATGCTACTTTATTTTAAATTCATATTGATTTTGACTCAAATTACTCAATATCACTGTTTTACCATCACATGTGACATGTGTTGCAGAGAAAATGATTTGGGCTTGTGGGCGGATAATTAGCAATAGACTATATAGCCCAATCCTAAAATTGTAACCAAAACACAATTCTTGCCGATAAACAGAGAAGGGAAGCCCAACCAAACCCTCAGCGAGGTAATAAATAATGTAGAAAGACTTTTATGACCTTCCGTGTGATGCGGCCAGATCTCCTAATTTTGTTTTAACCCACTCTTCACCTAGAATCTCCTTATATAAGTGGGTAGACTAGAAATTAGAAACTATAAAACTTATGAGAACGGATCCAGTGACTAAGGGGGTGCTTAGTCACTTGACTAAACCCCTCCCAGCCCTTAGATCTGGACACTTCAATCCAATGGTTAAAAAGTGGGAAGGGCTATTTAATTAATGACAGGGGTAGTTTGGGTATTATGGAAAATTATAAAGTATGCAAACCGAATTTACAATCAGTACAAACCATACAAACATACGAACAGTACAAACTACAGCGACAAAACATACAAACAGATTTACAAACATTACAAACGTATGAACTGTACAAACAATACAAACTAGACCGACAAACAATACAAACCATACAAAAAGAAAAAACAACCGGGTTGACTTTTGAGACTCCATCCCTATATCGAGGGGCTCCTTCCCAAAGTCAACCCGGGTGTTTTTTAGACATACAAACAGTACGAACATGGTGGACAAAAATGACAAACTAGACCGACAATCCATACGAACGGGAAAAAACACCCGAGTTGACTTTGGAGGCTCCATCCCTATATAGAGGGGCTCCTTCCCAAAGTCAACCCGGGTTTTTTAGACATAAAAAACATTACGAACATGGTGCACAAAAATGACAAAGTTTACAAACATGGTGCACAAAAATAACAAAGTTTACAAACATTACAAAAAAAACCGACAAAACATTACAAAATAACAAAGCATACAAACATTACAAAATATGCCAACAAACATCACAAAATTAGCACTGTCGCCGGGAAATTCTTCTCCGGCGACGATGTTCGCCGGAAAAAATTTTCCGACCAGAAAATCTCTCTCTCTCTCGTATAATTCCATGGGGAATTCCCTGGGGGAAAGTTGCCGGCGGGAAGGGTCAAAAAAATACGCAGACTCTCTCTCTCTCTCTCTGCGCTGTTGGGTTGGGTTTTGGGCAGAAGCTTTTTGGGGAAAATTAATCCCACGGCCTTGGGAACGGAGGCGCAGGTCGCCGGAAAATGCCCAGGAAAAAGGGCGCGCGGATGCGGACGGGCAATTGGATTGTTTTTTTAATTGTTAAATATATTAATTATATAATTACTACATTACCCTTCATTAAAATGAATTAATCTGAACCATTAGATTTTAATAAGGTGGAAGGGCTGAGATTGACTTAGTCATGTGACTAAGGCCCCCTCTTAGTCACCTGATCCTAGCCCTAAAACTTATTGAAATTCTTTTTCCCCAAAAAATCCTTATCCCCGGCCCAAACCCAACCAGGAGTCTAGGACCCATTCTCGTTCTCCCTTCCCCCAAATTCAGATAGCTCTCTGCTCTCTCCGAAAAAACCTAGTCCATTAAACATATGATTTTAAATTGCCCAGCTTGCATCAGCGACGGCTCGGGTCGCGAGCGTCGGGGAATCTGACAATCTGGGAGTAGAAATAGAGATGGCTGGCCAATGATGGCTGGAGCGGCGAGGATGGCAGCAACCGGCGAGTTGGTAGAGGGCAGACATCTACCCCAGATGATGTGAACTGGGATAAGGACGTCGGCGATGGTTAGAATCAGCGACGATGGGAAGAGATGGCGGTGGCATTTGGTGATGTTACAGAGGCTTTTCCCCGGCCGATTCCGCCGAAAAAACAGATCGCCACAAAGTCGCGCTCTCATACTAAGCAATTCGCGGATTATGCTCTGCAAAAAAATCACGTTTTGGCGAATTAGAGCGGGATCGTGGAGGCTGTGTAGGCGAATTAGATTACATAAGTTTTACCCATACTCACCCTCTCCCTAGTCAAAGCAAGGATTTCACACATTAACGGGGTCGGGAGTGATCAGGTACACGCATTCATGGGTATGATTGTCATCCCTAATCAGATTGTCTTTCTTTTCCATCCGCTACTCCACTTATTTACAAGTCAAAGCGTGTGTACTTATTAATGAGGCAAACTATAGCTCATTAATGAGTCTAAATGATTTGAACTTTAAATTACAATCTAAAATAATTTCTTAACTCTAATTGATCCCATGTTTATATATTTTGTTGGTATAACACTATTTAGTTCAAAATTTTTAACTAGTTCACATAGTTTCTCTTTCAAATTATAAACTGAGAACTATTATTCACGTACTTTAGATGATTATATATTGTGAAGTATATCGATTATCTACAAATCAATTCATAAATTATATATTGATTCACTCATAATTAAGTCGCTAGTCGAGTTGGCGCGCTTGTCACACTACCCCCGTCAAGCTCACAATCTAATTCCAACAACCCACGAAGTCTAACTGAATTGCATGTCTCGCAAGTTGAATAAAACTTACATCAACTTCGAATGTTTAGTAAACTACTCGAATATCGAACGATATGTTTTTCGAGTCGAGAGAAGCGGAGCTGGTCTTTTTGCAACAATGCATGTCATTCTTGAATAAATAGTTTGTGACAGATTTAAGGGTTGCTACCCAGCCAGCAAGTCGGGTCGGAACAATTAAGAGCACAGAGAAGTAGGTTGGTTGATAGTGATCGATCGTGGTCACCAAGGATGAGTAAAACCATGTGGATTAAAGCTTGGGGGCATATTGATGGCTGAAGACAGCCGCAGAAAGTAAGAGGTCGTTTGGAAGTTGCGATTGTTAGTGTTGTATTTGTTAAATACATGCATTGTTCATACTTCAACGTTTGGAAGTGTCAAGTTGCAAAAGAATGCATGTATTGTTTTGTGTGGATCCCGCCAACAATAAAAAAAAATTGAGGGATTGTACAATCTCAACTAAAAGTTGAGATTGTTGTAATTGTTGGTTTAATAATTGAGCACCTTTACTTTTTCCAATTATGTACATAGTTCTTTTTGTTTTATATTAAAAGTGGAGGACAAATATGACATTTTCTTATAAAGTAACTTTATAACAATCAATTCATAAATTATAATCTCAACAACCAAACAATGTAATTTCAAAATGCATATATTGTATCAATGCATACATTTATCTCACAGTGATTCATAACAATACAACGATTTAACATACGCAACTTCCAAACGACTAAGTTCCATGCCGTTACAATAATATATACGTCTTTACTGAAGCTTCGCACCACAGGCCATTAGCCCACATCCAGGGCTTGCTGGCCCAGCCTGCCTCCCCTCTCTTTTCCACGTTCTCCGGGAAAAGTTAAGTTGGAGACTTGACTTTACAATTCCTGAATTCCTAATTATTGATACAATAAGCATTTGCTTAAGCTTGTAGCTAGATGCCAGCCGATCGATGGTCCTTGGCATGGGTACAGATGGTAATGAAGACGTAGACCTGCTCGCCGGCGAAGTCAAGTCTTCCTTAATTTCCCTCCCCGGCACATGGAGATGGAGCCGCTTGCAAGTTGCAATCTCAATCTCGCCACAAACTCCGGGGACTTCCTTTCTGCAGCTTCAGGAAGAGGTCAAAGGACGCGGGTGGTTCGATTCGATGGTCCCGTCAAATTAAAGCCGACCGAATCGGCCAGTTAGTATATGGTCCTGGATTAAGGGATGGTCAATAATAAAAGGGCCTGCCCCTATAGGCTATAGTTGCACAGATCAATTACAAAAACTAGTGTAGAGCCCGGCCCGTTGGCCCGGTAGCTTTGCCATCATGTTTATTTGTTGGGAGTTGCCTCGCTATTTAGAATTATGGCCATGGACTTCGTCTAAATTACATATAGAGCGGCGGTAATTTTTGCAGAAGAAGTACTTAAAAAAAATAATTGGGTGTTTGCCTCAAAAGCTATTTGAAGTAAGAGGTTGTGTAAAATGAGTATAAATGACTCATAATATAAAATATGAATAAAAATTCTAATAAAGAGTATTCAAAATGGATCTTGTTAGATTTCTTTATATAAGATAATATGATTTATAATTTAGTTTATTTTTAAATATTATAAATGAAAGAAAATTAAAATATAGTAAGAAAAATCTTGTATTTTTAAAACAGCTTTTCGCATTGGAGCTTCTGCTTTATATTATGCAAAAGCCCTTTTCAGCATTTCAAAAGTCAAGCTTTTAGAGTTGTTTGGTCCTATTTCGGCTTTTGAAGCCGAAAAACACTTCGAAAAGCCGTGCCAAACATAGGCATAGTTTAATTATTGTATTTAGCAGTAGCAAATCTGTGGGACCCATAGACTTTGAGTGTTCGAATATGTGGGCTTCACGAACTTGAAAATCTCACATCTTTATGTGGAATTGATCATGAACTTTGAAATCCACCATTTGTGACCAACCTATCCTCCATATTTTCTTTCTCTTCTCATACCAATGAGGGTAATAAAGGTCAATTTCACTTCATATATACATATCTCATTAACAAATTTTATCATGAAATCTATGAAACAAACAATGATATTTTTCAAGTCCATAATGAACCCAACCCTCATACATCCATGGGTTTTCAAAAATCAAATTTTATCAAACCCTTCATTTTTCAAATCCACAAAACAAACGACGCATTAATTAATTCGTTTGATCTAAACTCAAAATTTATCGAAAAGTTTTAATGAAAAAAGTGGAAACAAACATAGACATTGTCACATCGAGCTCCACTTGAACTCCCACAAGGCCACAACCTCTTCAAATTCTATTGCCAGTTTCAAATTGCTCTTCCAACTCAAAATGACTCAGTTTGAGAGAATTCCTTACTAGGCTACTCCAATTACTAGTGAGTAGTGAGTAATAGTCTAATATTATGGCAGAGTAGGTTAGGGTTCATAAAGTTTGAAGACCCCAAACCTATATACAACTCAACTCAATAATATCTGCTTCACATATCAAAACCTAGGGGTGTTAATCGGTTGGTGGTTTTTCGGTTAAACCGAAGCCCGAACCGAAAACTGCGGTTATTCACCGAACCGATAACCGAAAATAATGATTAGGTGTCGGCTTCGGTTGGCTGTTTTGGGGATTTTTGCTAACCGGCAACCGACGGTTGCAACACCGATAAATCTCGGTGCACCGCCAAAACCGCAAAGTCCTCTAGAGACTCTCCCTCTCTGCTCTCACCATCACGCCTCATACCTCTCCCTGAACTCCAAACCCTCCTTCTTCACTCGTCACTCTCCAAATCCCTTCAATCTCACCTTCCTCGGTGTGATTCCCTTCTTCCTCATACTCTTGTATTCCTCTATCTCTCGTAATGGTGAGATTTGGCGGAAAGATTTGACGGCGAGGGTCGTGGTGGCGACGAACGAGAACTTTGACCGGCGATCTCTTCCTCTCCTTTCTTCTCGAAGCACGATCCAGAACAGTGGAAGCAGATCCATCCCTCAGTCCTTCTTCCTCTTCCTCCTGTGTTCCTCCGTTTCTCCTTGGCGATTTGGCAGAAGCAGATCCTTCTCCGCCGTCCACAACGCGATTCGGCGGCGAGATTCGGCAGTCGGATCCAGAAATCCGGCCAGATCCAACTTCTGCTCCGTGCATGTTCATCGCCGGTGAGGAGAAGTATTGGGTGGAGCCTGGAGGCGCAGAATGGAGAGGGAAGGATGAGCAGAGAAGACTCGAGAGGGTGGATGCACTCGGTTTCGGGAAACCGATCAACCGATTGTATTTTGTCGGTGTCGGTGTCGGATAACCGATAATTATATCGGCGTCGGTGTCGGTGGGGGATTTGGCTCTTTAATGGTGTCGGGTAACCGACCCGTCGGTTCGGTTAAACCGTAACCGAACCGACTATCACCCCTATCAAAACCCACACCCCCATCCATTTCCTTTCACTGAAATCGAACTTGATTCCTCTCCCACCCTTTCCTTTTTCCGCCTTTTTATCTTTCCACTGCAAAAGGTCCTTTTCCCTTCCAGCGGCTCCTTTTAAAGAACGACACTACAGACTTCAGTACTTCACTGACCCAACTAAACTCCAATCCCCCCACCAATTCACGAGACCCATTGAGAAAAAAACAGAGCATCTCCTCCCATGGCGTCTCCTCCTCCCCCTTATCCCCTCATCCTCTCTCTCCTCCTCCTAATCTCCACCGCCGCCGTCACCGCCATCACAATCCCCATTTCCCCCTCCTCCGCCCCAGCCTCCACCGACCTCCACCAAATCCTCGCCCACCTCGCTTCCGCCTCCGTCTCCCGAGCCCTCCGATTGAAATCCACCCACAACCTCCCACAAGATTCCTCCCCTGTTTTCGCCACTTCCTTAGTCAAAACCCCACTCTTCCCCCGCAGCTACGGCGGATACTCCATCTCCCTCAGCTTCGGCACTCCACCGCAGTCCACCAGCTTCGTCATGGACACGGGAAGCTCCCTCGTCTGGTTCCCCTGCACCTCCCGCTACCTCTGCTCCCGCTGCAACTTCCCCAACGTCGACCCCGCCGCCATCCCCTCCTTCATCCCCAGAAACTCCTCCACCGCCATGCTCCTAGGCTGTAAAAACCCCAAATGCCAGTGGATTTACGGGCCCAATGTCGAATCGAAATGCTCCGGCTGCGACGCCCCTGGATCTTCCCCCAATTGTACCCAGACCTGCCCTCCGTACATGATTCAGTACGGTCTGGGATCCACCGCCGGTCTTCTCCTCACGGAGACTCTCGATTTCCCGGAGAAGAAGGTTCCCGATTTTCTCGTGGGTTGCTCGATTCTATCCGCCAGGCAGCCCGAAGGAATCGCTGGGTTTGGGCGTGGGCTCGATTCGCTTCCTTCTCAAGTCGGAGCCAAGAAATTCTCCTACTGTTTGGTCTCCCACAGCTTCGACGACGCGCCCGTTTCCAGCGATTTGGTTCTGGATCTGGATTCTGGATCTGGGAAGAAGACGGCGGAGGTTAGCTACACGCCCTTCAGAAAAAATCCCGTGACTTCCAATTCCGCTTTGCAGACCTATTACTACGTCAATCTCCGGCAAATCGTGGTCGAGGGGAAGCACGTGAAGGTTCCGTCGGAGTATCTGGAGCCCGGTTCCGACGGAAACGGAGGCACGATTGTGGACTCGGGGACGACTTTTACCTACATGGAGCGGCCGGTGTTCGAGGCGGTGGTGAAGGAGATTGGGAAGAGGATGGCGAATTTCACGGTGGCGACGGAGATTCAGGATCTTACTGGGTTGAGGCCCTGTTACAATGTTTCCGGCCAGGACACGGTGTCGGTCCCCGAATTGAGCTTCAAATTCAAGGGCGGAGCGGAGATGAAGCTCCCTGTGACGAATTACTTCGTGCTCGCCGGCGATGGGGCCATTTGTTTCACGATTGTGAGTGATAATGTGGTTGGAACGGGACTCCGGGGCGGACCGGCGATCATTTTGGGGAATTATCAGCAGAGGGATTACTACATTGAGTACGATTTGGAGAAGGAGAGGTTCGGGTTCAAAAGGCAGGTTTGTGCCTGAAATTAACGGGTATCCGTACCTTCAATAAGTCAGTCAGTCCGCCGGGGAGTTCTCCGTCCAGGAAGAGGATGGTGGACGCCGCCGGGACGGTTGCAGCAGCAATGGCGGCGGGCGTTGTAGCTGTAACGGTGGCGCGGAGTTTAATTTTTTCTAATTTTAATTACTTTTCCGGTGGGGGCAATCGATCATTGTTGGAATTGTTGGAAATACCGTTGGAGTTTTTTTAGCTATTAAGCAAAGTCAAGAAAAGATTGTAAGCGGGAAAATGAGGAAAGGTTTGACTTAATCAGTTAATCGGGGATTTTGTTGGATTAATTATGGGATTAACTGAATCTAATTAACGAAATTGCAATTATTACTGGTCTGACCTGACACGCTGGCATATAAAAAGGAATCATGTGCGATTGCGAATAGTGGAGAATTGCAATCCCTTCATAGTTGACTCTTCTTCTAATATACTTTTGCTCTTACAAGCAAAGGGAATTTATGAAACTATAGAAAAAGAGCCTCAAGCTACGAGAGTGTTGTTAGTTTAATTATGAAGAAAAGTAGGCATTATTGTTCTCTTGAGTTTTGCTTAATTATTAATTCTCATAACAAGTTACTGCTATTATTGTTATATGGTGGGGAATGGGAATAAGAATCCACAATCGGTTGGTTTCACTCAAATGATTTGATCCATAAGTAGGGCTGTTAATCGGTGGCCGGTTTTCCGGTTAACCTCGTAACCGAACCGAGACCGTCGGTTTTTCGGTAGACCGAAAACCGCAACGTCGGTGTCGGTTGGCGGTGTCGGTTGGCAGTCACCAGCAAATTAGAGAGGGTTGCGGTTATCGGTGAAAACCGAAACCGTGGCGGTTAAACCGAGACAACCGCGTGCCCTACCATCCCAGACTCTTCGGAGTCCCTATTGCAGTCGTCGACCCATCGTCACTCGCCACCGCCCATCTCGGCTTCCCCACTGCCGCCTTCATCCTCCTTCTCGCAGTCCCAGACTCCTAATAATCGTCAACATTGCCATTCCCCCATCGCTAGTCATCTCGCCATCGTCACCCCGCAGTCCCGCCATCACCCGGCACTCCGACGTCGCCCGACAGTTCCGTCGTCGCCCAAAAATGCCGACGTCGCCCAGTAGTTCCAACCTTGCCCAGCAAAGTCGATGTCATCCTGCCATCCCGACACCGCCCAGCAAGGCCGACGTCGCCAGCAGATCCAGAAATCCGACCAGATACGCCCTCTGCGTCGGTCTTCTGCTAACCGCGGCACCGACCCGAAACCGTGGCGGCGGTTTTCGGCTAACCGACAAGGCCGTCGGTGTCGGTTGCGGTTGGCCTTTTTGGACGTTACTCGGCTGCGGTTAACCGTGGTTGCGGTTCGGTTAAAACCGAAACGCACCGCTAACACCCCTATCCATAAGCATAACTTGGAAGTGGATGGATCTAAATTAATATAATTGTTATTTCAAATTCAATTGCACTTGAGTTGGAGTTGAATTTTCTCGTTTTCAATCAAATTTATTCATATTTAGTTGATACGGTACAAAGTATATTACTAAAACAATGTTAATATTACTAATTCATGGCAACAGAAGGAACATTAGATCGAATTTGGACAATGAAACATACAAGGTATCTATATGCTCATGTCACTGATCTATATCATTTGAACATACTATGTGTCAATAGTTTGAGCCGTCAAATAAGCCTCCTTCTTAAACTGATTTCACTTACCAATATGTTAGCTGAAATATTATTTAAAACTGCGATAAATCATTATAATTTTTTTTTTAAAAAAAGAGACTATTTCCCTCAAGTATATGGATCGAAGTCTGACAATCTGACTCCATTACAATAAGGCACTTGGTTCGTATAGTCCAAAACTCTATTATTGTTAGTCCACGTTGAATTTGTTAGCTGAATTTGAACAACGATCTCTTAATTTCATCGATCTTATATATTGTGTTCATTTGATATTGCTAATTTCATAAGTTTTTTTTTGTTAGTTTTTATCATATCACAATCGCAAATAAGAACTTGCATCATATATCTAGGGGTTGAAACGGATACCTAATCCCATTTGGAGAGTAAACTTCATCTCATGTCCCAAACCCATACGGGTTAACGGGTACCCATTGCCCGTACGGGACGGATAACGGGTACCCACAGGCATCCATAATTAAAAAAAAAATTCATTCAAACTTGTTCTGTCAATTAAGAAACAGAATACACCAAATAATAATAAAAACAAAAAAAAAGCCTTCCTTCAATTCTACCTCTATGCCGCATACACTAATCTAATCTTCCATTACATAAACAAACAAACAATTTCCTTTTCATACAAAACCAAACCCAAAATTTAACGGGGAAAAGAACATTAATTATCATGCTTGTCAGGTTATTAATTAGTGGAAAGCAGCCATTTAATCAGCAGATTAATTCTTTCCATTCTCACTAATGAACCAAAACTGTACTGCGCACACTCTTGTTGACGAAGTAGATTAAAAAAAAGGAGAAGTGACACAAACGGGTATTTCGGGTACCCATATGACCCAAACAGGTATTAACGGGCAATCCATTGTAGAAATTTTTTATCCCAAGTCCCATCCCGTAACCTATAAAAAAGATACTGGTACGGGTATACTCAAATACCCATTTCCCATTGCCCACCCCTACATATACCTAAATCAATATATTATGTATGTACTCTTCTATTGTAAGCTATGATTTATGAGAATATACTCAACACACTCAATATCTCAAACCAACTTATGTTGTGAGCTATGTTATCTAATTATAAGGCAACTTGGAAGCTATATCGAGTTGGATTCCGTGAACTACAATATCGATCCACCTTGTGACCTATAAAGAATTCATCTCACGAGCTAAGCTTAACAAGCTACAGAGTTAATCTTGTTCGAGAGCTACTCTCCACGAGCCAGCAAGTGGAGTATAATTAGCTCGCCAACTTGTGTAGTCCAGTAAGGCCTCGATCAAGTTTGGCTCATTTACTTACGAACTGGCTTGTTAAGTTACACTTCTAAGAATCAAACGAGTTTTTCCAATTCAAACACCGGGTCATTCGAACAACTCAGTTCATTTGCGATCCTAATAGTAACACATATATTTAGGGTAAATTGCAAGTTTGGTCACTGGAATTACTAAAAAGTTTCACGTTTGCCACTAAAATTAATTTATTTCATTCAAGGTCCTAATAGTAACACATAACTGATAACATCTGTATTCTGCAAGAGCTAGTTCATTCTATGAGCGCGAGAAAGGGTTGGACAGGCTGGATGACGTTGAAGATTGACCTGGCGAAAGCATACGATCGGATATGGTGGGAGTTTGTAAGAGATACGCTACAGGCAGCAGGCACGCCTTCCAAATTAATGGAGCTCACCATGGCGTGCATTACGTCAGCTGCCATGCAGATTCAGTGGAATGGTGGACTAACAGAGCCTTTCTACCCTCCGAGAGGTCTACGTCAGGGTTGCCCGTTATCACCATACCTCTTCACCCTCTGCATGGAGAGGCTTAGAAACCTGGTAGACGACTCTGTGACAAGCGGCCAATGGAAGCCGATCAAGCTTGTGAGTTCTGGCTCGCGTCTATCTCACCTGTTCTTTGCATACGATCTTATTATGTTTGGGGAGGCGACGATGAAACATGTGCAAGTGATTTTGAATTGCTTCAAGCTTTTTGGAGGAGCCTCAGGCCAGAAGATCAGTAAACCGAAATCTCGGGTCTTTTTCTCAGCCAATGTTTTGCCTCGCTCGTCATAGTCTGAGTGAAGCACTCGAGATTCCCGAGACAACCAATCTGGGTAGGTACCTGGGCGTGCCGGTTATCCATGATTGGATATCTCAAAAGCTACCTACACATAATTGATAGATAGAATAGACTCGAGGCTTGCAGGATGGAAAGCTTCTATGATGTCATTGGTGGGCAAGATCACGCTAGCGCAGTCGGTGCTCTCCTCCCTCCCAGCTTATACTATGCAGACAACGTTTCTACCGGCGAGTTTGCGTGATTATATTGACAAGAAGATCCGGGTCTTTGTATGGGGGAGTACAGACCAGGGGAGGAAAATTCATCTTGTGGATTGGGAGACCCTCTGTAGACCAAAGGCAGAATGAGGGTTGGGGCTTAGAGACGCCACAAGGATGAATGAAGCTTACATGTTGAAGATTGCTTGGCGTTTGCTCACTAACCCAATCGAACTGTGGGCCAAAGTGATCCGGTCGAAGTATTTTTGTTAAACCGAGGAAGGATTGGTGGCTCGGTCGACGGGAAGGTTATCTAACCTTTGGCGGGGTGTGTTGAGGGTGGTTCACCTTGTAGAGGAAGCTTCGAGTTGGAACATTAGAAGTGGAAGGGTGGCCAGGTTTTGGAGCGACCGGTGGATGGCGAATGAAATGCTCCTGAAAGATTTTGCGCCTAACCTCCCGGAGGAGTGCTTGCATTTGCCCATTGCCGAATTTATGCTAAATGGTGAGTGGAACAGGGAATTTTTAAATGCGTACTTACCTCCCCATGTTGTCTCGCAGGTCGAACTCCATCCGATCCCGGCGGAACCAAAAGACGACGTAAGGGTGTGGCGTTTCTCCCACACTGGCGAGTTCACCTTGAAGTCGGCATAAGAGTTGTTGGATAGCGGAGCTGTAAGCAGCAACAGGCATCCAGCTTGGCACACGATTTGGAGGACTCCCACCATGCAGAAAGTTTGGACGTTTTTGTGGCTGATGATTCACGGCAGGCTGCTGACGAATGCTGAACGCCAATGATGCCACCTGACGGACAACGACAGCTGCAAAATTTATGGAGGTGCCGGCGAGACAACCATGCACGTCATTTGGGACTGTCCCTTTGCGAGAGCTATGTGGGTGGAATTTCTGGATAGCGAGCCTGATAGCAGCTTCTTCGAGTCGAATATGAAGCAATGGTCTTTTCACTACTTATCAGGTCGTAGTAATGTGGTCGACCCTACTTTGTTTGCAGGTACGTGTTGGCTGCTGTGGAAAAACCGGAATAGTCACTTGTTCGAAGGTGAGCTGAAGACCTATGCACCAATTCAGTTTGACGCTAAGCAGCTAAAACATCGGATCCGCACCACTTTTGAGAAGGAAAGTCGCATTTTCGGAGCCGGGGGACTCCGAGAACAACGACTCATTGGCTGGCAACCACCTCAACTGGCTGGACGTACGTTAATAGCGATGGCTCAGTGATACATGCACACGAGAGCACGACGTGTGGAGGAATCGTGACGGGAGACGATGGCCGCTTTATCAGAGCTTTCTCAGCGAACCTTGGAGGAGGTTCGATCACTCGAGCAGAGCTGGCTGGAATTGTGCATGGGTTGAAGCTTGTCTGGGAAGAAGGGGCTAGGAAGGTGGTTCTTCAGACAGATTCCAACACGACGATTTCTCTTATTGAATCTACAACGACCAACCACCCACATTACATGAGCGTTGTTGAGATTCGTCGCTGGCTAGACAGACCTTGGCAGGTCCAAATTGAGCATGTGTATCGTGAGGCGAATTATGTTGCTGATTATCTAGCCTCTCTTAGACATTCCCTATCTGTAGGGATGCATGTTTTTTATACTCCCAGTACCATGTTGCTGTATTGGTTGTACTTTGATCGGGTTGGGGTTCAAATGCCCCGGTTGGTTTAATGCATTAAGGTTGGGGCGCCCTTTAAGCTCCCCGTTCTCGACCAAAATTTTTTTTTAGTTCAACAGTTCAAGTTTGGTCATTCTCTGTTAGCATCCGTTAAATTTTTCTGATGTGACAGTAAACTTTGACAGTTGACTGTTAAATGAGTGACATGTCAAATAAAAATTACTTAAAAAATAAAAATTAATCCTTTTAATTTCCACCTCAGTTTAACAATAAATTAAATTAAATATAATTACCAAAATTAAAATGTAATCCGTTGGAAATTAAAAGAATTAATTTTTATTTTTTAATTAATTTTTATTTTCCACGTCATTCATTTAACGGTCAATTATCAGAGTTGACTGCCACATCAGAAAAATTTAACGGAGACTAACGGAGAGTGACTATACTTGAACGGATGAATTAATTTTAGTGACAAATGAAATAAATTAATCATAGTGATAAACATGAAATTTTTTAGTAATTCAAGTGACCAAACTTGCAATTTATCCATGTATTTAATTAAGGTCCAAGTCTACACAAAAATGGTTATATCAATAAAGGACAATAAAAAAAAATTAAGAAGAGGGGAGAGGGGACCAATTTTTAAGTGGTGATGTGTGAAGTGTTCATCCAATTTGGTCACTTGGTAGAGAGATAGGAAAGCAAATGATGCAGTAACAACAACAGAGTCCACAAGCTGAGGTCTGCTCATTTGGACCACTCGATAGGCTTCGAAATCAATAAATTATACATATGCATGGGTGTGCAAAACTGGGATGGAGTTCAGTACATTCAATGTTTAAGTAGCCTTATCTCGTACTGTTCGGTTGGCCGGAAATACCGGATATCATATCCAAATTGGTAGACGGTTTAATGGGTAGAAGATGGTTTAACCATAATTAAATCACGAAAATATAAAATATTCTACCAACGAATTATCCAGTATAACTTTCGATACAATTTCACAATTCATAGTATGTACATGCTTATTGATTATATCGGTGCTTTTGTTTCGTCGAAAAATTACTTCCGATAAAAAAATGCTATATCCAACACTTTTTTCCACCGTTTAACTGGAAGAAGAAAGTGGTCAGCAGCCATACGATAAATAGAAGTCTCTTCATGAGGACAAGAAGTGAAGTGAAGTCACATGTATGTGGATTTGGCCAACAAACATATTGGGTCTGGAATTTGTAAGAGTGTAGACCAACCAACGCACGTTAGAGTTAGACAAAACACAGTGTTGGCGCTTCTGCAATTGGCTGTGGATGTGGTATCGTAATATTGCATTATATTACAGACTTACAGTGCAGGCTGGAACTGCGGTATTTGGCTCTTTGTTCTTTCATGGGGTAGGGGTTCGGTTTTCTTTTTTCGCTCGTCCAATATTATGGCACTTAGCAACTTGCATATCCGCTAGTTAATCACCGGCCGGCTGGCCGGCTGGCTTGCTTCAGGATTTCTTTTTGAGACATGTATTTATTAGGTCATCCTTTACGAAGGAGGAGCCACCCAATAATAGGCCCTTGTGGCTTCATTGGTTGGACCACACCTTTTTCTTTACTTAACTAGGAAGTCATTTTATTATTAAACTAAAAATTAGGAAAACATTCTGAAAACATTCTATAGTTTATTTGTTTTGTTTTGTCTTGTTTTGGATGGATATTTTTTTTTTTTGTCAAAGATATTTCTGAAAGCGCACAGCTAGATACGAATTGGAAAACTTTTCAGGCAACGGTAATAAATAATAATACATATAAGTAAAGGGACGACGGTGGACAAATAGCCGAATCATCAATAAGAGAGCATTTTTCGCCACCCAACGGACAACTCTTTATACCTGTACGACATGAGCAGGTTCTGACAGGAAGTATTGTATCACCTACAAAATTAACAAACAAATGTTCTTGAGGAAATTTGGCCTCAACTACGGGTGTAAGTTTGACCCTAAAAATCGCTGACCCATCCCGACCCTTCTTGTCCCTGAGGATCGGGACGGGTCAGTTTATCTATAAGGTCAGTTTAGGGACGGGTCAGCTTTTGACCCTATAAGGGTCGGGATAACTTAGGGATTGGTCACTTTTTGACCCTGTGAGGCTGTGACCCTTAGCAACAACAAATATCTCATACCACATTGGACCTCTTTGTAAAAAAATTCAAATTTTAGGTACTAAATTGCAAAAATAAAAAAATTTGGGTACCAAAATGTAATTTTACCACCAAATTTTAAGGACTTATTTGTATTTACAAATTTTACCACCAAATTGGATACCATAACATAATTTGTAAAAAAAGTAGTGTGCAAATTAGGGTCGACCCACTGACTCAGCCCGTCCCGTCTTATCACTTGAGGGTCAGACAAGATCAAAAAGGAGACATGAACCGGATAGGACAATTATCCATCTTGACCCTTCAAAGACGAGTCAGATAGGATCAGAGACGGAAATGGACGAATCAGGACAATTTTCAGCCCTAGCCTCAATCGACATGAAGATAATCACCTGCAAAAATTAGAATGACTAGCTTCTTTCCAGAAGTGCCGACTCCATGCCCTTTCTTCATCAACCCAATACTAACCCTTCCATACTTTTTTCTTCTTCATAAATCCAATACTTTCCGATTATTTTCAAATAATACTTTCCAATTATTTTCAATAATATTTCCAATTATTTCTAGTGAAGTATTCGTTAGTATTTTGGAGACCGGTTTGAAATGTAGGGCATGTGTGGTTGCAATCAATTACTTTGTCCTTGTAACAATTTGTACAGAAATTTAAGATATAGTCATTTTTCAACATTAAAATTAGTATTCTATATAACTAATATCAAAATAATATATCATATGTTGGTTACAAACTTAATTCTATTTTCATTATCTGACTTATTAGGATAGAAAACAAGAAAATAAAATATATTAAATGTAAGGACAAAATGATAACATCATACAAATAATTTATTAAAAAATAGCTCATTAGTTTTTTATTTATTTTTTGAATGAACTACATATTATAAAAAATACACATGATCAAATATCCATATGAGCTAATTTAGCTGTGGATAATTATCTTACCCAAACCGGTGTAGCAGCTGTGTTGGGCCTTGGGTAAATGGTATGATGGATCACGTAACGCAAGCCCAATTAAACTCTTATGCCGTCGGCCCAAAAGTATGGCGCAATGCAAGCCGTTGTTCCATTCCACAAAAGGGGGAAACCAGAAAAGGATATTTCTCCCTCGGACCTACCCACAAACTTTCGGCACAGCGCATGATGACCTGATCTGGGAGACTGGGAGAGTGGGAGTGGGACAGAAAGCAATCGTTTGGCAATGGCTTGGCTTGTCCATCAAGATGGCGCGAATAAAGTCTTATTTCATTTCATTTATCAAACAATATATCAAACTCCATACCCGAAATTTCAAAAACAGTTTAGAAACGTGAAAGAAAAAACGTTTGAGTGTTGTTCGTTTTTGGAGTTTCGCTCTGCCGCATTTCGGGTAAACTTTCTTCTGGTTGTTTACTCATTCTCAGCTTTACTGTTTGCTGTACCATTTCCGTCAAGGCTAGCCAAGAATGTGTCGCGTCGTTTCAAGTTCTGGTTCAGCGGTAATTCTTGATCGGGAGGACTATGGTTTTGATTCATGTTCCATAGCTAATTTTCTGTGGCTGCAGATACTTGATCAATCAACTACAGGAGATCGGCTTAATTGCAAGTTTGGTCACTCGAATTGCTACAAAATTTCACGTTTGCCACTCAAAATTGATTTATTTCATTTATAGTCACTTAAATTAGTTGAACAGTCCAAGTTCAGTCACTCTCCGTTAACCTCCGTTAGACTCCGTTAATGACGACCGTTAAGTGATGACGTGGCTAACAAAAATCACAGTAAGCATATTTTAATACTAAAAAACGACGACCCAACCCGCCACGTTATATTTACTCGCCATGTCAGCCCTACTTGCCCAACCTGCGAACCAACCCAATAATTGACCCAACCCCAAACCCGAGACACGACCCCCTGAATCTAGATTCTTGGCTCTGTACTATTCGCCTCGCAGAGAAGAAAGGGGAGAGATCCACCCTCGCTTATCGCTTCACTCCGCCGCTGGTAGTTGAACTTTCTTCCTCTTATTTTGGCCCATCGTCGCTAGGCTTTATTGTGTTGTGGTTGTTGTTTGGTTGCTGACAACTACTGCAGCGCCGAAGTTGAATTTGGATTTAGTTTGGAACTCTTTCGCCCTTTCTCGTTATTCCTTTCTTATTTTATCGTTATCTCCTCGCATCGTTCTTTCGATCATATTGTATGCTTCTAGATCGTCTTCCAAGTCCGGAGGGATTCCGTCATCTGAAATTCTGCTTCGTTTATTAGAATTTTGGTGGTTGGTTGTGTAGCATATACAGTAGGGAATCCTTCAATGGTGTTTTCAACTTGAGTTCTGAGTTCAGGGGGTCGGGTCTCGGGTTTGGGGTTGGGTCAATTATTGAGTTGGTTCGCGGGTTGGGCAAGTAGGGCTGACATGGCGGGTAAATATGACGTGGCGGGTCGGGTCGTCTTTTTTTAGTGTTAAAATATGATGACTGTGATTTTCTGTTAGCCACGTCATCACTTAACGGTCGTCATTAACAAAGTCTAACGGAGGTTAACGGAGAGTGACCGAACTTGGACTGTTCAACTAATTGAAGTGACTATAAATGGAATAAATCAATTTAAGTAGCAAACGTGAAATTTTGTAGCAATTCGAGTGACCAAATTTGCAATTAAGCCACACGAGATCATAATCATGGATAACCATACTTGGGCGAGTTAATAATGTTTTCTTGGGGAGAAGAAAAGCCACCTGGCATGTATTTTATTTCATCAACCAAAAAGATACAATATCCATTTAATGATGTTCTATTTATAATAATTAACTAGTTGTTGACCCGGCCCGTTGGCTGAATTATTTTAGATTTGTCGGCACGTGGAGCGAGAGTGAGAGAACGTCTATTCTCATATAATTATATATTTAAAATTTTAATAAATTATTTATTTTTATTAAATAATAATTAAATACATATTTTCATGCAAAATACTCAAACATCTCTTTATATTTTAAATTAAAAATATATCCAGGTCAAGAAGAAAATAACAACTTTATTAACATATTGAACAATTTGTTGTCGATTTTATGTATAAAATTATCTAAATTCGTTTAATTTTATTTATATAAAAAAGGTACATGTATCCCCCTCTCACTCCAATCCCAATTGTTTCCTAAATGGCACCCCGGTACCACACCCCATGGTATTAATGTTTCTCATCATCTTCTAATTTTTTATAGTCGTCGTTCATCAATCGTTCATTCACTTCATTCAAAAAGCCTATCATTTCCAAAGTTTCAATATTCTAATACATATACTTCTCGTATTCGTCCAAACAATTTGTAGATAAGTGGTCACCATAGTAATCTCTTCGAATTTATCTCTCTTATTCTAGTCATGAGTTCTTAATCCGATTGAGTTCGCAATGCTTATAAAAAGCCCAAATTCTACAGTATGGTAGTATATCACTCGCGATTAACATGTCATCTGCATGTTGATTTTGAACCCAACAGTGACCTTCTGTTGTCGTCAATTATTTTCCATTTTTACTCTCACGTAGCATATGCACGCTATTTCTAGTGAAACAACCACTCGTTTCCTTTCGGCTGCTTATATTAATTTACAATTTTTCCTGAATAATCACCCTTCACAATATAATAGTTCGGTAATGATTTTTGAATTCTTCCAAGTTCGCATTTTAGTACTCTAAAGCAAGAGTGCCAACTCCACTGTTATATGTTTTCTAGATATAATTATATCCAACAAATTTATTTATTGTAATTGGTTATTACCAAGGTTGTCAACAAAATTTAAATTGTTGACTCATTGAAGCAAATGGGTTAATGGTCAAATTTGATTAACTCAGTTTAGCCAGACTTCGCTCGGATATATGAAAGATTTTATTGATTCCACATGCATTGTGCTTAATTATTTACAAAATTGTTATGGTAAATTTATGTCCAAAGATGAATTAATATTTATTCAATCACTGGGATTGAATTGTCGTTATTAGTACTTTTACATCTTTCCTCTCGCAAATGACAATTTAATTCTCAATCACTTTCCTCTTTCTTTTTCTCCTTTTCCCTTTCTAGTTTTCTTTCTTTCCTTCCATTGTCATATCACATATTTCTTTCTCAATGTTATTTCACGCTTCTTCTTCAATTCGATTTCAATCTGCATAATTTATTTCTATCCTATTATGCTTCGAATTCAATCAAATAAAGGTAGTCCTTCTCGCCATATTTTTAATTACTATTAATGGTGAGTAGCTTATGGATTTATGGGCGTGTATAACCCATGTGTATCCGAAACCCGCAGGTACGGGGATGGGCTTGTAAGTCATTCCCCACGTAGGTATGAATTTAAATATTTGGAAATGGAGATGTAGATGATTTAGGTAAATCCTTCCGTTTGACATCCCTAGATATGTTAATCATATTTTTCTCTCACTAACCTGATACATTTTTCAACTAAAAAATAATCGTCAATTTAGAATTGAAACACACTTATATAACATGAATATTCAAATTTGCAACTTATAATTTCAAAGATTGGGTTAGGCAAAAAAGGGGAAACAGGAAAATAGACGTATTTTGTAAATCAAAGGAAAAAACGAAACAGTTTGACTTCCAACCCAATATCTTACAAAGATCGACCCGATGGATGTGTGCGGCCCATTTTTCTCATCGGATCGGAATCAAAGTGGGGTCAACCCACGGATTGAAATCTTAGTCTTAGGTTAATAAAAATGAAAAAGAAGCAAAACCTAATTAAAACTGATATTTTAAAATGCTCACTTCATCATCATAAATCACAAATCATCATCATCATTCATAAAATAAAAATCCTTCAAATTATATAAGGACGTTCTTCTTCCGCACCTTCTTTATTCCCTTTTTCTTGGCTTCTGCGTATATTGATGAAGGAATCCTTTGTCTTTTTGTTTTTTTATTTTTTAAGTCAGAAATCAAGCTTCTTAGGTTCTTTTCTGTGTATAACTGTATATATATTTGCGGTCCTAATATGTTTTTGGACCTGACTGAATGCTTTTTTTTGGTTATATGTATAATATGCCTCTTTACTTTGCATCTTTCTCAAACATGCCCCTCTACTATGAATCACATCAAATTTACCCTCATACATTAAAATGCTTCTCAAACACACCCTTCCGTCCGTTTTGCCGTCTATAACTGTTAAATTTGGTTCAACCAAATTCTGGTCAACACAATATATGGTAAAATACAAGTCTAACCTCATCGTCCCCAAATATCAACAACCTGAGACCCTGACTTCCAGTGTTCTCTGTTCTTGTTTAATCGGCTGCCTATTCATGTCCGGATCTAATTCCGAAGCCCATGATTTAATCCCTCGGACCCTTGTCTCCTCAACTTCTCCCCTCGGGTGTTTCTAGCTTCACTAACTCGATTTTCGGTCCTTCTTATTGTTTTGTAGCTCTATTACCCGCCGTAAACCTCTCTTCTCCATCCAGGTGCCGCCAATCCCACTCGCCGTCTCGAGTTTCGGTTGCTAGCTCACCCGCCATTGTTGTGTGTGTACGAAGGAGAGAGGTGCATCCATTATCTCTAGAGAGTGGCAAGTAACTGATTGCAAATACCATCGCTGCTGATAAGAAAGGAAAACAGAGGTTTTGTTTTCTACATTAAAAAACGTGGAGATCTTTTCTTGTGGTTCTTATATTAGGAATTATAAGTTCCACAAATCAGTGTTGGTTCGATCCTCTTTCTCCTTTTTTGAAATTGGAATTACATATTGGTGTTGGCCCATAACCCGCTTCTAAATGGGTGCTTGTGAGTAGAATTGTAAATTTGGATTTTAATTATTCCATTGAGGGATTGGCCGGAAAAAAAGCTAAGGCAATATGGGGTTGCTGAACGGATTAGCCAACAGTTGGAGAAATTCAGGTGAAGTTACCACCGACTCCTGGCAAGAGCAGACCGATTGTGGCAGAATAGTTCCAAGAGAGGGCAGCAAAAGAGGAGACCTAACCAGGGAAGGCTCTGACGATCGACGACAGTGGTGCGGTGGTGCCGGTGTTAGTGGGGAAACAAAGGGTCGAACCGTCGAAGGGGTCGCGCGGAGGAGGGGTGAGTATGTGACCGAGTTAGTGGGCAGAAGCCACCGTCGGCTCGACGGGCCATAATCTGGTTGGACCGAGGATAACGGTTATGGACGGAAAAGTAGATGTAGGGGTATGTTTGAGAAGGATTTAATTGTAGAAGAGTAAATTTGATGTGATTCATAATAGAGGGACATGTTTGAGAAATAAGCAAAATAAAGGGGCATTTTATACCTATAACCCAGTTTTTATTGATTAGGCCACAGGGAAGGCATTTACACGGCAACATCATTGAACAAAGCAAAAAGACCTAACTCAACTTATTTAACAAAGTCAAAATTAGTGGTATTCAAAGGACTGTCGTGATAATGACCTACTACTTAAATTCTATTAACGATGATATACAATATTATAAACAAATCGATCAAATTAATACAACAACCAAATTAACCACACTAAAATTTAATCATTTGATTAATTGGTTAATTGTGTTAACCAATATATCATACATTATCATTACCTGGCAATTTTTTTGCTTTTAGCAATCATTTTCACACTAATTAACTATGAAATATAATCACAACAACACATAGTTAGGGATGGGTAATTCATCAAAAAACTGACAACTGTCTTTGGTTGAGCATATATTTTCCATGTAGAATTATCAAACAACTACATATCCAAACAACTATACAATTCTATAAATCTAGCTTCAAAAATTGAATGCAAGTACATACATTTTTATTAGACTATTTCATAAATTAATTTGCAAAAATCATAGTTGAAGAAAATTTATCAACCATTGACAAGATTAGCAATAAGGAAACATGTTCTTTACATAAGATACAACAATTTGGTTTTTTTTCCCCAGTTTAGATGGTTATTGATAAATTCTTTTACTTCGAACGTATTAGAAAATGAATTTCTAAACTTAGTCTACCACATAATTATTTATTAGCATTACTAGCTGCAAAAGATAAATTTTACGTTCCTTCAAAAATATATTCAATTAATTTGCTTAATTTTTCCAATGAATCGGCTTTATGTTTTATGGCCCATGTGCATTCAAGGACCTAAAGCTCCATGTGCATCTAATAGTGTACGTTCAAAATGTTTTCCCAAGGGGATCCACGAGCAAACAACTACCGATAGCAATGGTTTGTATGGTATCGGTGGCGAGAGAACAACTAATCATTCATGGTGAATATAGTCTCACTATATAACCGGTTGATTGTTCATATACGTATTGTTGCAAATTCAATCTCACATCATACCAAAGATTCCAAAGAAAGCAAATTCAGGATAATGTTCATAAATTAGACGAGGTAAATTCTACCTTTGTTCGATGAATTGTAGCATAAGAAAAAATGAAAGACTATTGGAATACAAGAGAACAAGGAAGAGACAATTGATAATTGATATAGATGTGTCATTGTTGCAGATGAAGACGTAATTATTGATGGAGATTATGATGCTACTCACAGTAGAGAAAACACAAACAAAGCCAAAATTATGCAATAATTTATATAAAAGAGGAGTAAATGAAATTGTCATTTGAACAATTTTTTACCAGTTGATTACTTGGTTTGGGGATTATTTTGTATATTCGTTAACGATTTTAGACGATGAACCGGTTAGGGTGTGGGAAAATATTATGAAGTTAATCCTTTCTTATGTTTCCAATTACTAAATAATTTGGATGCTCTTATGCTATCATATAAATATGTATAATGCTTGACTTTTGCTTCTAATTTTATTTATTTCAATCTACAAAATAAATCCGACCAATTGGTTGAGCCTATCTTGCTTGGAACAATTACTATTGTTGATCATACCATTTACGAAGTGCATCCAGCCAACGGGCGGGTCCAAATCTAGTAATATATATAGAGGTTCTCATTAGGAACCCCATTAGCTGCAAGTTTCCAGCCTCCTGCGCATAGCACGGAAGGACCATTAGGTCATTTTATTACTTTAATTATTATGGGTAATGGGCCATAGTAACATAAAAGCTTTAATTTACAACCGAGGGTTCCATATGTCAAATTTTTTTTAATTCATTTGGGCCTTAGAGATCACAGATGACCTTAATTAATCTATGGGTAATTAACATGAGTAATGGGCCTTAGAGACACAAACGCAGCTTCTTGCTGTTTTTCGGTTCAGAAAGTGAGTAGGGTGGTGAAAATAGATCAGACCGTTTGAAAAATCGTGGATTAAATTGTTATTGGTTCAATTTTTTTTTGTGGTTGATTAAATAAATTATTCATTATTCGGTCTTATCGGGTGTGATTTATGCTTGAAATTTTCAACATAGACCTTTAATAAATTCAAAAAATAGTTAATAATCACTAATTAAAATGTATTGATTTAACAATATAGATCATAGTTAGTAAAATACGGTACGAAAAAGTTACGTATAAAATACGTTCGAGTATTTTACTTCATCTCTAAGTAAATGTTACGTTTAATATACGTTAATAGGTTGAAATATATATATATATAATAATTATTTTAAAAATAAATAAATAAATAATAGTAAAGTTAACAATTTAATTCATTAAATACGGATATTAAACGTGTTTAGTACGAGTTCCATCAAATAAATGGAGGGAAATGAAACGACTTGACATTAATACGGATATGAAAGTTTTAAACGGATAAAATACGTACGGGTACATATACGTGTATTGAACGGAGTATTTACTAACTATGATATAGATCGCTTATGTATATTATTAGAAGTCAGAGTGTTAAGTATTTTGATTGATAAATGAGTGTAAACTCTATCAACGTCTCTTAAAACTATATCAAAGTTACACGCAAAAAGACCATGACTATTTAATAGTAGAATATTACAAAATCGATTACAATTGACTCTGACCAATCTCTATTTGAACTACAAAACAAGTTTACTAATGATATGCCCATAAATAATAACTCTTATCGGTTTATAATCATTTCAATTATTTTGACTTTCGACATTAAAGAATTATTGTTTTTCAAATTAAATTTTCAAAAATCGATTCACGTAAGTTAAAATTGAAGATAATTTATGAGCTATTGACAAAATTAGTAAGATCGAAACATTTCTTTCTATCAGAAAAAATTCTAAAGAGATTAAAATAAAGCTTACCGAGACATGATTCTTTAAACTTGCATCTTAAAATTGCATGCATGTTTAAAATTTTAATTTGGGCCTTCTATATAGTAATATCAATGAGGCGGGACGGGATGGGTACCTTAATACCCTACCCACTCCGTACTAAGCGTTGGTCAGGTCGAATAATACCCGTCCGGGTGTGGGGGTGGGGTAAGTAGATCCACTCTTATATGTTATCTGAAAAAAGAACGCCCATATTTAATTCTTTGACAAGAGCACATAGAAAAAATAATTCATAAATGAATGAGAAACGTAGTAGAAGGAATAATTGAGTCTCAATAGTTAAAAGATAATATAGAAAATTTCTTTGGGATGTAAACATGATTTTAGAAAGGTCAAAAGAGGATAAATATCTGCTCCAAACAGGTTGGTACAGGTCGAGTCGCTCGGTTCATGTAAGATATTGTCCACTACTAATATACAATTTGGGTACATGGGTTAGTTGTGAAGGTTCCCTATAGGACAAGACAATATATATTATTCTCGCAAACATTAGTGAACGTCTTCTCATTTTAGTCATTACATTAAAATTGAAGAGAATTGATTAGCTATTGACAAAGTTAGTAAGAGGGAAACATGTAATTTTATAAGAAAAAATGGTACAGAGATCCAACTAAAGCTTTATGAGTATATGATTCTTTAAACTTGCATCTATATATTTGCATGCTTTGTTGAAAATTTTAATTTGGGTACATGGGGTTTTGTTATGAAGGTTCTCTGTGGGGCAGGACAATATATGCAATTCTCACAAATATTGGTGATCATTTTCTCATGTTGGTCATTACATTAAAATTTGTCTCTGAACATGATGATAAAGAAACCTATTTTCTTACAGATTTGTCTCTTAATGAAACTACAAATTTTGGAGTTTTAGAAAACCAAAATTTGGTTTCACAAATATTGTTTTCGTGATAAAAGTGATGGAGGTGATCACACCTTCAGGGAGTGTAGCCGAATTGAAATGATGAAACTCCAGTTTCAATCTAACGACTCATTAATATTAAAATGCTATCTCTTTCTCTAATAAGTAGGATAATTCGTATTCCTTCCAATGTAATTAAGTTGTCAAAGTTAGGAACTGGTGGTGCTATGCTTAATGCGACCTATCAACCAAAAGTTGAAGAAACTCTCTCAAGTACTTTTGTGGGAATCGTACAACAAAATCAAAAGACGATGTCAACTAGGTAGCAATCTATCTTTAGACGTCCATTCTTCTTAACTTTATCATTCACTTTAGGAAAATCACCATACCCATTAAAACATAAATTATGGTAATAATAATGTTTTTTAGAAAAGGAAGATACCATGTTGGGAATTAGTGGCTTCAGATAGAATAAACAACAAATCATTAACAATATCAGGACTTGGATGAAATATATTCTACTTGAAGTGTCATACTTGCCATATCATTAAAGTTTCGCTTTTATTGAGACGTGGGAGAAGCAGAAAGAGTCGGTCTACTAATGTTGGAGGTAGTTGATCTAATAATGGAGATGACCACATTGTTAACAAGAAGGAAGCGAATATTGATTGTAGATATCTTCATTAATGTTTGATTTTCTTATATGTTTTTATTTTATTCTGAGATGGTTCTCGGGCATGAGTTTGATTATTTAATTTCATCCTTACACTGAGTATTGGCTAGGATTTAAGAAAAAAAAACTCTACAATGTAGTTTATTTTTATGAACAAGTACTATTGTTGTTTACGCCATTTACCTAATTTATCCGTCCAATAACGAATTTAATATAAAACTAAAATTATATATAGCCACCCAATGGGTGGGCCCGGATCTAGTCTACACATAATATAATACACCGAAGGGAAAAACGGGAGCCTCATTTCAAATTTCCTGCAACGAGAGTGAAAGTAGGAAGGACATTTTGGTCTTCACAATTACTTTTTTTATTCATTAAAAAGATAGGTACTGGGATTCGAACAATGACCATTTTAAAGAAAAGCAAGGATCATAACCAGTCACACTAAGTACATTTGTTGTATTTTTTTAAATTAAAAACATATAATAGCAGGAGGAAAAAACCCTTCCCCCATTTCAAATTCCCTGCTCCAGGAGCGTTTGAAGGAAGGGTAGAACTACGGAGTGTCAATTTTTCTCTCTTTCCTCTGTGGAACAGGCCAACTTACCATACACATGCCGATTTAAACGTGTCCAGGAGTGTCAATTTTTTTCTTTAAGCCCTTTTATTTCTCCATGGTGATAAAATATATATGAAAAGGCCAAAACAATACTCCTTTTTATTGCTAAAAATAAAAAAATATAACAATAAACTAATGCATGGTATCTAATGGGCTAACCGCTAACCGTAAAATAAAATAGTTGAATGGGTCTGACATACACGGGATTTGGCCATCAAATAAAATAAATGAACATCATTGGTTTGTCATTCTAAAAAAAATTATTTTCTCTGACATAATATATATTATGCTATTATTTTATATCTTAGTGGCTAAAATATAATGTATTTTAAAGTTATTCAATGGTCAACCTCGACCAACGCAATTAGTCCAATTTTTATCATTTCAAATATATATTATATAATTTTTGATATCATAATGATCAAATTATAGTGTATTTTATAGGGAATCGTTTGATATTTGTTAGTAAAAAACTAAACAGAACGATCTATTTGGTTATTTTAAACATTAAAACGATGCTAAACATTTTCAGTTCTTTTTGAATTTGTATGGTTTAATTCCCGAATAAGTGATATGCAAATGGCGAATTGCAGTCATCTCTTTTCTTTCACTATTTTTTATTTTCAAATAGAAAGTTTAAAAGTAAAGAATAATTAGAATTTGGCATGGGTCAGTCAAACATGCTAAATTTCAAGTTTTGGCCCGTTTTGATCAAGTCTAATTTATAATCACATGGTTCCCTGATACCCGATAAAAATCTCAATCCAAACCAGTTTGGCATGTGAGTCTGTGTTTACCACCATTTTCTAGGGATACGACAACGGCGGTTCCTATCCCAAATCGTGTTGTTCGTTCTTGATTTCCTTAGATTTTATCATGGCCTAACAAAAATCAGAAAGCACAATGACGACAAGATGAAAGTTTTATAAAGCAAATTAATCGACCAACGGGCCGAGTAAAAGCTAGCAACGATTGTGAGATGCTCATTTCCCGAAAACCGACGGGATAGGCGATTTTTTATTCAATTTTCTGGAATTCGATTTCTATAAAACTTACTCCATCTCATCATATTATCAGAAATAATATTGTTTCACAAGGTAACATGTACTTGATTTTGGTTCATAAGACCGATTTTTTATTCATTGCATCATTCATGTCTTTTTCCTGCTAAAATTCACTATTTTTATCACAAGTTAAAAAAAAAACTATACAACAAACAGGCTGAATTTCAAGTTTTGGCCCGTTTGTTTTATGCATTGCAAATTTATTAGCATGTTGATGGAAATGGCTTGGAAAAAAGACATATAAGTTGTATCTTTGCAGAAATGTCCTCAAATGTTTGAATGCTTTGTGAATCAGGTTCCGTGACTTTTGTGATGGTGTATGTGCTTGACGATTGCTCGATGTTGTAACTACTTAATTTGAGAGTAAATCTTTTGATTTTCCCTATGAGTTGTGATACCAGTTTTGGTGGTTGCAGCATGTTGTCGTTGTTGGCCTGTAAAAGTTGTTCCGCCGGGATGCTAAATACATTTCTTTCTTTTTTAACAAATTGTGTAGTAGTGCTATGAAACAGACCTCCCATGAACGCTACGCTTATTATGGTATGTTCTTACTTCCGGTGGTGAGAAATTGTGAATTGAGAATCATATTCGCCTACCGCACTGTATTTGGTTGGTGGCTGCTTACTGTGCTCTCTAGAGTTATGAAACAGACTACCCATGAACGTTACCCTTTAGAGTCCATAACTTTGCAAAAAACCAAATTTAGGCAATCAAAGGTGGTGGATGTGTGATGATTTTTTATGGCTTAATTGTTTGTGAATTGGATATCTGATCTTTGTATGATTAGAGGAGATGTTTGCTTAATAGAATAATCCATTTTAATTCATGTTTATTTTTAACATGAACTTTAGTAACTCAAAACCTTCGAGACACATATCACCTACTGCATTGTATCATTTTGCCTGGGTGCTTGCTGTGTTGTCAAACATCTTTGCTGCTGCTGCTGCTACACTAACAGGGGAGTTAAAAACCCATGAATGTTTCCGTTTGACACAAACAAGAGGACTTGCTTCTAAATCGTGCACTAAAGATGATTGAGGAAACATCTCTGTTGCAGTTGATATACTGGAGACCATAACAAAAGCAACGTATAACATCAAAACCAACCATCTGAACTATTAGCATTGTTGCTTTACTCTTTTTTCGTGGTTGAGTCTCCTTCAAAAAATTTTGTTTGATTTTAGAAAATTTTGCTTCTGCAGTCCTGTCTTGCCACCAACGCGTTCAGTAGATGGAGATGGCAGAGGCGAAGGCTATTTTTGTGTTATTGTTGCTGGTTTAGGGATTGGTTTGTGAAGAAGAGGGAGAAGAGAGGGGGAAAGGGAAATGCAGGAGAGGGGATAACTCTTTTCTCCGACAAAAATGGAGTGAAGAAAGGAATTATGATCAGTAAGGATATGGTTATCTTACATAACGGTCTCTATTCTGTTTGAATTGAGCTTGGGAGGCAGTGATAAGGACGAGCTGCAACCAATTCATAGTGATAAGAGTGCTATGAACTGTGATCGTGTCTTATTTCAAGTTAGAAGGTAGTTTCAGTATAAGGATTATTTAATTTGACAAGTTGTTTCGTCCATGATTCTTGGTAGTTTCAGTGCCATTCTAGCCATTGTTTAGTCTGTAATTTTTGAGAATTGATGTGTGAGTAATGACTTTCACTTAGCTTCAACTATTATGTGTGTATTTATTGGCATGTGATAGAATTCTCTTTTCCTTTTCTTTGAATTCAGTTTCATACTCTAATTGTATCATTTGTACCTATGCAAATCATGCTCGAGATGACAACTCGCTGATATGGCTGGTGCAAGGAATGAAGCCATCATTAGAATTTAGACCGACAACGGGGAGGGATGCCCAGGACTAATTCAATGATGATTGATGATGGTATAATAAAAACTGCAGTCTGCATCAGCACCAATTCTAGGCCTAAGTAAAGTTATTCAACCCAGAACTCTACTTAGCGCTAAAAATTTCCCTCACCCAACCTTGATCCCGTTTGACCCACTTATGAAGAGTCAAGATATATGACTAATCCTCTCCGTTCGTATTTTCTTATTGACTCTTTCTGACCCTTTAGGTTGGGTCGGGTCGGGAAGAATCGGATTAGTGGGTCGGTCCTAATCAAGTGGAATCCCAATCCCTTCACTCTCACTTTATTTCTCTCTCATTCCACAAGTGGGTAACATATAGTAATCCGGCCAACGGGCCGTGTAATAAGCTAGTTGTATAATAATAGAGATATTCACTACCAAAGCTATAAATTAAGTTTATGGCTTCACCAAATGACGGTTGGGAAACCATAATAAATGGCGGTTGGGCCCAAATAGAAAAAGAAAAACGACAAGTGCGGTTGGGCCAAGTTAAAAAAATGGAGGGAAGGAAATTCCCAAAATGGGTTTCCGAAAGTTACTTTCCGTGCAGGAATTTGTGAATGGTGTGATAGTTTTTCTCATTTGACTTTTATTTATTGTGTAGATAACTCTGTCAGTCTTAATAACCATTCACAAGCTGGCGCGTATATATCTAAACGATCCGGCTTGACATGCAAAGATTGAAAAACAACTAGGGAAGGAATTAAGTAAACATATCTGCCAATTGATTGACAAATGAAACATGTAACACTTTAGTCACACCATTAAGAACATGGTCCCTGATTACATGACAAACAATTTTTATATGTTTAGTACGTTCATGGTTAACAAAATTATCAGCTAGTTTAATGGTAGAAAGACTATCATAGAATATCGGAGTAGCAATGAACAAATCGATATGTAGGTCATGCAAAAGATATCTTAACCAAATGCTTTCACATGTTAAGAAGCGGCGGATCCAGGGGGCTGCCCCCGGGTCGCGGCGTAGCCCTCCTCTGGATCAAACCTAGTATAGCACTTGTAAATTTTTTATTTTCAATAATTGTTTAAGTATTTGTCAAGATACGGCCCAACCCACTATGCCTCATTTCAAAACGTGGCCCAGTGCTCGACCCAGTCATGGATTTGTTGTTGATGTTAAGCTGGCCATTGATCTGTACTCTGCCTCCGCAGAGGATCGAGAGACAGTTCACTATTGAGTGTTGACACACTATGGAGGGTTCGGTCACACAACTGATGATTCCATAGTTATATCTAAGTCACAGTATCAGTCTTGTTAAAGCATGAAATAAATAAATATTACAAATCAATCCTAATCTATTACAAATATTCCTTTTAACTCCTGGGAACTTCTTCCTCGGACAACTGTTAAAGCGGCCACTAGGTGGCGAGTTTTCCGTCAATCGAGTTCATCTTCTGATCTAACAATGTTGTTTCTAGCTTCCACCTATTTGCTTCCAGGATTTGGCTGTAGACAAAGTGCAGTCTGTTGGCCATTGGGGAGATTGTGACATGTGGACTGAGGGAAGATCCACTTCTTCATGAATCATGAGTAAGGCCAACTGCGAAAATTTTCTTTCGTAAAGAAGGGGCAAATATCAGCCCAAGCCCAGCATTGCAATCCAACCAATCCACTCAATACATATAAGTCCAAGTCCATTCAACCCAAACCCAGTCGGCCCAATTCATTGGTTTGGTGGGTAAATGGGCTGGGTTGATGAGTTCCTGAAGAGTTATCATTGAGTGCTCGAACATTTCATGTCTTACTGTTTCAGTAACAAATTGGGTATCAACTGTATCATGTTTTGACATAATATTTTGTGATTACATTTTAGTACATAAACTTGCCGAACTTGACAAGCTTGTCCAGAACTTAATTCTAAGTTCATTCTGCCAATTCAGTTCTGAAAACAAAAAATGGCTATTTAACAAACTACCCTAGCTGTCACGTTATGATTTAACATCCAAACTTCTAAAACTTTGCTCCGTAGAGTAGAATCTCCATTCCTTAGCAGCTTTTTCACAGAGTTAAAAGGAGAATAGCAATAACAAAGCATCTTCAATTGCAATCAGTCCGTGAATAGCACACGGGCTAATGGATATGAATTAAGCCAACAAGTGTTGATTATTAGAAAGTGAATACGGCAAACATTGATGATAATATAGAATAGAAGGAAAGGTGCAACCTTTTGGGAAAAGAGGGTTTGTGGTACGTAATTCCCCATCACCTTTTGCATTAGCAAAGCTAAGGCTGTCATGTGAAAATTGCAACAACTTTTTTTCTCCCTTGATGAAACAACCTTTTTATTAAAGCCTGGCCTAGCGCTAGGAATCTAGACCAAATCGTATGACAAATCACTGTTTAAATTGTACTGTACGGTTTGGTTAGGACCGTTAGACCATTAATACAATTTAGTCCGGTCCGTGGTTTGCCTCTTTCACTTGCGGTCTGGAACGGTTGGTCTGGTCTAGATCATGATTAACCGTCCAGACCGTGACCAAAATTAAGTTCGGGCTGAGCCCAACTCGGCTCCTCCAACCCTCCAAATTCCAATGGGCCAAGCCCAATTCCATTCTCCCCCAAGTCCCAACTCTGCACTTACAGCCCGCAGGTCGCACTTCGCACGCAGCCCTGGGTTTCCAATCGCCTCGCCAGCTCGCTTTCCCCACCAAAAAACCTAGCTATTCCCAGCAGCTCCGTCGCACGATTTTACCCATCAAAATCCATCATCTCCATCGATCCACCATTAACCATCGTGGTCGCAGCCCTAGCTGAGCTCTTTCGGCATTTCGGCTGCTGCTTCCCCATCGTCGTCGAGAGAGTTCGCAAGAGTGAGGCAAGAAGGAAACATCGACCTGCTGCTACTCTCCGTCGACCTCCACCATCAACCTCGACCTCCTCCTGCCTTCCATTGAATTTGCACTTTGTAGTTTGTTGAACTTATTAGTATTGAACTATGGATGTTGTTGATTCTTAATCTCATGTTATTTTGGGTTGTAGACTTGAAATTGTTGGTCTTATGTTGACTTTTGAACTTTGTCGGATTAGATGTCAACATGTTTTTTATTTTTCACTAGCTAATATTTAACATTGGATAATACAGGTTTTGTTCAACATGTCTACTCGGTCCAGACCGTACTGGACCGCACCGCACAGGTGTGGTCTGGTCTGGACCGTATAGGTTATGGTCTAGTCCATGGTCTCTATTTTACCCTCTCGGTCTGGACCGCAGACCGTGTATATGGTCTGGACAAGACCGCACCATTTCCCATCCCTAGCCTGGCCAGTGGCCACCCAGCATACACACACATATAAAATAAGTGTCAAACGTGCGGGTTCGGGCTGGGTTCAATCGAGTTGCGGGTTAGTCGAGTTGCGGGTAGTCAAGTTTTGGGTTCATCGGGTTGCGGGTTCATCGGGCTCAAATTCATCGGTTTGCGGTCTCATCGAGTACGTGTTCAATCCTGTTACGGGCAAATATGGTTGCGGGTCGGGCAGGTTGTGAGCGGATCAGGTTGCGGGTTGTTCCGGTCAACGCATCGAGTTACTTACTCCTTACTCTTTACCAACTTACACAATTTATTACACTAATTTAAATTTTTTTCACAAAATTTTAACCAATTTCTTTCTACGTCGTATATATACTTAAAATTTAGAGAAAAAATAGTCAAAATGTTGAATCAATTTATATGACTTGCAAACTTGTCATGTAAGTAATTGGTAAAGTACACTAGCTAATAGTAATAGTGATGTCAACATTTGCAACCAATAGACACCATTAATTGTTTATTTGATATTTTAGTATTATTTCAGTAGTAATTGGAATAAAGTATCTCGTTTGGTAGAACCATGCAAATCTTATATTTGGCAAAAGCATAGTGGTATTCAGATCATGAATTAACATGAGTTAGTTCATGATACTATACCCTAACCTCTAATGGGTGACCCGAATCCCCAATTCTCTAACCCAAATCATAAGATTCATTTAATCTTAAAATAAAAACCAACGGTTATGATGCATCAGAATTGTAGGTATGATTGTTTGAATTACCCTATTAAATTTAGTAAAATTGTTGCGAGTTCAATCGTAACTTACTCAATAACATATACCTTATACACTTAACCCTTACCCTCAATAGACAATATTAAGTTAGTATATGTTGTTGATCGTATACCCTAAACCATCAATACACACTAACCATGTACCCTATATACTAACCACATATCATGTACCCTCACCATATATCTTTAGAAGTTGTGATTTTGTTACTATAGTTAATTTAAAGTGAAATTCATACTTTGATTTTCAGAACATAGATAAAAAGGGATCTTTGCTACACCCTAACCATATATCATATACTCTAAACCATATACCCTAAACACGTACCCACAACATAGATTAAAAAGGAATCACCTGTCGTTAAAAACTTCAAATGACTTCATATACGGCTTAAACGCCGGGGGGGGGGGGGACGGTACGGTATCGGTATCCCAATATCAAATACCGAAGTCCCGAATACGGGATTACACTCTAAAATCAATCATAATCCCAATCCCAATTTCTAAATATTTTGGTATCCCAATCGACATTTCGGTATCGAATATAATGTTCGTTTCTTAATGAGCTCGCTCGTTTACTGAGTTAATTCAAATATCCTGCACTTCATGAGTTAATTCAGTGAGATGAATAGAGTAAGCTAAATCAATGGCATGCACTTCATTAATGTATCGTGAGTTAAACAGCACTTCTTGAGTTAATTCAATGAGATGAATAGAGTAAGCTAAACCAATGGCATGCACTTCATTGATGTATCATGAGTTAAACAAAAAGGATCACTAGATTAGTATGTTTTTTTTTATAATGGTGATAGAATTAGAATAAAAAGAAAAATGGAACAGTACAGAGAAATGCGAGGCAAAGGTTCACAAAAAGGTGAACCAAAAAGCCCAGCAGTCACAGAGGGGAACAGAAACTAACAACAGCAACAACAACTGCGGAAAAAAACAAAGCAGAAAAGAGCAGAAAGAGGCGAGGGACAAAGAACCCCAGGAGAACTAGCTAATTGGACCGAGCCAACCCTGCTAGAAAACCGAAACAGAAAGCAGAGACCACGAACCCCCGACAGCCCTCCTAGAACGCAAAGACAACCCCAAGAGTGAGGCAACAAAGCCGATCAAAGGAAGAACTCAATCGCTCATCAGGAGGAAGAAAAGCGTCGACCGAGGTTCAGCAGATTCTCCTCAGCCCACCGCAAACCTTGAGATTTATCCACCTTCCCAAAAGAGATTGCCCAATCCAAAGCATCCCTCAGCACCTTACGAGTGACGATCCTAGCGTGCAAGCGAGCATCTCTGAATACTCTTCTATTTCTCTCCAACCAGATCTGCCAGCACAAAGAGTGAAGAAGTCCGAAGCAAACCCAACTGTTAACACTGGAAGCAGGACAAGAAGGCCACTCTCGAATCATGGATATAATGTCTCTACTTGGGCCTGTAGAAAGACCACAGACCCTTCTTGAAGCACTCCACACGTCCCTAGCAAACTCACAATGGGAGAAAATGTGATCGATGTTCTCCTCCTCTTTGCCGCAGAGCTCACATCTGTTGGCAAGCTGCCAGCCCCTGGCCTTCAAGTTGTCGATGGTGAGAATTCTCTTCTGCACCACTAGCCAAACAAAAAAGCAGATTTTTGTCGGCACAATCTGCCTCCACACAGACTCATCCGGGAACTCCGAAGCTCCGCTGAACTTGCCATCCACCAAGTACCTGTACATAGAACGAACAGAAAAAGATCCATCCACATCGGGCAGCCAAGTAGGCCTAGAAGGCCCACTCGACACACAACTGGCTCCTCTCGAATTAAGCAAGTTCAAAAGCTCCACTCTCTCCCTATTCGCTCCTCCCCTAAGATCAAAAGACAAAGGAACATTCCAAATGACAGAGTTACCTGAGAGGGACGCGGCGTGCGAGACCCTGGCGTTCAGAGAGCTAGAGGCAACAGCAACTCTCGGGAATTTCTCAGCAAGAACCACTTCTGGAATCCAGCTATCATACCAGAAGGAAACCCAAGCACCATTACCAGCATCAATATTAGCCATCTTCCAAAAATCATCATACTCTTTGGAGATATTTGCCCAAACTGAGCCTGAGAATCCCTGACGGCATCTCACAGTGCGCCAAACAGAGTGCTGACTAGGGAACTTAATGCTGATCAACTCCCTCCACCAACTATTGCCCTCATTGGCGTACCGCCACAACCACTTCCCTAACATAGCCCTATTAAAGGAATCAAGGTCAATGATCCCAAGGCCACCCCGCGAGATAGGAGCTTTGCAGATATCCCATCTAACCAAAGCAAATTTCTTAGTATCACCCGAACCGCTCCACAAAAACCTTTTTTGAACACCCTCCAATCTTTTCACCACAGAAGAACGAGCACGAAGAAGAGAGAAGAAATAAACCGGTTGACTCGAGAGCACAGCCTTGATCAAAGTTAATCTGCCTCCAAGGGGAAGATATTTACCTTTCCAACCATCGAGCCTCTTCTGATATTTGTCCACAACTGAGTCCCACACCGAGATAGCATTAGGATTTGCGCCAAGAGGGAACCCCAGATACTTGGAAGGCTCCCCACTCCAATTGCACCCAAAGCTAGAAGCAAAAAACTCAGGGTTTGGGATGTCCCCGACTGTGAACATCACCGATTTCTCCAAGTTAATCCTGAGGCCAGTGACCGCCTGGAAGCAAACCAGAGTAGCTAGAATATTAAGAACCTGATTATACTCCGCGTCGCAAAAGATTAATGTGTCGTCTGCAAACAACAAGTGAGTCACCTCTCCCCCACCATTCTCCTCGTTCATAAAGAAACCAGAAATCTTCCCACTGCTCCTAATCCCAGAGTATGTTAATAATAACAAATGAAATATTCTAACTGTAATTAACATTCTCCATTTCGATTGTTTGCATGACAATACAGCAGCAGGCACATCTCAGTTTCAGCATATCTCACCAAAAATTCTGTCAAAATCGTTTCTTTGGTTTGAATAAATCATAATTCATCATGGAGGTTTACCAGTCGAAGCTTCTATTGGTGTTCACTGTCCAACTGTCCATTGCTGCTCTGCCTCTGCCTCTGCCTCGCGCATCTCCGTCTAAATGATAACCTGAATACCCACTATGGAGCATTTGGAGGGGGATTTGGATACCGTCCATGAATGTATTTTCTACCAAATCGCTGGGGAAGATACATCCCAACCTTCACCCATGTATATAATAGTGGATTGCATCCCTTTAAGAGATCAAGTCCAAAAGAGCTCCAAGTTGTGGACCAATAAAATGGGTCGTAATTTTGCTTATTCTAGCGCAGTGGAAGCTCCCTTTGGGGAATTTAACTAGATGAGCCCATCGAGCAATTATCAAGCTATGCTCGAGTTGAGCGAGTTGCTAATTTATTTCACGAGTTGAGTTTCAAGCTCGAGTTGCTAAGTTATTTTACGAGTTGAGTTCAAGCTTGAAAAGTCAAAAGCTCGTGATGAGTTCGAGATGGGAATTGGGTCATCCAGGAAGTATAAAATTGTTTAATAAAAAAAATATATGAATTAATGTTTATGATAAAATTCTGGACAAGGCACTAATATTATAAAAAACAGTTTGTGGGAGATGAGAATCGGGCTTAATAATAAAGATTTGTTAACAACAGCTTGTGGGAGATGAGAATCAGACTTAATAATAAAGCTTTATAAACATTAGCTTGTGGGTGATGGGAATCAGGCTTAATAATAAAGCTTGTCAAAGATGAGAATCAAGCATTGGAACATTGATGCATCGAACTGGGGGAATTTCCTCTCCTTAGACAATTAATTGAAAACATTGTGATAATCAAATTGATAATTAATTAAACTCTTAAACTATCATAAGTAAACATTGTAATAAGCTTTCTCTCTCCTTTCTCTTCCGAAAAAGAAATTGAACACAAAATTTCTCTCTTATTTGTCTTTCCATAAATAAAAAACAGCTAAACTTCTCACATTTTCTCTTCCTATAAATAAAAATCACCAAAATTTCCCTTCTTTATTTTTCCAACATTTGAAGCACCAAATTTTCCTGCTCTTTTTTCACCAAAAAGTTGAAAACACTATAATTTCTCACTTCTTTTTCTTCATACAAACCAAAGCAACAAAACTCCCTCTTCTTTCTTTTCCCAAAAATTCAAGCACTAAATTTCTCTATTCTTTTTTTCCCCAAAAGTTGAAAACACCAAAATTTCCCACTTTTTCCTCTTCATATAAATTAAAGCACTAAAGATCCCTCTCCTTTCATTTTCCAAAAATTTAAGCACCGAATTTTCCTCTTCTTTTTATTTCCAAAAGGTTGAAAACACAAAATTTCCCACTTCTTTTTCTTTATGCAAATCAAAAGCACCAATACTTCCCTTTCTTTTATTAAAAATACATAATTTCAACTCATTTCATTTTTTGAACTTTCCTTTATAAAATGAAAAAATAGTTTTACTTAGACTTACAACAAACAAACTTCATTTTGAAAGACCATAAAATATATAATATAGTAATTATTCTAGTCAATTGGGTTCGGGTTAATCGGGTTAATAGGGTTGTGGGCTAGTTAGGTTACGGGTTAATCGGGTCATGAGTCAATCAGGTTGCGGGTTTGAGGGGTTGCGGGTCAATGACTTTTAGTCAATTCGGGTTATGGTCGGGTTGCGGGTCGGATTAATCGGGCGGGTTAGTCGGGTCGGGTTCTGTTTTGACACCAATACACACACATACCATTATTATTAAACACCTCATTCTACCAAAGGTAAGATAGCCTACGGTAAAGCTGGCGCGACAGTGAAGGTTTGGGAGTTGCAGATCCCAGGTTCGAATCCAAGCGAGGCCCGCTGGTGTTCCCGGAGGTACAAGGCTGCTGGGGCGAAGCCCCGTTGGCTCGAATTTAATTGCAGGTGGCCCCGAGGTTTAGTAGGACCCGCTGGTGTTCCCGGAGGTACAAGGCTGCTGGGGCGAAGCCCCGTTGGCTCGAATTTGATTGCAGGTGGCTCCGAGGTTTAGTAGGACCCGCTGTCACAAAGTGGCATGTGAGACTGAGGTTCCTGGGTAATAAAAAAACACCTCATTGTAATATGTCGTTCAATATTATAAACTATTTAATTTAGGGGTGTTGTGATTGTTTTCTTGAGATTGTTATTACACATGTATTGTGATTGTTTTCACAGGTCGCATTACGTAAAATACAATAGTCATTGCGTAATGGCTACGTAAAGTGTCCTTATCTTATGTAACAGTTATAATTAACTATTTTTATCAATTTCTTAGGATTTTTACGTGATTGTGATGATTTTAAGCTATGATGTACGTTCAGCAAAAATAATTACTACATATTTGGAATGATATATGCTTGACATTTCAGGTTAAATTTTTTGGCGTGCTTTATTGATTTATTATATATCTTTCTCACAACATAGAAGTTTTTACTTCCCATTTGATAACTAAATAAAATTAGGCGAAAAATGTATTGATATTAACAATAATCCGGCCAACGGGCCGGGCACTCAGCTAGTGAAGAATTGGAAGAAAAACTTAAATACGTGTGAACGCACAAACCAGTGAAAACAGAATGCTAAAAAAAATTGGTGAATCGAGCCCATCACCCGTTGGAAATAAAGAAGGGTTAAGAAATTTACCACCAGACTACATGCAATTAACCTAAATTGGTTTGATACAAATATTATTTTTAAAATAGACCCTGCTTGATGTTAAGCCAGCCCCTGCCTGATGTTAGCCAATCCTATATACGGATGATAGTTCAAGCTAGAGTTTGGTTATGTTTCTATTGACTCGATGGAGTTTTTGGTATGTTTATTGATCCTTCAATTCAAGATGCTTAATTTAATTTGAAGCTCAAAAGCAGGGGGGAAAATGAGCGGCCCTTTTGAGTAGATAATGCCATAATTTGCTTTTAATATTGCTTTTTCATACAAACACAGTGCTGCATAGCTTTACTTAAAGCCAAAAGAGAAAGGTGGATGGAAGGAAGCAGGAAAAAACAAAGCGGAATACCCATCATCAGGTCTCTAACTTCATTGTGTTTTTCAGCAATCAGAGGAAAAAAAGAAAGAAATTGAATGGCTTGACAGTTAAAGAAGAGAAAAGATAGATAATTATAAATCATCGAATGAGTTAAAATGACATATTTTTATGTTTGTTTTTAACGATCAATCATTAAGAGGAAAACTATAAGATAGAGTCGTGTGCTCCAACCAATTCAGCAAATATTCGTAGGTGAAGATAACCTCGAAGATACACGAAAGAGTACCCTTCTCGAGAAAGATAAACATATCACCTTTCTCTCTCTTGCTTTCACTTTGCTACACTTCTTTTTGTGCCCAAACACTAGAGCTAGATTGATTTAGCCCTCAACTCATTGTTTCTCTCTTTATGGATCACTTTTGGTTATAGTTATTGTGTGATTAAAAAAAAAAAGAGCAACTGTTATCTATTGGTGAGAAAGGAGAGAGTACAGGAAAAAATGGTTTCTTAGTTAGGGTAGCTAGGGTGTGTTCTAAGCAACTTATTGATTCTCTACTTTCATTCAAACACTGCTGCTTTTTCTAGCAATATTAATTTTTTGCCTGCTGGGGAATGGAATAATGCTTTGTTTGTTCAAAAATTATTTGGTGGCACCTTTGGATGTCTTTTTAGGCTAGCAAAAGATAAAAGCTTTTTGACTGGAACCGCTAACTATACCAGACCCACTGAAAGAATAATCAGTTTGGGGAAGATTTTGGATTATAGTCTTTATTAAGGCTTTTTCTGTGGTGTTTTGTTTTTTTGGGTCCTACTGATCATCTAGTACACATGAAATTCATACATTGGTATTGTTTGTTTCCCATTAATGAGAGAGCCTTTTGGGTTCTAAAGATGTGCCTTTTTTTATACTTGGATGGTCGAGATTGAAAGTACTGTTGATCACCTGTTCTGTTTTAAGACCTGATTCAGTAGGAGCTGTTTGAACTTCTGAAAATTTTATTATTATTTTTGTTGTCATCGTGGTCTAGAATGATGAATTCTTATTGAGAGTAAATGAAAAATACATAGATCAAGAGGGGCAATAACCCTCCTTCAGTCATCCTGATAACAAAACTTAACAAGCGTTGACCACATTTCAAAAGAATTGCCCGTAGAAAAACACTCTATGAAAATAACCAATATGTATCTCGTACTACGCCATCTGTATGATTTTCTCATACAACACGTCCAAACCATTAATTCGTCGCTCGATGAGAGCTTTTGATGAGTGGGAAGCCATGTCTCAGTGGAGTAACATATGTTCTAATCTAGATAGTATCTTGCAGTCGAGATTGATGAGAGTCTCCAAACACCATCTTGTTTCCCTCCATCGTCCAACCAAACCTCCCAAGAGACAACAAATGGAAACAACTCAGCGAATTATGCCCAGAGGGATTTCCTTAGGTCAAATTGGTATCTTCTCTCTAGCTCATTAGATGTATAGAACCCTACACGGTCGTTTCATGTCTCCTTGCTTTTTTGCTTTATGATGTATGAAAATTTTATGTGTTTCGCCATCTTTGGTTTTCTCAAACAAAAGGCGAATGAATGAGAAACATTCCTTTGATCATGATATTGATTATCATTCTCCGCAAAAGACACCATGGATCCATAGTACTCTTGAATCCACTTTCTCTGTTATTCATGATTGTTAGCATATAAAATTAAAGCATATGATCATTTCTCTTCTTCCATATTCTCTTCCTCATCCTTTTCCTCTTTATCTTTCTACTATTCTTCAGCCTTACAAGTGTTTTTATGACTTGCTGCCCCCTCTCTTTAGCTAGCTTTCCCTCTTCTCGATCTCAAAGAAGGCTTTACATACATACATAACCGGTAAAACCAAGAAGTAGATTTTGGGAGGGAATTATCGCAGTCTGTATAAAACTGGTTAAATAAGTGGAGAAGATAATTGATTGAGGAATGAAAGGATATATCCAGATGATCTCTCTCGTTTACTGTGTGTGTTTGAATATATGTCTATTGTATGGTTTTTGTTTTTGGGGATCATTCTGTTGAAAGAATCTGGTGTACATGGATTCATTATATTCATTCGAGGTATATCGAGCTAGCTAGCTCTCCTTTCTATGCAGCAAGGCACGCTAGCTATGGCGAATATATATGTGCCCACTTCCCATATTGTAACAGCCACCCTCTTTAATCTTTATATCGTCATCCCACCTCAAAATTAAAGCGCTCTCTCTCTCTAGCTAGTGACCAAACTCCGCAGTAAATAATAAAAGATGCAGTGATCCAAGGCTTCTCCACTCCTAGCTAGGAATGGCAATGGACAGATTCGGGACTGGATATTTCCATACCAATATCATTCTGTCGCAGGTTAAATTCAGATGTGGTAATTTATATGGGGTGTGAGTCAGGACATGTCGACTTATATGAGTATGTAACTTAAAAAGAAAGCAAAATATTTAGTTTTTCCATTATACTCCCATGAAACAAGTTATAATATTGTAAATGTAATTAAAATATTCCAGAAGTTGAGATTCTAGCATATCTACAACTTTATTATAATGAGATAATAAAAGTAACTTTTAAGTAATTTGTGTAAAATTACGTGTAATTTAAGCAAAAACGAATAAGAATGAGGCAATTCAAGACACGTCAGGGCGAGAAGAGTACCCATGTCCAATGACATAGCCATTCACTTAAGGTGGATCCAAAATAAAATTAAAAATATAAAAAATAATTTTTTATTAATATTCAAATGACTCACTATCATTTTTTTAGGAAATTCCTACAATACCTTCAAGTTATGGTAACTTGATGTTTTTGACCTGCTATAACAGGTTTCACAAGTCGCATTACGTAAAATACAATAGGCATTACGTAATGGTTACGTAATGTGTGTTTATCTTACGTAATAGTTAAAAAATGTCATTACGGAAACCTTACGTAATAGAGACTCATTTTACGTAATGAATATTAACCTTTCGTTACGTAATCTGTTGAATCATTACGGAAGACTTACGTAACACTTCTAATTTAACTGTTACGTAAGAAATAACTATCGTTACGTAACATTTACGTAATAGATGCATAGTTTACGTAACAGTTGTAAAGTGGCATTACGGAAGCCTTACGTAATGTGGTAAGTCATTACGGAAGTCTTACGTAACACTTCTAATTTAACTGTTACGTAAGAAATAACCTTCGTTACATAACCTTTACGTAATGAGCGTGTATTTTATGTAACAGTTGTAAAATGTCATTACGGAAGCCTTATGTAATAGACGATGCTTTTACGTAATGAATATTAACCTAGCATTACGTAAAATGATAAGTCGTTACGGAAACCTTCCGTAACGCTTCTAGTTTAACTGTTACGTAAGACTAACAAGCATTACGTACTTGTTACGTAATAAACATTAGTTTTACGTAACACGACCTATAAAACCTGCTATAGCAGGTCAAAAACGTCAAGTTATAGTAACTTCAAGGCATGGTAGGAAGTCCCCATTTTTTTATAGTTTGTTAACATATTTTCATTTGAGGTTGGAAAATTTGATACTACATTCAAAATTTGTAAATTTTCAGTAAGAAATTAGAGACACATTTTTATTGTGAAATTTAGAGTTAATTATATGATATGTAAGGTTAATGCGTGCCACAAAATTCTCTATGGTTTATTGATAGACAAGTAACAACATGAACCTGAAGTATAGGGATCGAGTATTATGAATTGTATACAATTGTTGTTACTTTTTAGTGTCCTTATCTAGAGCCGAGGTGGATCTCGGAACCCATCCTATTGCAAGATGGCTTCCCCACTGCCCATGTCTATCATGACTTACCTGCGAAACCGATATTATCAAAAATAAATCAAACAAATCAAGTAGAACGGACCAGATCGAAATTGTCATCCACATCCCTCTCCTTTTTCCTTGTCTCTCTCCCTCTGATCTACACGATCGAGGACTTGACTTGAGTTACGTACAAGCTGAAGCATTATTACCCATTAATCAAATGTTTGTTTGAATGGAGAGCCGGGAATCGATAGCCATGCACGTTGAGGTCGTAGTGATTACGAACGAAGGGTCTTGTGCGTGACGATTGTCTGTTTGTGTAAGATTCCTGCCTGTGCCTGAGGAAATTAAATGATAGCAGCAGCAGAGCAGGAGCTGTCATACTGATTACGGGTTGAGGGAGATGAATGAATTGTCGATGCATGGCATGGGTTTTCTTTTTTGCTTTGATTCTGGAGGGAATTTACGAGTCGTAATCCCCATGCCATGCAATAATTAACACATCTTCATTTCATCTCATGGGCTTGCTTTTCTGTATATATATTATTCTTTGTTCGTGCTTTTTGTTTTGGGTTGGGGGAAGAGTTCCTTTTGTTCTTCGTAGTAGCCTAGTAGGGAAGGTGGCGAAGGGTAAAGAGAAAACCGTTCACAGTTCCCGATTCCTTTCCTTTGCATTCCCTTTCCCTTTCCTCACTAGTTAATTCTCAAAATATTGATTTTTTTAATTTACCACGAATATACAAAAAAATACAAATATAAAGCTGAGTTGCCTTTGATACTCTCTGCTGCTTCAAATCTGCATTCCTCTCCTTCTGCTTTGTCACCACATGCATTCCACTTTCCACTACTACAGCTACCCCATCCATCACCCTTTTTTTCACCCTCTCCCTCAAGAAAAGCACCTTAATCCCCTTAGCTTTCTCCCCCACAATATATTTCCACCAAACTTCCTTCTCATCTCCCCCTTCCCCTTCTTCCTCTCTTCCACCATGAATCCTACCACCTAACAAAAAAACCCATCACACTCTCCCCAAACCAACAAACAACCAAAAAAAAAAATGAGAACAGGAACTTGCACAGTGCAACAAGCCCTAACCACCGAGGCAGCCACGGTCGTGAAACAGGCCGTGACCCTAGCCAGAAGAAGGGGTCACACGCAGGTGACCCCTCTCCACGTGGCCAGCACCATGCTGGCCGCGTCCAGTACTGAAGGGCTCCTACGAGCCGCGTGCCTCCAGTACTCCCACAACCACCCTCTCCAGTGTCGAGCCCTCGAGCTATGCTTCAACGTCGCCCTCAACCGCCTCCCCGCCGCCTCCCCTCACCACCACCATCACCAATTACCACAATACCCTTCCATCTCCAACGCCCTCGTGGCCGCCTTCAAGCGGGCCCAGGCCCACCAGCGTCGCGGCTCCTCCGTCGAGACCCAGCAGCAGCCATTGCTCGCGGTGAAGATCGAGCTAGAGCAGCTCGTCGTGTCCATCCTCGACGATCCCAGCGTCAGTAGGGTTATGAGGGAGGCCGGGTTCTCCAGCACCCAAGTCAAGAGCAACGTCGAGCAGGCCGTTTTTTCTCAACAGAACGATGGTAAAACGACTACCAAGGAGAACAAGTTGGTGGTTGATAATGATCAAGATGTCACGAGTGTGATCGAGAGTTTGGTGAACGTGTCGAGATCGAGCCGGCGAGGAGTGGTGGTAGTTGGAGAGAGTGTTACTACGGCGGAAGATGTGGTGAAAGGAGTGATGGAAAGAGTTGAGAAGGGAGAGGCCGCAGTGCCTGAGGTTTTGCGGGGAGTTGAGTTTGTGTCTATACCAGCCATGTCTTCTTTTGGGCAGTTTTCCGACGAGCTTAAGGTGGCTGTGAGAGGGCATATGGAGAAAGGAAGAGGGGTGGTTTTGAATTTGGGGGATCTGAAATGGGCAACCGATGATGATGATGAGGGAAGGTCGTGGATGGAGCACTTGATCAGGGAGCTTGGGAAATTGAGATGTAATGATGATTGTGAGAGAAGGTTGTGGATGGTGGGGGTTGCGACTTTTCAAACCTACGCCAAGTGTAAATCGTCGGTGGAAGCTGTCTGGGGGCTTGGTCCAGTGATAATACCTGCGGGGATCCTGCGTTTGAGTCTCGTTGCTGCGACAGACAGGTAAAAGTTTACTAGCTGGTGATGAGATTCGTTCATCGGTTGCTACTTTCTAGTGTTTTTAGTAAAGTTGCATATTTGAACATTAGTTCCCTCTTTCTGGGTATTGAAGTTTAAAACTTTGAACTTTCTCGTACTTTACCGATTACTAAATAAAGCAACATCCATTCAGTTCAATGTACTAAAAGGCAGGAAGAAAAGATTACATCCTGCCTTTTTTCAACTTTAGATCTTACTTCAGATTTAAGTTTTTAAACCCAGAGTCGTGTTAACTTAGTAGCAAGGAAAAGGTAGATGAGAAAATTATAAATATTCATATTTTCATTCGTGGTCTTTCATACTTATCTCTTTCCTTCCTTGTTCTTTTCAGTGAGTTACAAACCCAGTCAACAGTCAACATTAACAACACTACCAAAAGCGAGAATGTTGGACGGTCAAGCTCGATGATTATCCAAGAAAGGGAAGAAGAGAACAAACAACAACAACACAACCTAAACTGCAACGGTTATGGCTATGGTGATTGTTCTTTATGCAGTAATTCTGACTCACCAACTTCCTCCAACCTCCCTGCATGGCTCCAACCTTACAAGACCCATAATAATCATGATCAGGTAATTATTTCTCTTCTGTAATGATAGATATGCATGCATGCTACATATCCACAACCGAGGTCTGTCTTTTTTTACTTCATTAGTAAGAAAACATAATCACATTCATCACCTTTTTTCAATATGAAATCCGGGTCATGACCCACTTCTCTATTGTTCTTGGTCACTACAAATGTCACATCTTTCAAGTAATTCTTTCTATAAACAAATGAAGAACGTAACTCATTCCCTCCACTAACTCTCTTTCTCTCTTCTTGTCAATATAGGATTCAATGTCCATCAAAGATCTTTGCAAGAAGTGGAACTCATCACCAAACCTACAGATAACATCCGATGATCATCACTACCACCACAATTACCACACTACTAATACTCGAATGAAGAGTCTCACATTTGCTTCATCACTAGTCTCATCTTCACCTCCCACCTCCATCTCCTACCTCGACCCAACCAGCTTCCACCACCATCAATCACCATGGAAGAGTTCTAGTACCACCACCACATCAACATCACTCGACCCGATCCCTCATCATCGCCATAACTTCTGGGCCACCAAAACGCTTCTCGTCGACCAGTACCACCACAAGCCATCCACAGTGGACCCCGCGTTACGCGTATACATCCCAAACTACCCTAATAACAAACACCACCATCACCAATTTTTCTCCTCATCAAACCCTAACTCCCTCTCCACCACCCCTAACTCAACCTCCTCCAGCGACAACACCACCGAGTTCTCCACCCACCGCTTCAACTCACTCAACTCGGAGAACCTCAAAACCCTATGCACCGCAATGGAGACCAAAGTCCCCCGACAACGACACATCATCCCCGACATCGCCACCACCATCCTCCAATGCCGCTCCGGCATGGTCAGCAGAAGGCGGCACTCCTCAAATGCCAACAAGGAGGACACGTGGCTGTTCTTCCAAGGCGTTGACGTGGAAGCCAAGGAAGAAATCGCCAAGGAGATTGCCAAGCTAGTGTTCGGCTCCCACCATAGATTTGTCTCCATATCGATGAGCAACTTCTCGGAGGATAGCTACATTTGCTCTTCGAGAAGCTCGTGCAAGAGAGGGAGAGTAGAGGACGAGAAGAGCTACGTGGAGAGGTTTGCGGAGGCCGTGGGGAGAGACCCACGTAGGGTTTTTTTCGTGGAGGACGTGGAGCAGGCGGATTACTGCTCGCAAGTAGGGTTCAAGAGGGCGATGGAGAGCGGGAGAGTAGTGAGGAGAAGGAACAGTAAACACGGGCTGGGACAAAACACGAGCAACGAAGGTGGTGATGATGATGTTGATGAAGAAGAAGAGGTAGGGCTAGAGGACGCCATTGTGATTCTGAGCTGCGAGGAGAGCTTCAGTTGTAGATCGTCTAGAGCTTGTTCGCCCACGTCGAAGCAGAAGGTGATGAACGAAGGAGATGAGGGAGAGAGCCCATGCTTATCGTTGGATTTGAACATTTGTGTTGAAGAAGAAGATGGTGATGGGGATGAAGTTGAGTTGATTGATGAGATTGGGTTACTGGAGTTGGTTGATCGACGGATTATGTTCAAGCTACCTCGGGAGGAAGATGGGTTGTGATGATGTGTCGTATTTGGAATCTTTTTATATTTTCTATAGGTTTTCTTTTAGGGGGTTAATGGAGGAGGGGAATATGTGTACAACAAGTCATGTCACGATCGGTCAGATGGTTTTGGGGGGTTGGGGGGGAAATTCTCTTTTTGATCAAAGTTGTTGTTTGGTTCTTTGGATGGGGGGATATTTGGGTCTATAGATATTCTGATTCCTGTTTTAGTTGGAGAAGCATTTTTAGTCTTTATGGGAGGGTAGGGTTTGGTAGAATATATACGCAGGTATTGTGGGGGGAGATGGGAACTAGTTATGAATTATGATAGATCAACTTCTTAATGTTTGTGTAAAATAAGAATGTAAATTACTAATTCCTCCTTTTTTATTATTTTTTTATATATAACTATAGTGCTTTATGAGCATTGTAAATTCCTCGAGCATATATAATATTTCATAACCAATTAGGATCCAACAAGAGAATTAATTATAAAATAATGAAACATGAAAATAATAAGGGTTAGGTTATAATAAAAAACAGTATGTTATGTAGCATTACAAAATCACATATGGATGGTTGAGATTGGAGAGGGTGCGATCTAATTAATAGTCACTTTGGCATAGGGATAATGAGAGAAAGTAAGGGTTTGGGGGACTTATGAGCGGATTTTTCGGGGCTAACATGGATCTCTAGGTGACAGGTAATTCACTTTTCAAATATCCAACGAATCTTCAATGATCGATATCCAATTCGTTTTATTTTGGATTTCAAAAATTTTATTTAAAATATCATCTTTTTTGTGCTCGCCAAGTTGATATCCATTTTGATATTTTGGAGCAAAAATTAATTTCATCTTATCATTGTCATATCATCATATTATCACTATGGTAATATAATAGTATGACAATCATATGATGGTATTTTCAGTCTTACCAATTACCATAGTGTGGTAAGATCATTGTAAGGCGGTGGTTAGATGGTATGAAGTTTTATCTTTGAAAAATAAATTTTGAAATCATTATATTACTATCATATCATGATATTATCATATTATCGTAGAGATAATATCATGATATGAGAGTGATATAATTGTGCAGTCGGTCTTAGCATAGTGGTAATATCATGATATGATAATGACTAAATTATAAGAAACATGTATATTGAGGGTTAATTTTTTTTTTTTGCTCATGATATAACAATTTGGATATCATTGTATATCATAAGTCATGGATTCTATCTATGCAACAAAAAGACAATCAAATTCAAATTAAAACAAAGAAGATATGACAGATATAAGATTTCAGTAAACATATGTTTCAAAAGAAAATTGTTCGACCGGATGAAAAAAAATTGGTCGACTTACCCTTTTCTCAAGGTTCAAAACCGGATGAAAATGTCCTTAATTAGGATTTGGTCCACCAAGCGATCATCACTACATAGGTAACTAATATCTTATTTTAGGACCAATGTCCATCTCCTATGGAAAACAAACCAATATGTTTGTTCTCATTGATATAATTTTTCGTAGCCGTGCCTACGGATTCACGTTGGAGCAGGCACTTCAATATTGGGAAGTACTAATTAACGCCCTATGTTTTTAAAATTTGTCGCCCTAATTTTGCAATTTGACGTTTTTGCCACACGCTTTTATTCCCAATATATAACAAATCTTCGCCCTAGATTCTGCACCGTCACCGCCGTTCGCCTGGGAGTCGCTGTCGCCACCGCAATTGCCTTCCGCTGCGCTGCTCGATCCGCCTCGTCGACGTCACCATCGCTCTAATCCCATCCGGCCCAATTCACACCGGTGGAATTCTCTCTCCAACTCACGAAGTTCTCTTCTCCACCTCCCCTTCTGTCCCGCTCAAGGACGAAGAAGATGAGAAAGATCCATTGTTCTGCTTTGACGGTCGCGCGCCTGCTCTGATTCTTGGTCCGTCCCGTCGTCGCCGCCATGCCTGCTCGGTGCGCCAATCGGGTTCCATCGTCTATGATGCTGCTGCCGAGCGATGGTGAGGAGGAAGAAATAACAGCTCGGTCCGACCCGGCCGTCGCTCTATTTCTTCTTCGTCCTTGAGAGGAGTAGTAGCGGAGGAGAATTCCGCCGGCGACGAGCAGACGGATTTAGGGCCATGGATTGGGGGCGACGAGCAGAGGGAGGAATCTTCAACGGCGACGAGCAGAGGGCGTGGGCCCGGCAACGAGCAGAGCCAAGCTGGGGATTAGGGCGATGGATTGGGGGCGTGGGTGAAGAGTCTTTCGTCGGCGACGAACAGAGGGCGTTGGAGGGGCGACGAGCAGTTGGGGCGCTAGGGATTAGGGTGATGATTGGGGCGACCCGCGACCGTTCTAGAAATTGGGGGTAGAATTGTCTGTTTGGTTAATTTAGGGCGAAATTTTTAAAAAGTTAGGGCGTTAAATAGGAATCCAGTAAAATAACACCAAGGTGTTAAAACCATTTATCGTAATGAATAATGATAAATGATCATACTACCATTACGGATGCTCAATTATGCAAACAACCTCATTTCTTACGCATCAGAACTCGTCCCCATTTTTTTTTTTTCCTAACAAAACGTTATTTTTATTGTTCTGCATTTTTCATATACTCAAAGAGAGATCGTTGTAATTGTCTGATTCGCCTTCATTTATCTTGTCCTTTTGCAGGCAAAGCTTGGAAGTATTGTGCCGCTGGCCGCCGTTGGATCTGATGCCGGTGAAATCAACATACACATAATTAAACATCGCGATTATACGACAGATTAATTAACTGATCATACAAGCTCAATTAATTGATTGAGATTAAGTTTGTACCTGGCTGCTTTTCTTCCTTCTATCCCATGAAACGTCCAGCCGCAACATTATGGAAAGCTCTCGAATCGGTTCGATGACGATGCGAGACCGTTCGTCAAAACAATAAATTACTAAAATGAAGAAAATTAGTGAGAAAAATATAATTTTATGAAAATATTATATATGCATGATAAATATTAAATATGTTAAGAAAAATAATGATAATTTTTAAACAAAATATATATGCATGTGTATAATCAAACATAAGAAAGTGCTAATGGCATTGGTTCACACAATCATCTAATTTTTGTTGGGCCTAACCCCATGGGGTTGGTTTTACAATGCGAAGATTTTAGAAAAGAGTATGTGTCACATACGTTTTGAAGCCCAGCCCGTGATTTTTTGAATTCTATATATATTTAAGGGAGCAGAAAGAGTACAATACTCCGGTCTACAAAACTCGATTGTATCATCATATCACGATTCACGACATCATGATACGATGATACAATACGCCTAACTAACCTATAAAATTTTCTCTTATCCTAAGCAATCTAATTGGCCATTTTGGATGAAAATATGGACGAAAATACATGGCATAGTCGTTTTGTTATATCTTGATACTTATTCGACCTTTTTATTACATTTTAAACGTTTCGGATCATTTTATTGTTGGCCCAAATCTATGTGAGCACTTTGATAATAACAAAAAAATGGTTCAATACGTCATCTCAATCCCATAGTGAAATGCGGGCCGCATGCCTAGCATATATATATATAATCAAATTTTAGTTTAGATATCCCTAGCAAATTGAAGAAATAAATTGAAGGAATAAATCGCGTTCATGTTGGTTTGAATCGGGTGCAAACGCATTTTACGCATCAAACTTTCAGAATCACAAATTTTAAACATATAGCCGGGGGCATGTGGTTTGTGTCTTGTCATAAGTTTGAGTGAAAAATAGTACACCTTAGGTATGCTTATGCAAGAGATCAAACGCACCATTTGTCGATACACTAAACCTCACCTCTTGTTATATAATTTTCTCACTCACCCTATCCGATTTTTGCCCGCAACTGTAAAACCTGAAGTAACAACTTCCGTTATTTCCTACTCGAAACGGATCCACCAGCTTATTCGTTAGGGGTTGTTTGGATGGATCAATCTAGAACGTTTGGATGGATCAATTGTAAAACGAGACAATTTGACCAATTGTTTCATTTTACAAAACGAGTCATTTAAAACGAGTCAATTCAGATTACCTGCCCCCACCCCAGACAATTGTAATTGACTCAAAATGAGTCAATTCAGAATTCCTAGCCCAAATTGCTTCATCCAAATTTTCTGCTGCCAAACGGATCAATCTACCACAATTGACTCAAAACGAGACAATTGTGTCAGATTGATCCATTAGAATTCCTCATCCAAACGACACCTTGATCAATTGTCTCGTTTTATAAATGAGGCAATTAAAACGAGTTAATTCAAATTACCTGCCCCCACCTCAGGTAATTGAAATTGACTCAAAACGGATCAATTCAAAATACATCAGACAGATTGATCCATCCAAATTTTTTATTGGCAAACGAGACAATTGTGTCAAATTGATCCGTTACAATTTCTCGTCCAAACGACACCTTATATAATTTGGGCCAAGTTCTTTTCTGTTTTGGACCATTCTGGTTAACTGAGTTGAAGCGCGAGTTGACGCGGACCGGCAGGAAACAGAAAAGTCATTGATTCCTCCCTCTATTCTCTACCATTCATTTTCAAGTACCCACGCAGAGCGTGTAGCCGTGTACCGTAGGAAATTACACCCGAAATGAACAAAGAAAAAGTTGTGAGAACTTGCAATTGTGATTCTCATTAGATTGATCAGTGGGATTTAATACCCACTCTTAAACAGAAAGTAACCCACGTAGCCTACAAAGGAGGAACAGCTTAGTGGGTTTAACAACTAACAATAATACATAATTAATTAAATGAAATAGTATCCTTATCACGCCCCCGCAAGACGGTGGTGGGAACAACGCCGATCTTGGAACGAAGAAGCTGGAAGCGCGTAACAGGAAGTGGTTTGGTGAGGGAGTCCGCCAATTGATGAGCAGTAGGAATGTGGCGGACATGAAGAGCACCATCTTGGACAAGATCACGAACAAAGAGATAGTCTAGGGCCAAATGTTTCATGCGGGAATGGTGGATCGGATTTCCCGCGAAGTTTACGGCGCCAAGATTGTCGCAGTAGAGCGTCGGGGAAGAGGAGGGAGAGTGATGCAGCTCGCGTAGCAGATTTTGAACCCAAAGCAGTTCAGAAGTAGCATGAGCCAAGGCGCGATACTCGGCCTCAGTACTCGAGCGAGCGACTGAGCGTTGCTTCTTTGACTTCCATGAAATTAGGTTGCCGCCATAGTACACAAGATACGCCATAGTCGACGTACGATCATTGGGATCACCAGCCCAGTCCGAGTCAGCAAACGCAACAAGATCAGTGGAGACAGCGGGTTCGAGGCGCAGGCCGAGGGTGGAAGTGCCTTTGAGATACCGAAAAAGGCGCTTGACATGCTGCCAATGAAGAGTAGTAGGAGCATGCATAAACTGGGATAGTTTGTTCACGGCAAAGGCGATATCAGGACGAGTGCAGAGAAGATATTGGAGCGATCCAAGAGCCTGTTTGTACAATGTAGCATCGGCTGGTGGAGAGCCATCGACGAGACGGAGAATGGCCGACGAAGCAAGTGGAGTCGGCACCGGATGTGAATCATGCATAGCAAACCGATGTAACATATCATGAACATATTTGTGCTGGGATAGCACGTAACCAGTAGGAGTAGAATGAACCTCGATGCCCAAGAAGTAATTGACACGGCCAAGACCTTTGAGAGAGAACCGAGAGGCTAGGCGATCTTGAAACCGGCGGAGGGCGTGGCCATTATTCCCTGTCAATAGCAAATCGTCTACATATACTAGGAAATAGAGAGTGATACCCTGATGATGATAAATAAACAAGGACGCATCACACTTCGATTTGACAAAGCCCTCTTGTTCCAGAAAACACGACAGAGCCATGTACCAAGACCTCGGAGCCTGACGGAGGCCATAAATGGCCCGATTAAGCTTGCAGACATGATCGGGATGAGCATGATCACGAAAACCGGGAGGTTGATTCATATAAACCGTCTCCTGGAGAGAACCCTGTAGGAAAGCATTATTCACATCAAATTGAAAGATAGGCCACTGGTTAGATAGAGCAATGGTGAAGACAGTACGAATGGTGACTGGCTTCAACACCGGGCTAAATGTCTCATGGAAGTCAACCCCCGGTCGCTGAGTAAAGCCTTGGGCCACGAGACGGGCTTTGAACCGATCAACAGAACCATCCGGATTGCGTTTGATACGAAATACCCAACGCGAGCCCACAACATTATGACCAGCAGGACGGGGAACTAGAGTCCACGTGTTGTTGGCAAGTAAAGCCTGAAACTCGGCGGTCATGGCAGCACTCCATCGAGGATCAGCGATAGCTTGACGGAGCTGAGTAGGCTCAAAATCAATAGAACCAACCTGAGAAAGAAAAAGTTTCTTGGGCCGAAAAATACCATGCTGACTGCGAGTTATAGGGCGATGTAGAGACTTTACCGGTGGGGGTGGTTGCTGATTTTGCTGCGAGGAGGCAGCAGGGGACGCAGCTGGAGGAGAGCAGGGAGGCTGTCTATGAGCAGGTGATGATTGTGAAGCAGCAGGAGGAGTGGGAGCTGGCGGCAAGGATGGGCAAGTGGTGGAAGGCAGAGAGATCATGGTGAGGGGCGGAGAAGTGAGAGCAAGCCAATTTGAAGGGTCATATGAGGGAGTGGAAATGGATTTGATACCAGGAAAAAGTGACTCTTCAAAATGAACATGGCGAGATGTATAGAGTCGCCGATGGAGAGGATCGTAACAGTAGTAGGCACTTTGAGTAAGAGAGTAGCCGAGAAACACACATTGACGGGATCGCGGTGCTAGCTTATGAGGAGAATATGGACGTAACCAGGGATAGCAAGCACAACCAAAAACACGAAGCTTGTTGTAGTTAGGCGCCTCATTAAATAGAGAAAAATAGGGAGTAGCACCATGAAGCGATGAGGACGGTAAGCGATTTATGAGATAAATGGCGGCTTGAAAAGCATGAGACCAAAAGGCAAGAGGAAGGTGAGCAGTGTGAAGAAGGGTAAGACCTGTTTCAACGACATGTCGGTGTTTTCGTTCGGCGAGACCATTGTGCTGAGGAGTATGTGGTGGCGTCAATAGATGAGTGATGCCATGGGATTGAAAGAAAGAGCACAACTTTTGAAATTCACCACCACCATCACTATAGACACGTCGAATGGTAGTGTGGAAATAATTCTCAATCATGGCCTTATACGTGGTAAAAACACGATGAACATCAGATTTGCGAGATAGAGGGTAAAGCCATGTATAACGAGTGAAATGATCCACAATAACTAAATAGTATGAAAAATTATCATGGGAAACAACAGGAGAAGGCCCCCAAACATCCATGTATAATAAATCAAAAGGTCGAGAACTTGACAAACCGGTGACAGAGAAGGGTAGTTTATGACTCTTATGCAAAGAACATGAATCACAAGCAGAGTTTGAGAAAGACGAAGTAACTGGCAAAGAATGTTTACGAAGAACACGAGATAAAAGTTTGAAATGAGGATGCCCCAAGCGTTGATGCCACACAGCAGAGGAAGTCCGCGAAGCGGATAAAGCAAGTCGAACAGGTGAAGCTGCCGCTGGTAGCTCATAGACATCCCCCTTATTCTGGCCTCGCAGTAGATGCGCCCCCGTGGCTAGATCCTTCACAACAAAAAAATCAGAAAAAAATTCCACCGACACAGGATTAGTCTTGCACAACTGAGCAACAGAAAGCAATCGTCGTTTAATAGCCGGGACACAAAGCACATTCTGAAGAGCCAAGCGAGACATGCTGGAAGGTAAAAAAGAACTGCCTATATGTGTAATTTGCAGACCTGTACCATCTCCGATGAGGACTTCATCGGGGCCATTGTAATCAGTATAAAGAGATAGCTGACCAAGATCCGGAGTCATATGGTTGGTCGCGGCCGAGTCTACAAGCCAACCAGATGAGGACGGGGCAGCAATGGTGTGATGAGCCTGGGGTGGACCACGAATACGGAAGCAATCCTTGGCAGAATGGCCAGGACGGTCACAGAACTGGCAAACAAGGCGAGGACGGCCCAGGAGAGACGATGCAGGAGAAGCATACCCAGCAGAAGACCGGGACGGGGATGACGGACCAGAGGAGCGTGGACTGTAATTACGCCGGGCAGGAGAGGGACCACGAGAGCCACCAGCAGGGCGAGTGATAAACCGGCCAGGAGAACCTTGGCGACCACGGACAGAAGAGAACGCCGTGGTGGGAGCAGGTGGCTGGGCGAATCGGGCAGCAGCAAGGTCGGCCTCAAAATCAACCAACCGATCACGAAGATCTTCGAAATGAATAGGGTTGTCACGGGCACGGATGGCGGCGGCAATATGGTCATACGCTTCAGGGAGACCGCGGAGGACATAGAGAATGAGATCCTCATTTGTGACAGGAGCATTGATGAGGTCTAACTCGGCAGCAAAGGTGCGCATAGTTTGAAGATAGACCGCAACCGGTCGATTACCAAGAGTCTCACGCCCAAGCTTTTCTTTAAGATGAATGACACGTTGACGGGACTGGCTAGCGAACATACGCTCCAAGATTGTCCAGGCCTCATGGGAGGAGGGAGCAGAGGAAACATAGGGTGCAACAGCAGGAGCCATGGAAGCAAGAATGGCATGAAGAAGAAGCTGATCTTGCCTGTACCAGAGAGTGCGCTCGGCGGCAGGGGCTGTGGCAGCCGGCGCTGGATGGGAACCATCAAGAAACTTCAGAAGGTCGAGACCTCGTAGAAGGGTCAGGAGCTGTGCTCTCCAAGTCGGGAAATTGTCACCGTCGAGCTTAGTAGGTAATTGAGAGGCAGGATTGAGGGTGATAATGGTGGTTGTTTCGTTGACATTGATCACTGTTTCGCCAGACATATTGGAGCTTTGAAGAAAAGAAAAGCTGGAGCAGAAGAGAAGAATAGGTAGAGGGGAAGAAAAGAGGGCGGAAGATTGCCGTAGAAAAGGCTAGGGATTAGAAAAAAAAGAAATTGGCAGAGAGAAAGTAGGAAAGAAGATTTGCTGGTTAAGGAGATCTGAGCTGAGCTCTGATACCATGTGAGAACTTGCAATTGTGATTCTCATTAGATTGATCAGTGGGATTTAATACCCACTCTTAAACAGAAAGTAACCCACGTAGCCTACAAAGGAGGAACAGCTTAGTGGGTTTAACAACTAACAATAATACATAATTAATTAAATGAAATAGTATCCTTATCAAAAGTGAGGCCAATAAACTGCTGAAGCTGCACCAGCCCTTCGTTTCCTATCTTCAAAAACCAAGAAGAGGAAGAAAGAACAGAACTTCCAAAACCCCTGCAGAGCCTTTTCAGCTTCTCGAGTCAATCAGCTATGGCAGCAGCTTCTCCTCCTCCTCCTTCCTCTCCACCTGATCGCCATGACTCCTCGTCCTCCTACTCCGGAAGATGGGAGTACGATGTTTTCTTGTGTTTCAGAGGCGGCGACACACGACATGGTTTTACAAGCCACCTCATGGCTGCTCTCTCAGACAAGAAAATCAAAGCCTTCATCGACACCATGCTCCGGAAGACAGAGTCCATCGACGAGCTCCTCTCAGTCCTCCAAAGATCCACCCTTTCGATCGTGATTTTCTCCGAGAAGTTCGCGGATTCGCCCTGGTGCTTGGACGAGGTGGCCACGATTGTCCAAAGCATCGAGATATTCGGACACCGAGCGCTGCCGGTGTTCTACAAAGTTGGTTGGTCTGACGTGGCAGGGGACTCTGGCCGTTACTCTGCCATCATCGATGAAGAGCTTAAAGCGAGCTCTGAGGACAGCAAGAGATGGAAGGATGCTCTGAAAGCGGTGGCTAATCGTGCTGGACGTACTTCCTCTGCGATTCCGTGAGAACTCCTTCTCCCTCATCTATTACTAAGATCTTTTTTTTTTTTTTTTTTTATGAAGAATTACTAAGATCCTTATTCTACTTGCAATCATTAACATTCCTTATTTGATTCGCGCATTAGATGGTTTATTCAAATACTGATCTGTCTGTTTATATGAAGTTACATACGTGCTCTAATTGACGTAACTGCCATTTTCTGACTTTGGACTTAACTTTGTTTCCTATGTGTCTGTACATTGACTCTCAGAATCGAATCTGAATTGATTAAGGCGATCGTGGAAGATGTTCAGAAGCAACTGATCGACATGTCACCAATCATCAAGTCAGAAAACTTGGTTGGTATGGGTTCGCGCATTTTGGAGGTTGAGCAATTGCTTGCCATGGACGAACCAGATGATATTCGCATCATTGGGATATGGGGAATGGGTGGTTTAGGGAAAACCACGCTGGCCAAGGCTTGCTATGAAAGGATAGTTTCATCAACGAAAGACATCAAGCATCATTTCATCAGGAACATCAACCAAATTTGCGAAAACCAGCATGGGATTGATGGAATAGTGCACGAGCTCTATTCGAAAGTATTGTCCGAGAGAAATCTAAGTCATGAAGATTTGGATGTGCATTATATAAGAGCATGCCTTTCTCGCTCGAAGGTGTTCCTTGTTCTTGATAATGTGGAGACTCCACGCCAATTGGAGCAGCTACTTTTAGACGATGTCTTCAATCTCACCAGACTCTTTGCTGCCGGGAGCAGAATCATAGTGACAACAAGAAACAAAAAAGTGCTCCAAAATGCGAGGGCAAAGATGTATGGCATCAAGGGTTTGAATGATGATGAATCTATGCAACTCTTTAGTTCCCGTGCATTCAAGCAACAACATCCCCCATATGTTTGGATGCGCCTATCACGTCTTGCAATATCATACTGCAAGGGACACCCCTTGGCCATTAGAGTTTTGGGGAGTGCACTGTTCGACGAGGACGAAAATTACTGGGAGAGTTTCTTAAGTGGGTTGAGGCTGATTCGAAACCCTGAAATTGGTGTTATTTTCAGGAAAAGCTACGATCAAATGGGACACGATGAGCAGCGAGTGTTCTTGGATGTTGCTTGCTTCCACCACGGAACGTCAAGATCCATAGTGATACGCTACTTGGAAACCCTGTACCCAACCGCTCTTGCTAATGTGAAGGACCTAATTGATAAGTCCCTCTTAACTTGTGTTTCCAAAGAGGATGGAGAGAAGATTGAGGTGCATGATCTGCTCAAGGAAATGGCTTGGAGCATTGTGAACGAGGAACCAAAGCTCGGCAAACGCAGCAGGTTGGTGGATCCTGATGACATCTACAAACTATTGGCAACTACGAAGGTGGAAAGTTGGACAACATGTTATATATACTCCTTCCTCAAAGGCATAGGGATGATGGTTCGGCCGAGAAGGAAAAGGAGGAAAGTCATTGACATGGATGAGAAAGACAAATGTCCATTGGAGGGACTGAGAACTACCGAAGGTATCAGTTTGGATCTTTCTAAAGCCAAAGAGATGCGTCTGGAAGCAAATGCCTTCAAAGGGATGGATTCTCTTACATTTCTCAAAATTTGGGGGCTGTCGGAAGCCCTGGGGAAGAAAATCCATTTGCCATACGATGGGCTTGACTCACTTCCTGATGGTTTGAGATGGCTGCAGTGGGATGGATACCCTTCCAAATCACTACCTTCTGGAATTTATCCCCAACATCTCGTTCGTCTTATTATACGGCGTAGTCCAATTAAAAGCTGTTGGGAAGGATATTGCCAAGTAAGTAATTTTTATTTCTGACATTTGTTATTATTTTCTCGGTTAACTTTCACGTTTATGCTTTGCTTAGGTAAAGTTGTTGGGATATCTTACTGTAACCTGAATAATCTCTGTACTGTCAAGAGTATATGGTATATAAATTTAAATTATTAATGGGATAGCGTTGAGAATTAGAAAGATCGAGGCCACAAAAAAGAAATTATATAGGTTTTTTAAGGGAAAAAATTATATAGATTTTATTGTTTAAAATGTAACGGCATGATTGTAGAAATTAGTTTAATTAGTTATTTGGAATAGGGTAAAAATATAACATTTGAATAAGATTTGCAAATGTTCCACCTAATCGATGTACGGATAAGGTGAATAACCCAGTGTACATATGCATAACTATAAGATGTGGTGAATAATTCACTCTCACACTATCTTTTAATTTGATTTTAGTTTTGATTTTTTTCAAAACATATAAAAATTGCATAACATTATGTGGGTCACAATCAATGCATTTAATAAGTGTATAAGTTAAACAAAGAAGTGAATTAGAATGAATTTTTTTAATAAGATCAAGAAAATTGGGAAACTAATAAAAATATTATTTAATCTCAACCATTAAATTGATCCAATGGTTAAAATTTAGTCCATTTGACCAAATAAGCAATTAGAATTTTACCATTTTACTTCTAATGTTATGATTATAAACTTGTATTTGTTTCAACAACGAATTAATTATCTTTTTTTTTTAGCCAAAGCTGGCGAATCTGATGCTACTCGATCTCTCATATTGCTCCAATCTTACTGCTATACCTGATCTCTCGGGCTCTTTACAAATTGAGGAACTCCGACTTCTGAAATGCAAAAGCCTAGTTGAAGTACCCTCTCCTGTTCAACATCTGGACAAGCTGATAACGCTTGATCTTGGATATTGTATAAGCCTGGAGGGTCTTCCATCAAAACTTAGCTCAAAGGTTCTCAAGCATGTTCGGATAAACAACTGTCCAAAGGTGAAGCACTGTCCGGATATTAATTCAGAGGAGTTGATGGAATTGAATTTAGATGAGACACCTATCAGGGAGTTACCTAGTGCAGTTTACAATGTCAAGGAAGGTGGCCGCCTATAGCTCTTTGGTGAAAACATCACCGACTTCCCTGCAATTTCTACTAGCTTGAGGGAGTTTCACTTGTCGGATACTGCAATGAAAGAGATGAATTCTTCTGAGGTACTGCCGAAATTTGGTGAACTAGTATTGGATGATAACTCCCAACTCAAGAGCCTGCCAAATAATTTATGGGACATGGTCACGTCTTCTCTCTCTATTTGGGGCAGCCCACTTCTTGAGAGTCTGCCTGATATCTCAGAGCCTGTGAAAGGTTTATCCCGTATTCGGATATCCAACTTTGGAAGTTTCAAAAGCCTCCCATCTAGCATCAACAATTTAGTATCTCTAAAAAAACTCAATCTGGGAAATACCGGCATTGAGTCGTTGCCTTCCTCTATCCAGGAATTGGGCCACCTTGAGAGGATAGATATGAACAACTGCAAAAGCCTTCAGAGTATCCCGATCAATATCCATAAACTACCAAAGTTAGTTAGCTTGATCTTGAGAGGATGTGGAAGTATTCTATCTTTGCCGGAGCTTCCATCAAGTCTCTCTGTGTTGGATGTCGGTGGCTGCAAGTCCTTACAAGCTCTACCAAGCAACGCCACTAAGCTTAGTTGGAGCAGCCTCGCGTTTTACGATTGCCCCAAACTAGACAAGACAGTTCCTGATGAAATCCTAGCAAATTACCCAATCTATGCACCATCATCTGAACGTGTAAAGGTACATAAATACTACCATAATGCTGAGTTGGTGTTTGTATTTAATCGTATGTATATTATTAGTGATTGAACAAAGTGTCAAACATTTTTGTCTTGATAACGTCACCTCTCTGCGTTTGGGCAATAGGGGTGCCAGCTTCAGTATTCAGGGAGTGGGATTCCGGAATGGTTCACCTACAGAAGCGTGAAGGACAAGGATAGTTCATGTTTGACGGTGCAATTGCCTCCTGCTAACTGCACTAGTAGTAAGCAACTAATCAGAGGGATTGCATTTGGTGTGGTGTGTTCATCTCCAAATGCTTGGTTGTCTATGAGTTGTGACTGCAACATTGGCACCACTACTGTTGCCTCTTGGAACTGTTATGCTCAGTGGGATGTCATGAAGTCATCATCAGACTATGTGTTGCTATGGTTCGAATCAGGTGAGACAGAGTGCATAGAAAGAGAAGGAAAAGCATGGTATGTGAAATATGCAGGCCACACTGTTTCGTTCCATTTCTACCCTCATGGAAGTGATGGCAAGCGATTGAAAATAAAAAGATGCGGGGTCTCTCTACTGTACTCAGTTTGATTGATGAACAAAAAAGAAACAGATGGCAAGGTATCCTTTCCGTTTGGCTGAATCTCTATACTTTTACTTATTAATGTTACTTTCCAAAAGGCTAGGTAGATTAAAATTTTGCTCCATCACTTGTTATCAACACTTGTTAATTAACTCGTCCTAATGAGTTCAAGCATGGAATTATTATGTGCAATAACTCTTTTTATTTATTTATGAATTTTTGGATTCTCCTCTTGTGATTCAAAGGCTGAAATGCATGTAGGGTAAGGAGAAATTAGGAAAATTTAAGAAGAAAAAAAGAAAACTTATTTTGAAAAATCCCGATTTTGTTACTTGGCTCTCTCTCGTATTTTCTCCTATCCATTAATCTTGGTTCATCCATATCTTGATATTTGAACTCGAACCTCAACTTTTTTTTTTTGTGGCACGATAAAATTGAATTTTGACAGGCTCGTACATGAATGCATTCTAACGCCTTAGAAACTGCTCTTTACCTCAGTGGTTATAGGTTTAGTACTTTAGTAGTTTTGTATAGGCCACTGGTTAGGAATACAAATTATTCCACCGAGAACCGTAGATTTTCTGTTTGGTGATATAAACAAAAAACTAGTTTCTGTTGATTGACCGACTACTCTGCTAATCTCTTACAGGTATATACCGAATAATCCAGATGGTCTCTTCGGGATTCTTTCCCCTTCATTCCAGAAATGTAAAACCTGATGGCGAGCTTGAGTATTCAGGGGGCCGAATTCCAGAATGGTTTACCTACAAAAGCGTGAAGGACAAGGATAATTTGTGTACAGTGCAATTGCCTCTTGCTAACTGCACTAGTAGTAAGCAAACAATTGCATTTGGTGTGGTGTGTTCATCTTCTGATGCGTTGCCGTCTATGAAATGTGATTGTGTCATTGGCACTACAATTGTTGCCTCTTGAAAATCTTGTGCTTAGTTGGGATGTCACGAAGTCAACAGCAGACAATGTGTTCATATGGTTTGAAACAAAAGTAGAAGCATGGTATGTGAAATATGCAGGTCACACTGCTTCGTTCTATTTCTACCTTACAAACGCATTTGGAGGAGATTCCAAGCTATGGAGAAAGAAGATGAAAATCAAAAGATGCGGGGTCTTGCTACTGTACAGGAAGTTTGATTGACGAACAAAAAGAAACAGGTGGCAAGGTATCCTTTCCTTTGGCTGAATCTCTATACTTTTACTTATTAATTAATGTTACTTTCCAAAAGACTAGTAGATTAAAATTTTGCTCTACAGTCTGCCATTAGCTTCGATGTATTTTCATCTCATTTCTTTTCTTATGTTCTCACTTACTGGGCATTCATTCTTCTTGTATCATGAGTTTCTTAACCGTTTTAGCCTCTTCTGGACTTCTAGGTTGAGGAAAAAGCACAGATGGGGTGTGGATGAAGGGCAAATGGCACAAGAGTCCAAGTTGCTTATGGAAGTGTGGAGTGTATATGCCATCAATACTTGTTAACTCGTCTTGATGAGTTCAAGCATGGAATTATTATGTGCAATAACTCTTTTTTTTAATATATTTTGATTCTCCTCACGTGATTGAAAGGCTGAAAATGTGGGGAGGGAAAGGTTGTAAATCCGAGGACTGACCCGGATCCGATTGAGCTAGTGGGTCAAGGGTTAATGGGTCACCCGTTTTAGCCTAGAAATATGGAAAAGGTCATTATATTGTACTTATCCTGATAAATTATATCAAATCTAATCTCAAATATGAGTTATAACATATAATATTACACCAAAGTAACATGTTTTACTTAGATCCAACATGTAGTGAAAATTCACACACACTTATATAACATCAATATTCAAATGTTCAACTTAGGATTCCAAAGATTGAGTTAGGCAAAAAGAAAAATCAGAAAAATATGCGCATTTCGTAAACCAAAGAAAAAAATGACACAATTTGACCTCCAACCCGTTACCATGTAGTGGTCGATTCGGCGGGTGCGTACGACCCATTTTTCTCACCTGATTAGGGTTAAAGTGGGTCGACCCTAGAGGTGTCAATCGGGCGGGTTCATTCGGGTTGCGGGTTGATCGGGTTGCGGGTTACGTGTCAATCGGGTTGCGGGTCAATCAGGTTACGAGCCAATCGGGTTGCGGGCCAATCGGGTTACGGGTCAATCGGGTTGCGGGTCGGGCGGTTCCGGTTGCGGGTTTTACGGATCAGAACATCGTGTTAGTTTTTAGTGATTACTAGTAAGTCGTAAATCGTAACTATATGAAGCTATTATTTTGACTAAATTTGTAATAAAAAACTCGATCCTTATTAGTTATAAGTTATTATTTTGAGTTTTTGACTAATCGTCCCTAAAACATTAATACCTTATATCCTAACCCATTACACTCATTATAGGTTGATGATGTATATTATTATACTAAGTCAATAATTGATGATGTAATGATCAGACTTTAGTGAACTAGAATTTCAAATGTCAACTTTTGGTTTATCTTCATCGAATTCCTCCTATTATAGTTGGGTTGTGGGTTGGTCGGGTTACGGGTTCGGGTTAGTCGGGTTGCGGGTTGGTCGGGTTGCAGATTAATCGGGTTGCGGGTCGATCGGGTTGTGGGTTGGTCGAATTGCGGGTCGATTGGGTTGCGGGTTGGTAGGATTGCGGGTCGATCGGACTGCGGGTCGGGCGGGTTACGGGTCATTGACTTTTAGTCAAATCGGGTTACGGGTCGAGTTGATCGGGCGCGTTACTCGGGTCGGATTACATTTTGACAGCTCTAGTCAACCCGCTTGTTGACAACCGAAAATTTAAGAAAAAAGGAAGCTTATTTTGAAAATCCCGATTTTGTTACTTGGTTCTCTCTCTCATATTTTCTCGTCTCCATTAATCTTGATTTATCCATATCTTGAAATTTGAACTCGAACCTCAACATTTTGTGGCACGAACAAGTTGAATTTGGCAGGTTCGTACATGAATGTACTAACGCCTAAGAAACTGCTTTTTACCTCGACTTTGTACCACCCTGGAAAAGGACAGTTGACAAATACGCTTTACCATGGCGGTAAAAAAAGGAAGTACTAATTAACGCCCTATGTTTTTAAAATTTGTCGCCCTAATTTTGCAACTTGACGTTTTTGCCACACGCTTTTATTCCCAATATATAACAAATCTTCGCCCTAGATTCTGCACCGTCACCGCCGTTCGCCTGGGAGTCGCTGTCGCCACCGCAACTGCCTTCCGCTGCGCTGCTCGATCCGCCTCGTCGACGTCACCATCGCTCTAATCCCATCCGGCCCAATTCCCACCGGTGGAATTCTCTCTCCAACTCACGAAGTTCTCTTCTCCACCTCCCCTTCTGTCCCGCTCAAGGACGAAGAAGATGAGAAAGATCCATTGTTCTGCTTTGACGGTCGCGCGCCTGCTCTGATTCTTGGTCCGTCCCGTCGTCGCCGTCATGCCTGCTCGGTGCGCCAATCGGGTTCCATCGTCTATGCTGCTGCTGCCGAGCGATGGTGAGGAGGAAGAAATAACAGCTCGGTCCGACCCGGCCGTCGCTCTATTTCTTCTTCGTCCTTGAGAGGAGTAGTAGCGGAGGAGAATTCCGCCGGCGACGAGCAGACGGATTTAGGGCCATGGATTGGGGGCGACGAGCAGAGGGAGGAATCTTCAACGGCGACGAGCAGAGGGCGTGGGCCCGGCAACGAGCAGAGCCAAGCTGGGGATTAGGGCGATGGATTGGGGGCGTGGGTGAAGAGTCTTTCGTCGGCGACGAACAGAGGGCGTTGGAGGGGCGACGAGCAGTTGGGGCGCTAGGGATTAGGGTGATGATTGGGGCGACCCGCGACCGTTCTAGAAATTGGGGGTAGAATTGTCTGTTTGGTTAATTTAGGGCGAAATTTTTAAAAAGTTAGGGCGTTAAATAGGAATCCAGTTAATATTTACACTCACAGCGGCCGGTAAACGGTTATTTCGTTGTCGGTGTAATCGATAATCAAATTAGGACCGGTATTTAATGGTTACATTGATAACCGATTAAATAGTAATACGGTCGGTCTTCGGTAGCCAAATTGAGTTAATAATTAATCGATGGTTAAACGGTTAACCGACTAATCGATTACGACCATCCTAATAGTTAGAGCCGAAAATAATAGACCTCCATTAGCTGTAAACATATGTAAAAAAATAATGGGGTGTTTAAAAGCTTACAAGACCTCTTGCCTATCCTAGTTGTAATAGTGACTTCTTTAATAAAGTGTGATGGTAGAATGATATTATTGTTTACTTGTATTGGATTGAGTTGATTATGTATTGATATATATCTATGTTAAATTATTTTTCATTTAAAAAATAAAAATTATAGAAATTTTCACAATTGAAAAAAGGAGGTCTTTTTTACAAATAAAAAGGATTTCTTTTGTTGGTTACGTTATCGAAGACATTATACAACTGAGATGCACCTGTAATCCCTTGATCAGTTATTTTGGTTTAACCATGCCGAATCACTTGGTTAACGGTTATCCGGGTAACCCACAAAAGAACCAAGAACCAACTATACGGTTACGGTTAACCGACTAATTTAAACGGTGCGGTTAATGTTAAGCACAATGTGCTTAACGGTTAACGGAGAACCGACTAAACGATTCCGGTTATAACCGAACCGAATCTATTATCATTCATACACTCACTTTATGATAAATCTAGATTGTGTATTTTGATTAGGGTACAAAATGTGGCGGAGTGAGAAATATGAACGAGTGAGTTGATTTCAATCGCGGTAGTTGGGAGATAAGCCTTTACCGACTACTCTATATCATAAAATTGTTACGAATTTTGCATGTAATTTGTCCCAGTGTTATTAAAACTGGACCAATAAGTCCGACCAGTAAAACCGTCAACCTGCCTCCAAACTGGTCTGATCATAATATTTAACCGCCAGCAATGAATCGTACCGTTTGTATCGAATCGGCCGGTTAACCGGAGGAGCAGCGCAAACCGTCAGCTCAATTTTACCGGCCAGAATTGCAAAAACTCATCATCAGAAGAGGTAAACCGGTGAGTGATCGCTCTTCCCAACATGATGGGTCCTAATATTTGATTGTATATATATTGTATACCTTCCTCGGAACCGTAATGTGTTGATTTTTGGGATTCATCGAAAATAGTTTCAATGTTCAACTATACTAGGGTGAAACAGGTAAACATTTCTGCAAAAAATTATTTGCCTCTTACTTGTGTTTTAAAAAATTTCATCAGGTAAACCTCCATCAAAACGTCTAATTCCTCTCGAATGGATAAATTTTAGAGTAATATACATAGCTTAGGGTGACCGCTAGTGCCTAGTATACTATACACGTTGTAAAATTTCATAATATCCAGGCATTCACGTGATTTTGTAAAGAAAAAGGTGTGTTTGCGCTATATAAGAGGTGTGTGATGATTCGGGTCACGTCGAATAATGAAGTTAAATCGAATCAACTTTCGGACCAAATCAAACCAAAATCGAATATATACTATTCAAATTAAAAAATTTAAATTCTTTTAATAATTATGAAAATGCAGTTAAAATTTAAAAAAATGAATTTGTACTATATTGAATTGAAGCAAGTACAATTTGGTTTCAATCTTGATTCTCGATTTGTTTTCTTTTCATCGTTCGATACATTTCACGATTTGGTCCAAAATCGACCGAATCTAACCACATTGACACACCCTACATTAATTACATAATGATATATAAGAATCGCATTCCATGCATGCCTTTTTCATCATTGTATAGTAGTTCTAACCATTATGGCCGCAAATATTTGTTTTAACTAATCCATGCAGTATGCTAGATAGAGAGCATAGATTTGTTGGGAACCTTGTACTCATAAGGTTAAATTAATCAGTTAGTGATCACTAGATTGATATCTCCATTGGGGAAACCATTGGTAGGGTTATTCAATCAAAGATGCCATGGAAATTTTGGAATCTAATTTTGCCCTCAAAAGCAGGAAAAGAAAAGGCGAGATAAAAAGTAGTTTGCATCTTGCATGCATGATTTTGGAAAAGCAACAAATGTGTACCAAAGATGATATTGTATATTGGTAACTAATTGCAGAAAGTGGGTGTCCCTTTTTACAGCGAATAAAGCTCCACTCTTTTTCCACGTTAGCTCGTTGTCCGACCCGTTGGTAGGAATGTCATTTGAACACAATGTATTTATGATCTGTATTTAAATTTTTTAAATTGATTGAAGTGCTGAATTTCGTATGACATCAAGGTGACATCGAAATTATTTTTCCATTTCCGAAATTCTTATAACTTTTCATCAATGGTGAACATTGTAATCTTAATGGTTATCACCAAAGTTGTCAAATCGGTTTAAGCCGTTAAGTCGGTCAAGCAAGTGGATTGAAGTTTAATGGTTTGATTGAGGTCTAACCTGTTTGAGTCGTTTTACACCTTTTCTAAATATATTTACATATAAGATAGAAATTTAGTGACTGAATAGAATGTACTAACTTATATTTATTAAAAACTCAAATAGTCAAATTCCATAAAAAAACATACATATCTCAAGATCCACCCACCATCCCCTTGCCTCCCCCCCCCCCCCCCCCCCCCCCCCCCCGCGGGCCTCTCTCTTCTTCTCCCTCTCTAACGATCATACCTTGATTTTGTAGAGCCAGTTTTGGAGCACGACTTTGGTCGTACCTAGTCCAACCAGTCGTCCGGTAGTGATGTCACCACCTTGATTATAACACTTGTGAATAACCATTCATAACTTCTCTATTTAATGACGTAGTCACTTAATTAGTTGCCTATGATTGTAAAGAAAATTGACAAAGCGAAAAAAGAGTTTGTCTGAAAAAGCGTAGCGTAAATAGGAAACTCATGATGGTAACCTTTAGTCAATATTTATTTCTTTTGCTTGAGAAACAATACATATATAGAAATATTTAAACCCTAAATTATTTTGCACAATACAATAACAAACTTAGTAAGAAAATAATATTTTCCATCCATACTTTATGCAATAAAAAATTTATTTATCAACCAATATTCTCTAAATTTGGTTGAAGGACAATCTTATTCTCAACAAAAAAATTAAACATATCTTGTGGTACCTACATTGCTAATGCACATGACTCCATCAACGCGTCCATGAAAACTCTAGCCCGACTTTCATGATTTGTCTTGTATTGCGTTATTTCATATTAAACTACGTAACTATGATTTATATATCTAGTCAATTACCCTATTGAAATCATCTATAAAAATTGGTATTCATAACTTTTGTTCTTTTAAACTCACCCATTTTCCCAATCAAGACATAGTATTAAGAAATTTAGGATTTAACGATTAACCAAACTAAGACTTTCAAAAAACTGGTCACTTGCAGTTTGCATAACAATATCATTGCTTTAATAGTTCTAAAAATTAATACCAATTTAAGAATTCTACATCACATCTACACATTCAATACTACAATTTAATATGCAATATTCGAATCAATAATATTTGGGTTGCAATTTTAAAATTATTCTCCATTTATAGGAGGACATAAATTAAACTTACTATTAAACTCAAATTAAAATAATCAAAATATAAAAATTAAAATATCAAATAACAAAGAAATACTTTCGGGAGAGTTAGTGGGCTAGCTATCAATAGTGGAAAAGTCATAAAATTTTTAGATTTTAGGTTTTCAAATTTTTTATTTAAAAAGATACAAAATATTTCTTTAGTGTAACCGGTAATGGTTGTTGTCTTTATTTGGAAAGACCATGGTTCGAACACCGAGATTGATGTTTTTCTTCTTCTTATGAATGAAAGATAAATAATAATTTTGAAGACACAATTACCCTTCCTATTTTCGCTCTCGTTGCAGAAAATTCGAAATGCTGAAAAACTGCCCCCAACTCTCCTATAATATATTTGTAGACCTCCCTTCCTTTTAGTATAACTTCGATTATGTGTATATATCCATGCCTAAACCACGTCGGGCAGAGAGTAATATAAATATCATAATTAAACTTTTTTTTAATAATATGAGTTACTGGAACTAACTTATATGATACTAGGTGGTGATGTCGCGCCTCGTCGCGGGTGGAGATGGTCTATGTGCATGTATGATGTGGCCTGTTATGGTGTTTTGTTAGTATTATTAGTCTAAAATTAATATTTTGTTAGTAGTTTTGTTAGTAATATTGACTTTACAATATGATATTGATTGAGAAGAGATATATGGTGGTCAACCCAAGTAGACCCATTGATTATTGGTTGGGTATGGGTGACGTATATATGAGTATGGAAGTTTGTAGATGAGTTTGGATAGGATATGAATATTTACTTCCATAATCTAAATGTGTATGAGTTGGGTATGGATACCCATTTACTCGATGGTGTTTTAATTACACATACAAAAATTAGACCTATTTGTTGAACTTCAAAAGTTTGAGTACAAAAATGTAATACGCAAAAATTTTAGGTACTAAAATGTAAATTTCCTTCAATATTTAGAGGACTTATATACCGAAAAAATAATGAAGGTTATAAATCTAAAGATCTATTAAGTTTAGGTACAGAACTGTAATTTGCATAGTTGAGGCTTAATTCCTTTTGTGGTGATGTATTTAAGATGATAACTATTTACCTTTTTATAGAAAAATGAAAACTATTTATTTGGGGTTAATGCCATATTTGGTCATTGTGATTACTGAACTGCGTCATATTTAGTCACTAGAAAAAGTTAATATCAAATTTGGTCACTACAATTACTAAAATAGGTCATATTGAGTCACTCTCCGTTAGTGGAGTCCGTTAAGTGCTGACGTGGCTAACGGATGCGCCTAGTCAACACTGTTTTGACCCAAAAATCATCAGACCTGACCCGCCACGTCAGTTTCACCCGCCATGTCATACACCAACCCAACCATTAACCCAGCCCGACCCAAAACCAAACCCTAACCCACCTAACAAAACAAAATTGGAAAATCATCTGGTTAGTGGCCATTTTCATACCAAAATCCTTCTACTTCCTCGCAAATCTGCTCGAGATACATCAAACAACTAGCTTAAGTATAGACCATCTACAACTGTAATAATGGAAGGTTGTGCAAAGATAATCAAACGCTCATACCCCTTTCCATAATTGATTCCCCTTTTCTAGAGTTTTTAGACTAGCTTACAACCAGGGGGAAACTGAACTCGCGCAATGGGGATTTAGGGTTTTCACCAGGGCTGTCGGCGCGCGATGGGGAAAGCTGACGCCGGCGCGCCCTGGGGGAAGACGACGACGGTGCACGACGAAGGTGGATTTGAGGGTTTCGCCTTCTATTGCGATGGCGAAAACTGATGGAGAAGAAGAAGAAGCCAGCAAACCCTGCATCATCGTGCTGCCAGAGAGAAAAAAAAAACCTCCAATCAAACTGGTGAAATCTATTCCAACCCCAGTGAGAAATCGCATGTGAAAGGTAAAAGCTGGATCTTGTTGAGGAAGAAATTCTACTTCAAACGTAACATTAATTTTTGGAGATGGGTATCGATTGCATTAAATTCGAGTGCAGGGCACCAAGAAAAAGATCAGAAGATGGAGTGAAGTAAGGCTAGTAATCAACCGGCATTCAAGAAACAACAAAATTCGAGCTACGCACCATCAGAGTGCGAATTGGAATGGCAGTAAATGACAAATAACGGAGAAGAAGCAGCAGCAAAGAGGGATCGACGGTTCTTACATTTAATTGAAGGAATTATAAAATCTCAATGAAGAGGAAGGTAGGTTCGTCGTCTCGAGGCGATGGAATGAAAGAGAGACGATCGCCGACGAGCTCCCAAGCGGTGGAGGACTTGGCTTCAATGGAAGGCGTGAGATTTGAGGGGAAGACGACGACGGTGCACGACGAAGGTGGATTTGAGGGTTTTGCCTTCTACTGCGATGGCGAAAACTGACGGCGCGCAGCGACGGAGAAGAAGAAGAAGAATAAGAAGAAGAAATGCAAAATGGAAGGAGGATCTGGGACAAGGGGGTAGCGTGGAGGTCTTCATCTCTCCCTGGAGTTCGATTGAAAATGGCTGAACATAGAGGAAGGAGCAGGTTTGCGAGGAAGGGGAAGGGTTTTTGTTTGAAAATGGCCACTAACCTAATGATTTTCCATTTTTTTTTTTGGTTAGGTGGGTTAGAGTTTGTTTTTGGATCGGGTTGGGTTCATGGTTGGGTTGATGTATGACATGGCGGGTGAAACTGATGTGGCGGGTCGGGTCTGATGATTTTTGGGTCAAAACTGCGCTGACTAGGCGCATCCGTTAGCCACGTCAGCACTTAACGGACTCCACTAACGGAGTTGGACGGAGACTAACGGAGAGTGACTCAATATGACCTATTTTAGTAATTATAGTGACCAAATTTGACATTAACTTTTTCTAGTGACTAAACATGACACAATTTAGTAATCACAGTGACCAAATATGGCATTAACCCTATTTATTTGATATGCGTAGATCCCTATCTAGCCAAACATTCCATGTATAATTGTTGAAAATTCTAGCCCGGGTGAAAGAGAAAACTCTAGAGAGAAGCAAAAAGAATACATACTGAAACACACTTCAAATTTCACGCCTTTAAATCTCATAGTGGAAAATGATGACTTTCTAATAAGTAATAGCCATGTATATTTATTTTTGATTGGACTCGACATTGAGCTGAAAAAGTTAGTGGTACGTGGTTCAATTATTAGTTCTCTAGACTTTTGCTGAGTCGTGTATGGACCCGTTCATACTTGTGATTAGAATATATAAAAATAATATACTAATTAGGATTAGACGAAGAAGGCAAAGAAAGAAATAAAGAAAGGGTTATGGAAGGTGAGTGAAAAATGAAACGAAAAGGAAGTAGATGATGGAAAGGTTTTGACTAATTCTTTAGTTGGCCGTCAATTCAACAATCAACCCTTTTCACCGTAGCAATTTATTGACACTTGCTTATGTAGATATCACATATTTTGTTACATGTAGTTAGTAGAAGTTTGTTTAGTACCCCATTAATGTACTAAATGAGTTTATAAATTTGCTCTTGCAATATTTTAGAGTCTGTCTGTCTTTCTTATATTATTTATTTAATATTTCTCGTCGAATCTTCTCCTAGTGTTGAGTGATACAACATCTTGTAGTGTACAAACTAAATATATAGTTTTATGTTATGGTGGATTTAATTCATGGATTGGCGGATTGGATTCATGGATTTGAATAAAATCTAAACATTGGACAAATATGTAATAGGTACGAAAATCTCATAAAAATTAACAAAACATAATTGTTCAATAATTTTACATTAAAATTAAATTTGGGATATCAAAATGTAAAATGTACATTATAGTGACTAAGTTGTGATTTAATTAAATTTGAGGTATCAATTAGCAAAACTGGTAGGGAACAGTAACACTACTTCACGTTTATATATATTAATAATTAGAGTTGGGTCGATTAAAGGGTCGCGTTTGTTTGAATTTTCATGATTTATGGTGGACCTGTGTAAATTTAAAATTACCCGATGAATGACAGCGTCTGTAACAGATTAAAAAACTTTGCAATGGGGATGATGTTACTTTTTTTCCAACAACAATCAACCTTTCATTAGCATTTCAAATAAAATCAGCCCATGCCATAAGAGCTGAAAGGGTTCCATTTTTTTTTCTTTTTTTCTTTTGCCATTAGATCAATCAGACAAAGGATAGTAGGATAACAACGTTACTCTCTCTCTACGGAGCCAATGAACGAAATCGAACCATAAGGATAGAGCGTGACCGACTCGACATTTATGAGGCCTAAGTTTGAACAGGCTCTTGATCGACCAATAGGAACAACTATGATCCAAGATTGAGCACGTCAAGACTCATTGACTTTACAATCATTTTTGTGAACCTCAATATCATTTTAAAAAAAAAAATCAGGCACTGTGTTTGGGTATATGATGGTTTGGATTTGAAATTCGAAATTTAGACAATGTTCAAATCTTTAGTTTAGATACTAAATAAATGTAACGCTTGATTTTTTCCCCTGAATATATACAAGGTGGATTTCAAGTACATATTTAAGTGCAATTTCAAGTTCATATTAGCAACCAATGATTTGAAATATGTCATAGTATAAGATAAGATATGTTAATAAGATGTCAAAATTTTAGATACTAAATGTATGGAACAACTAATAGGTATGAACATGTAGGGTTTTTTAGAACTGTAAGTCAATTTCAGTGACAGTTTGATGAGATTACATGAAAAATAAGTTTATTGTGTGCATATAAATTGGTTTGAGTTATAGTCTAATGAAATTGTGTGAAAGAAAATAGAACATGTAAGAATCACCTCAAAATTCATTTACAATCATTGGAAGCTACCATACTTTTTATTTTTAGCCTCCTCATTCTAAATCATTAAATTTTCGTCACTATTGTCTATTGGTAAACAAATAACTATTAACTACATTTTTTAATTTTAAAACCATAATCGTGATATTGATTCTTTATCAATATGTACTAGTATATATTTATTGTCAAGTGTCAACGGCTAAATAAGAACAAAGATGATAAAATGAAGGGTTAATATTTTAAATTAGTCCGAACTTTATACAATAATTGAGATCTTAAACCACACATCAAAATAATCTATGTATGTTGGTATCTGTTTTGGTTTGCAGCTGGAAGAGATTGGTTTCATTTGAGCAAACCATTAAATCTGTTTATGCAGAGCTGGGGGTAGGAGTTCTGCACGAGGAATGTGAGGGGAGAATGTCGTTTTGCTCAGAGGGGGGAGCGTTGTAGAGAGAGAGACTTTTTAGAGAGAATCCGAACCCCTTTCTTAATGGAGTTAATGCTATATTTATAGTGGATACATGTTAGGTAGAGAAAGGACATGACGTGACCAGTCTGTCAGAGTTGGTGCGCCTCTTCCCGAGGAATCCCTTGGGCGGCGAGAGGCAAAATCGTTGAGCGGCGAGTGGGGAGTGAGCGTGCCAAGCGCGCTGGGAGCACCTACCCCAACAAAATCTCAAACCCTTTATTGTATCGGTTCAATGATTTAAACCGGTTTGATAATCTTACCCATTAACCTTGAGGTCGTGATTTTGAAGTGGGTGATAAGAGAGAGTGAGAGACATACTCATTGTTGGAATTAACTTAAAATTCATTGCTTTGTTTGGGCCAATGGCCTTTATTCTCATGGCCTCTCCTTTTATTTCCTTTTTAGCTTTTCCCAACTTTAAGAGCATATATTTGTTTCCTTTTCTTTGGAAACCTTTTTGCATATCCACCATTTATAATTGAGCAACTTAAGCTTTTTCAAAAGCTCTCATAATCTAACCACAAATCTTTCTCGATCAAGATTTGGGGATTTTATTTGTCTCCCTAACTTCTATGTCATCTCCTCAAATAATGATAAATGATAAATCATTAGGTTTTTCCTTGCAGGAATAATTATGGATCTTTTGATGAGATCTATGTTGCTCTTGATTCTTTATAACATCCAATAAATTTGACCGGACTGGGCCATAACAGCTTTTGGGTTTTTTTTGTTTTGTTTACAGAACATTTTGTGTTATTTAAGTGGGATGGTGAAAAGACTATTACATCTATGAATTTTTTGTTCTTACTCATAGAATTATTGATATAACAAAAGTAAATACAAATTATTAGCCAAACTTTTTAAGTGATGCAAAATAATAGTCAAATTTTTAGAAATACAAAATAATAGCCAACCATTAAGTATATTTTAACAATTCTGTTAAATAATGGTGAGTTGGCATATATATAAAGATGGGGTGGAAGAAATGTTTGACGTGGCACTATCATTTTCTATTTGTTTGTCATGTTTATGATATGTACACAAAACAAGGACAATACGTACTAATAAATATAATGTTGTCACAAGGACAATATAATAATAAATAGAAAAAATTTGTTTAACTTTTAACGTAACATATATCGGTTATCAATTCTTTGTCCTCCTTTTCAAAAGTAACATATAACAACATATATTAGAACCGGAGAACAAAGAATTATATGTTCCATGAAAAGGTCAAAGGAAACTAGAACACAAGAAAGAGTAAAAAATCTAACTCATGTTTGTACATTAATTGAATATTTATATTATTCCTTTGTTGTGAATTAATTTATTATTTATAATGTACAAAAGGTAAATGTTTGGGAAACCTTGGAATTTTAAAAGTTTATGAGGGTATACGGGTAAATGTCATCATGAATTTATGGCATGTTACAGATCTCACATTAATATGTGGGATTTACAAGTCCGTGGGATCAAATCCGTGGGCCTACGAATTTGGTCTCTAAAAGAAATGCAAGCAAACGATAGATTTTTCTTAAATCCATGATGAAATGGATTTGGGTACCAAATCCATCATCCAAATCCTCGAAGCAAACGATCCCTGAGTTTCACTTTGTATTCATTTTGCTTCTCTCTCTAGTCTCTGTAACTTTTGTTTCCTATTCGGACTGGAATTCCGTCACTTATACATGAAATGTTTAGCTATGTATATACACACAAAATAAAGAATGGCCAATAAAATAATTATTTTTCTAAAAAATCCAACTACCATTTTCACATACCCAACTAGAATTACCCGTATATATATGGATAAACCCCAGACACCGATTTTCTAAACCCCAACCCGAAGTTTGATTTAATGAAAAAAAATTGATCGTTGAGATCGGTCGGAGCTCATTTAAGTACATCTAACGGTTAGATCACATGTTGTATACTATATGTCTGACGTACACAAATCATTACTATATATATATATATATATATCACCATAAAAAAATCAAAAAATCAAATCCCAACGATCAACCAAAGCAACACAATCATTTTGACAACCGATGGTCGCTGAATCCTGGGCAATTGTTGCTTCATCCTGGCAGGCTTCTTTTTCCGGGACACCTCAGTTTCGGCTTTTCTCCGCCTTGAAATCAGTCCGACATCAGTTAGTGGAGTGGGCAAGTCAGGGTACTACCAACTCCGCTAGGATGATTAGAGAGCTCCGCTTAGCCATTAAAGCTAAACGGGAGCATTTTCCGATCAATTGGAGTACTATTCAAGGCCTTGAAACTCAACTGGCAGTGGCTTACAAACAAGAGGAAATCTACTGGAAGCAGAAGTTCAGGAATGGTTGGCTACAAGAAGGAGATTCAAATTCCAAGTACTTCCATATCACAACTGCTCAAAGGCGTCGGCAGAATCAAATTGAACTCCTCCGGGATGATCATAGATTCATACATGTTGAGGAATCAGCAAAAGGTGATGTCTCTGTCTCTTACTTTCGCCGCCTTTTTTCCTCTAGTGGCAACCCTTTTCAGTTCCTCGTGGCGGCCCTAGGCTTAGCCCGGAAAGTTAGCTCTGCACAAAATGCTTTCCTTACGGCTCAGATTTCCCATGGAGAAACTAAGCGAGCTGCCTTTAGTATCGGTCCTACTCAAGCCCTGGGATCGGATGGTCTCACTGCTTCCTTTTTTCAATCTTTTTGGGATATCGTCGGTAACTCAGTTTGTGTTGCTGCTGGTTCTTTTTTAGGTCCGGTCGTTTACTACACAACTTCAACCATACGTTACTAACGTTAATCCCAAAGATTCTTAATGCAGATTCAATGACACAGATGAGGCCAATAGGCCTCTGCCAGGTGTTTTACAAGATAATTTCTAAGCTTTTCGCCTCTCGTCAAAGCCAGGTGCTCCCTTCGGTGGTCAGTGATGCTCAAGATGGGTTTGTGAAAGGCAGAGATATCTCGGACAACATTCTCATTGCACAAGAAGTTATGCATATCCTCAAATCGAAGACCCAGAGCCGAGATAAGTGGATGGTCCTCAAGCTTGACATGGAAAAGGCATATGATCGGGTCGAGTGGGGATTTCTTTTTGCTGTAATGGAGGCGTTGGGGTTTGATTCTGCTTGGATCAAGTTGATTAAGGTGTGTGTGACAACAGTCACGTTTTCCATTTGATTAAATGGCCACACTCACGACTATTTTCACCCGGAAAGGGGTCTTCGACAAGGTGATCCTCTCTCACCTCTACTTTTTGCCATTTATACTGAGCCTTTTGTAACTTGATCTCTAATGCCCTCTCATCTCAACAGCTCCATGGATTAAAAATTCATCACCTAGCTCCGGTCACTTCACATTTACTGTTTAATGATGACACTTATTTGTTTTTGCGAGCTTCTTCTACGGAATGCTCTAATCTTCTGCACTTACTTACCCTCTATGAAGCAGCTAGTGGGCAGAAGATCAACCTGCAAAAGTTGCTTCAGATCCAATGTGTCGGCTCATGAAGCGTCCGTTCTAGCGGATCTTTTGGGCGTGGATTCCATTGGTGAACTTGACAAGTATCTAGGCCTCCACGCTCAGATACAGCGGTCAAAAGTTCAAACATTCTGGTTTCTCGATGATGGCTTAGCCAAAAGGATCCAACATTGGAAGTCTAAATCCCTCTCCTTGGCAGCAAAAGAGGTGGTGATCAAAGCAGTTGGGTCAGCAACCCCGGTTTATGCGATGCTTTCGTTCCGCCTTCTAGCCACCTCCTATCGTTGTATGAATGGCCAGCTCTCGCGGTATTGGTGGGCCTGCCAAGACAAGGTCAAAGTTATTCACTAGCTTTCATGGCCAGCCATTTGCGTAAGTAAGTTTCGGAGAGGCCTTGGGTTCCGGGATTTCGATCTCTTTAATATTGCTATGCTAGGAAAACAGGCTTGGAAGTTGCTGCTGGCCCCGACTTCTACTTTGGCTGGAATGTACAAGGCTCGCTACCATCCCCATTGTGACTTTCTCCATGCTTCAGCGGGTTCTCGTCCATCCTGGGCTTGGCAAGGTGTACTAGCTGGTAGAGAGTTGCCTCTTAAAGGGCTTCGGTGGCAGGTAGGGTGTGGCACTGCCATCAGGATCCTTGAAGACCCTTGGCTGCCTACTTCTCCCCCTTCCTCTCCGTCCCTACTCCCTGGGGTCCATCTCCCCAGTCTGTATGTGGCATCTCTCATCGATCCTTTGACGCGGCAGTGGAATCTGCAGTTACTTCAGTTATATTTTACTCCTGCCAGTGTAAAGTCGATCCTCTCTATCCCTATTCCTCTCACTCCCAGGCCTGACAGGTATATTTGGCATTATTCAGAGACAGGGCAGTATTCTGTCAAGTCGGGGTATCATCTCCTCTCGGAAGTTCGGTCTGAGTTTTTCAACACTCTTCCACCTCATTTGGATGCTCGGTTCTGGAAATTGCTTTGGAGCTTACCTGTTCCTCCTAAACTGAAGTTTTTCTTGTGGAGGGTTATTCGGGGTTTTTTGCCCTGCTTGGCAGTGCTCTATACCAAAAATCTTAGCGACTCTAATGTATGTCCTGTATGCTCTAACGGGGTTGAATCTATTTTCCATTGCCTGTTTGATTGTAGAGTGGCGCGCGCAGTATGGAATCTTGTTGGCAAAGATCATGTCCATGTGCTTCTCTCAGGTATGACGCCTGATTTAGTATGGTATACTATTTCTTTTCTTTGCAGCTCAGCAAGGTAGCCATGGCCGAATTAGTCTTCCTAGCCTGGCGGATTTGGAAGGCTCGTTGCTGGTCTTGCTATGACAAGGTCCAGTTCCTCCCTGGCCCTCTTTTCCGACAGTTCTTACAGCAAAAGGAGGAATGGATAGCTGTCACTTCTACTCCATCTTCACATGGATGTCCTTTGGATCGGCAGCCTACCTCATCTCCTTCGCCTTCCTGTCCTCTAGGTGGCCTGCTCGTTCGGTTTGATGGGGCGACTAGACGGGAGGTCGGTGGCAGTATAGGCTTTGTTGGATTCTCACCGTCCGACTCCATCACTTGTGCCTACGGTAAGTTCTACAGTGGCTTATTTGACCCTTTTGTGATGGAACTCTTAGCGTTACGAGATGCGATGGGCTGGTGTTTAACTCGGGGTATTTATTCTGTTTGTTTTTGTGGGGATTCACAATTGGTGATCCGACGCATGACGGAGGACACGACTCAGCATAACATTGGCGGAGCAATCCTGTATGAAGTTCGGCTGATGAAAGCATCATTCGCGTCTATTCGTTTTGTTTTTCCTCCTCGTAGAACTAACAGGGCTGGCCATTGCATGGCGAAAACGACTCTTGCATCGGCTAATCAACATTTGGCTGATTTCCGTTATTTATTTTTTAATTCTCTATCTATTACTCTATCTATGGCCCAAAAAAAAAAAAAACCCAAAGCAACGCAATGGTTAACTAACCCACTGCAAAGCGCGGTACGAGCCTAGTTACTAGTTAGCACTTAGCAGTTAAAGTTGAAGCTATATTCTATGTTAAACTAAGCCAACAAATTTACTAAGATTAAGATCGATAAGCATATTTATTGAAGAAGTAAAGAGCCTGCCGGTGCCGGGTTTCTTTTGTTTTCACTTCCTATAACTGTAACCAGCTTCAACTGGACGATTCATCATTAATCAATTCATTAACTCCAATTCAAACTGAAAGCACATGCAAATTAAAGCCCTGGACGTACGCAAAGCCAAAGTTCAACATCATCTCCAGCCTAAAAAATTTTCCTTTTCAAATCATAACCTCCTTTGCTTTGGACATCTTATTTTGTGTGTTTTTTTTGTCTGAGTTCTATGAGAGCACTGATAAATCCCTCGCCAATTGTGGAACTGTGTACAAAGGTGGGGAAGTGAAAATATTTTCAGGAGGCTGAGTAAATGAGGATTGGAATCTCCAAATCGTTCACAACCAACTCATGTGTTGTCATTTTGGTGGACGAATTTCGTGATTTTATTATGCCTACATTTCTATTTAAAACAACTATTTGTCCTACAATTGCAACACCTTCGTTTATTGTTGAATTTTCTACTACATTGTTAAATTTTGTGATATGCAAAAAGACACCACTTGACCAATTTTCTGACTTCACTACTAATTAGTTGATCACTTGACCTTCATAAATAATAACAAACAACTTTTGGGGTGGAAATTACATTCATAAACATTTCGAAGTTTTGCAAGCATGTATATATACAATGACGGTGTTAATTATGATTCGGAACTACGGATGCCCTCTTTTCAAAATATAAATATATTATAAATTAATTTTATGTTTGTATAAAAACAAGAAATGAGTTATAGCAGTGGTGGAGGCAGGGCCTTTTGGCCTTGTCCCGGGACAGGGGTAAATTTCGTGGAACAAAAATACGCTATATATATTTATATTGGTGATGGAACACAACACGTATAGATAGCATTAGAGTACTTTGTCACTACAACACAACTCATTACTTGTCCAAAATTGACATAAAATTAATTTATTATACAATAAACGAAATTCCAATTGAAATAAAGAACTAATTGGGTCTCTTTTCTCCTTATGCCTATTCGATCTTTCCCCAACAACCCTGAAATTGTATAGCAACAACGGCAATATATCCCACTAGTTTTGATCTACCTATTACAAATGCAAGTGTAAAAAGAGCATTTTCAGCTTTTAGTTATATTAAGAACAAGTTTCCAAGTTGATTTGGCGACCAGTTTCTAATACTTGGTTATTAAGATACATTGAAAGAGACTTATATAATAGTGTAGACAACGAATGTTTTTGCGCTTCTTTCACTATATGAAATTCTTTCGTAGTTGTTTCTGAAAAATATGATAGTATAATCGGTTATTTTTAATTTATGAATGAATTATTTTAATATAATTATTTTTATTAAATAATTATTTTATTAGATACTTATATATTAAATTATGAAAAAAGGACAGGGGTGGTTTGAAATGCTGTCTCCGCCACTGAGTTATAGTACAGTGGTTGAATACTCTTACCGGCCGTCTCCACTACAAAAAAGAGGAGGTTTGGGGACGACAAAAGTCGTCCCCGGAAATAGGAAAAATCGTCCCTATAATTTTTGGGGACGACTAAGTGGTCCCCAAAGAGTGGTTCCCTATACTCTTGTCCTCTATTTTTTTGGGGACGACAAAAATGTAGGTCGTCCCCATTACTAGGGACGACAGTCGTCCCCGATATGCGCAAGTCACCGTCTCGTTTCTTGTCCATGAAGGACAATATGTCGTCCCCATAGTTATAACTTTAGCGACAACAAGTCGTCCCCATAGCTATAACTTTAGCGACAATAAGTTGTCCCCTTAACATCATTTCTAGGGACAAATTGTTGTCCCACATAATTGATTTCATAATTGCATTGGACCAATATGGGGATAATTTGTTGTCCCCTTTTCTTTTTATAAGATCGAAGTGTCGTCCCTATAGGTGTCAAATTGGACTCCAAAATTTGTCCCCAAAAGCTTTCTTCAAGGACTACGAGTGGTTTCCTATACTATATCTTTAGAGACGACAAGTTGTCACCTACGACTTTTAGGGACAAACAATTGTCCCTACACTTGTGTATTGGGGGACGAGGAGTTGTCACTTATACGCCTTTTGGGAACAACTAATTGCCCCCTATGTAACTCGTATGAATGACCTATTGTCCCTTAGCATATGTCTTTGGGGACGACTAATTGTTACCTGTATCACTTGTGGGGACGATCAATTGTTCCTTAAACTATATTTTTTGGGACGCCTAATTGTCACTTATTAACTGGTAGGGACGGCCAATAATCCCTTAACAAGTGTCTTCATGGGCGTCAATTTGTAACGTACATAACTTTTAGGGACGACCAATTGTCTTCAGCCTTTATCTTTGGGGACGAGAGATTGTCACATTTGTAATTTATGGGGACGATCATGTGTCCCTTCACCAATATCTTAGGAGGCGACAATATAGCAAAATGTCATAAAATCATCTCCATAAAAGTGCAATAAAACTAAACTACTACAATGTCATCTCATCCAACACTAGAAAAACCAACATTCATAGTTTGAAAGAATAACCATTCTCTCGTGAAACTAGAAAAATACTAAAAAATAATAGTTAACAAGTTCTAAATCCATGAATTATTCTATTATCTCTCTTAACAAAAGTACTAACACTTAACTATTCTTTCTACCGCACCATGCTTCCACCAACAAACTTCATTCTTCTCTTAGCTCCCTGAAAGTAAAATTAGAATTAGACAAAATTTAAAATTTAAATATATAGCAAGGATATCAATTGAATGAAATGGAGGCACAGACTCAATTTGGAAAAGAAAAGCTATAAAATTCGTAACAATTTAAGGCTATGAAACAAATTAGTACTATACATATAGGATCACAAAAAGAATTAAAAAAACACACGTTGAAATTGTAGCTTGTGAATTTGGAACTCAAACTACCATAAAAGAAGAGTAATGATTCTAATTTACTAGGTAAGTTAGCTAGCTTCTTTGAATCAAAAGAAGACTCTTGAGTACCTATTTTTCTTTCTTGAATTCGAAACCTGCTTGCGTGGTGCACTTCGTTTCTTTTCTGCGCGTCTAGCCTGTAGAACGAATTTGAACGAGAATGTTAGTAATTTAAATATATGGGCAATTTCTCCTTCTTGGATTTTGTTTTCTTATCCAAGTCGATTCCTTTATATATGCCTCTACTGCCAACATGACCCTTGGAAGTGCCTCCTGGAAAAAATAATTTGAAAAGTTACAAATTTGCACATTCTATAACACCAATAGAATTACTCGACAATACCTTGACCAGTTTCATGTCCAGCACCTTCTTCCGTGAGTTCAGGACGAAGTGGGGGAGTCGATCCGCTACCTTTAAATTAAGTAGGTTGAACCAAAAGTAAACTATTACATGAACTCATAATAGAACTCGAACACAGTTGTATATTTTTTATATCTAGGTAACACAGAATTTATTGTGCAGAAAATCAGAAAGTTCAAGAACAAAAGCTAAACAAAGGCCTTGACCATATATGCTAATAGTAAAGAACCAGCCAAATCACAAAGTTCCAATGACATGACCATTCCACAGATTTAGCTAATGCAAACAAATAATAAACAGCAGCAAGCAACGAAAAAGTTGTAACAAGTAGACAAACAAATAAAGCTACCGATCCTAATACCAACTAAACAACTTCATGCTATTCTTGAATGAAGGTAAACAAGAAATTCATTACCTTCCCCGTTTGACGAAGGTGCTTCCGTTTCGAGAACACGCGACATATTTTCGATTTCTGTGTCCGTACTAATGAGGGCGGGACGTGATCTTAATTTAGCTCTTTTATTCATTGCACGAGCCATTCCTGCAATAGAAGTTTTAGCATCACTGTTAGAATGAGAACACAAAAAGATTGTATACGAATATATTGCATACGAGCCTATGGGAAATCAGATGCTGCGACAAAAAATTAACAAGGGATGGGCATAAGAAGACAGAACAGGGGACGGATAAATGCATACAATGTCCTTTACCCTAAGAATTATGGAACAGGGGACGGATATAAGTAAAGAGAAGCAGGGATACAGCTTTGAAAGGGTCTTTTTATAATGTAAAGGATCAGCAATCATGAACGGAAACCAACCAGGAGGAGGAAAAGATTAGCTTACCGAGCACAACAGAGGTCGACGAAAGAACCCAGTCACGGAGCAACGCAGAGATGCCAAAAACTAGAGTTGGGAACAGAGTTGCGGAAACTACAGCTAGGGGGTGGAATATATTAAAAGGATTTGGGTTTATCTTAAGGAAGGAAATCAGGCCGGGAGATCAGATTTTGCCGCCAAATCCAATTTTAGGGCCGGCAAAAATAGGAGGTAGGAGGGAAGTTGCGCCTGCTTTTACCGGGAGAAGAAATAGGAGGGGTTTGCCGGCTGAAGTTTGAAATTTTGGGTAAAAGTGGGCGCCATATTTTTTGCTAAAAGGCCCGCCACACCAGGTAGGAACAACAATCAGCTTCTTATTAGTAACAACTACCAGCACAGAATCTAATTTTTGCATCTTATCACTACCAGTGTACAAAGCGAGCATGCATTGCGTTGCATTCTATAGCAACAACGATAAGCTCTAATGCCAAATTAGAACAGCAGCTAGCCAACTAGTTAGCTAGATACAAACATCAACAAGAAAAATGACAAACAAGATTACAAAAAAGAGTACGTTCCTCAAATTGATGATGATCACTTCTTATTAACTACCAAAGAAGTGTACTTAGGCACTGAAGTGGTGCTGATGCATGATTGTCACGCCGGCCGGCGTGCCACCGGTTGTACCGGGTTCAACCGATACCGGTCATAAAACCGGCGTGACACCACCAGTATGACCGGCATGATCGATATACGAATCTCTAAGTAAAATGACTTTATTTTAGTGAATTTAATTGATAAAAATTATTTTATTATTTATTTTATTAGTATAAAAGTTAAATATTGATGTTATTTGTTGGATTCAAGTATAAATGTTTAGGTATTGACGTTAAATGTCATGTTTAAATATGAGTATACTTACGAGCACTACTGAACGACTCGGGCAAATTAACCTTGCCATCAGGAATTAAGACCCTCAAAATGTCAAGTAAGTCGTCGAATGACTTGTTAGTCCACTTGTGAATACTTTTAAGATGAAGCAGTTTCACAATTGTCGATAGTTTAGTGTACTCACAGTTCGGGTACAATTTTTCCTTAGCCTCTTGGAGCAAGCGATAGAAGGTAGTAGCATCTTGATTAGGTTCGTCTTCGGCCTCTTCTGTGTCCATTGCCAAGTCTTCTTCTTCATCTCTCCTGCCATACACGTCATGTAACAATCCATCCATATCATCAAGAGTATCTTCGAGCATATGGTCTTCATTCAGTTCTTGGCTACTTGTCGACTCCTGAGTATTACTGGCACCTTCTCCATGGAAGTTCCAAGTTGTATAACTCTCCAACATCCCATGTTTTAGCAGATGGAATTGAACATCTGATCGACCTTTATATGCAGCGTTTCGACACTTTGTACAAGGACAACGAATGGCTTCTTTGTTGGCGGAACGAGAAAATGCGAAATCAATAAACGCATTAACGCCTTGGAAGAATCCAGGTTCTCTCCGGTTCCGTATGCTCATCCAATCCTTATTTGGAATCATCTCCTATTATAAAATATAAATTATCAATTATGACACAAACAAATAAATAACTATAAAAAACGAATCATGACACCAAAAATAAATAGATGACATGATGAAAGAAACACTAAAAATAAAATAATTAATGGGTTGTGCAATTCAAGCATATGATTATTTGAATCTATGCACTTTTGGTGCGTACAGGCATAGGAAGAGGCTAAACTTTTCTATCAATGGTAAAAATTTGGGGAAGGGAATGATTTTTTAGCTATGATTAAGTAAAGCAATATTTACCCTAACTAAAGCTTGTTTGTCGTAACATATATATTTTCCATCCCTGAGTAAAGATTTATATATGCTAAGTACAGCCTTAAGTAAAGCAAGCATTTAGTATAACCAATGATAACTTCGCCCAACATAATTGGGGGAGGGGATGATTAATTGAAACTTTAGAGAAACGACAAGCAGTGATGATGCTATGAAAACTCTAATTACAAGAAATTAGTTTACCGGAAGTTATAAATATGCTGATGGTATTGTGCTAGCTCTTCCAATTCTTCAGCTTCCTCCTTTGCTAGTATCAATACTTTTGTACGAAAGCAGGTAGCAGAATTTGATGTTCAGCACAACAAAACTCACCTATTTATAATGTAACAATAACAATCTAAATATGACTAGGAAAATCATAAACCAACCAATAAAACTCTTAATTCATAGATAAAAAGGAAAACCTGATACCTTACATGTTCCAAGTTGAAAAAGAAAACCCAAATGGAAAAAGAAAAGGATTCCCTTATCTCCAAGATTGAAAAGGAAAATGTTACTGTTAATTAAAATCCATTCATAATAATTAAAGTCCCATATATGGAGAAACAAATATTGATGCGTTGCTAGCGGCTAGCGCATTGTGATAGAATTTTGCGGACAAAAAAAAATCTCACTTAATCCGCCGTTGGAAAAATTAACCCCAAATTAACTATTTCTGCTGGACGTTTTTTTGGGGACAACTAATCTAACTAACGAATTAATAAAATTACATCCCTTATTTTATGGGGACAATATAATGTGCTCGTCCCTAATATAACTTACAAAACTATTTTCTGTGACAACATAACCAGGCCGTCCCCTATATTGGTCCCCAAACCTCTTTATTTTTGTAGTGCTCAACGTGGTGAGTTTAATCTTTTTTTTTATAGATAAGGGTGATATAGGCTACTTTTTTATTATTAAGTACTACTGAAGGGACTCGAACCTGGGACCTCCAGGTTCATAGCTAGTGAGATAGTTCGAGAGTTGGGTAGCAAATTTACTAGTGCAGTGAATATGCAGTACTGTGGCCAAAAAGGAAGTACACCAGTGAGGAGATTTTCTCAATCATCATTTGATTCTGGAAAACGAAATTGAACGTAGCTAGCTAGCAGCATATAATGATGCACGAGAAAAGCGAATTATCATGAATTTCCTTTCAGCTGGTAATAATGAATTGTGAACGCCTTTTAATCAAATGTGTTACTCTTCAGACGCGAAGTGATGTCATGAGCTTTGCAAGCTAGAAAAAGAAAGACGAGTTTGAAATGAAAACCCCCGCTTTCCAAGCACCCCAAAACCAGCAAGATCTGTTTTAAATAATGAGGACTTTGCATGGGCTGCAAATCAGCCAATACTCGCATTCGGTTCGAGAAAAACTCGTTTGACGCTCTGCTCATTTACTAACGAGTCGAGATTGAGCTAAATCTTGTTCGGCTAGCAAGGCTCTTGAATCAGCTTGTTGAGCTCAAGTCATGAGCTAGCTCGTCTTGAGATATGAGTTGGCTCGATAGGATATGTATCGAGCCACCTCAGCTGTCAACCTGTGAGCGAATCGGTCAATAATTTATTATTGACTTGTTGATAATTCATATGTTTGTTAGATTATATATCTCACTACATATGAAGTCTAAAAATTTGAGCATGTGATCAAATATGTATAATTTATAATTTAAAAGAGAAATTATGTATCACAGATTGCTCATGTTCTAGTTACTATTAAATAGCATGATATGAGCAATTAAGAATTATAAGCTAAATGATATGATATCGTAGCTCGAGCGGAGCTTAATTAGAACTCGTGAGCTCATTAATGAGTCAAGTTGAAGTCAACCTCAAGTAAAAAATTTAGTCGAGCTCGAGCTTGACTCGTTAAAATTAGTTCAAAACTCTTGTTGAGTCGGCTCATTTGCAGCCCTATTAATTAGCACATATGTCCGTAATTACCTGCTATCAAAGAATACTCAGTAAATCGATAAGAATGGATGATTCAATCTTACAACTTCCAGTAACTTCAAAAACAATTGCCAAAATGGTAAATTTTACAAGTTAAACTCGAACATATATCGTATCATATCAACTCTATTGTCTCATCGTATTAAGTATGATTCGCAAGAACCCATATTATCATTCTTGGCCCTGTTCTGTTCTTTTCTTTTCTACCTTTGCTATATGTACACTTTTTTCCTTTTGTAACAAACAAGACAAATTAAAGTTAAGCCCCTCCAAAGGGCAAAGACCCACCCAAAAAAGGAGAGAGGAGAGGGATGAAATTTTGTAGTGTTTGGCATCTACAAAAGACATGGAGGCAAAGTTTCCACGATCCCCTTACGTTGCCCTTTTGCAGAGTTCAAGAGAAGTGGTGGGGGAGATGGAGAGTTACAAGGTGGTAAAGGGGCAACAAGTGACCTCTCTTTTCCCTAACCGTCGCTCTCCAAATTCTCCCTTTCCGATCGTTTCTTTGATCCCTTTCTCTTTTCCTTTCAGTCAGAAATCCCTTGCTTTTTTCTTGCCTGAAAGTAAGGGAAATCGTGGAAACGGAGTTGTTGGGAGAGATATTTAATTATAGATCATAGATCATTTATTAAAAGATTCCCTCAAATGAAAGACATCATGTAAGGGTTTGAAGTTTGCATAGATCCTAATATCATGTGCTTAACAAAAAAGTTGAAAGTTCATCGGAATTCGAACTGAAGACCTCTCGGCACAGAAGGCTTTGATATAATGGCATAACTCAAGTTACTCAACTAGTCTATAGAACTCGAATGGTTGATAAATAACTTGTTAAATTTATATCTCATATACACCCATCAAACGAAAATCAGGCTTGAAATTGTGAGTCTGGATGTGGATGTTGCTTTTGTGAATAAGATTCCGATCATCGATCTGAAAGTGATGAGTGAGGGATCCAAAGAAGAAAGCGAGTTCATATATACGGCTAGAGACAGTGTTAAAGTAAGAGTACTATATGTACAAAATTTTCAATGGCTGCTGATCATGTGCCTGCTATTTCAGTCTTTACTGTTCATGACAAAAAGAGAAAGCTAGCTAGCCAGCCTAGCTAGGGTGACCATCACGTAACAAAAAAGAAGGTATATATATGTAGGGGTACCACTGATAATCACAACTTTTCTTTTCATATACGTTATTTGGAGACAGTGACGAAGTCAGAAATCTAAATGATAGAAGATAGGATTTAAATTGTCGTAATTGTTGGAGGAGGAGAATTAAAGCATTACCAACTATTATAATTTCTAGATTTTGTAAATTGTACATGTAATTTTATCTATATTTAATAATTGTGAGAAATTACAATCCTTGCTAACTTCAACCTAACTCCACCATTATTTGGTTGTCTGTAACATGTAAGTTTTTAAGGTTTGGTCAAAAGAAGCAAAGGGAGAAGAGAAAAGAAGAGAAAGCAGCAGCATATATACACGCGAATAAAATGGATTCACGATGGCGAGCTAGCTGCTGCTGCTTTTGATGATTGACTGGTCGCTTTCCCGAGACATTATCGCCACGTTCATCTTCTCGGTGCTTGTCCTATGAGCAACCCACATATATATTTACCCTGAGGGCTGGCTGGCTGGCTGGCTGGCTAGGGTTTGGTTTATGTGACTGAGTTGGATGGTTGATAGCTCGAATCTATCTACGTTAACATTATGATGATGACGACCACCCATGGCCATGAATGATGATTATGAATCTCTTTCTCATCTTTTTGTGGTTGGACCGATGCGTCCACATGCATATGCATGCATGCAGAGGGCGTTTCCGAAATCCGCTTTTAAATTTTAATGATTGGGATAAATATTTTGCAGAGATGGTGGCGGTGGTCCAAATTTATTGAACCGATGTTCGGCTCACCCTGCTTCCGGCGAAGCTTCATATAATAAACATGTATACGACTACCAACAACTCAAATTATTGAAACAATACCTGTTTTTGACATAGTATCAAAACTTTCTGTGCGATGAAGAGATTTTTTGTTAGAATCTCGATAATCCTTATTTATTCGATTAATTAATCACATGGTGTTCGAAACCTGTGCAAACTAAAACTAATCCTACAGATCCAGTCAGCAGTGTTATTGTTTATGGGCCTCTTCTTTTCAGTTGCACATTTTAAGAAGGGCCTTTTTGCATACATCGAATCCACATGGTTTAGATTTCTGTTCAGGGCTTCAGGATGGAAATTTCTTTCTGAAAGCTAAAATGACCATTTTCGTGGCCAATGGGCTAGAGATGATAGGTGTGGATAATGCACCCGTAAATACAACACGATGCCTGGGCCCGTTAGCAACTTGAAAAGTCCGGACCAATCAAGCTATGAGCCCTAAGGCCATAATAAAAATGGCCGTATAGTAATAGATCAACTGAGCCCACTCAAATGTTGAGCACTGAAACCAATTGGGCCTCAAGTTAGAAGGATACGGCCCGGTAGTCAATCCATGGAACTGGAAGCGATATTGCATATAAGAAAACGGGGAGTGGAGGGGCATGGGATAAGGCTGAGTTGAGAGCAAGCTAAGCTAAAGCCAGCAAAGCATATAATTCGTCACGAGACACAAGTTAAAGGGCGGAAGTTCATTTCATTTCATAAAATAGGGACATGTACCTACTCTAAATAAATGACTAAGACCCTTTACTTTCCCCTCCCACGGGCCCTACCTAGCTTAATCTTCCTAGCTAGCACTAAACCAAAATTCCAAACAAGAGAAAACAGAAAGATCGCTCTACGTTGACATATGAGATATACATGTAATAGGTTCGGTCAACCAAATTGTTTTGGTTGGATTTTGGTTTCTGGATTGGCTTCATTTCTTTCCAAAAAAAATGATTGCCTTTAACTTGTGGGAATTTAATGTGTTAATTTTATGAGATGTCAAATTTAAATTTATTATAAATTAATGATAAAAAAATGGTATTGTCTATATGTTTGTATTGGTAATATAATAGAGGAGAAGAATATCATTTCTTTAGTGTGCGATTGTTGTAGATTTTCATTTCTCATACTCTTCAAATCTATCGCCAATTATCTCGGTTCTAGCTTTTCAAATAAAAATTATACCAGTTTAACTATGTATCCTAGTTGATTGCTTCCCGACTTCCAAAAATTAAATCCGTCATCGTTTCCCTTATATGATTCGAGTTTGAAGTGCTAATCTTTTCTTTTAGGAATGAGGTCCTAATCATAGTGCCTAAGGAAAAGTGGAAAGCATTATCATCAATGTCGTTTTGGAGCAACATTGACTTCACTTAATTGCGATTTATTAATGAGCACGAAATTTCCTTTTCTTTCCCAACAAAGCTCCTTATGTCATAATCATATTATTACTTCCACGGCTAAATCTTCATTTGGGCTCTATCTCATCTTTTTTTTAATTTATCCCACTAAATATCCTTATTGATAAATTTTTCAATATTTTTTGAGCCAATTTAATTATTTTGGTTAAGGATAAACATGTCATTTTATAAACAAATATAATTCTTTTTTTTATTGTATGTTAACAATCGCAGTTATCAAACAATAAACATTTTCAAATCTTTTTTCAACAATCTGGAGAGTTCAAATCTTTGTATTGTTTAGAATCTAGAGATTTAGACTCTAATTCTCCAAACGAGCCCTAATTATGTAAACTGTACTCAAACCAGAGCTACAGCCTACTTACTGTAAGCCCAAAATTGCCATCGGCCCAAGTTTTTTTTTTCAAAATAAAGCAATTAAGTCCAGCAGCACAGCGACTGACATCAGTCCACTTTGCAACCTCCACGTCACCACTCTAATTTCTTTTATCTTTCTCTCCCAGTCTCTCACCTGCCCCTTTTCTCCATCATCTTCCACTTCATCCCTTCCTCTCCAATTCCCCCCATCTTTTCCTAATTCAACTCCTTCCTCCGATCCCCTCCAAAATTCCGCCGGCAAATCATGTGACATCATCATATCACGGCCGCCGCTCTTCTCACCCCTTCCACAAGCCATGAATTTCGTAAACAAGCTCGGTTTGGTGCTAACCGTCGTCTTCGTGATCTCCCTCGTCTTCCTCTCCCTCCAGATCCTCTACCTCCTCTGGCGGAAGAGGCGCTTCCAGCAGACGGCCGGCCCCGCCGCCTCCGCCGAGTTCGGCAGCAGCGGAGGAGGCGACCACCACCACCACGACCAGGCGTCGGCTCTGTCGCCGTCCAAGGAGCTGCTCTACTTCTTCTGCTGGAAGAATTACCAGGCCAGCCGAATCGAACCGGCCGACGCCGCCGCCGTCTCCGTCGGGGTGGTCCCGGCAGCAGCATCGGCGCCGACTGAGGAAGACGAGGAGCTGGAGGAGATGCTGAAGCTTCACCAACTGTACGGTGCTTCGAGGGCTCTGTTCACGATCAAGGAGGAAACAGAGAGGGAGGAGATCGAGAACGACAGCGCGTCTTCTCTGCCGCGAAACGCCGTCGTTACTGCAGAGACGATGAAGAAGACGACCGATGTTGGACAACGCAAAGAATCGACGGATGTTTTGACGGTGACGGCGCGGGAAGTGGTGGTTGTGATTGACTTTGACGGCGAGAGCGACGACGATGATGAAGCGACGCTGTTTAGGACGCCGTGCGGTTCCCCGCCTTACTACACGCCGTCGCCTTCACCTCCTCGCGATCAGGACAGGCAAGACCCAGAGGCCCGTCTTATTACTGTCAAAATAGCCGGCCGTTAGTTTGTTGGTCGATTATTGTTCATATTCTTAACGGTAGTTCCCCCCTTCCGCCGGTTCGTCACCGGCCGGCCAGGGTTAAAGCCACGTAGCAGCTTTCCCTTTTCTTTTTTTTACTTTCACTTTCACTTTTTTTGTTGGTTTATTAATTTGAAAACTTATTTATTTATTTATGAACTTTTGAAATGGGGGGTGTAGATTTGGATTTGACGGGCTTTTAATAACCCGCAATCTGCCCGATCTAGTTCCCAGTAAGTAGGCCCGGCCCAGTGCTCGATCGTTGCCACGTAAGCGACGGTGGGAACCGTCGGATTTACTGCGGTGGGGAAAGAGAGGTCGTATTTTAAATTTCGGAGGCGGTGGGTGACAGCCGGCAGCGACAGTAATAATGGTGTGGGAGCAGTAAAAGAGGGAGGCAAAGAGGCGGTGGGAGGGGAGGGAGTAAATAATTTTGTGACCGTTGGTGTTAGTAATTGTATAACGTTTGGATGCAAATTAAATTTACCCTTTTTCCAGATTCCAAGCTATGATTGAGATTTGAGAAACCGCGCAGTAAATGTAGTAATACACAGATTTTGCAAATACGGCTGGATTCTGGGAAGTGGCTGAGAGAAATTGAGAAGCATATTTGATTCGTTCTGATCTCGTGTTGTTGTTGGGTTGTGTGGAAAGTGTGATTTGGGGGGGAAAGGGACTTGCACTTGAGATGAGAATAAGACCAACTCAACGTGTCTTACCGGTTTGGAGATGCTATTTAACTCATTCATTTGTTCATGGATGACCAAGTTCATAAGATAGTTATTTAGCCTGGTTTGGTTTTGACGATAAATTAAATTGATGTATTGTGAATTATATATGTATAATAGACAGTATACATGTAATTAAGAATTTTGGTCTATTGCGATTTCTATAGTTTGAGTTTTTGTAGTATATGAAATAATTATATAACTTTTTAGTAAAATATTACTTTTTATCTTTTGTTCTTAATATAAAATAGTAACACTTTCAAAAAGTTAAGAGTATAGTTGAAACATAATTATACACAACAATCTCATCTAAAATATCTCAACAATCTCATTTGAAATGTGAGATTTAACTATCGCTCATTTTTTTAGTGATAGTTTGTGTCGCATCAAACAAGGTTTGTATTGTTTGTACAGAAAAATGTAAAATAAAAAATGATTCATTGTAAACAATACAAGAATTTTGACAATCTCAATCAAACTATTTCCAGAATCAAACGACCTCAATGGTCAATGAACCATTATTATGCTGTGGGAATTGTTTTTGTGAAATACCTATTGAAGTTCAAATGTAACTATTTTAACTCTTGTATTGGTTTGATCAACCCTCGATATGGGCATTATGGTAATTACAAAATTGACCTAGAGCTCCTAAAATTTATGTTTTTACTTATAGGCAGTATTAGTTCAAGGGAATTGACCTAACTGGGGCGTGATCGAGTTGGGGATTTTAGCATTATATAAGGAGTAGACTACACTACATAGAGTATAGACTCCGAATCCGTTGACTTAAAGAGTAAAAGTGGACATGTGTGGAAGAAAATAAAGAATAAAAAACTTCGATTGTCGAAACACATTTCCAGGAAATACAACCGGTTGGCGTAATTATGTCTGCTTAGGGTTTGTTTAAATTATCTAACAATTGAATTAAGAAACCAACTTGCCCTCTGGCGTCTAAACGTTGGCTTAAAACTTTACTTTAAAGAAATTCGCAACTATGGTTTGGCTGGAACTTTTAACAAGTTCGCCGGGCGTTTCTATTCCTGCATTTTATTTTCCAGCAAAAGAAATCACGACATGAATCATGTATGTGATGTTAGATACTGTTCAAAAAATATAAATATGAAAAACACATTATGAGTACAACATGGACAACCTCTGGTTGAAGTAAATTGCGTGGTCCTGGAAGTTTGGGGACTGAAGATGAAGATGAAGATGATGGTTGGTTTTGGAGTTTGGTGACAGATAAGAGGGTGCATTGTTAAACCGCTAATCACATTAAAATTGTTCGGTTTGTGGTTAACCACAAATCGAATAAGAAGGCTCTTGCCCAGTTGTGGCTAGTTATATTGGTTGTCTTATGGTAAGCGATTTAAATCGTAATTGAATAAAAATGAACCGTGCGGTTTTGGATTAGCCACAAACCAAATAAAAAACTTCGAAGGTCCTTCCAGTTCCCTACATGTTGTCGTCTTCGAAATTCGCTCTTCAAAAAGCATGGGGTCCTCCCTAGACACCATCAGCCACACAGAACACACACCGTCTCCGCAATCGTCGGCTGTAGCACACCAGCACCTTCAAGCAGACACCTTGTTACGGCGTCGTGGCTAACAGTTTGCGGTGCGATCGCGGTTGGCATATATGGCTACATTTCGGTTGCGTTTAACTGTAAATTTTAGTGCGGTTAACTGCAATTGCACTCATTTCCTGCCGTAGTGAAAGATTGGAATTAGCATTTTACAGAGGGAGAAAGAAGAAGTGGAGGCAGGAATTCAATGTAGTTAAAAGCGAGTTTCTAGGTAGAAACGTATTGGTGATCTAGAAGCGTAAAATCGTAAGTTTTTAAGTTTTAAAGCGGAGTTTTTAACTACATAGGTTATAAAAACTGAGATTTTGTGTAGAAGCGTTTTAGTGACCTAGAAACGTAAAAACGTAAGTTTTTAAGTTTTAAAGCGCGATTTTGACTACATTGGGCAGGATGGTGACAATAGTGTCTGAGGGCAAATAAGACGACAAAAAAGCGGGAATGTATTTTTTCTTTTAAGTTGTCGATTAAAATAAGGGAGTGGAGGTAGAAGACCCTACGAAATTAAGATCTTCCATCAATCTACTATAGTACTATTTGATTCGGACGACCCACACCTCATATTAGGAGAAGAAGGGGCGGTATGATAATTCTTATCAATATATTTTTTTCTTTTTTAAGGAAGTGGTTAAGTACCATATATGAGCCTGTATAAGATCTAGCATAACCTTCTCCCAACAACTCGAGTTATTGGGACTAACTGGTTAATGACATCCTATCAACGATTGTTTGTTCGTGAGGTCATGTGTTCGAGTCCTCACGACCCCCAATATTAACTATTATCTTTTGCTGTCAATGATTATAGAGGAGAGCGAAGAAATTTTTTATTAGTTTAAACCCCTACTTTTCTAATTCTCTATTTTCCTTAATCGGATCATATATTAATCATTTTATAGCAAAAATTTTAAAAAAATAGACAAAATACAACTAAATAGTCATAACTTTATACTTTGTAGCAATAATAGCCAACTTATGAAAAATACACTAAAAAGTTTAGGAAAAATTGAAAATTCTGTCATTTGACACATTTTCCCCTTATCTCTCTAGACTTTCTATCTAGCTTACTATACCTTTTTTTTTTTACAAAAGATAATCACTTATATTGATTGGATCAAAAGATATTACATCCTGGATACCAGGCAGACCTGGAAATCAAAATAACGACTTGTAGCCGGGTACAAAGCAAGGGCCTTTCTAGCCACCAAATGGGCTACCATATTTTTACTCCGACCTACAAAACGAACTTTAAGAGCACTATGATTTGTAAACATCCCAATAAGCTCCTCCAAAACCGCCCCAATCTGGACATCATTCGCATCCCTCCTTGTAACATTGTCAATGACATTCTGAGCATCACCTTGGAAATAAGCATCCTGAAAGCCCAACTCGAGACACCATACCACTGCTTCCCGAAGAGCCAGCACCTCAGCCACCAAAGGGTTATCGAGATCTGGAAACTGCACGCCACGAGCCAGCAGAATATTCCCAGCGAGGTCCTTAAGCACGATCCCTCCTGCCGAATGAGACCCAGGCTTGGTTGCCCCATCCCACATACATGTAACTGACTGCACCATAGTGGCCAGACCCGGAGTAGGTTGAGAGGGATACACACCCACAGCCTGGTCCACGGGGAGCGTCACCCATTCTTGGTATTGCTGATAATACTGCTGGAGCAGCGCAGGAACCCCAAATTGTTTTCCTTCAAAGACCACCCAATTACGTGATCGCCAAATACGCCAAAGGACAGAAACCACTGCCATAAACAGATGGGGCTGATTAATAATGGACATCAACTTTTTCAAGAACAGGGGGAGGTATGGCGAGGCAACCCTTGACCAAGATGCTCCAACCCTGCCTGGTCCCAAAGGGCCCTGGCTACCCTACAGTCAAAGAACAGATGCTCCATCGTCTCCTTCTTAGCCTAGCAGACAGGACAACGAGGCTGAACTATAACGCCCTTCTCAATCAACGCTTCGGTAGTTGGAAGGATGCGACGGAACACTTTCCAAAGGAATACTTTCAGTTTAGGGGGAATATTAGCATTCCATAAACGTATCCAACTTGGCTTATCCATTCAGCTAACCACGGATCTCCACCGCCCCTCCTGTTTGTCAAGCAAAACAGCAAGGTGGTAGGTTGACTTAACTGTAAAGATTCCATCGTCTGTCATATGCCAAATGAGCTTGTCCTCAACATTACAGCGTGGAAGGGGAATCGCCTTAATTGCACAACACACTGCTGGGTCAAACCATTGCTGGAGCTTCTCATCACAGTACATTCCTTCTCCTTGACACATAACCGCCTCTACCTTCGGTTCACCCCCCTCTGGAATGACCATGGGATTATAAACCGGGCTATTAGGGTGGAGAAGGGGAATCCAATTAGAAGATACAAGAGAGGCAGTCCGCCCATTTCCAATCTGCCAACGGAGACCACAGAGAAGCAGCTGACGTCCATACAGGATACTCTACCACCCCATGAAGAGTGATACCTAGGGGTAGCAGTAAGAAAAGTTCCCCTGGGGAAATATTTCCTTTATAGACCTGCGCCAGGAGAGACTGGGGCTCAGCCAGGATTTGCCACCCAATTTTTGCCAATAAGGCTTGATTAAATTGCTCAAATCTTCGAAATCCCATGCCACCCTCATGATTACTAGTACACATATTACGCCAGGACACCCATCTAATTTTGGAATGCCCCCCTTCAACTCCCACCAGAATCGAGCCACATGTCTATCCAGGAGTCGCCACAAGGACAAAGGGAGCTTAAAACAAGACATCACATGAAGCGGTAAAGCTAAGGCAATTGTTTTGATCAAGGTCTCCTTAGCCGCCCATGATAACATCCTCTGCTTCCACCCTTGTAATCTGCTTAGCAATTTCTCCTCCAGGAAACGGAAGGTAGCCACCTTAGACCGCGCAATCAACGTGGGGAGTCCCAAATATTTATCCTAAACCCCCACCGCCCCAACTCCCAAAATTTTGGCAAGGAACTCCTGATCTGCCAAAGAGATGTTCTTGCTAAAACAGACCGCCGACTTGCCCAGATTAACCCTTTGTCCACTTAACTCCTCATACGTGTTTAGGACCTCAATAAGGTTCTCACACTCCAGCAGAGAGCCACGGAGAAACATATAGGAGTCATCCGCAAAGAAGAGATGCGAAATACCGGGGGGGGGGGCCTTGGAGCAACCTTTACTCCTTCCAACCTCCCCTCCGCAATGGCCTGCCGGAGAAGGGCCGCGAATCCTTCCGTACAAAAACACAAAAAGCAACAGGGACAGCGGATCACCCTGCCTAAGACCTCGGGTCGATGTAAAGAACCCGGCCGGCGTACCATTCATGAGCACTGAGAAAGAGGCAGACCGGAGACATTCCTGAACCCACCCACACCAGACCGAGTTAAAACCTAACTTCCTCAAAAGCGCAAGCAGAAATGGCCATTCAACTCTGTCATAGGCCTTTTCCATGTCAACCTTTAGAGCCATGTACCCTTTCCTCCCTTGCGTTTTGATCTTCAGATAATGCATTAACTCATGGCCCAGCAGAATGCTCTCAACGATCTGACGCTCTCGAATAAAAGCGTTCTGCCCCTCTGAGATGATTTGGGGCACGAACTTAGCAAGCCTCTCCGCCATAATTTTAGTAATGATCTTATACACAAAATGGCAAAGGCTAATAGGCCGAAGTTGAGTCATATTTTCAACATTATCCACTTTAGGAATCAACGTAAGCCAGGTGTGATTGAAGCTAAGGAGCAGCCTGCTTGTACTAAAGAAGGCCCGCACCGCCTCAATCACCGAGGAACCTACAATATGCTAGTAGGATTTAGAAAATTTCCCAGTGAACCCATCTAAGCCTGGGGCCTGCTTAGCACCCATTGAGAACACAGTCTTACGAATTTCCTCAGGACAGACTTCCGCCGTAAGCGACTCATTCATTTCAGAAGAAACCTTACGAGCAATTGGAAGATCAACAATCCTTTCGTCCATGTTAGGGACAAGGTTCTATGACGTGAAGAGATGTTGATAAAAATTACTTGCTATATCAGCCTTCCCTCTCTCATTCGTAATCCAGTCACCCTCCTCATTGTAAAGTCCTGAAACAAAGTTATGCTTCCGACGGGCTCGGGTGACTGTGTGGAAATACGAAGAGTTTTTATCCCCTTTCTTGAGCCACTGTACTCTGGATTTCTGTTGCCAATACTTTTCCCCTGCTTCCCATTGCTGGGTAAGTTCTGTTTCAACACCCTTACCACGTCCCAGTTAATCGGGTGACTGAGCTTCACCCTATCAATTTCAGTTTGAAGGATTTTGATGTTCCTGAGCGAATTCTTAGTCCCCGCTCTACTCCAATCATAAAGCAAATGGCGGAGCTTTTTCAATTTCTTCCATAACTGGTACATGGGGGTTCCGTGTACCTCCTCCAACCACACATAAGCCACCATAGCCTTAACTTCCGGGTTCTTTGCCCAACGAGCATCAAAGCGGAAGAGAGGTCGAGTATGTCTGACATACGGTTTATCAGAGAGGACTAAAGCTCGATGATCAGATCCCTGGTCGGTAAAATGCTTGACCAAAGTGTCAGGGAAAGTATCGATCCAAGCCTGGGAGCAAAGAGCTCTATCCAAACATTCCCGAATACACGCAGCCCTCATTCGTCTATTCGTCCAAGTAAACTAGTCGCCCTGAAAAACCCTGGATCATGAAGCCCAAAGTTATGAATAAAATTCGTGAGAGGGATGGACGGGGCAGCAGACCAGCGAATACCACCGTCCTTTTCATTTTCATGCAAAGTGACATTGAAATCCCCAATGACCACAAAAGGTAAATGGATCCCATCGCACAAATGACGGAGAGCGAGCAATTGATTGGCGTGAATGGGTTCATGAAAACTAAGTTAAACACAAACAACCACATACGACAAATTGCTTTCATTAATCCGAACACAAATCAAAAAATCCGAATGATAAAACACCGAAGCATCAACTTCGGGGACCAAGCTACAACTAAGCCACCAGAAGTATCAATGGCATCAACAAAGAAACAAAACCTCGAATTAAAACCTAATCCCCTCATACGGCGGGTTACTACTCTCCGGCTTGAACTTGTTTCCGAAAAGAAAACAAGGTCCGGTTTATTGGAACAAATTAAACCTATAGTAGATTGGAATGTGAGTGATGGCCCAATTCCTCTCACATTCCAGGCGAGAAGCCTCATTTATCTTCTGGGAGCCACTTTTGGCTGGCTACCTCCACCTTTGCATCATTTAGAACTTCCTCCACAAATTGTTTCTTGGGATTAGGAGGTGTTTCAATCACCCCCTCCACCTCGATCAGAGCTCTCTTCTGTCCACTAGTGCCAGGATCCAGGAAATTGGTCCTATATTCATTCAGTTTCCAAATCATCTCCTTTTCTGAGGCCGAAGGTGATTCGCTATTTTGTATTACTCCTGGACCCATAAGCATAACAGTCTCCTTCCCATCAACTGACGGATTAAGAGTCATGCCTGCTTCAAATGCCGCCACCACCTGCCCCACACGGTTCTGGTTGGTCGGGGCCACCGCTGCAGTTGCTTTCCTTTTGGCATGACTTCTAATTTCAAAGCAATGCTCCTCCTCCTCCTCAGAAGATGCCGCAAATGGATCAATTTCAACCCTGCAAGCATCATCCTCCAGAGACGTCGATGGGGAGTGTTGATTATGGCTGGTCAGACCACCAACACGCACCGGGACTTCAATCAAATTCTCCTCCTCGATCAGCGGTACTGGTTTCTTTCCCCGTCGAGAATTGGCCGCTCCTGTCTTCTGGTTACGTGCACTTCGGCTGCTACCTTTTGGAGCAGTCCTCTCCATCGGTTTTGCAGCTTTCTAAAGTTTTCGGAACCCAACTTGAGGAGAGTGCACAATAGGTGCAACACATTCTATCTTGGGCGCAACCCGCCCTTTCGATTTCGGTGTAGAGCAATCCATGCCCAACTCTTAGCCGCCCTTATGCATGGCATGCATGGATTGATTAAGGAAAGGAAGATCCTCTTCCGATTCCTCCTGGAGGAGCAGCCACCTTCGATGAGTCATCAGCTGGGTGGGCTCTGAACTTCCAAACCCAGTATCATTGCCACCCAGTTGGGCCGACATGGCCATAACTGATTCCTGGGCCTGCTGCCTCGGAGCATGGGCCTCCGTATGTCTCTTCCCCATCGGGCCTGCACCATGAGGCCAATCTTTACTGGGCCCTTGGTCATGGGTCCGACGTGACTGCCCCGCCTTCTTTCCTTCCCTCGCCGGTTAGCTCGTGCTCTGCCCTCCACAGCTTGCTCTCCCATCATCGTGCTGGGTGAGGACTTACGAGCAGCGGGGCCCAAGTGAAGCCGTGGTGACTTCTTCATATTGAAGCCACGCGGGCTCCAAGCCCGGTTCATCCTCACAGCTTCAGCATCCGCCATTATTCCCTGAGAATGATGCCCCTCCGAGAAACCCACACAGTCCCCCTGCCTGCCTTCTTCTCGCTGAATACCGGGTTAGATTCGAGCCTCACGTCCTTCCCGTTTCTCCTAAATTTCCTTGTTAACCCAAACTGACTTCGAACCGTCGTGATACGCAGGCATCTCATCATCATCATCATAAATCCTGGTATCAGCTTTCTTGGTTGACATGTGAGGTCCGAATCGTTCTTTGCGGGTGGGAGTATCAAAAGAGCAATCGCTTATCATGTGACCCACCCGACCACAGTGAAAGCAAAAAGATGGCAGATGCTCGTACTTAAGATTGACCCAAAAGCACCCAGTTTCCTCACTAGACGCCATGATTTGCGATCGCAGAGGTTTAGAAAAATCAATCAACGCACAAACTTTGACGAACCATTGATCCGTATCCGTACAGGCAAACACACCTGATTCGAGGACATGGCCGATGGCGTCATTCGCCATCCTCCTTCCGAATTGTTTAGTACAGCAGTCTTCCTGTACTCCCCATAATAGAACACGAAATGGAACGATCGCAAGTTCATCGAAGATTTTCCTCGAAAGATTTGGCATCCAGGCCGGGACATGAAGAATTTTGTCCGAGATCACCCATGGAGATCTTTTCAGCACCCAGTTCCTCGAGCCTTCACTGGGCAAAACAAATTCAAACAGCCCATGCTTTGCCACCATTACCCGTATCTTCCCCTTCCCTTGCCATGGGACATTGAGCGATTCCTTAAGCTCAGCTGCCGTCACATTGTTATTCGTGAACAGCCTCCCCACCAGAGCGCAAGAGCTGCGGAAGCGCGCCGATTTCACCTCAGCCATGGAAAATTGAATAACCTGGTCCTTTTGGATGTGAGCCACTGTAAAACCCTGCAATGAACAAGGAGTGGACAAAAAAGTGAGGGACGAATTCAAAGAAGTAACCTCACTCTCCAGGCCACCATCATAATTATACGAGGGGTCTTGAGGAGGAAAGGTTTCACGAATCCTGGCGGAAATCACCAAGGAAGCAGCGAACAAGGGATTTGGAGAGCATGGAGGTGTGGAATTTCGTGAACCTGAGTTGGACAAGTGAGTCGGCTGGTCACTTTGCTTCCCTGCCGTCAACGAAGATTTTCTATTTGAATCGCTTGTGCGAGTAAACAGAATTGCGGACGGGTTTAAATAAGAGGGTGATTGCAAGAGCCACCCGCTCCCAGTTACCGCCGCTAGGTCACAGGTACAGGAAAGACGTTCACTACTAGGACGCCGATTGTTATTGGGACTCTTTTTCAAACTAATCTTCAGATCATCGGCGGATACAGGGGGGGCCACACTGGGCCCGGGCCCAGCTCTCCTGCCTCCCTAAGACCCAACCCATAGTACAAAGCTGCATAATTATACTTGGGCCTAGCCCCAAGACCCAACAAACCCTCCCAATTCCCAAATAATCTTCAGTCCGGACCAGCCCTCTTTAGCTTTCTCTCCAAGTTTGGGACACAAAAATAACTAAAAGAAGAATACGAACAGACCTGCAACAAGCTGCTCGGCTGCTCCCCTCCTCCCTGACTCGGCGCCGGCGATCCCCTCCCCTGACCCCTGCCCCTGGCGACCTGGCCTTCCATCTTTCTCCGCGGCAGCGCCAAGGCCCAAGGAAGTTCCGCCCAATAGCAAGGGCGCCAAGGAAGTTCCGCCAAGGAATTAAGGAAAGGAATTTCCTTCTTATTTCCTTCACAGTAGACGACAACAGCAACACTGCAACAGGTAAGCTAATGTCTAATTGGTCTTATTTTATTTACTTAGTCTTATTTAGTTAGAAACTAAGTTTCTACAATGCAATTATACATTAAGACATTAACATAGAATTTCATATTCGGATTTCTCATATATCATACTCGGTAGAATTTGTATCCAAATTTACTTTATTACTTAGAATCTAGTGTTTGACTGCGGTGTGTATATGTTTAATGATTATGCAGATTTCAATATATTTCATCATGACATCTTCTCAACCACCAAATAAAAAGGCGAAAACAACATTGTTTTCTTACTATCAACGCAAGGAATCAGAAACGTGTCATACTGAAGAAGTCCCTCCTAATGAATGTCAACCATCTTCCTCTCCAGTTCAGAATGAATCATCTACTTCTCCTGTATCCGGTAATCTACTTCCATCATCTGATAGTGGAGTTGAAATTGAAAGAGATCCAGGAAAGAGGAAACAAATATGTGATTGGGCTCTTGAGTTGAGAGATGAGGTTAGGAGAAAATACCTAATACACAAGGCTTATCAACCTAAACTCGCATACTATAAGCCGCGAGAATATCCAGATAAAATTCGTCACTTTCAAGAAGCATGGTATTCACAATTTGATTGGTTGGAGTATTCTCCTACAACACATAAAGCATATTGTTTCCCATGTTTTTTGTTTAGAGACAAGATGAATGGGAATCAAACTTCTGCACTAGTCAAAGATGGATTTGATGATTGGAAGAGGGTTAATGGTAAGAAATGTGTGTTCCTTGTTCATGTTGGTTCATCAGCTTCTTCAAGCCATAATAAATGTGTTACAGCGGCTGATGCTTTGATGAAACCCTCCGGTCATATTGATAAAGTGATGCACAGAATTGGTGGAGAAGAAGTTCTAAAGCATCGATTGCGGTTGAAAACAACAATTATGGTTGTCAAACAGTTGGCTTTACAAGGAAGTTCTTTTAGAGGGCATGATGAATCTGATGATTCTTTGAATCCGGGGAATGTTCTAGCTTGGATTGGTTTTGCAACGAAGTTGAATGATCAAATCAATAGTGTAGTTCTTCGTAACGCACCAGGAAATGCGAAATACACTTCACCAAGCATTCAGAAGGAGATATTGGGAATCAAAGCAAATAGAGTGCGTTGTAAGATACGCGAGGAGATTGGAGATTCTTGTTTCTCTATTCTTGTTGATGAAGCAGTTGATGAAGCAGGAAGGGAACAGATGTCTATTATTTTGAGGTATGTCAGTTCTTCTGGTATAGTAACTGAACGCTTTTTTGCTCTCAAGAGTGTAGCTGATACTTCTGCAGAAACACTAAAACAAGCTATTTGTGACGTTCTCTCTCAGTATGACCTTCAAATTGAAAAATTGAGAGGTCAAGGATATGATGGTGCTAGTAATATGTCAGGACAGTTTAATGGAGTCAAGGCATTATTTCTTAGAGATTGCCCATATGCCTATTTTGTCCACTGTTTTGCTCACAGATTACAGTTGGCATTGATTACTTCTACAAAGGTATGTGATCCTATATGGGATTTCTTTTCCATATTGGATTGTATCATAAACGTTGTGAAGGCTTCTCCTAAACGGATCAGGGAGTTGCAAGCAATTCACAAAAAAGATCTTGATGGTATGCTGGATGTTGGAGAAATTCAATCTGGACAAGGAGCTAATCAAATGACATCCTTAAAGCGTTCGGGGCCAACTCGTTGGGGATCTCATTATCATTCTATATTGAGCATTATAAACATGTTCAATGCAACATGTGTAGTGCTAGAGGATCTTTGCCGTTCTAAAGAAGGAGAACAACGAGCTCAAGCCAGAGGTGCTTCAAAAAATATCAAGACTTTAGAGTTTGTGTTCAATCTTCACTTGATGAAAGGGATTATGGATATCACGGATTTTCTTTGTCAAGCATTTCAACAAGAATCTGTTGACATTGTAGCTGCAATTGGATTTGTTTCCATGGCAAAAGTTAAACTTCAAAAGCTACGGGGTGAAGGATGGGACAAGCTACTCCAAGAGGTAAAATCATTTTGCTCAAAACATGCCATAAAGGTACCTAATATGAATGCTACACTTGGACGTGGTGAGAAGCAAACAACTCTTGAGCACCGCTACCATTTTGAATACTTTAATCAATGCATAGATTTTCAGTTGGGAACATTGAATTCAAGATTCAATGAGTCATCGGTCAGATTGCTGCAGTTGAGTGGTGCACTAGACCCTAAAAGTTCTTTCCGGTCTTTTGATGAAGAAAATATTTACAGACTTGCTGAAGAGTTTTATCCTCGAGACTTTGAAGGCAATGAGATGAATTGTTTGAAGAATGAGCTAGGATATTATGCCGATCATGTGGTTCATAGTCAGGAATATGATGTTTCTTCCCTTGCAAAATTACTAGAGAAGCTGGTGGAAACAGGGATGGAAGCACGGTACAGATTGATTTGTCGGTTGATTCGTCTAGTGTTGACATTGCCTGTTTCAACGGCTACTACAGAGAGATCCTTTTCAGCAATGAAACATGTGAAGACTGATTTGCGCAACAAGATGGGCGATGAATTTCTTGCTGATTGCTTGACTATTTTCTTTGAGAGAGAGTATGTTATTGGTATGGATGAAGACTCAATTATTGACGAATTTGCTAAATAAAAAGACCGTCGTGTACAATTGACATTGTAATGCAAACTATAAATTTTTTTTGTTTACGGTATCTAATTTTATGTTCGAATTCGGCCCAGTGCACTTCTATATCCTGGATCCGCCGCTGCTTCAGATGGGATCGAATCCCGCCAAATCCGGGCCAGTGGTTAAGGGCCTGGGATTTCGTTCTTGGTTGATCCCCTGTAACCCCCGCCAGATGATCGTTATCGTCACCACGACAAGAACGTCGGCAGGCTATCACTGGAAAACATCTTAGCATCGCAGTTTGCTGACAAGACAATCTTTCTAGGGATCCAGTGAGGGTTGTCGCCGAGAAGGTTCCTTACATTCGTGGGTCTTATATGAGTTTTTCCGATCATCCATCATTGCGGGACAGCTCTGCGATTTAGCCTCTGTTTCATCATCGAGGATGATCGAGGAGGGTAGCGAGAACCGCCACACCTCCACTTTGGATAGTTTTTTACGTTTGTTTATACCCGCCTCAAACCTGTTTTTTTTTCGGAAAGCCAACTAGCTTCCTTTTTTTTCCGATCCAAATCCTGGATCTTCTTACGGGGTTACTCATTCCGAGCGCACTAACACCATGCTGTGTTCCGGTGAGCCTCTGTCCTAGGTCAAAAACCAACCCTTCCGAATGCAAAACCGCATTCTTTTTTTGGCTTCCGCCATAGCCTTGATTATGCAGACTTACTTTGATCATTATCAGCAGCGTCGATAACAGAAGCCGGCCAACTCTCCGGCAACGCTCGATGATCGAGCGGAGAGCGATCCGAAGCATTTTTTTCCTTCGTAGTGAAATGCAGTTGTATTTAGCTTACTATACCTTGACCTAAATACTATAAGTTAATGTGAGCATTAGGGATCAGATCATTGTCTTCCCCATCTCCACATACCCCAAAGGTTTTGGCCGCATCCGGGTGGATTATACAAACCAAAACGGCAAAACCCGAATTAGACTCTGCATATCATTGTTCTCTTTCTAGTCTACACTTTCCTCTAGGAAATTGAACTTCAATAAGGGACTAAATGGAGTCAATCGACCATCAATAACAGAGACAATGATAAAACGGCAAAATAAGAGTGATACATGCTCTACTTTATTTCATTAAAATTTATTTCTGATTATTATACTGCTCTCATGTGACAAATGGAATAACTAGAGATGAAGTAGTAATACCAAATAGTGATAAATTTGGCACGTTATTGGCTATATTCCAAACATCGGTACCAAACTTCTACCCCTAGCAATTAGAGATGGCTATGGGTTGGATTTGGGTTTCATTAAGAAAATATGATACAATACTCATTGATTTTAGAAGTGAAAACCCAAACCCAACGGGTACCCATGGGTACGAATATAACCATACAGTATTTCTTTGAACACCCATTTCTTATTGTTCTATGAAAATTCCTACAAATATATCTCAATAAATACTACCAACATGCATAAAATCCATATTATTAGGCCTTTTATTTCCATAAAGACTAATAACATATTAACATTCATAAATGATTCATATGGTGGAAATCGCGTTGGATTTTGACAAAACTCAAACCCAACCCAACCCGCCAATACCGACGCATAATCCATCAACATAGATTTTACCTACTTTAACTTGGTTGGATACCCCGCGACCCGTGGGTACGTGTTTAATTGTCATCCGTAGTGGTAGTTGTGTTGGAGGAGAAAGATGGGGAAGTGGGATGACCTTTAATTTGTTGAGAAATGTTAAATTTTGCATATTACTTTGTAAATAAATCAGTCACCTATGTATCTAGGGTTAGTCCTAACAAATTTATAAATATGCAACGCGTATATCCTGTAACTTTAGACATGAATAATAAGAGTTTGCTCGGAAGAGTCTTATTTCTTTCGTGACTAGTTATTCTTGACAATCATATATAAATCACCTTAAGTGCCTTTTGTTCCTTAGTTTAGATTGTTATTTTGATATTTTTCTTTTAAACTGAATTGAACCATAAGCTCATGTTGTATACAACTTTTGTTTTATGGAAAAGTAACATACGTAATATGTATATATATCTAGTTGTAAATGGCGGCCATCCCAGCATGTACACATTATTCGCTTACCTGTTCTCATGAGCACAATTAGGCCCTGGATTACGCGGTTTCTAGTTGTTGTTGCTGCCTTGATTCTCCTTTTGATTCTAGCTCGAAAGTGCATGCTGCTGGCGCCTGGGTAGCTAGCTTGCTCACGGCTTCATGCTTTAAGAGGGCTCCACTTGATTTTATTAAAATTTATTTAATGATTACGACACTGCCCACTCTTAAGTGACAAGTTGAACAAATACACATTCGGGTTGTGCAATGGTCCATACCGAACCATGTCGGACCAAAATCAAAGTTTGGACTCCGACCAATCCAAATTGAGCATAATGTGATCCAGTCATTAGTCCACATGAATTTTATAATTATTGAAGAAATGATGGATCGATTTGATATTTGGACCGAACCTAACCGGACCAAATGGACTGAATGTAATGTTGGTCCGGTCCTTGATCTGAAGATGTATTTCACTAATGCACCGCAATTCTCATGAGTTTGGTTCGGTCTGGACCGGGCCGACCCGACCCGTTGCACACGCTTTACGGCCGTACTACACATTAAGTAGGTTGTTTCTTTTTCATTTATGTCTTCAGATGACTATATGTTCACTTGGTTGTCGTGCTTAAAGGCTCACGTCTGTTAGAGTGGTTGTTTGTCGTGCGATTAACGCTCGCTGAAAGAATTAGAAGAGAAAGAAGGCAAGCCCATATAGCAATTACTTGTGAATGGGCTCCACAGGTACTGACTGGTCTTCCTATGCGTGAGCCCAGCTGCAATGATGGGCTGTACCTCCAAGCAGCCCAAAGTGAAAATAAATGTTTATATTTTCGTCGGATCATTATTTTAAGAGTCAAGAAAAGAAAACGGAACACATACAATGGGTCAAAGGAAGTCACCACTAAAAACACAATTGAACAAAGAAGAGTAAACTAATGGTTAATCCAAATTGCAACAACAATATTAGCAATCTCAGTCCAAAAGGCAAAAACCATATAGAAACGAGGCAGCACCACAATTATAATATAATATATGTATTCAACGAAAAAAAAAAAAAATAATAATATATGCAATCGCTGCCTACAGTACTCGGTCCACCCGCTCCCGCCATCATTGATAGGATCGGCGGGGAGTTGTAAAGAATCCGGAAAGAAGGACGACCGTGTTTTCCAATGGACGGACGAGACGACATCGTTGTGAATTGTGGCCGGAAGCCTGGAACTTCCGATGGACAAAACGACAGCAGATTGAAGCGGTCGATAATACTTAGAGACGCGACCCTAGCCTAGTCTTGCTCTTGCCTAGCGCGAGGTAACATAGCTTCCTAGGTACGGCACTACCGTTTGGCTTTTTCTGATTCTATTCACAGTTTATTTCATTTATCCCTTTTATAAACTATCTCCGCATTAAGAAGTAATATTTAATTTACCACGGTAAAGTCCAAAATAATATATGCCTTCGGCTTCAAGGGCTCATGTCATGTATCATTTATCAGATCTTTCAGTTGCCCTAGTTATGTTTATGCGGTGGGCTTTCTCTCTTGTAACTTGTTAGTAGAATAGTGTGGGCTCCGGCCAGTTGCCTTGAGGAAGGTGAGGTATGAAATTAGACAATCGGCATTATGAACCAAAATAGTGAATTTTAGCAGGAGAGAGACATGAATGATGCAACGAATCAAAAATCGGTCTTATGAACCAAAATCAAGTACCTGTTACCTTGTGAAACAATATTGTTTTTTGTAATATGATGAGGAGTAAGTTTTATAGAAACCGAATTCCAGAAAATCGAATAAAAAATCGCCTATCCCGTCGGTTTTCAGGAAATGAGCATCTCACAATCGTTGCTAGCTTTTACTCGGCCCGTTGGCCGATTAATTTGCTTTATAAAACTTTCATCTTGTCGTCATTGTGCTTTTTGGTTTTTGTCAGGCCATGATAAAATCTAAGGGAATCAAGAACGAACAACACGATTTGGGATAGGAACCGCCGTTGTCGTATCCATAGAAAATGGTGGTAAACACGGACTCACCTACCAAACTGGTTAGGATTGAGATTTTTATCGGGTATCAAGGAACCATGTGATTATAAATTAGACTTGATCAAAACGGGCCAAAACTTGAAATTCAGCCTGTTTGACCGACCCATGCCAAATTCTAATTATTCTTTAATTTTAAACTTTCTATTTGAAAATAAAAAATAGTGAAAGAAAAGAGATGACTGCAATTCGCCATTTGCACATCACTTATTCGGGAATAAAACCATAGAAATTCAAAAGGAACTGAAAATATTTAGGATCTTTTTAATGTTTAAAATAACCAAATAGATCTTTCTGTTTAGTTTTTTACTAACAAATATCAAACGATTCCCTATAAAATACACTATAATTTGATCATTATGATATCAAATAATTATATAATATATATTTGAAATGATAAAAATTGGACTAATTGGGTTGGTCGAGGTTGAACCGTTGAATAACTTTAAAATACATTATATTTTAGCCACTAAGATATAAAATAATAGCATAATATATATTATGCCAGAGAAAATAGCTTGTTTTAAAATGACAAACCAATGATGTTCATTTGTTTTACTTGATGGCCAAATCCCGTGTAGGTCAGACCCATTCAACTCTTTTATTTTATGGTTAGCGGTTAGCCCATTAGATACCATTCATTAGTTTATTGTTAAATTTTTATTTTTAGCAATAAAAAGGAGTATTGTTTTTACCTTTTCACATATATTTTATCACCACGGAGAAATAAAAGGGGTTATGATCCTTGCTGTTCTTTAAAATGGTCATGGTTCGAATCCCAGTACATGTCTTTTTAATGAATAAAAAAAGTAATTGTGAAGACCAAAATGTCCTTCCTACTTTCACTCTCGTTGCAGGAAATTTGAAATGGGGAAGCTGTTTTCCCCTTCCGCTATCTTAACTTATACTAGCTTTTACCCGACCCGTTGGTCGGATCAATTTCATTCTATTTCGTATAATTTATTTTATCAATATTTATGATTTACTTGATTTGGGATCTTTAATTTTATATGATTCACGAAAAATATTTGTAGTTTTAAGAGTTGACAATGACGTAAAAGGATAGTCCAAGCTATTATATTGACCAAAATCTCAAATATTTGAAGTATTTATTTGAAATTTTATTAAATAAAATACTTGTTGATTCAAATATACAATCGTTTGTCGTGAAAATGGGATTTTATGAAAAAAGATTCATGACTTCATAAAGAAAGAAAACCAATTTGATATTCAATAACATGTGAACATCGTTTGGATCATATATTTCAGTTATGTATTTGGTATCTAAATTCAACACATGCGAGATTTGTCTAACTCCTAAATTTGGAAGTAGGTGCTAAAACTCTAATCAAATCAAAGGTCAAGGATGAAAAGTTTTGCTATCGAATTTGAAATTTGTTGGTCCCCATTAATTTGGAATAAGTGACATCCATAAATTAGATTTGTAAATCGAGCATTCAAAGAGACCGATGGGAAAGATATAAAAGTAAAGAAAACAGTAAAACCATCCAAACAACAAACCTGGGAAGAATTATCATGGTGCCATATTAGCCAACATACAATACATTATTAGTAGTTGATTAAAAACATGCCATCTTCAAGATTCTCTGGCAATCTCATGGTTTATTGATTAAAACGCGATTCCCAATATGAGAAATCTGTATGTGATCTGGTCACAATTATCTTTTCGCCTATGTTGGTCCTTGCAATTAACAACCCATAACAAAATGAGCTAGCATGTGGCATAGTTATAAGGTATATGCACAAAAGTGAGTTATTAAATGTCCAACGGATAAGGAAGTAAACATTAATAACCCACTTAGCAATCATCCATATTAGCACAGAACATAGTCATCGAAGTAGCTGTTGTTTTAAGAATATGTTATCACCAACATAAACAATGTCGTGTGAGAATGAGGATGCATGGTAAGCTATTTTCGTACTATTATCTGATGTTACATTGAAAACAAATTGTCTTGTCCCCATCCATCTTGTAATGAAATCCTAGCCCGAGTCATCTACTAAAACAACGGCTTTCACCATCAACAACAACTACATGAAGAAAAGAAAGGGGGCTTCAAGTAATTAGTATATGCTAGCATTAGGAATGTTTAAATATGACGGGGAACTAATCAAGAGCACACACAACAATTCATGATCTCAAAACGACAACTTAACCAAGAACCCCACCCACCAAAGACGAATTGCAAAATATTTTAACACATACATATATGCAAAGCGATTATCCTCTAATTGGTTCATTTTATAGTTATTATTTCCTTCCCTTCATTTATGTCATTATCTAGATGATTTCATATTTTCATTATTTGGGTACTTTTTAATTCTCAAATAATGATTCAATTCAAAGAGCACTTTAGCTAATGCACTACATTTATAGCCTTAGCACCCTTTACTTATTGGGAACTCCGTTTAGATAATATCACACAATAAGTACTTGCTATCAAAACTATGCATGTGTCTTAATAAACCCCTCGATGCAACCCCTTAACTTACGTGATTAAAGAAGCAACAAATGACGGTCATATTTCTTAATCCCAGAAGACATTCGCTACCCACATATTAGATGTCTACCGTAGATAAATGAAACTTACTTCGTAGTGTCCGCAATTTGATGGTATTCAACCTTAAACAAAAAGTGATAGCGAAAAAATGGCTGTACAATTTTTTAGACATCAGATGCAACAACTCCTTCCCCTCCCTTTGAGGATCATCACAACATAGATCTATGTTCCTACACCTTCCACACCTATACTAAAACTTCAGACCCATGACAATAAAGATCTGTAGGAATTTTTGCCTCCAAACAACATGTAACTTTAGACATACCAGAACATAATTTTGTGTTAAAAGAGTTTAAATATCATTTGACTCAAAGGCTAAATGACATTTGCAAGTGAATGCCCCCAAAAGGAACTTGATAATGAATTTAAGAACGAACTAAATAAACAACCAGCAGCAACCTCTTGAACCAATTAATTACCCCAATCCGGGAGTTGAAACACTTGCCCAGCCTCAAAGGGTGATGTAATGGAAATACTGTAGCTCTGGTTTCCCTTGTTGATTCTTGCAATAGAGGCAAAAGGTGGGATTATACAATCAGTTGATAGAAGAAGATGATTTGGAAACTATAGTCTGCCATCAAAGACAAATTATCAAGCATTTCAGTGTTCTTTTTCTTAACTTTTTTGGGATCAACATTTTAGAAATACTAAATGTGTTGTGTAAGAACTTACAGAAGAAGCAGCAGCTGAAAAGAACATAGGCTAGAATCACACAAAAATCTTACGTTAAGGCATCTATGAACATTGACTCAATCAATAATGCTCAGTATCTCAAAATCATTAACCCCAATTGGAAGCTCGCTACTGATTCCTTCAGGTCAACTCGAATCAAAACAGTCTCAGCCTAATGGAATGGATTAGAGCACACTACCATAAAAACAAAATATCTAAGAATTAACTATTCGATGCTGATAAGATTCTAACTACAAAAAAAAAAAAACAGTGAACTTAATATCAAATGAATAACCAATAAGTGATACCGACTTTTCTTTGTGCAGAGATATCCAAATCCCTTTCACTCGGTATGCAATTACTCTTTTTATGTTCTTTGTCTATATGAGTAACCAATCTTCCTGTCTTATTGCTTCAAGCAATTTTTCTGCAGCCAAATTGGTCAGATAATTGGTCATATACAGAGAAACACCATCTCCTTCCCATAATAACATCTATAGATTATAGTTTAACATATATAGGCAAAATCCAATCTTTACTTTAAAAAATAATAGATGCAGCAGCAATCCGATATCATCAAGATAACTAATATGATTTAGGATGATTTTCATGAGCCTGGGTCAATCAAGGATCAAAGCATGACCACAACAAAGTAAGGAATTGAAAAGTTTGCTATCTGATTATATCGTCATATGAAAAAGCAGGTCCCGGACACTAACAAATTCAAAAGGGCACATCCAAGAGTACAAAGTTAATAGATTGCCACTTGCTAAATCCAGACATGCATTGCAAGTCAATTTCATGCAAGTTTTACATCACAGCTTAAAAAGTACAGTGTCGAAGAAGATAAAACAAACGGATTAAATATATGACCCAACTGTATTAATTAAGATCTCAAGTGCAATACATGTATTTTTTACATAGACGTTCTATATAAATCCTACTGCAAGTATTTGTCTTCGCTTGATTCTACCCTACTACAAAATTCTGAATAAAAGTGCAGAACACAAAACATCTTACTGAAGCACATCTATCTAAAGGAAAAACTGGTAAAATGAAGAGACACAATTCCTATGCCGTAGAACCTGCCATGATATGTAAGATGATAAGTGGAGGTTTGAAGCGACAACAAACAGAGAAGCAGCAAAGGTAGTAATCAGAATACTACCTTTGGTTACGAAATCCATGGGCATTGGCTAAACCAAACACCCTCGTGCATCTCAAATTCATGAACATATACTTTTTTCTCTATACTTCAGTTCGTAGGAAACACCTATAGCAACAAATGGAACCTATAAAATGGAAAATTATAAAATCAGAATCGTGAATGGGTAGGAACGAATACATGGGGAAAATCACCTAATTGATTTTAGATGAATATCCATGTACTGGTTGGAACTGACAATTATCCTATGAGTATCCAAAATCAAATTAAAATACCAACCATACCTGAAAACAATACCAATATAACAAATATAAAATTAAACTTTTAGATGAATATGAAAGGTAATCACAAGTTACAGTCCCTAGGCAACACAAACCTGAATTCATTCTAATTTTAGAAACCAAACACGATTTGTGATTGACCGTGTAACATGATATAACACAACATCAGCTATAAAAATGAGAGATTCAAGGGAGAAAAAAGTACCAAGAGAAAGCTCGTTCATAAAGAGCACAAATCTCATCATCATGAGAATTGCCAATCGTGTTTGATTATATCATTTTTGTTGGTCCTTTTTGTTGCATATATGCTCTTCCTCTTGAAAGGAAAAAAGGGATCAACGAATCATAATCATCGGGCGTAGAAGACATACACACATAAAAGAACTGGAAACAAATATATAAACCGTTGAAAATTGGAGCACTCATCATTATGTTCTGCAGAAGGTCTTGTTTATGGTCGCTTTATTTTGACAGAACTGATGACGATGTAATCTTCCCTTCCGGATGCACTCTTCCCTGAACACCAATACAAACAATTAGCATAGCACATGACATTAGTTCGTAGCGCACCTTGTTGATTAAGAAGGTGGCTACTCTTACATGTTAGTTGTCGTTTCTGAAATGACCACATCAATGTACCCAGCCACTGCATAAGAACTCGGATAATAAGGCCATTTCTATGTGATCATGCATATCGCGAAGGTAAACATAATAGCAACGTAAGAACTCAATAATCCGAAAACTATTTGAGGTACAAACCGCGAGGTCTGGAAGATATAAAATGGAGCCAAACACATCCAAACCACCATTGATGGCAAGCACTTGATTAATAAGTTGAACTCGGCAAGTGAAAGCTTCCTAATGTGCTATTTGGAAGGTAAGTACCCAAAACTGGCATAAGCTCATTAACCTGGGAATAAATCACAAGAAATAAAAAAAAAAAACAGAAGCAAAGAGAGAAGGTCACCACCATGTCGATTTCGTTATTCCTTCACAATCGTAATAGAGTTCTTCACCTTTTCGATTTTGTGCGTCTTCTTATTCCTCCTTCCACTGTCGTTCTCTTTGCCTTCTATGTCTTTGTAAACTGCGACCAGGGGATTTGACCAGGGAAAATTAATTCTCTGTTGTTGCTTCTTCTTCTTCTTTTTCCTCTTAGCCTTTTTTGTATTCATGAAAGTCCTCATATGTTGACCAAACTAAGACTTATCACAAACACCCAATCAAACTGAAAGGAAGTCGCCAAACTTGAACTACCTGGCTTTGCCTTCTTTCTACTCCGCTAACTTAATCATCCTTATTCTTTCCTCTGCAAACCCAACGCTCATTTTCCACTTTCTCCTGCCATCATCGAGTTCCCGTCGTCGTTCCTTCAATCTGAAAGAACGGGCAAAAATGATGAACCAAATCCATGTAGTATAGTAAGGGAAAATCATAACGTAGACCCAAAAATCAACACACTAAAATAAGAAGTCAGAAAGTGAATATTAACGAAAGAGAGTCAGAAACTCACCACCGCCGCTAACCCATCCCTCGCCTTTTCTCCTTATGCGAATACAAAGCTCGTTTTCTTCTTGTATAGTTCACTCTCAGTAATCATAATTTAGTTTCGTCGTCGTCTCTTCGATCAGAAAAGAATTGGAGAAGATGATGAACCAAATCTATCAAGTACGATGGGCTAAACCCAAATTTAGAACTAAATATCCGGAACAGAAAGGAGACTGAAATGGAATATCAATGAAAGAGGGCGAGAAACCTACCAGTTGCAGCTGGGATCTAAACCAGAGCTCAATTATTTATGCCTTCTTTGGAACTCGGCTCCCCTGGTTTCCCCTGTTTTCCTTGGCTTCGAGGGGCTTGTAGTCGCCGAATTCGCCGAAGACGTGGTCTCCTTCTAAGCTGCGATAAGGACACAGGAGGTACAGGAAGGGTTGGCCTATCAATTTAGCTGGGTACACATGGAAACTCAATCAGATAAAACTAAAGATAAGCGAAGTAAATGATGGAAACAGTAATAGGTAATATGCAGCTCAGACTACCAAATCCAATTGCGAATAGAGGAATTGCGGGCTTCCCCAAAACGCATATATATCAGAATAACAAATCTGACAGCGCGAAGCAACCGGGCAAAACAAACAGAAAAAATTACTGACTCCCCTTCAAATCGTCGGTTGGCTGGCAAGGCTTCAACGCAGAACTACCTAATCCGGATTGAGAGAAGCAGCAGGAGCAAACTAACCGAAACAATCTCGCCTCCCCTTCAAATCGGCGGTTGGCTGGAGAATCGTTCACCGCATAACTACCAAATCCGATTGTTCGAATCAGCGGGGGTAAACAAATACCACAAATCATGACTCACCTTCGATTCGCCGGTTGGCTGGGGAATTCACCGTCAATTAGCCGCAGGTCTTCCTCGCTAAATCAGGTGTTCGCCGCTCGTTCCAAACTGCAGAATCTCGGCACGGTAAACTCCACATCAGCGGGCCGTCAATGCCTTCCTCCGCTGAGCAGCAAGCGTCAGTCCCTGTTCCCAAAATTGTCCGCTGAGAAATGGATATCCTGCCGTGCTGCGGGAAGGAGAAAGCAAAACGTAGATAACCCCGGAGAAAATGGAAGATGATTTCAGCTGCAAAAAAAGTAGTGGGAACCGACGGTTTCTTATCTCTCCTGTCAGGCGGGGATTTTTAATTTAATCCCGCGTAACCTTCCTACTTTCACTCTCGTTGCAGGAAATTTGAAATGGGGAAGCTGTTTTCCCCTTCCGCGTATCTTAACTTATATTATGGCCGTTGTGGAGCAAATTTTTGCCACATAGGACAACGATATCTCCACAAATTTCCATGTCATTTTGTCATTTTTAACATTTTAAGTTATTATTACATTAAAATAAACTAAATAAATATGTAAATCAATCATCATGACCAAGATTTGAACCTGTGACCTACGAGGTCAAACTATCATTATTTCAAATGTTCAACCACTAGGATAAAGTATATTTGGTGCTATTAACCACAACAAAACATGTATATCAATTACCATAACTAAGATTTAATCATGCAACCTACAAGCTCAAACTGTAATCATTTCAAATTTTTAACCAATAGAATAAATAATCTTTCATGCAATTAATCACAACTATTTTTTAACCAATAGAATAGCTATCACGTTTAAAATTTTATATAAACTTTTTTAGCATTGATAAGAAAATCATTAACATCTACAAATAAATTATTTTTTTTTATAATATGTTTCATAATTGTTTATAATTTCTTACAAATAATTAAAAAAATCCGAAAATCATAAATTTAGTTGGTACACGATTATAAACTTTTACATCATTTGACATGTGATTTTCTTTTAAAATTGAAAAATGAAAAGTAAAGAATAATCTTCTTCCGCATTCTAGAACACAAAGAATTTAACATTTTATTTGTACGAACTACTATAAATATGTAAACCAATGTAGATATGTTGCAGTTTGTTAAAAAATACTTACTATAAATATATGAAATATATCAACATAGTTCAGTCATATGGTACATTGATATATACACAAAATTTCATGTGTTTAAGAATATCACTAGACACCAATGGTCACCAAATGTTTTTTGTATATTTTTCAAAACCGAATTATGGTTATATGGTTTAAATATGTTTGTGACCAATTGGTGAAAGAAGTTAAAAAAAAGTCATGTACATATACATAATGCATTTGTCATTTTTAGGATTGAATTTGGCATTTCTCGCATATTAAAATGATATCATTATTTTTTCTTTTATGTTATTCCGACTTCTTTCTCTTTTCATTTTCCATACGTCATTAAATATTCTTCCATGCACAATTATAAAACACATTGTCTTTATTTTTTTCCTAATGTAATTATAATTCCTTTCTTTTCTCTTTTTATTGTTTGACATAAATTCCTTTCTTTTTCATACATGAGTGTAGATGTGCAACTTTGAGTCATATTCAGATGAATAACACCTAAGTTAAGCAAGATTTGTAAACGAATCTTAAACTATTGGATATATGATGGTTGATATGAAAATAACTATTTTAATACTTACTTAATATGACACCCAAATACGTATATTACTATTACTGTTTTTAGTAACCAATACTCGCCGGACAGCCTTACTCATAAGATAATGATATATATCTTCTCCTTTACCTTTAAGAGTATAGTTCAAAATGACTTATTGTCCCTCCTATTGACCATGGCAGTACAAGGAGTATTCAGTTTTCCGTCACCCACCTCTCAGGCCTTCTGCCTTAACTTAACTGTCAAGATACATGCGATATGCTATATCTTATTCAGTCAAATAAACCTCCATTCATCACCACATGCCATATCACATTCATCATCTCAAACTCAAAAAATTCATACATCACAACATAAGGACCATCACCCAGCCTCTTGATAACTCAATGTTTAAACATGTATGCACCAAATATCACATCATACTGGCATTACCATGTAACCCCTGTCCCAACATAGCAAAACATCATATCATCCAATCTTAAATCATTGTATAAAACACCATAGAAAACCATCATCATCGACATGCACATTTCATATATCACATATAGAAAGTCATCACTTAACCACATCATAAGTAATATTTATACAAGGATTCAATCATATGCATGGTTAGGTTCATTGCATTTTACATCTTAATTTGCCAAGTCATACATTCCTCGAGTAGTATAGTAGATGTCATGCATACCACCACAGATCGTACCTAGACTGGTGTCCTATAAATTCACTGCGGGTCATACCAGGGTGGGATGTACCCGGATCGGTGTCCTATAAAATTAACGCAGATCATATCATGACGATGTCCTGTAAATTTAGTTACTATACTGACTGCACAACATAGCGCCTTTATGTTTGTATTAAGTCACACAATTCCAGTTACAGTCAGTCACATATTTAATATTTGATGATAATGTGAAGTGAAGACAAAGTGTCTCAATAACTAACATTTGCTTTGATATCATTCGTACAATGTTGAAGGTGAGAAGCATAGCAAAATAGTTTTTTTGTACTTTGATATAATGGTGGAAAAGGCTAGCGTACACTCGAGGTGTAATATGCACCTTCATTCATACCTATTATTTGTATGTTAATATATTTTGACAAATAAGAATCGGTGGTTATTATTTTTCATTAAATGAATCGTATGATTTGGATTAGAGAATTAGAGACCATGGTTCACCTATTAGAGAATATGGTATAGCATCATGTGCCAAACTTTGTTAATACATGGTCTAAATATCAACTCTATAGGAGTTTGGTAAGGTGGCGTACACGAGTTTAAACCATGTACAACTTATGAAGTTGACAATTGTTGGTCCAAGCGGTGATGAAGTTTGTTTGACTTTATTGTTGATCATCATTAAAACATAGAGTAAATGTAGCGGCCCTCATATCAGATAAGTCAGTGATAATAGGTAACAATAATAAATAATTATGAAAATTAGAAATCTGATATCATTGAAAAAAATAACAAATAATAAAAGGAAAGTACAAACAGATAACACTCGCCGCCCATCGGGCGGGCACAAAACTAGTTATGAGTATAATAGACTGCAATTGATTATGTTTTCATAGAAAGAATATTTTGGCTGACGGGAGCATAATAAGTTGGGTTCCATGGCAGAGCTAGAAATTTAATTAATGGGTGTTGTCCTTCATACCATTAAAAACAACTACGTAATAGAAAGTTATGTCTAAAATAATCAATAACATAATATTCAAGGTTGGTTCGTACAATTACAACATATTACTTCGGCGTACACAATTTAAATGAACCAATGATGATATTTCATATTTTATTGTATAATGCATTCTTTGTCCAGACTTGTTCAATATATGTCACCAAAGCAACATTTAACCGTTAATTGTTCATTCGATTTCTAAGATCGTTATTTCTTGAATGAAATTATCTGTCCACACTTGTTCCAACGACATAGTAAGTGTAAACTTGAGAAGCAAATCAAGAGACAAGAGATAGATACATATTTTGTTGATTTCTTTTCACCATTTTTTTCCAACTCATCGACCCCTTATATAAGGCATTGGACCGGTTATCCAATGGTAGATAAATTTTTTTATTTTTCCACTTATCATCAATAAATTTCATAAGATTTATTATTATAATTTTTAATTCTAAGATGGATAGATGTTTTAAATAAAAGTGTATGCATAATGAAATCATAAATCTATCCAATGTAAATGGTGTGTCAACTTGTTGTGTATTGGTCGAGTTGAGCATTCGAATTTACAATTACACAATCTCCTTTAAAAAATTTCATCCCTACCTAAAGGGTGCAAACACCCCCAAACATTGTACACAGCTCAGCCATTGTTCTTAGAGTACTCCAACTTTATCATAGATGATTTAATAACAAATGTTAATAACCACAAAATAAGTAAAATATACATGTGAGCATGATCAATCTTTGGCTATCTTAATAGATGAACTATACAATGCGTTATATGCATCTAGCATAATCTCCCAATCGATTGTTCGAATAGGAGATTTGAATCCAAATCTCATATATGCATCATTTTGTTAAAACGTATGGATAAAGAAATGGGTTGAAGACACATTTGGTCACTGAGATTACTAAATTGGGACATGTTTAGTCACTAGAAAAAGTTAATATCAAATTTGGTCACTATAATTACTAAAACCGGACACATTTTGTCACTCGCCGTTAGTTGCCGTCCAACTCCGTTAAAAGAGTTCGTTATGTGCTGACGTGGCTAATGAGAGTGCCTAATCAGCGTCGTTTTGGGCCGAAAATGGTCAAACCCGACCCGCCACGTCACTAAACCCAACCCAATCCATGAACCTAATCCGACCCAGAAATAAACCCTAACCCACCTAACCAGACCAGAGCCCACTTAAAAAAACAAAACTGATCAGTTTCCACTTGCAGACCCGAAAACCCTTCTCCTTCCTCGAGAGCTCTTCCCTTCGCCATTTTCAATCAAACTAATCTGAGACTAGAGAGCAGGGAGAGATTGTTCAAACCACCCGCCTCGTCTTTCCTCTTACCCTTATTATTCTCCTTAGGAAACTCGAGGGGAGCACCAGCAGGTGCAGGGGATTTCAAATTGATGGAGTGGGGGAGTGAGATGGAGGGAATCCAGAAGAGAGGAAGAAGTTGGGGGGGGGGGGTTGGTGGGGGGGCATAACGGTCATTGTAAAAGGGCGGAGGAAAGGGTTGGTGTTGCTGCTGCTGAGGCGGCGGTGTGTAGCCGGAAGAGAGAAAGAATTTAGGGATTTGGTGCATCGGAGGGTAGCTGGAAGAGAGGAGGAAATTGGGAGCGGGTTGGTGAGGGGCATAACGGTCTTTGTAAGACGGCGACGAAGGAGGAAAGGGTTGCTGCTGCTGGTGCGGCGGCGGTGGGTGAGGTTGCTGGAAGAGGAGTTGTTGGAGCTGGGATCGGATGAAGTCGAGCTTGGGGGAGAGGTCGACGCCGAGTTTGGACTGGAGGTGGTGGACGACGGCGGTCATGGAGGTGAGAGGGCCGGTGGCGGAGGATTGGGACTGGGAAGTGGAATAGTCGTGAAGGAGGGAGTGGAGAGCTTGGGATATCTCTCGCTCCGACATTTTTTTAAGTGGGCTCTGGTCTGATTAGGTGGGTTAGGGTTTATTTCTGGGTCGGGTTGGGTTAATGGGTTGGATTGGGTTTGTTACGTGGCGGGTTTAATGACGTGGCGGGTCGGGTTTGACCATTTTCGGCCCAAAACGGCACTGACTAGGCGCTCACGTTAGCCACGTCAGCACGTAATAGACTCTTTTAACGGAGTTGGACGACAACTAACGGTGAGTGACTGAATGTGTCCTGTTTTAGTAATTATAGTGACCAAATTTGATATTTACTTTTTCTAGTGACTAAACATGTCCCAATTTAGTAATCTCAGTGACCAAATGTGTTTTTAACCCATAAAGAAATTGATGAAAAATGTGAGATGTAGTTTAAAATTCCCAACAATGCGGAAATTCGTCATATATGCATCATTTACCCCAAAATAATGTGAAAATTGATATTCAGGTTCAATCACACACAAAGTGTAATGTGGAAACTGAAAAACTCACATAATCCAGTACATATATAATTCCCCAAATCCCAATTGTTTACGCCATAAAATTTGCTTGTACCATGTTGGTGAATTACAAGATAATCGATGAGTTTATAAGACCACATTAATTATTATAATTAATGTTGTTTAAGTTGGGCCTTATTGATATTGATTTTAAGTCCAAGCCACTAATTTATAAAATAGCATGGACGTGATTCAACGAGGGACATGAGCCTCTTCTCGTGCCACTTCACGAAGAGGCCATGCCGCCTCACGACCAAGACCGAATGAGTGAAAAATAAACTAAGTCTGGAAAAGGTACATGCCGCTTCAAGGAGAAGCACGTGTCGCTTCAACAAGGAGAGCCATGTTCATCTAAAATCTATAAGCACTCATCATCTCTAAAAGGAAACAAAAATGACCAAGGCTGAGAGGTCCATGCCGCTTAACGAGAAGGGGCATGGACGTGAGACAATATGAGACGTCCATGTTGAGTCATGAGAAGGGGCATGGACGCGAGACAAGAGGTCCTAGACACGATTGAAAAATGCTAAGTATGAGAAGGTCATGTCGTGTCATGAGAAGGACCACAGAACATGACTTAGAAGTCCATGGCCGTCTGGCAAGAGGACCACGACCCCCTTTTGTGAGACACCACATGCTTATCAAAAGATTGGCATGGCACGGGATTTTGAACAAGACGAGGCGAGGCAAGCTACAAGACCCACGACGGTTCCAAGAGAGGCGCGTAAACGGTTGAAGTAGTAACCACCACTCCGAGGAAGCAGGGAGCGGTTCTTTTTGGGAGTTATCCAAGAGGCAGTTTTCTACTGAAGAAGGGGGAGAGGTTCTTGGTAACAGTTATCCATCAAGTGGTTTTCTACTACGGTTTACCTCCTCGTCGCTATAAATAGGAGGAAGGGTCGACAGAGAGAGAGGTTCCACAACCAACCATTTGACACCCAATGTCAAACTTTATCATTTTCTCTGCAATGTAGCTTTAGTCGTAGTTGGAGGTCTCGCTGAACCTCCATAGGAGTAGAAGTAACTTAACTTAGTTTTTCAATCCTTTCACCATCAATCAAACACACTCATTCGAACTTTGTTTGAAGAGGTTTGAGCCGTGTATTAGTAATCGTTGTCCAAATAAGTCATAGGTGCAATCAATCTCAATTCAACACAGAGGTTTGCTCGCCAGAAAACACCAATTATACCCAAATCACATATTTGTCAATTGTTTCACCCAAACAAACCCTGTCTGTCAATGTATCATACAATGACCAATGCGTATTGTGGGCCCATTGAGAGAACTAATAATAGTATGAGCATGTAGAGCAAAAAAAGAGATTTAGCATTAAATTAAAGTTGCTCTCAGAAAATGTCTTAGCGCGGGTAGCTGTTTGACGACCAGCCAGATACTGGATGGAGATTCATAATCTGGATTTCATGATCTAGTTCTACAGACTATAGAGATTGAGACTTCGCTGACCTGGACTGGAGGGAGGCGAAACCCAAAACTTAATTATTGACCTCAATATTAACGTATATATGATTGACTACACCACCAGTACTAATTGCATGCTTTATGTGTGGGTGGGTTGCTGGCGCTGGGTTAATTGAGCCATCAAAAATTCAAACCATAGACCAGGCGATTAATTAGTGTCTCCCTTAATTAATTTAATATAATATCCTATTTCGCAATTAATGATTAAAAAAAAAATTGAAAGATGCACGCAGCAGGAGACGACAGTTGCGTCGACCCCACGGAATTCCATCGGCTAATCAGAAGCAACAAGTCGCTTTCTCCTTCATTATTTCTTTTCTCTTTCAATTGATTTGATTCCACGTCGGACCCTCGGTCGCCCCCCTCTCTTTCCGCCTCCGCATCCACGTCCCCTCCTTTTAAAACATACTCCCCCCGAATCGCTACCTATCTTGTTCCAATTCCCAAACCCCCCTTATGCCCCAATCCCTAATTCATAAATCCAGAACTACCGAACAATGTCACAACAGCAGAGCAGCTAGCTAGCTAGCTCCGATGGAATTCGCCGTCATCGCCACCGTACTGGTGGCGCTCTTCGTCGCCTACCTCGCATTCCTCTTCATCCAGTTCGTCTACGTCGTCATCCGCCGCAAGGCACTCGTCCACCGCCGCACTTCTCCCGACGACCTCCCCATCTCCCTCCCCCTCCCAGCCGCCAAGTCCCCCGGCACCGCCGCCGCCGCCGCCGCAGGGTCTATTTCTCCGACGCAAATCAAGCACTTCCTCCGCAGCGCGTGGAAGAACAAAACCTCTTCTTCTCTCTCCTCCAAGGCGCTCAAGGCCGCCGAAGCTGCCGCGGCCCCGCCCTCTCCTCCTTCCGCCGTCGTCGTGCAGGCCGCTCCGCCGCCGACTGACGAGGAGGTGGAGGAGATGCTGATGGGGAGCAGGATGCGGGGCCCGCCGAGGTTCCTCTTCACGATCAAGGAGGAGGAGAGGGAAGGCAGCGCCGCCGATTCCGCGTCTTTCGAGGATAGTTGCGGCGGCGGATCGTCGTCGGTGCGGATCAACAAGGAGTTCACCGGCCACGCGCCTTACTACGGGGACCACTGTAACTCCGACAAGGAGGTTTCGTCGCCGGTGATCGGCGTCGTGGTGGAGCTCAACCAACTGACGGCGCCCTTCGGTACGGCGCCTTGTTCGAGATTGCACGCGGCGGAAGAAGCAGACGGCGGAAGCGGCGGCGGCGGCGGCGTCGTGCTTCCCCGGATCTTACTGGCGCCGTAAGTTTAATTTGTTCATAGTTTGCCGAAGACCGGCGGCGTTTGTACGTGTCGGGCTGCGATAGGGGGTTAGGAATTTAGGTTGGCTGAAAAGACTTGTCAGCGCGCGCCACGTCAGTGTCTTGGATGCCACGTGGCCACATTGGGACGGATGTGTCTTGTTGCAAGTTAGGATGGTACTGGGATGTAGGCGATCTTTTTTATGCGTTTCTTCTTTTTTTCCTCGTAATAATAGCCGCGGCCGCGGCCCCGGCGAAACGACGCGAGCTGCCTGGCTGTCCACCTCCTCGGCGGTAACGTAGAATTTCGTGTATTCGTGTATAGTGATGGAAGCTTTTGTCGAGGGATAAAGAAACACTAATATGGGCTTCTAGTTTGGGCCTATTCCTTTGGGTGTCTATGTGCTCAGGCCCAGAAGGAGGTCTGCGTTTCTTGTATAGCTACTTGTTTTATTATATAAGCCTGGGTGAGTTCCGTTCGGCCCAGAACGAGGTGGTGAAACATTGAACGTCGTAAGCATTAAAACCAAATCCACCATCCTTGGGCCTTGGCCCGATCGTCCAAAGCATGCTAATCCTGTTAGTCTGTTACGAATCTCCGCCATCGCCATCTGGCTTCTCGTTTTCATTTTTGTTTTTTTTGGTCATAACCACCCTTGCCAATGGATCAAATAATAGCGTGGGTAGGGCTGCAAACGAGCCGAGTCGAGTCAAGTTTTTACTGAGCTTGAGCTCGGCTCGTTTATAAATTTTTTAGCTCGAGCTCAGCTCGAACTCGAAATTTCATCATCCAGCTCGAGCTCGAGCTCGACTCGATTAAAAATAATCCAGCTCGAGCTCGGCTCGATAAAGCTCGGTAAATGCTCATTAACACAGCTTGTCAAGCTGAGTACAAGCTCGGCTCAAGATAAGCTCGATTTGAAATCATTCTTGCTGAAAAATGTGTACAAATAAGAACATTAGAAATTAAAAATGATAAAAAGAACCTTAAAAACTAAAAATAACATCTAACTTCCATACACATCCTTATTAATAAGATAATTCTCATGTTCAGAAAAGTAATTAATCCTTCCACAAGCTTTAAACAAGCCAGTTCACGAGCTTAGCTCAACAAGACACCGAGTCGAGCTAGCTCACGAGCTTATCAAGTCGAGCATGGCCTAGCTCAAGCTTGGCTCGTTTACTAACGAGCTAGCTCGCGAGCCGGCTTGTTAAACAACGAGTCGAGTGTCGAACGAGTTTTTTCCGATTCGAACGCCGAGTTGCTCACGAGCGGCTTGGCTCATTTGCAGCCCTAAGCGTGGGGTACCACAATAGTTCAAGACCCGCGCTGGCCGAAAAACAAGTCAACAAACAAGAAAGAAAAATCATAAAGCACACTGTGAAGACTAGGATAGTGAATGACATGATGTGCCACAAAATGAACAACCTGATTTGCTTTTCAAGAAGCGTACACAAAATAAACCCTAGCACTATGTTTGGATTAATTGCATGGCTGGTCACTGAAATTATAAAAAACGTTCATGTTTGGTCATTGGAAATATTTAAATCCAATCTTGGTCACTCAAATTAGTTAAATGGTTTAAGTTTGGTCACTCTCCGTCCAACTCCGTTAAATTTGTCTGATGTGGCAGTCAACCCTCAAAGTTGACCGTTAACTCGGTGACGTGGCAATTGAAAAACAATAAATAAAATAAATTTTAATCTTCTACAATTTCCAACTCATTTTCACAATAAAGTAAAATAAAATAAATAAAAAATTATTATAATCACAAACTGAAAGAGTAGCTTCCTCCTCCGCCACCACATCCCTTCCCGCAACCAAATCAGCTCTCAATTCCTTTGCCGCCGGAAGAAGATGGAGAGGTTGGGAGCGAGAGCGAGGGAGTTTGTGGTCGGAGGAGCAGTGATTCGGCGGTGGGATGGGAGAAGTTGTCGCCGATGGCTCTGAGAGTTTTGCTGGTGGAGGCCGATGATTCGACTAGAAAGATCACCTCCGCTCTTCTCGGGAAATGTGGTTACAGAGGTGATTTTGGTCCCCTTTCTTTTTAGCCAGTTTCTTTAGTGTCGGTAGCGCGATCCAATTTTGGTTCTATGTTCTTGCTGTCCGATTTTGCCTTGATGATTGAATCCTGTTCAACCCATTTGTTCAGCTCCCTCAATTACCAGATTTTGATGTTTCCCTTCTGCTTGATTAAGCAGTTTCTGCAGTTACAAATGGGTTAAAAGCGTGGGAGGTACTGAAAGGGAAGCCAGATGAGATAGACCTAATTTTGACTGAAGTCGATCTGCCTTCTGTATTGGGATATGCTCTCCTTTCGCTTATCATGGATCATGAGATATGCAAGAACATTCCTGTTATGGAGAAGAAAGAAACTCAAGCGCGAAGCTTGTATGTGGTTTTGCAGTGATGTCGACGGAGGATTCGATTCGGACGGCTTACAAATGCATGTTGAAAGGTGCAGCTGACTATCTGATCAAGCCTATAAGATTAAAATTTATTTTATTTATTATTTTTTAATTGCCATGTCACCGAGTTAACGGTCAACTTTGAGGGTTGACTGCCACATCAGAAAAATTTAACGGAGTTGGACGGAGAGTGACCAAAATTGAACCATTTAACTAATTTGAGTGACCAAGATTGGATTTAAATATTTTGAGTGACCAAACATGAATTGTTTTTGTAATTTCATTGACCAACCATACAATTAACCCCACTATGTTTCTTATGGAGAGAAAAGGAGGGGGGAAAAAATTGAGGAGGGAAAATGAGATTCCCAATGCATTTTTCCTTGTTCATTTATGGAGGGAAAGTGAGTAAGGAAGGAAAATTATCCCTCCTTGTTACTATTCAACCCACTCCTCCAAATTGGAGAGAAAGAAGAGGGAATGAAGGTCACACAAGCATGTTCTTTATTTTCATTTTTAAATATTTGCCTAATAGTTAAGTTTCCAACACAAAATAACATTTATTATTAATTCAATTGCTAACTTCATTATTATACAAGATTATTAACTTCACCTACTCTCTCACAATCCTTATTTGTTTTGTACTTAATCTTTTTTTTTTTAATAATTCCGTACTTAATCTCCAAAATAAGATTAAGTGAGTCTTTTTAATTACTAGCATGAAAGTAATCAAATTAGTCTTGGTGACTTTTAGCCTTCATTCTGCTTCCTAACAAAATTAATTAGTAACAAAGAAGTAGCCAAACAAAAAAAATTATTTCAATGAAGAATTACTAAATCGTAGCATAGTGTCGGTAATTTTGTAAAAATATACCATATATAATTTGATAATCATATATTATACCATGATAGCAAAAATATATCATAATGGTAGAACGATGGTAGAAATATACCATAGTGGTAAGCTTGTTGATTTGTGGTCTAATATAGTGCTAAATTCTATTTATTGTTGTATGACGTGGAAGTCACGTCGCAGCCACTTTAGAATTATATGTTGCGTCATAGACAAAAGAGACTAATGTCTGTCAATATTAACGGTCTAGCTAAATTTCGAGTTTAATTTGTCGATTTCAAAGTGGATGTCATATTTGTTTATGTTCTTAGTTGCTATGTTGATAAATCAACAAAATAGCAAACAAAATTTTAATAAGTTGAATGATTTTTAATTGATTTAGAATCCTTTATCAATTATTATAAAGTTTCTATTTTAAATGATTGATGTGGTTAAATCACTGTTTTTAAATAAACAAAGTCTCTATTTACTATTACATAACTAATAATAACATATTCATCACACTTCCCAAAACACACTTTCCTTTCTACTTTCCACCATAAAACAACATTTTCCTTCCAATTTTCTTCACCTCTAAATTTCCCCTCCCCTCCTAATTTTCCTTCACCTCCCCCCTCCTTTTCCTCCCTTCCTTCGAAAACATAGTGTAGGTAAATGTCCTAACAAAGAGTAAGACTTGCGTAAAAGAGCACTAACCTGAGCTCAAGAATCGAGCGAGTCTACATCTGACACAACACTCCTTGTCATTTTCAATTTGCTGATGAGGGTGCGACATTTCTTATTTAAGTTATTTGTATCCAGCAACATTAGACCCCTTCGGATGGCGGGCTGAGATCAGGTGACTAAGGGGGTCCCCTTAGTCACATGGCTAAGTGAATCTCCACCCTTGCACCTCATTAAAATCCTAGGGCTCCTATTAATCCAATTTAATGAAGGGCAATGTAGTAATTGCATATTTATTTTTAAATTTTAATTATAAAAAGAATAAAAAAAAACCAGCGCCGTTTCCGTCGCCGTCCCTTTGCGTCGCCCACCGTCTCCTAATTGGCCGCCACCGTTTCCGGGGTGCCATTATTTCCAGTTCTTGTTCTTGTGCGCCATTATTAATTCCCAGGGAGAGAGAGGATTTTTATCCCTTTGCTGTTTCCCCCAAATGCAGAGAGAGAGACCGGAGAAAATTTTCCGGCGACAGTGTTGGATTTGTGATGTTTGCTAACCTATTTTGTAATGTTTGTATAGATATAGTTTGTAGGACTTTGCTACGGTGACATGCATGTCACGGTGACATGCACTTTTCGGTCGACCTCATATAGGATCAGGTCGACCTAATCAGTTGTTTCAGTGTACAAACAGTTTCATGGTGCCTACTTTGGAGATTCATATCTTACAATTGGCTAGATGGAAATTGGAGATTAAAGGCTTGTTTTGAAGCTGAAGTGTCCCTCTACACATTAAAGTACTTGGGAGCTCAATAGAAAGTCCAGAAGACCATTTTTGAACCTGACCAAAAGGCTATGCCAAAACTGGAAAACTGCCTGAAAATGGCTAAGTCTGGCAACGTGTTTGTCAAGCCTACTTTGGAGCTCAATTTGACAAGCATGGATGCGAGTCAAGTCCAGGGGCCTTTACCACGTTAAATTACGTATTTTTTTATACAAAGGCAAGGCATTGAATGAAAGATTGAATATCTTTAAGGCTTCAAACAAAAGGCTCGAAGTTGCTACGAAGGCTGTTTTTCTGGCAGCTTGCTTGTGCTCGAAGTCTGCCAGAAAAACAGCCTTCGTAGCAACTTCGACCCTTTTGTTTGAAGCCTTAAAGATATCCAATCTTTCATCCAATTCCTTGAATTTGTATAAAAACATACCTAATTTAACGTGGTAGAGGCTCCTGGACTCGACTCGCATTCATGCTTCTCGAATTGAGCTCAAAAATAGGCTTCACAAACACGTTTCCAGACTTAGCCATTTCTAGGCAGTTTCCCAGTTTTAGCATAGCCTTTTGATGATGTTCAAAAATGGTCTTCTGGACTTCCTATCGAGCTCTCAATCACTTCAATATGTAGAGGGACACTCCAGCTTCAAAACAAGTCATTAGTCTTCAATTTCCATCTAGCCAATTGTATGATATGAATATCCAAAGTAGGCACCATGAACTGTTTTTACACTGAAACAACATATTAGGTCGACCGGATCCTATATGAGGTCGACCAAATCCTAAATGAGGTCGACCGGATCCTATATGAGGTCGACCGAATTCTATGTGAGGTCGACCTAATCCTAACTGAGGTCGACCGGAAAGTGCAAGTCACCGTGACATGCATGTCACCGTAGGCACACCCTAGTTTGTATTGTTTGTAATTTTTAGTGACATTTTGTAAGGTTAGTATGCTTTGTACGGTTTGTCAGTTTATTTTGTAATGTTTGTACGCTTTGTTATTTTGTGATGTTTGTCGGTTTTTTTGTAATGTTTGTAAACTTTGTTATTTTTGTGCACCATGTTTATCATTTTTGTCAACCATTTTTTATGTATAAAAAACAACCTGGTTGACTTTTGGATGGACCTCGTCTATATAGGGATGGAGCCTCCAAAGTCAACCCGGGTGTTTTTTCCAGTTCGTATGGATTGTCGGTCTAGTTTGTCATTTTTGTCCACCATGCTCGTAATGTTTGTATGTCTAAAAAACACCCGGGTTGACTTTGGGAAGGAGCCCCTCTATACAGGGATAGAGCCTCCAAAGTCAACCCGGGTGTTTTTTCCCGTTCGTATGGATTGTCGGTCTAGTTTGTCATTTTTTTCCACCATGTTCGTACTGTTTGTATGTCTAAAAAACACCCGGGTTGACTTTGGGAAGGAGCCCCTCTATACAGGGATGGAGCCTCCAAAGTCAACCCGGTTGTTTTTTCTTTTTGTATGGTTTGTATTGTTTGTCAATCTAGTTTGTATTGTTTGTACAGTTCATACGTTTGTAATGTTTGTAAATCTGTTTGTATGTTTTGTCGCTCTAGTTTGTACTGTTCGTATGTTTGTATGGTTGTACTGATTGTAAATCTGGTTTGTATACTTCGTAATTTTCCATAATACCCAAACTACCCCTGTCATTAATTAAATAGCCCTTCCCACTTTTTAACCATTGGATTGGAGTGTCCATATCTAAGGGCTGGGAGGGGCTTACTCAAGTGACTAAGCACCCCCCTTAGTCACTGGATCCGCTCTCTTCTTCCACCCCTAACGGCAGGGATCTGGCATCTCCTCCCTCCGTGCCAAGGGTGAAACTGGGCTGGAAGTTAGGGTTTTTTTTTAAGGATTATGGCCGTACCCAGTCCTTCTGGGCCGAATATGTTGTCTGTTTCTCTGTTTTGATCCTGTAAAACTCGTTCGGGTTGGGCCCACACCTGGAACAAATTGTATTGCCTGCCAAGGATCTGCTGCTGCTAATAGTATGTAGCTATTATTAGCTCAACTAGCGTGGGCCCCGACCATTTGGCCGGACGAAGATGAGGTATGAAATTTGATAATGTAATGGGGTGTATAGCTTATTGTTGTATAGTTTTTTTTTAAGAAACACGTGATAAAAATAGTGAATTTTAGTAGAAAAGAGACATGAATGATGCAACGAATCAAAAATCAGCCTTATGAACCAAAATCAAGTACCTGTTACCTTGTGAAACAATATTGTTTCTGGTAATATGATGAGGTGGAGTAAGTTTTATAGAAACCGAATTCCAGAAAATCGAATAAAAAATCGCCTATCCCGCCCGTTTTTGGGAAATGAGCATCTCACAATCGTTGCTAGCTTTTACTCGGCCCGTTGGCCGATTAATTTGCTTTATAAAACTTTCATCTTCTCATCATTGTGCTTTCTGGTTTTTTGCCAAGCCATGATAAAATCTAAAGAAATCAAGAATGAACAGCACGATTTGGGATAGGAACCAACTTTCCTGTATCCCTAGAAAATGGTGGTAAACACGGACTCACCTGCCAAACTGGTTTGGATTGAGATTTTTATAGGGTATCAGGGAACCATGTGATTATAGACTTGATCAAAACGGGCAAAAATTTGAAATTCAGCCTGTTTGACCGACTCATGCCAAACTCTAATTATTCTTTACTTTTAAACTTTATATTTGAAAATAAAAAATAATGAAAGAAAAGAGATGACTGCAATTCACCATTTGCACATCACTGATTCGGGAATAAAACTATAGAATTTCAAAAGGAAACTGAAAATGTTTAGGATCGTTTTAATGTTAAAAATAACCAAATAGATCTTTCTGTTTAGTTTTTAACTAACAAATACCAAACCATTCCCTATAATATACACTATAATTTAATCATTATAATATCAAATAATTACATAATATATATTTGAAATGATACAAACTGGACTAATTGAGTTGGTCAAGGTTGTACCATTGAATAACTTTAAAATACATTATATTTTAGCCACTAAGATATAAAATAATAATATAATATATATTATATATGCTAGAGAAAATAGTTTGTTTTAGAATGGCAAACCCATGATGTTCATTTGTTTTACTTGATGGGCAAATCTCGTGTAGGTCAGACCCATTCAACTCTTTTATTTTATGATTAGCGGTTAGCCCATTAGAATCCATGCATTAGTTTATTGTTATTTTTTTCCTTTTTAGCAATAAAAAGGAGTATTGTTTTTTCCTTTTCATATATATATTTTACCACTACGGAGAAATAAAAGGACTTAAAGAAAAAAATTGACACTTCTATACCCGTTTAAATCCGCATGTGTACGGTAAGTTGGCCCGTTCCACAGAGGAAAAAGAAAAAAATTGACACTCCCTACTCTACTCTTCCTACAAACGCTCCTGGAGCAGGGAATTTGAAATGGGGGAAGTGTTTTTTCCTCTCTGCAATTATATGTTTTAATTTAAAAAGATACAACAAATGTACTTAGTGTGATTGGTTATGATCTTTGTTTTTCTTTAAAATGGTCATGGTTCGAATCCTAGTAAGTGTTTTTTTAATGAATAAAAAAAAATAATTGTGAAGACCAAAATGTCCTTCCTACTTTCACTCTGGATGCAGGAAATTTGAAATGGGGCTTCAAGTTTTCTCATTTGGCTTTTATTTATTGTGTAGATTGTATTTGCAAACTCACAAATTTTATTGAAATGAGAAATTTTAACATAAGTACGTGTGATTCAGCGACAAACTCGGTTCACACATCTCTAACCATTAACCTACAACCCTAAGTGGCCAATCCTCCATGCGAGCCCTGCTGTGTCGGCCCATTCTTGTTCACCATCGAGCTCGGCACATTTCAGTGCTATTTTTTTTCCATAGATATCCTTAAAGGAGAACAGTAGATACGAAGTATATAACAATATACATGATCTTTGCAGGTCAAATCACAAATGAAAAATGAAAAAAACCTTTGCAGGTCTGACAAAATAGGGCTTTACTGCCACGATATGAGCAGTCCTATGATACATGAACGGCATGGGTAATATCATGATTTCTTTCCTTAAAGGATCAAAATCATGAACTAACCGTGCTGAAAATTGAAGCAAGAAAACAAATCCTTGTATCAAAGAAGACATTCCAGTGCTATTATCTATTCCATTATTAGACATCATAGTGTCGAATAACGATTATTAATGGAATTCATATAATTATTCGTATAATTCACCTACATGCTCCTCATGTATAATATAGGTTTGTACCTGTTAGTTATATGTTGATGTACTTAGATAAATTAGAGCCATTGGTTAATATTTCTGACAATAATTATCTTATGACTTGGGTTTAGAGAATTAGAGATTGACGAGATTATTAAATAATATTATACACCAAACTTCAAATAATTCATGATTTAAATAATAATATAAAACTTACCAGGCGTATGTCAGATGTTAGAAGTTAGGAGTACCTAACTGTAATTAACCAGTTAGGGTTAATACTCGGCCGAATATATATATTGGTTGCATGGGCGAGTTTTATATGTATCGTGTACGTGAATAATAAATCAAGAACTCTGCCTTGTGTCGTGGAATAGTATCAATGATTAACGTCGTTGAGGAAACCACGTAAATCGTGCGTCGTGCGTTTATATTTTTTGTGTTTAATAGGGATTTTGACATGGTATCAGAGCCTGTAGCTCTCTCTCTAAGCTTTCGTTCGTGTTTCGGTTGCTTTCTGCAGATTCAGGTCGTGCCCTAATTTTCGTACTTCTGTGTCTTGATCTTGCTTTCGTGATTTTGTGCGCTGCTGCTAGTCTTCTCGCTATCTGTCGCAACTTCTTGTTTTGTTTATTCTCGATCGACAATGGACAGTTCCAAGGGAGACTGTTAGCGGATAATGAGCCCATTTAATTAGTGTACATATGTATGTAGAGTATAGGCCCATTTTCCATTGGTTTTCGGGTCCATGAAACTCATGCAACGTATGGCCTAGGGTTTCATGGGATCGTGGGTTTCTGCCTCCTTGGTGAGGGTTTTCGGATTGTATTTATGATGTATGGGGGCTGCTGTATCGGGTAACAAACACAGGAGAATAAGAACAGTAGCTGAAGAGTTTTCACTCTTCCGTGGATTAGTCCTGGTCACTCCAGGGATACCACGTAAATCTGGTTGTCCGTGTCATTTCAATTCAGTTTATTTCCGATAGATTATCATGGTATCAGAGCTACAGGCAATGGAATCTGATCGACCTTCTGTTCGGCTCACGTCTACGAACTTCGCGCTCTGGGAATTTCAGTTCAGGGTCTTCATCGAGGGAAAAGGACTTCTCGGTGTTCTTAATGGAACCGTGCCCCGTCCTTTGGCAACAGCATCCGCGCACGAAATCTCTCTATGGAATCAAAATGATGCTCGGGTACGTTATTGGTTGCTGGGTTCGGTGGATGCTTCTACATGTTTGAGTTTACGTCTTTATCCCACCGCAAATCAAATGTGGAATCACTTGGTCTCCACGTATTCCTCTGTGAATACCGCTCGGCAGTTTGAAGTTGGGATGGCCTTGGCTCGGCTGGAGCAAGGTGATCGTAGCATCACCGAATATTTTAATCAAGCACAGGAACTCTGGACCGAACAGGATATCGTCTCTGCCGCACTTCGCCCTCAACCCGCGTCGGAAGACGCGATCGACGAGAGACAGCAAACTCGCGTTCTCTCCTTCCTGATGCGCTTGAGGCCCGAATTCGAGACTATTCGGTCAACACTTCTGAACAGGGATGTACTCAGTCTGGATGGTATCATTCCTCATCTTATTCGAGAGGAAACTCGGCTCCGTACACAGTCGCAAATTGATCTGCGCCCCAGTGAAGGGGAATCGGTCTTCGTCGCGGCAAATGACTCGTCTGCTTATGCTGTGCAGCGCCCTCAATTCCAGAGAAGCAATCTGCCCTCTGATATAGAGTGTCATTTTTGCCATGAACGTGGACATCCGAAGAAACATTGTCGACAGTGGAATAACTGCGTTTATTGCAAGCGATCGGGACATATAATCTTGGACTGTCATACTCGACAGAGGAACGAAGCTCGCGCAGCAGCTGGGAACTCATCTGGTGGTGGTAATTATGCGGCAGCTGGGAGCTCAAATGGAGCTGGGAATTCATCTCGCGCAGCAGCTGGTAATTATGCGCCTGCTGCATCTCATTTTCGGCCCAACTCCGGATCAGCTGCACAACCATTTCGCGGCCAAGGACAAAGGGTGGAGCACCCAGGAGATAGGGCTGCTCATTCGGCCACTTTGCTGGACACAGGCAGCAGTGGTGGACCTCTTACCGCAGCCACCGTGGAGCAGCTTGTGAATGCAGCCATCCAAAAGTCACTTCCAACGGCAATAAGTGCTGCATTTGCCACTCTCCAAGGTTCAGGTAACAACTCTCCGTGGCTACTCGACTCTGCATGCTTTAATCATATGACACATGATCGTGCTCAGTTAATAAATATAACTCCTGTTAATGATATGTCATTAAGTGTTGCAAATGGTGGGAAATTAAAGGTTCATGGTGTCGGCATGGTGCGTGACAAGAGTTTATCTTTGCCTAATACCCTACATGTTCCTAACTTGGTTCCCAATCTAGTTTCTGTGGGTCAGCTTACTGAGCAAGGCTGTTCTGTTGTGTTTGCTCCGACTGGATGTGTTATACAGGATTTGAAGACGGGGAGGCAGATCGGAAAGGGGAGTAAACGGGGTCGGATTTTTCAGCTAGAAGAGCTTCGTGGTTGTCATTCGTCGGGTATCAATAATTGTTCTGATAGGCATGTCAGTAGTCCTGTTAAAACTTTGCCGGCTGCAGTTTGTTCGCAGTCATTTGGTTTTTCTACTTTGTCAAACAATGATGTTTGGGATCTTTGGCATTCTCGATTGGGTCACCCTCATTCTGGTCGTCTTGAATTAATGTTTCGGCAAGATTTGCTTGGAAAACATAAAATAACTTCCTTGCCTAAACCGTCATGTACAGGTTGTGTTGAGGCCAAAACCATTAGCTCATCTTATCCTTTAAGCACTACTGTCATTTCCGAGCCATTTCATATCATTCACACCGATTTGTGGGGTCCTTCTCCTGAAATTTCTCGTCGTGGTTTTCGGTATTTTGCTCTTTTCATTGATCATGCCACTCGTTATACTTGGGTCTATTTCCTTCGTCTTAAATCCGAATTAAAATCCGTGGCCACTGATTTTTTGAAAATGATCCAGACACAATTTGGGCGTACTGTTAAAATTGTTCGGTCCGATCCTGGGGGTGAGTTTAGTTCTTTTCCGTTGTATGATGTCTATCGGTCTATGGGGATTTTGACTCAACAATCTTGTCCTGGCGTTTCTCAGCAAAACGGTCTAGTCGAAAGAAAAAACAGGCATGTTATGGATCTTACTCGAGCTCTTTTGCTCTCTTCTCATGTGCCTGATCGTTTTTGGCCAGAAGCAGTTGCTACTGCTGTTCGGCTTATTAACTATCAGGTTACTCCCGTGCTAAAAAATCTTAGTCCTTTTTATGCCTTGTATGGTCGTCATCCCAGTTATTCTAGCCTTCGAGTCTTCGGTTGCCTTTGTTTCGTGCTTCGTCCTAAGCGGGAACGAACTAAACTCTCTTCTAAAACTGCTCGGTGTGTCTTTCTTGGGTACAGTGACGTGCATAAAGGGTACTTGTGCTATGATTCCTCCTCACAACGTATGCGAATTGCTAGTACTGTTGTCTTTTTTGAAAACGTCATGGGCCATTCCCCCAGTTCCTCTCCATCTCAATTTCTTGGTCCCAACTTTGTTCTTCCCTCATTCGACGACGACCACGAGGCTGCTCCTTCACAACACGACCCTCCGGACTCTCCCCTGCACGATCTGTCGCCTCCTCTCACCTCGTCTCCTGCGAGCTCCCCTGGAACGTCGGGTTCATCATCATCCACATCAGGTTCCTCCTCTCCACCTCACAGCGCCGAGAGCTCTTTCCCTAGTCCCACCTCGTCTACAGCTCCACCTCCTCCTCGCGTGTCTACTCGAGCTACAAAAGGTATCCCGCCACCGAAGTTCAATGATTATGTTGCTCATGGCGTTGATACTATTGTAGTTCCCACCCGGTATCGTCAAGCTCAGGGTGATCCCCTATGGGATGCGGCTATGAAAAGAGAGCTGGAAGCTCTTCATGCTCAGAATACTTGGACTTTGGTTCCCTGTCCTCCTGCTTCTACTTCTGTAGTTGGCTGTCGTTGGGTGTATACAGTCAAGATGAATCCCGATGGCACTGTTGATCGGTATAAAGCGCGCCTTGTTGCTCAGGGATTTACCCAGGAATTTGGAGTAGATTATGGTGAAACGTTTGCCCCGGTTGCCAAGATGTCTACAGTTCGTGCCTTACTAGCAGTGGCAGCTCACAGTAATTGGCCCTTGTATCAGATGGACGTGAAGAATGCATTTCTTCACGGTGATTTGGAGGAGGTTATCTATATGGAACGACCACCGGGATACACTGTTGGCACGCCTGACCAGGTTTGTCGTCTTAACCGGTCATTATATGGTCTCAAACAGGCACCTCGTGCCTGGTTTGAGAAGTTTCACTCTACCATTTCTCAGCTGGGTTTCAGTCAGAGTCAGAATGACCCTTCATTGTTTACTCGCACGACGTCAGCTGGGATTGTTTCTCTCCTTCTCTATGTTGATGACATGATCATCACTGGTTCTGATCTGGCTGGGATACAACGTCTCAAAGATGGTCTTCAGTCTGCTTTTCAGATTAAGGATCTTGGTGATTTATCCTATTTTCTGGGCCTAGAGGTGACTCGTGACTCCCGAGGACTTTTCTTGAGTCAGCGTAAGTATATTTCTGATTTACTCGAGGATAATCGCTTTGGTGACTGTAGACCGGTGTCTACCCCTATGGAGCTTAATGTCAAGCTTCATCGTGACTCAGGCGATGCATTGCCAGATGGGACAGCTTACCGTAGCGTCGTTGGTAGCCTGCTTTATTTGTCTGCTACTCGACCGGATATTTCTTATGCTGTGCAGGTTGTTAGTCAGTTCATGGCGTCTCCTCGCACTGATCATCTTGCTGCTGTACATCGTATTTTACGATATTTGCAGGGTACCCGTGATGTTGGTCTTCGGTTTCCCTCTGGTGGTTCACTGCGCCTACAGGCTTATTCGGACTCTGATTTTGCTGGCTGTCTTGATACTCGGCGGTCTACTACTGGGTGGTGTATCCGGCTGGGTGATTCGTTTATTTCCTGGCGGTGTAAGAAGCAGGATAAGGTGTCGAAGTCTTCTACTGAAGCTGAATATCGGGCTATGTCCGATGCTGTCTCTGAGCTCGTCTGGCTTCGTCGTCTTCTCCAAGATCTCGGTGTTACTTGTTCCTTGCCTATGGATCTCTTCGTTGACAATACTAGTGCTATCCGGATTGCTGCGAATCCTGTGCTACATGATCGGACTAAGCACATTGAAATTCATGTGCATTATGTTCGAGACTTGGTAAGTGCTGGTGACATTACTCTACATTACATCCGCACTGAAGATCAAGTTGCTGATATCTTCACTAAGGCCTTCTCCACTAGTCGTCATTGGTTCCTGTCGAGCAAATTGATGCTTACCGACCAGCATCAATTTGGGGGAGGCTGTTAGCGGATAATGAGCCCATTTAATTAGTGTACATATGTATGTAGAGTATAGGCCCATTTTCCATTGGTTTTCGGGTCCATGAAACTCATGCAACGTATGGCCTAGGGTTTCATGGGATCGTGGGTTTCTGCCTCCTTGGTGAGGGTTTTCGGATTGTATTTATGATGTATGGGGGCTGCTGTATCGGGTAACAAACACAGGAGAATAAGAACAGTAGCTGAAGAGTTTTCACTCTTCCGTGGATTAGTCCTGGTCACTCCAGGGATACCACGTAAATCTGGTTGTCCGTGTCATTTCAATTCAGTTTATTTCCGATAGATTATCAGAGACGTCTTCTCCATTCGATTCACTGGTAAGAAGTTTGCGCTCTGGGATTTTCAATTCAAGCTCCATGTTCAAGGACGTCATCTTCTGTCCTTTCTTGATGGTTCGGCCAAAGAACCCGCTGCGGATGCTACGGAAAAGGCTGAGGAGGATTTGGCTGTCTCGAATGTGACAGTTATGTCTTGTTTGCTTGGCTCAATGGATCCTGGTATTGCATTGAGTCTGCGGGGTTTTAACACAGTTGCGAAAATCTGGCAGCATCTCAACAATCTCTACTCCAAGCCGAGTGTCTCTTGTAAGTTTGATATTGAGTATGATTTTGGCCGTTTGACGCAGGGTGAATCTAATGGGAGCACGTATTATCATAATGTTGTTACTATCTGGACTGAACATGATCACTTGACCAACACTTTATTATCATGTAACTAGATAGATATCATATACAAAGAGCTTTATGCGGAGAGCAAAAGGATAGTTGGGTGAAAAGTTTTGGGACCAAATAAAAGAAACACATGGATGAAACTTGAAAGAAAGTAACAATCATTGTAATTTTAAGGTGATTTGATTTGGAAAGTAGTTGCCTACTATCTGGGTAAAGGAATGAAGGATTAGGGATGTTCAAATGGTGTGTTTAACGTGTTAATCGGTAGTATTTGAATAATTTGGTTAGGTTAATTTGGATAATTGGATTGGTTTGGTTAAATTTTTTAGCTTGTTTGGTGTAGGTGATTTGGTTTGATTTAAGACACTCTTAACCGATCAAACCAAATTAACCAGTTAAGTAATTAGCTATATATCTAATATATTATATACATATACTTAATACTTTGCATAACCACTCAAGAGTCAAATGTAAGACAATTGTATTAGTTACATGCATTTATGTTAAGGATTAACTATAATTTTTTGTTGATACTTATGTGTTGTTTTTTTATGAATGATGAAAAATTTTATTAGAAAAAAATTGCTAGCAGCTCAACCAATAGTAGAGCAAGCTAGCGACAATTAAAAAAAAAGCATTCTAAAATTTAGGTACAACGACAAGACTAGAGCAGAGAGAGAGAGAAAAAGCAAAACAGCAAAACGAAACAAAACATAAAGAGAACGAAGATCAAATAAAGTGCTTTCTCCCGGTCGTCACCCACTCGTGAAAGAGTCCATCTGAGATCCGACTACGAACTCTTAGCCACCGTCCGACCATACGAACAATCTTGTTCCCGATCTCTTGTGGGGAGGAATCAACATCTAATACGCCCCTGGGGGTGTATGTTATCAAAGTCACGCAGCTAACGACTCAATCGAAGAATCGATTGAGCTCGAATCAAGAACGAAGCATTTTAATACGAACTTGGATAAAACGGAACCAAAAGGACAAATCCACACCTGGGGATAGCTCGATTGGTATAAAAGGGTAGTTGCTCGACCACGATTGAAGTGACTATTCAATCGATACACAAGCTCAGCAAGTTTGGAATCCACCAAACCCAAAACAAGTTCGCAAACTTGAACAAACCAAACGGTTTCTTTTCGATTAATCAACTCTCCGTTTTTACAACGTAAATAGAAGGCTATTTATAGCCAAGAAAACCTAATACAAACCTAATAGAACTAGGAAAAAATTATGGTAAAAACAAACTCTAAAAAGGACTCAAAATTCGGCCATAAACTTCCTTTCTTGGCGCACAAGTAAGCTGCCAGCAAAACAGTCAAAAGGCAGCTTTCGTACTAACTTCGCGCCCTTTGTTCGAGGCCTTCCTGAACTCCAATTCTTCATCCGATTCCTTCTCTTGGTAGATAAACATACCTAGTTTCATGTTGTGGAAGCCTTTGGACTTGAATCAGATCCATACTCCTCGAATTAAGCTCCAAAGTAGGCTTCACAAAACAGTTTCCAGACTTCACCATTTTCTGGCAGTTTTCCAGTTTTGAGGTAGCAACTTTGAGGCCTTGGAAAACAACCTTAATTACATCATATAGATCCAAAAAGCATACCATTGGAAAGAAGGTAACTTTATTTGAAAAACAAACCCTTAAAATTGAATTTCCACCGAGCCAATTGAGAGAACCATGCCTCCAAAGTATGTACCCTGAACACGGATTTTGACTTAGCCAAATTCTGCCTTTCTTCTTCCCAACTTTGATAGCTTCTTTGTCAAGTAATTGTGAAGTGAATGCTTGGAAATTTGGGATCATATCAGACCCTCCCTCTTCAAAAAGTGTTGCCCTCAACACTTTAGCCTTTCGTTGCTGAAACCGTTCACAGAATTGATCCCAAATTGGATCGAAAGAGGGCTGCTCAAACACACTTTGCGGCAAAAAAATTTGAACGTCAAATTCTTCTTCAGCTCGTAAATTGGCTTCTGTTCTCCACGATTTGAGTTTCAGTAGATTTGTAGGGCTCCAATGGACCTTCCCCACGCAATCAGTTCGATCAAACGAACCCAGAACACACGATTTCAAATTTCCAGATTCCGGCGATAAAATCCCAGAATCCGGCGAACTCGAATTTTCCGACGAGGCCTTCAAATTTGGGGATTTTGTCTCGAAGCTTTCTCGATCACATTCACCGCTCAATATCGACCCTAATGGCTCCCAGGAATCGATCCCACGCATTCCCGTGCTTCGAATCTTTCCAAACCTCTCCAATTGTTGATTTCCGAATTTCCCGTTGTCGGAAATTTTGAATTTCCCAGAATCCGTCGAACAAAACCCAGATTCCGGCGGACGAAACCCAGTTTCTGGCGACCAACCTGCAAAATTGGGGAAAATCAACTTCGTCACCTTTGGGCACAATTCTTTGGCTCCACAGCATCTTGTCGACTTCAGGAATATGCCCATTGCGTCCCATTTGCTCGAATCCTTCTCAATTGCTTGAATCGATCGATTCTTTTCTTCCCCAACTTTTCTGCCAAAACTTTCCGAATTGGGCGTTTGGACCTCAGGCATCCTCGAGCAAAATTGAAGCTTCCAACAGCTTCGTATAACCTCCTCTGATGATCCCTGACTAACGTTTTTCTTCGAATCATCCCGAACCTCTCCAACCATTAAGCTCGATTTTGCTTTGTTGTTACGTCTCCACACGAAAATTGCGAATTGGGCATTTTGGCTTCGATGCGTTCCAACACCAATTGATCGTCATTACACGTTCCCAACGTCTTATCGAACGTGTCAACGTTATTAGCTTCGATCGAGATGGTCCCAGCTGTTCCACCCGATTCACCCTCTTCCTTCCCCTGCATCGGCGTCGAGAAACAGGGGTGTTCGGACTGAATTGAAATCAGCGCTTCAGCTTCAATCGATCTAATTCCTTCCTTCCAATTCAATTCTGGGGTGTCGACAATCGTCTTGGATGGATTGAAGTCCCTCGACTCTTCTCCCACATCTATGTCCACGCCGTTCTTCTTCCTGCTCTGCCCTGCCGTCGGGGAACAAAGTCCTCCTTCTCAGGCCGGCGTCGTGGCTGGATTGGACTTCCACGACCATGGCTTCGCCTGCAAAGTCTTCTGATACTCCTCCTGGAGTCGTTTTACTTCCCTCAAATTGCCAGCAACCTCTTCTGGAGACAATGGATTTAGTACGAACATCTTGTTTTGTTTTCGGATTTTGAATTTGTTGCTTCTTCTGCTAACCAACGCGACGGTTCCATCGTGAAACCAAGGCTGTCCCAACACGAGGTGGCTGGGTAGGTTGTAGACCACATCACACAGCACTCGATCTTTATACGAACCAATCGAAAAGTCCACAACCACCTGAGAAATCACGAAACATGGGTATTTCTCGTACGGTAATTGGACGTTGTAGGGAGCTGGATGTAGCTGTGATTGCAGTCCTAACTTGACCACGGTTCTGGAAGAGATTAAATTCCTCTCCCTGCCTCCATCAACGAGAACCAAACACACTTTCTCATCGATTAAACAACACGTGAAGAACATCGATTCTGCTAGCTCTTCCGCCAAAATTTCCATCTTGTTTGACGCGCAGAAAACAGAGTCGTCAAAACAAACCGCCACTGATTTGAACGGGGCTCTGATACCACTTAATACGCCCCTGGGGGTGTATGTTATCAAAGTCACGCAGCTAACGACTCAATCGAAGAATCGATTGAGCTCGAATTAAGAACGAAGCGTTCTTAATACGAACTTGGATAAAACGGAACCAAAAGGACAAATCCACACCTGGGGATAGCTCGATTGGTATAAAAGGGTAGTTGCTCGACCACGATTGAAGTGACTATTCAATCGATACACAAGCTCAGCAAGTTTGGAATCCACCAAACCCAAAACAAGTTCGCAAACTTGAACAAACCAAACTGTTTCTTTTCGATTAATCAACTCCCCTTTTTTACAACGTAAATAGAAGGCTATTTATAGCCAAGAAAACCTAATACAAACCTAATAGAACTAGGAAACAATTATGGTAAAAACAAACTCTAAAAAGGACTCAAAATTCGGCCATAAACTTCCTTTCTTGGCGCACAAGTAAGCTGCCAGCAAAACAGTCAAAAGGCAGCTTTCGTACTAACTTCGCGCCTTTCGTTCGAGGCCTTCCCGAACTCCAATTCTTCATCCGATTCCTTCTCTTGGTAGATAAACATACCTAGTTTCATGTTGTGGAAGCCTTTGGACTTGAATCAGATCCATACTCCTCGAATTAAGCTCCAAAGTAGGCTTCACAAAACAGTTTCCAGACTTAACCATTTTCTGGCAGTTTTCCAGTTTTGCGGTAGCAACTTTGAGGCCTTGGAAAGAAACCTTAATGACATCATATAGATCCAGAAAGCATACCATTGGAAAGAAGGTAACTTTATTTGAAAAACAAACCCTTAAAATTGAATTTCCACCGAGCCAATTGAGAGAACCATGCCTCCAAAGTATGTACCCTGAACACGGATTTTGACTTAGCCAAATTCTGCCTTTCTTCTTCCCAACTTTGATAGCTTCTTTGTCAAGTAATTGTGACGTGAATGCTTGGCAATTTGGGATCATATCAACATCTCTAAAAATTCTATTGTTTATCTCCAACCAGATGAACCAAAGTACTGCATGGGGCAACAACTTAATGCATTCACTAAACCGTTGATCACACCATAAGCCTCGCCAAGCAATGAGAAAATCACGAGTGGAAGGAGGGTAAGGGTGTTAGAAACCAATTTCTGTAGGGTCTCTCTATTATTTATTATGCTTATTATTAGGATAATTCTGATTATGGTTAGTAGTTTTCTAGTAGGATTAGGTTTATTGTTAGGGTTTTCTAGTATTTCCCTATATATATGTACTTTGGGTCATTCGTCAGATTAAGCAGAAATTAATAAGAAAAGTCATCTCTCCAAATCCCTAATCTTCTCTCAACCTCGTCTATCTTTCTCTCTAAAGGTTTAGGCCGATTCTCTTCTATTCTTCCCCAAATTCTCCTCAAATCCCTAAATCCCCAATTCTATTCTATAAACCCTAAATTCTCAATCTCTAGATCTGATCTAGAGACCCGTTAGAAAGTTTGTTTCTAACATTTGGTATCAGAGCCCGGTTCGAGAATTGAGTTCACCACAACTCTCAACCGGGGACGATTTCTACAACTGGTTCGACGATGAGCTCTTCAAAGCTCTCGAACCTATCGTGGGCTGAGCTGCGGGACCGGGCTCCCCGCATCGGACGCCATTGGAGCTCCGAAGAGTCGCCGACCGTGCTAGCAGAGACGGTGACCCGAATCATCGACGGCGAGCGACCACCAACGTCCGCCGAGGCCGACGAAGCGGTGGAAGTCATCGTCGGAGGGAGCGACACGGAACCGGCGATGAAGGAGAAATGCGGCGACATCGCCTCTTCTCGTGCTATTCAGGAACCCACCTGGGGGATCCGGGCGCCGACCACGAAGGGAGAATGGGCTCCGCGGTCGCCTGCAGTTCAAGTTGAGGCGGCGAAGGCCATGAAGGCAGAGCTGGGAACCGACGTGACGAGGATGAGCATGAAGCTGCCGGCAGCATCGGGTCTCGCGTCAAACGGCGAGGAGAAGATGCCGCCTGATGTCGGACCATCGCCGAAGAAGATGACGGAGCTAAAGGCGCCGTCGGAGTCGGATCGGCCACCTGGCCATCGGTGGAATGGCGGCGCGCCGGGGAAGAGGAAGACGAAGGAGGGAGTTGGCGGCGGCTTCCTTCCTCTCGCGAAACCTAGATTGCCGCACAGGTCGTTTGGGCCGCAGGCTCGGATGGAGCTGAGGGCCTTGTTGGGCCAAGGAGAGTGGACTGTGTGCTGGAGAAAGAAGTCAACATTTTCGGTCATGGACTAGGAAGGAAGGGAGATACCGTTTTGCTCTCTATGGGCCGAAAAGAGCAGCTTAGCGAGCTGAAGGTTGGGGGAAAATGGGCCAAGCATGTCTATGGACTGAGTGTGCTAGAACAGATTGGGCTCAAAGTTAGTTGCCAATTGAAGAGAATGGGTTTGGAGGGAAAGAATGGTGGGCTAAAGGAGTTGCCAGGTGGGCTTTTAATAGAACAGAGCCTGAAAACAATTGGAGAAATAATACATGGGCTAGCTCCAAGGAAAGTGTATGAAAGCCTTGATGAGATGGTATTTAAGGATGAGTTCTTGAACAAGAACGAACCATTGGGTTTCTCGAGTTGCTGGATTGATATGCCAACAAAAGCGGGGCGGTTGAAGTTTGAAATTGTCAAGGAAGCAAATAGTGGGCCCATAGAAGTGAGGGTTGAAGATTTAAATCAACACAAGAAGGTTGGTGCGAGAAGCCCAATATCGAAGTTAGAGCATGATTGGAAGAAACGGAAGCGCAAGAAATGGAGGAGTCAACGTGCGGATTGCGCGAAAAGGAAGGAAGAGTGGATCAAGTCGGTCAACCTTGAGGGCAAGGTTGGTCTGAAGGGGGAGGAGATGTTAGAAACCAATTTCTGTAGGGTTTCTCTATTATTTATTATGCTTATTATTAGGATAATTCTGATTATGGTTAGTAGTTTTCTAGTAGGATTAGGTTTATTGTTAGGGTTTTCTAGTATTTCCCTATATATATGTACTTTGGGTCATTCGTCAGATTAAGCAGAAATTAATAAGAAAAGTCATCTCTCCAAATCCCTAATCTTCTCTCAACCTCGTCTATCTTTCTCTCTAAAGGTTTAGACCGATTCTCTTCTATTCTTCCCCAAATTCTCCTCAAATCCCTAAATCCCCAATTCTATTCGATAAACCCTAAATTCTCAATCTCTAGATCTGATCTAGAGACCCGTTAGAAACTTTGTTTCTAACAAAGGGCCATGAAGATCAAATTCCTTTTTGAAGCTTTCCCAAATCGTAACCGCAAATGGGCATAAGAAGAAGATATGTGAGGTCGACTCCTCATGGCATTTGCAATGAATGCACCAATTCGGAAGAATCATCCCTCTTCTTTTCAAGTTGTCCAAAGTAGAAATATTTCCATGATAGACCATCCACATGAAGCAACAGATCTTTGAGGGCACGACAGGAATCCAAACTAAATTGAAAGGAAAAGCAAAGTCACCCCCAAAGTTATTCTCAATAAGGTTTGCAGCGAACGAATGTACCGAAAAGACCTCAGAGGACTCCAAAGGCCACACCAAGCGTGCAGTTCCTGTGGTGATCCATAGTTGCGGAAGATCACTCAAAGTTTGCATCAATAGGACACGTTCTGCTTCAGCGCCTCGCCTAAGAGAGACAGAGAGAGGAATCTCCCAAGACCTATCAACCATAGAAAACACGTCAGAAACAAAAGCATCCAAGGATTGGGCAACTGACCCAACCCTTGGAAAATCACTCACCAAAAGTTTCCCAGGAACCCAAGAATCATGCCAAAAAGATACCCCATAACCCCCACCAGGATCGACATAGGAAACCTTCCAAAAGTAAGAGCTTTCGTTAACAATTGCCCGCCACAAAGAACAGCCATATGTACCCAAATTCCAACATGGTCTCCACTCGGACCTACCCTGACCACACTTTGCAACAATCAACCTCCTCCACCACGAATTTCTCTCAACTCCAAATCTCCAAGCCCATTTCCCCAACAAAGCTCTGTTCATACTCCTGAGATCCAAGACTCCCAAACCGCCTCTAGTGATTGGAGTCTTCACAATATCCCATTTGACCAAATGCAAGCGTTTAGTCTCAAACACCTCTGACCATAAAAAGTCATTATAAATCTTCTCAAGTCGAGCAATCACCGAGGTTGGAGCTCTAAAAAGGGAAAGAAAGTAGATAGGGAGATTAGAAAGCACACTTTTCAAAAGCACCAACCTCCCGCCAAAAGAAAGCATCCTAGCCTTCCAAGAAGCTAATCGAGCTTGCACTTTGTTAATCATAGGTTCCCAAACTGACAAAGAAGCTGCTTTGGAACCCAAAGGCAATCCTAAGTAGGTAGTCGGAAGAGAACCTAACTCGCAACCAAAAATGTTGGCAAAATGTGATGGGTTCTCTACGTCCCCGACCACCATCATAGAAATCTTGTGCAAATTCACTCGTAGACCCGAAATTGTTTCAAATAGAGCTAAGGCTGTGAGGAGAGAACGAACCTGATCTTCTGATGCATCACAAAATAACAATGTATCATCGCCATAAAGAATATGAGTGACTTCCCCTGTTCTCAGTCCTTCATTCATAAAGAAACCCTCAACCAAACCGTGAGACAGTAAAGTCCTCAAAATGCCAGATAGAACCTCCATCACCAGGATGAAAAGAAAGGGAGAAAGAGAATCTCCTTGCCTTAGTCCTCTTTTGCTTGAAAAATAACCAGAAGCTTCCCCATTCATAAGAACAGAGAAAGTGGTTGCAGTGATACACCCTCGGATCCACGATATCCATAGAGCAGAGAAACTCATCCTCTTCATGACAGAAAAGAGGCACTCCCAATTAACGTGATCGTATGCCTTCTTAATATCCAACTTGAAAACTAAGCCTGGTCTTCTAGCTCGCTTCCTAGAGTCAATAAGCTCATTTGCAATAAGAATCGCATCCAAAATTTGTCGACCACCCACAAAGGCACATTGTTCAACCGCCACCAAGCCTCCCATGAAAACCTTTAATCTTTCCATAAGCACCTTTGAAAGAATCTTGTAGAGACTGGATACCAAGCTAATAGGTCTAAGATCTCGAATATCACCGATAGCTTCCTTCTTGGGGATAAGACATAAGAATGTGTGGTGATCACTCTTCGGCAGACTCCCAGTCGCATAGAACTCTTTCAAAGCATTTACCACATCTGATTTCACGATCCGCCAAAAATTATTAAAAAACCCCATTGGGAAACCATCAGGCCCGGGTGCATGTTCCCCTTTACTTTTCTTAATCACCCTCCACACTTCCTCTTCATTGAAAGTCTTCAACAAGGAGTTTATTGCATGCCGTGGAAGAGATGGAAACTCAATACCAAAGGGAAAAGGTCTCCTAGGACGAGCCTCTTGAAATATAGACTCATAATAGGACACAACAGCACCTGCCACTTGATCTTGACCTGAACAAAGAACCCCATCCACCCAAATATTATCCACAAAATTTCTTCTCCGATTAAAGTTAGAAACCTTGTGAAAGAAGGAAGTATTCTGATCCCCACACTTGAGCCAAGTCTCTCCAGATTTCTGACGCCAAGAAATTTCTTTTCTCTTCCATAACCGAGCCAAATGACATTTCAATATACCACGATGTGCTCTATCTTCCTCTGACCAAATGTCGGCTTCTTCTAACAAATCAAATTCTGCAATATTTTTGAAGGGTGAGACTGATTTCCTGATCCACGTGTTTGAAGACCTCTACATTCCACTTTTTAATGTGTGCTTTCAAGTGCTTTAGTTTCTTGGCACACTTAAAGAAAACCCCAAATCCCTCAATCTCGCCAACCCACCAATTACCTAACTGAACCTCAAAATCATCATGGTCAGCCCACATAAACTCAAACCTCCATGGTCGATGAATAACTCGCTCTTCTCCGCAAGACAACAGAAGAGCAAAATGATCTGAACCCACTCTAACAAACGATTTCAAACAACATTGAGGGAACTCACTCTCCCAATAAGAAGAGACCAACACCCTATCCAAGCGAGATAATGAAGGGTTTGATTGTTGATTTGACCAAGTGAACTGATATCCGAGCATGGGGAGATCCAAAAGGGCGTGCTCTCCAATGAAGTCATTAAACCTTTCCATATCTGCCAGATTTCTTGGCCCTCCAACAAAATCATCTTGAGACCGAACCACATTAAAGTCTCCCACTACACAAGCAGGAAAAGACCACCAAGATAGGCATGACGTCAATTCATCAAAGAAAATCGGGCGTTCACTACTATCATTCGGTCCATAAACATTAATCAAAACCCACTTAAAACCATTATCTCGACATGTAAACACTGTCACTAAACAAAACCTGCCCACCCAATGACATTCCATATTAAACACCAACTTATCCCAAGCCACCAAAAGACCACCTGAGAGACCTCTCGATGGTTTGTCCACCCAACCCATTCTATACCGACCACCAAGTACCCCAACAATAGAATCCGTGCAACTTTTAAGTTTTGTTTCTTGGAAGCAAAAAATCGAAGGTCGAATAGGACCAAGAAAATCTCTAATGGAATATTGCTTCCCCGGATCCCTTAAACCTCTAACATTCCAAGACACCAACTTAAGGATCATAAGTAAGACGAAGAGGAGCATACCCATTTCTGCGTGGACGACCTGCTGACACAAGTGTAGTGACATCAGTCCTCTCGATTCCTAGTTGGCGAAGAGCTCTTTCTTGAGGGGATAGAGAAGTAGTCTTTTTCCTTCTAAGTAACACCTCATGAAGAGTTTCTTCCCTTGTGATGTCTGGGGACTCGCTTGATTCTTCCAACCTTAAATCAACAAATTGGGACAAAAACCAACTAAGCCGAAACATTGCAAGCTCTTCTGATCCCTGTATGTGTTGTTCATTATATAAATTGTGAATTGATGCACTAACCAGAAATTTTTCTTACTTAATGATAATGTAATGATATATTGGTTATTTTGGTTAACCATTTAACCAAACCGAATAAACTTTAGTTTGGTTAATTTGGTTTTGTATTAGTTTGGACGGTTTGGTTATGATATTGTATTCCATTGTTAATAAAATTTAGACTTATTTGGTTTGGTAATTATGATGATAACCATTTGAACACCCTTATGAAGGACTTCTCAGAAGCACTATCAATAGTTTATTAATTAAATAACAACCTTTCTTTAAAAAAACACAGTTCTCTAAAAAAAATCTGACAGATGTTGTTTTAATAAAAAGTATAATTATACCAAATCATATAATAATTTCATCACTTTTTTTTTACAAAAGATAATCTTCATTGATCGAAACAAAAGGTAGTTACATCCTGGAAAGCAGCCAGGCCTGAAAATAAAAAAAAAATGACTCGTAGTCGGGTACAAAGAGAGGGCTTTACGAGCCACCAGATGGGCTACCCTATTGCTACGCTGACCTACAAATCTAACACTAAACCCTGAGCGAACCGCCAAGTGATGAACAATTTCAGCAAGAATAGCACCAATCCGACTATCACTAGCATCCGCATGGTTGATTTTGTCAATAATGACCTTAGCATCCCCCTCGAAACACACCTCCATGAAACCCCGATTCAGGCACCAGATGACAACCTCTCGAAGCACCAGCACCTCAACTACCAAGGGATCATGAATGCCCGGGAACTGAACCCCACCAGCCATTAGGACCTCTCTCGCCGGGGTCATAAGAACAATCCCCCCTGCTGAGGGGACCCTCTCCTTGTAGCCCCATCCCACATACAACCCAGCCTGTCAGCCTCTACAAAAACAGGTTGAGATGGGGGAAGGACAGAGGAGCGAGAATTCCGATCCACAGGCAGCCCCACCCATTCCTCAACCTGCTGATTGTACTGACGCATCAGAGCAGGGATCCCAAACTGCTTGCCTTCAAAGACTACCCAGTTACGAGAACGCCATATTCGCCAGAGGACAGCAACAACCGCCATGAGAACGGCTGGCTGATTAATCAGAGACATTAACCGCTTGAGGAACAGGGGGAAGGTTTGCCGAGGCAGCCCTTCACCCAAGGATGCCAGCTCCGAATAGTCCCAGAGTGCCCAAGCCACCGGACAATAAAGGAACAAATGGTCCAAGGTTTCTGACTCATATTTTAATTTCATCACATAATTCAGAATTTTAGTTAAATTGCTAACTTACAACATTTATGATTTAACTGCTATTATTGAACACTTGTTTGACCGACCGACCTATACACAAAAATTCCCATTCATTGCATTTTATCTTATGAAATCCACAGAAGAATATTTCATTGGAAATATAAGTAAAATAATAAATCGTTAATTATTGTCGAAGAATAATTTGCCGGAAACCTGGAGATGGGAAAGGATCCACGGAATCGACCTCCTATACTAATTACTAAACTCAACATATAAGAAACCTACAATTTAGGCGGCTAACAATTATCAAATTGAGACCGGCGGAAAGGGGGGGAAAAACCAATCAAATGCCAATATTCCCCCAAGCCACATGGGCGGATCGGAAATGTGGCATGCATTTACGGCTATCCGCCCTCTCCCTATCATATATGCATGATCGACATCCACAAACTCCATAATTCCCTCCAATTCCCCTATTATACGAATTGCGAAATCGTATAAGAAATCAAATCGGTAAAACTAATCATAGTAATAAAATCATTATAATATCGTGACAAAACTATATCGACTTGATTGTTATGAGATGCATGATTCAATGGGAATATAAATAGTCGATTGAGTAAAAAACAAATTAAAGCTTAAGTTGAAACCATGTGTTGGTTGGAGAAAGAGCAAGTAGTGAACAATTATTGAGGAAGAAGGAAGGAAGGAGAAGGAGGAGGAGGAGAAAGCCAAAAAGGAAGTGAGTGGCTATGGGCTATGGCGGATGATGATATGATAATATAAGTAGAAAAGGGAAGGCCATATGTTATTTGATAATAATCCGAGAGAAAAAAATGAGGGGAAGTTTGATTAAGACGTCACTTTCAATTCACGCCATTATTATTAGTAGTAATAGTAGGTAGGGGAAGAAGAAGAAGAAGAGAGGATGACACCTCCACCCTAATATCATCCATGTGAGAGTTGCTTGCTCCAATCCAAATCCTACTCCCCAACTTGCCCCGCCCCACACTCCACTCTCCATCACTTCCACATTTTGCGTTTTAACGATGTGGCAAATCGAGTTTAAATTTTTTCGGATTAGAACTGGCTCATTAAACACTTCAAATGACACCATTAATGGAGACGGATGGACCAATAATCAAATTTGGATTGTTTAATTAATTTTTTGTGACCACGAATGAAATAAAATATTTTTAGTGATAAACACGAATTTTTTATAAAAAAATTATCGATAATAATTTACCCATTCACCTTTTCGGTCCATTTCCCCCTTCATTAGGGTAATTGAAATTCAGAACTCCACATGAAATATAACATGAGAACTAGTTCAGAGGCAGCGGCGGATTCAGGGGTAGCCCATGTAAATTTCCGATTTTTTGTGTTAGTTTCGGTACTCGTCGGGTTATGGCCCAATCCTCTCTTCCTCTTTTCAAATGTGGCCCAGTGCTCTACCCTATCCTGAATAGAGAATCCGCCATGTTCATAGGTGAAACCTTTGACTAGCTAGCAGCCTTTATTGGTTCACAAGTCATTAATTCTTCGAAAGGACACCGAATTTTTACATCCAATGTTCATGTGGTGGGACAAAATGTGAAGGGCGGGATTGTTATTTCAGGAGAGGACCCTTTTCGGGTTGGGACTGTATCTGCACGTTAGGTACGATGGGTTTACGTTTGGAGAGGTAGCTGTACCGGAAATTCGAGATCATCCATGGCAAAATTCTCCAATTCTAGCTTCATCCTAGAATTCCCTTTTCCAACTATACAGTACTGACACATTCTTCTTACTTCTGTTTCGTCGATCCTTTTACCCAAGGATCTTCCGATCCTTTTACCCAAGGATCTTCCGATCCTGATTCGGATCAGTCAAAATTTCACTCACTTTTTAATAGTTTCGGTTTCTTTTATAAGAGTGACATAGATTGATTATTATATAATTAGATGTATGAAATCTCCCAATTCAAAAAAATAATGGTATTCTAAGAAAAATCATTCATTACTCATTAGAATATTTTTACTGTGAAAGAATAATTATAAACATACTCTTTAATTCTTTTACGTAATCCATGAAATACAAAACAAAAGGAACGGAACGGAAATATGGGGAGGAAAATCAAAACGGGGCCACAAAGGCAGAAGAAACCAAAGCGATTAAAAGATGGGGAATTGATTGTTATCTGCGACTGCGAGAGAGAGAAAACGACGTCGCAACTTCCAGACTGGACACCACACCACCCGTTTGGCCAATTTGCCTATCCGCTCCCACACCAAACGACACCCAAATTCAGTTCATCTTCCCACCCTCAAACAAACAAAACGGCAGGGAAAAGAAGAATATGATAATAAGATAATTACTTAATTAGCACCAAAAAATTGAACACACTCCACTTGCAATAATCTCCTTGCTAACCATAAAAAAACAATAATCTCCTTGCTAAATTATCATCATTATTATTTAATTTGCACCGAACAGCTGAAATTTACAATTAAATGTCAAGGAGCCTGTAGTAACACGCCACGTATACCCCCAGACGACAAATTGCCAACCATCTCCATGTTCAGTTCCCACCACATAACCGACTCCCCAAGTAAGAAAACCAAAATTTATAGCGATAAACAAAATATATATGTTTAACAGAAAAATTACTTAACGGCGTTGTTATCATGACCTCATAATTCCATCCATCCCATGAGAGAATGTTCTAGACGCTGACGCTGCATCGCTCCGCCAGCGTGTACTTAACGGCGTTATTGCCGACAAGCACGCCGGCGTTCCGGTTGCCGAACTGGATGTAGGCCTCGCAGCGGGCGTACAGGTGGTACCTCCCGGAGATGAAGGCGCCGACCTTGAACCTGACGCGGCCGTCCATCTTGATCATGAGCTGGACGGCGCCGGCGGACTGGTCCTGGCCGAGGGAGACGGCGTTGTAGGGGGCGACGGGGACGGCGGTGCCGTAGACGAAGGGTGACCAGACGTTGACCTCCTTGTGGCCCTGGTAGAAGGGCTGGATCTGGGTGCGGAGGGTGATCTGCTGGGTCCGGTACTCGGCGTAGACGTCGAGGCGGTCGTAGTAGACGCCGATCTTGTCGTTTGGGTTGCGGGTGGAGAAGGTGACCTGGAGGTTGGAGGTGAGGAAATTGGGGGTGGTGGCGTTGAAGGCGTAGACGGTGGCGTCCTGGAGGATGAAGCTGGGCTTGCTGGGCCGGAGCACGGCCCAGATTATGAGGATTGTGACCAGGACGATGAAGAGGAAGACCAGGATCCCGGCGAAGATCCGGCGGAAGATCTTCCGGCGCTTGTGGCCGTGCCCGCCGCAGTCCTTCGACGACATCGTGGTGCGCGCACGGTGGAGGAAGAGAGAATTTGGAAGGGAAAAGAGTGAGCTGAATTGTGTGTTGTGAAGGGAGAGAGATGAGATAGGAGAAAAGGGAGGAGGAGGAGAGGCCTTTTTGTGTTTGGGAGTGGAGACGGTGACGTGTGAAAGAAACGCGTTGTTTGTGTGTGATTTCTGTGAAATTTATAATTTAACTACCAAGCCGATAATATTACTATTTGGATTGAATTGCGGGTGTGTGGTGAAATTGATGTTGTAAATATTGTTGGTTATGGTGTTAGTGTTAAGAATGTTTGATCCAACAGATAATAATGTGTTTAAAGATTAGTGCAAAATCATAAGCATGTGCTGATTATTGACTACGTTAATAATTGTAAGATTTGATTTTGTACTGGTTGAGATGATGTTATTTTTTTGATTAATTAATCTCTAGATTAATATATTTTGAGGAAAGCATTTAAGTTGTAAGATTATTAAATCCTAACAATTTTTTAAATCTGTTCTACTGCTAGTTGTCTGTGTAATTTCTTACTGTGTCAGTTATCTACAATGTATAGCAGTAAATTTTGTCGTAATTTACCTCTCAAAGTTGGAACACTTTCAGCTCATTTTGTGATTAGGCGAGTGAGTGGTAGAAGCTGCTTTTTGGAAGTTGGAAAGTGGGAGGTAAGAAAGTGCGGAGGGATATTGGATCACACAATCATGCATGCTTGAACAAATCAAAATCACTTTTTCCGGAAACCATTGTGTGAAAGACAAGTCATTCTCATCATCAAGCCCGATTATGTATTTCTTTTTTTATATATATTTGTAGATTATTAAGTGGTAAAATAACTCATATTACAAACTCCTACAAAATTTCATCTGGCCTTCCATATTTATTTCATCTAATGGCAAAAAGAAAAAAAACATACGGATTAAGAAGGCAGTCCAAAGAGATGACATGATAATTTTCTTGTTTTTTGTTTGGCTGACAATCTGTTACGAATCTCAGAAAAAAGATTGAAGATTTTTGGACCGGTCAGTCAAACACTGTTTTACCTAATCTCTCGTTTTCCTATTCCGGTCATATCACACCAACTAAATCGACAACTATAATTTAATCTTGGATCAACTATAATTTCATCCTTATATTTAACTGAGAGTTAAAATGTGGAAAGTATTACTAATTACTTGCTCTCTAGCGGCTAAATAAGTATTCAGATATTTAGGTACACAACATTAGCATCTGCAAAAATCCAAAGCATCCATCTAGAGCCGAGCTCATTGGCGTTTGTTGGGCAGTCTATTGATGGAAATTGGTACCACATGAAAGAAATGTATGTGCCATTTTGTGAACAATAATTCAGAGGGAGGGGTAAAATGGTCAAATGGGGTCGTGGATTATAAATTGACGTAATTGCCACTGATGTTGCTATTCTGTGGTCTAATTATTGGAAAATGGAATTTCGCCTTTTTGGTTAATTAATCAGCAAACGACAAAGAGCCCAAAAGGCAGCCAGATTCTTTTTTTATAGATGCTGCTCTGCCCACTAAAACTAACGGTTTGTCTAGCAAATGGAGTTGCGTTTAAACCCATTCAAGTGCATGATTTAGGAAATTGCTTAATAAGGCTCTAATTATACTTAAATCGAACTAACTTAATACATAAGATTAGCTATTTACTCTCATTTATTATTACATTATTTTTAGAAAAATACAAATACAAAAAATAACACAAAAAGGAGCATCCTTTTGTCACTGCCGCCACCAGCTATCACTAGCAGTACCGAGTTTATAGTGATGGTGGCGGAGAGACATGAACGATGACGGAGCAAAAAAGGAGAAGAGGACTTCGGGTTTGAAGTAGGAGAGAAAATTGTTAGTGCGTATGTTTGTTATATTTTTTTTATATTTAAAGAAGGATAGTCTAGTAATTTACACTTTTAAATTAGAGGGATCGTAATAAACTAAGGCGACGTTTAACTGTGCAAATGATTTATCGTTTGGATGGATAGAAGTGTAAGTTTAAATTGAAGGAAATTACAATTTTCTAAGCCGCAATTTCTTCATCTCAAATATCCTCCAAACAGATAATTATTTGTCAATTCGATAAGTGAAAATGACAAATTAATATAGTTCATTCTCTAAAATTTACTACCCTAACAACGGAAGGGCAAAAAGACTAGCAAACTGGAGAATTCGTTAAGGGGTGATTTGTTTTGAACCGTTGGATGGTGATGGGAATTAGCAAGGGAGATAAGATCACAGCGCTGCACGTGTCAAGTGGGTAACATGTGGGGCCAATGTGCGATGACTTAGAAATTGACGAAACGAAGAGGCTGGTTGGCTGGCTGGCCGACGATTATTCCTGGCTAGACAAATACAATTTCTTCCATTCCACTCGACCGACGTTTTCTTTTCCGAGAACTTGCTATCTTTCCCCCTTTCCACCAAAAAGCCCAACGACCTGAAAGTGCAAGTGTGCAACCATCAAATCAAGCAAACAACCCGACATGAATATTCATATTTCATAAGTAATTAAAGAGGAATGGGAAAATGTTAGAGAGTGATATAAAATTTCGTATAACTTTTTTTTAACAACTCGAGTTATTGAGACTAACTGGTTTATGATATGGTATCAGAGTTAGTTTGTATTAGAGTATGTGTAGTACGAGTAGTGTTGTGTTATACTACGAGTACTGTTATATAATTGGTCAGGGTTACATTCCTTATCAAAGTCGTATTAGTGTTAGGGTTATTATAGAAGTCAGTCTCTGTACTCTATATAAACCCTATGCGGTTTCAGTAATAATACATAATAGTTTCTACTGTATTCTGATCTACTAACAGTTTGGCCAAAGTGGTCGTGTGTTCGAATCCCCCCCACCAAATATTAACAGTTGATTAAAGCACAAAGTATGAGGGTCCTGTGCAAACTTCAAGCCCGTGAGTTGTTTTTCGTTTGAGAGGGCATGTTAGAGAGTGATATAAGATCCAGCATAACCTTCTCCCAACAACTCGAGTTATCGGGACCAAATAATTTATGACAAAAAATGAAGGTAGAAATTCATTAATAATAATTTTACCACATTTCACAACCTTTCTACTACTATTTATCATCTTATAACAGGGTGGTGTAATGTATAAGGAAGTATATTTGTTTCCATAATTTATTTTTTATAATTTGTAGATCACGACAAATGACAAATCTATTCCTTCATTGCAAAAAATTTCACGATTGCAGTTAAAAACGAAGGTGGTACCAGGATGGTGATGAGTGGTATGAAAAAAAATTTACTCAAAATGTACCGTAAATGAATATAATTTTGTATATCACAATAAACCCATATATTGTGTGCAAAAAATTTTAAAATCCAAATTAAAATGAATAAAATACAAATCGATTAAAAATAACTAGAAAAATATAAAGCTCTTTAATCTCGCCCCTTTACATCTGGCCTTATTCTAAACCAAATAACCAGATCTAAAGGTGGCAAATGGATTCGTGGATTGGATTGGTGGATCATGGATCATGGATCAAATGGATTGGATCAATTGGATTGGTGGACATCCTCAACTAAGGACCAATATGTAAAATGTGAAAAGTTTAGGTACTAAAATGCCATAAAGAAAATTTTAGGTACCAAAATATAATTTTCCAACGATATTTTTCGTATGAAAAATTAAATTTTAGGTACCAAAATGTAAAAAAAATAAAAATTATAGGTAATAAATTATAATTTGCCAATGATCCACGAATCCAATCCGTGAATCCACCAATCCAATTGAATTTTGGATCAAATGGATTGGATATAAATGGATTGAATTAATTGGATATTTTTAATGGATTGATGGATTGAATTGGTGATTGGATTGAAATTGCCAACTCTAACCAGATCTAACTACGAACAAATACATGTCTAACATATGCACATATTCTGGACCAAAATTTAACTAACTTGACTATCCACCTAACGACTAATTGCGCAATTAGATGTGGATGCGTGTTGTAGACGAGATTGCCTAGCTTTGCTTGTCTTGTGCCACGAACTGAAATTCATCAGTACCCTTAATTAGCTAGGTAGCTACTTTGGTTTTTTACTGTATCAAATGATTAATTCTTGCTTTCAAGAGACGCAAAATATATATACAACAAACTCCACCACCAACTGGGAAAAGAAAGTGGGGGTGAAGCAACTGGGAAAAGATAGCTAACTTTCGGGTCAGTCCACCGGCCGGCCGGCCACTATTATTATTTAGGCATTTGACAAAACAAAACATGCTCCTCGGCCTTCCACCTAACCTACGATTTGTGATCCAACAACGAATAATTCCCTCGCTCACTTTTCAATTCCCTTTTTTCGTTTTCACTTGTGTGTTTCTTCCCGTTGCGAACACTCTAGAGTCGTATATATTTAGTCGTTTTTGCAAATTTGCCAAAAAAGGACGGCAGAGGGCCAAACCGCCGGGGGTCGGTCTTGCTCTGTTTATGAGGCCGGCCGGATTCTCAAATCTCCCTGTTTTTCATATGTAGAGAGGCGGAGGGAAATACAAATCTCTAAATGATCAACATCCCATGGGACACAATGGGATTCCACGTGTTGCAATATTTTTGGGTTTAGTTTTGTGATAGAAACCGCGATTATGCTCTTTCTGCATCTGAACTTATTTGTTAAATTATTATTGTTTGGAGGTTTGATTTGGGAATTTCGGAATTATTGGGAGGGATTAATAAGTTGGGGTAGCTATAGGAAATTGTGGTCTATTTTATAAACCATTTGTGTACGAGGGCAGAGGTTAAGCAAGATTAAACCTAATTAACTTTTCTAATCTCTTTCTCTCTCTCCCTCCTCGGCCGAACCCTCTCTTCTTTCCCTACTGCTGCTGCCGCAGCTTTGCTCCCTCTCTTCTCCTCTCTATTTCCGAAACCCCACTTCTTCCTCAACCCTCACAAAGAACCCAATCACCAGCTCGGTGATTCGTTCATTTCTTTCTCCCGCATTGAATTAGATAGAACCTGGTAACCAGGTTTCTATCATTTTGCCACAAGATCGTAATCAAGTGGTTAAAATGTTACAACTTATTTCAGATAGATCTTGTAACATTCTAGACCGATCGATCAGTCGCTAAATTTATCAAAATGTCCTCGACAACCATAAACCATCCAAATTGAAAAAAAAAGGAGGAGGAAATCACGTCAATCAAATCCAATTTTAAAAGGAGAAATATTCTTAACAAACCAACGCAAGCGAATATCCGTTTCAAATATACTAATAGGCGATGCATAAAATCTAAAAAGAGTTGTCCGTGAGGCGTGAAGCTTCCTCCATCACTAACCCCTCTAATGACATCCTGAACAGAAGGTTTGACTTTGTTTGTAGTGATTTCCTATTACTCTGGACTGTCTTTGGGATGGGACAACATAAATATTATTCGGAGACGGATAACTTAAAACATATTCTGACAAGAAGCGGGATTTGTTGCAACTTTTGTTACACATTCCACTGACCGACTGCAAAAGTAGATTGATCCCTTCCCAGCAGGCCAGCCCCTGCAAACAGAACCTTCCATTGCCCAAACGATTCTGAACAAATTAGCAAAAGAGAAAAGGAAGACATTAATGATTAATGAAACAAAAGAAACAAGCCAACCTGCCTGCCTGTGGGCTATCTAAATACCCATTGGCCCAGAATATCCTCAAATTAAAAAGGTTATTTTACCTTTTCTTTCATAAATTTGGGCACGCGAATCTAGGCCGATTCCCAAACACCCAAAAGCCCTACACAAAACAAGTGTTCTTGGGAACCTCTCAAAATTCCGATTCTCTTATCCCATTCAGTGTTGCCTCTTTTCTGGCGCTATGGTTTTTGGAAAAGGAAAAGGAAAAGAATATACGTGGTATGGGCTTCAGGATCTGGGCATCTGGCCCAGGAAGAAGGTAGGGAGGGAACATGAATGGCGACCTTTTTTTCTTTGAATAAAATATGAATGGTGATAAAATAAAACTAAAAAAAGATGGAATAAATAAATGGCAGCAAAGGTTAACTGTAACAACGAACAACGGAGGAGAAATATTGTACTGGGAATCAAATCAAACAATACATAATGGAGTTTCTCCTCCAACACTATCTTAATTTCACTTTTCCCCGTTCCTGCGCAGTGCGCACACCACGGAGGGGGCCTTCGATAATTTTCTATTTAATTCTTGTGGGCCTTAGAGCATCGAAATGGTTTGATTTATATGGGCCGGCTACTTATTTCCAGCTTCTTTAACTAACTAACTAATTTCGTAAAAAAAAAAAAGCTTATTTAACTAAACAATGGAAATCTGACTAATAATTATGCATGGGTAAGTTCACTTGCGAAGTTAGTGCTTTATACTTGCGAAGTGCATGGTACAAGAAAATCAATATTGTTAAAGTCGGACTGAATGCTGAATCGGAAAAGTTAGTGCTTTATACTTTAACGATTAATTGTTATAGAACCTTTAGTTAATCATTAATAGAATCGTTCATGTGCTACAATATAAAATACATATATAGTACTCTAAGTTATGAGTGAATTTATCACTACCCATAAAAGATTTTAAATTCATATCATCTATCACCAAAAAGTTCTAACAAAACATTCAAACTATCTCACAAAAGTAGTAATAATTTTTTTATTAAATTCAAGTCAACAATAAGAGTGACAATCCATAGTGAACCTGATAAATCCAATAAGTAGGCTGACAAATGAAAAAAATGAAACATAAATAGAATTAGTGATTGACGTTTGATGGTTTCAGTTCACGTTAACGTACTTTTTTCCTTAATTTTTTGTGATTAAAATAGTAAACCAGTGGATCAGTTAAACCGGAGTGATTCATCTGGTTTCATGTCAAACCCTTAAAAATCATTAGGTTTATCTTTAACCATCCAAAATTAAATGAATAAAATAATCTTTGGTTCTTATATTCAAGAAATATGAAGAAGAAAAAAAAGAATCTTTAAAGCCTAAATTAAGTGAATAAGACAAAAATTTAAAATTTAGAGAGCTTAGTTAATCAATTTATTTCCAAAGTTTATAAGACGCAGATAGTGAAATTACTTAATTAAATAGGAATACAAAATAAAAATAGTATTACCTTGCAATTGCATTCCTACTACACTTAGCGTAACTTTGCAATTAAGTAGCCACAATTGCTACAGACAATAGTACAGAGAACGCGGGATACATAATCCTAAACAACAACTAACTCTCATCCGACTACTATATAATTCATGGATTAGAGACACCCTACCATTTCCACCCAACACATCCAACCCTTCCCTGTTGATTATCTATTAGCTTATGAATTATTGCTTCTAAGACGACTGTCATTATGGTTGGTCTTTTACTTTCATTCGCAAGTCCTTATTCAAAATGTTCTTGATGCTTTACTAAATTTAGTTTCTTTTTCCTACTCACTACCCAATTGCAATTGCCTCCGTAATAACATGTTATTATCTATTGGTTGTAGAAATTAACTTTTCAGTTTATGTATATTCATGGTTGTGGGATGATTAAATTGTATTTAAGTGCTACAATTCTTCAATCTTCGCTTCTATATTTACTTTCTAAATTTTACTACCAATATAATATTCATGGCTATATATGTCAATATTCTCTTTAATCACACACTCGGCATCAAGATTGAGCTTATTACATGTTTTGTAAGTTAATCTGATATCCATTGTGAAACAAAAACAAAAAATGTTTCACGGTTATTTTAGTTGGAGGTTAGTCAACATGCAATCCAAGTTGATATCCGATATCACAAACTTAAAAGAGGAGCTTGATTCTTCAATGTCAGGTTTCAAGGAAGTGGCTGCCAATCAATCCCAAAATAAATATTATTCTTTGCCTCGATATAATAGTGACTGCCTCAAAGTGTAAACTAACAAGAACCACGTGAATTCAAATATATGATCCAAATTTTGAAAAAAATTAATATTCCTACTTTTTTTCTTCAAGATAATGATATTTGGGTGCAAATTCCCAAAGAGAAAATTAAGGACTTTTCGTCCTCTGTTTCATGACCAGAGAGTTTACTACCAAGACTTTATGCCCAGTATGACAACGAGAGATTACAGGCCAATTCTAAACAAATTAGTCATCAATTTTGAATCAAATACAAAAGTCAAAGCATGCTATGATATTCCAGCCATACCACCGCGATCAAAATTACAAGAATTAAGCAAGATAAGAAGATTATATCTCTCTCTCTCTCCAACACAGCCCCCCCCCCCCCCCCAAAGATTAACGTTGAGAACGGAAACCCTCACCTGAACTTATGAAAGAGTCACAAATATGAGCTTTGGGTGTGCACCAGTAGTGGCAACACGGGGAAAGGCATCAGCCAACGTAGTACTTGGGATCCAACAATCGTGCCAAGAGAAGACGTGAGCACCACCATCGGGATTAATATAAGTAAGATTCCAAAAAACTTTGTATTCCTTAAAGATATTTGCATGAAAAATTGGAGAAACCCCTCATGATTCGAAAAGTTTGCCAAACTAAAAATAAGTGATGATACTTGACTTCAATAAGTGTCTGCCACCAGCTGTGATTTTCAGTAGCATATCTCCAAAGCCAGTTGGACATAAGAGCTTTATTAAAGGTTTCCAAGTCAAATAAACCAAAGCGACCACTATCTACCGAAGCTTTACAAATCCCCCACTGAACCAAGGGCGATTTAAGAGATACCCCAGCACCACTCCACATAAACTCTCTCATAAATCGTTCTATGCTAGATGAGACTGATATGGGAGCCATAAACAGAGTGAAGTTGTGGATAGGAAGACTAGAAAGGAAAACTTTCTTGAGAGTGAGACGAGCCCCGTAGGAGAGATGTCTGGCCTTCCAATGTCGAGCTTCTTTTGAAACTTGACCTTAACAGGGTTCCTAAGGGAAATATAATTAGATTTTGCACCAAGGGGTACCCAAGATAGATAGAAGGGCTCTTCTCCACTTGCACCCGAAAATGGCAGTATAAAAGTTAGGCTTGGGAACATCGCCAACGGTGCACATAACTATTTATCGAGATTGATCTTAAGGCCTGTAGCCGTTTGAAAGCAGAAGAGGGTAGCTAAAACATTCACCACTTGCTAATGAGACACATCGCATAAGATTGGAGTATAGTCTACAAAGAGCAGGTGAGTTATCTCCTTGCAACCTTCCACTTCGTTCATAAAGAAGCCTTCGATCCTCCTGTCATCCTTGAGCATGGAATCATATAGGATAAAACATCCATGATAAGCACGAACAACCCCAACGGAAGAGGATCTCCCTGGCGGAGACCTTTGAAAGTCAGCAAAAAACCTTTTGTAGGATAGTTACCCAATTAAATGTCATTCTTGCAAATGCGGGTAACAACCCTCTCATACATGTCATTCCATATAAGGAAACATCTTTATTACATTGTATTATTAGGCGAACCATTTCGAAATAAATATGACAATTAATTACACGATCGTCAAATTTGAAAGCGAGAAAACCTTCTCCTCATCTAGAGAGACTTTGCTGTTGACGAATCCAAGAATTTCATAAGTCATTAATTTTTTACCATTGTGAAATTCATGACAATTTAATCACCATATTTGGTTGTGCATTAAATGTTTGACGTTTCAAATACAAAAATGGATTAATTATCATTCTTTTTTTTGGGGAAACAAGTGACTGAAATTGACCAATTCTTCCTATGAAAAGCACGAAAGCACATCAACAACCAATTTCAACCAAAACACTGAAAATGCTAAGGGGTCGTTTGGACAATATGAGTATAAATCTATAGATTGCCAACAATATAAAGATTCTAACTCTTTAGATTGTTGAAAGTAGATTTTAAAATATTTATTGTTTGATAACTGTGATTATTAACATTCAATGAAAATAAAATTTCTAATTCTATATGAAATAACATGTTTATTCTTAATAAAAAATTAGATTGGTTCGAGAATTATTGAGAACTATTTTATAAATATATTGAATATGATAAATAAATAAAAGGAAGAGATAAATTAGGGGGGAAAATCTCACGAATCAAGATATATAATCTTCCTAATTATGAGAGATTTGATATCCGTAGATTTTAGAAATTTGAAATCTCTCAATCTAAAATTCACAATACAAAAAAGCAACAAAAAAACATAACTTGCTACAAAACTACGGATTCAGTGAATCCACGACTTAAGTCATGTTCTACAAACGACCCCTAAATAACTAAAATGGAGAAGAGGTAAGTATAAATTTTGATTTTACAACCCATTAACTATCAAATGCTAGGTGAGTTCTACTGTACCGAGAGTAAAATCCAATGTACCGCATACCTTAAGTATGAAAACGCTATCCATATTTTGAATTGACTGATCTTTCGGACATGATACTGTATTCTATCCCTTGAAGATCAAAATCTACGTCTTAATTCTCTAAATCTTATACCCCAAGATCAACTTAATTAGTTCAATAATCGACGGTTATGATTCATCCAAATATAGTAAAAAAAAATGAATGCACCATCTTATGCCCCGTTCACTTCCCATTTTGTTTTCTGTTTTCTGTTGTAAAAATGAAAATCAAGAAACAAATGACAAAAAATGTGTTCATTTGTAGTTTTGTTTTTGTTGGAAAAATCTATTTGGCACAAAAGAGGAAACTACAAGGAAACCATTAAAAGTCGTTTCCTGGAAAAAATGGGGCGGGTTATTCCCCGTTTCCCACAGGAAAATCGGCACTATTCATTAATGAGGTCGTCGGTTCGATTCCTTCCAATGATGATTTTTTTTGCTTCACCTCTTTTTCCAAACGCAGCCGTTTGCCCACTAAAAACCCTGCAGCCCGCTCTCATCCTCCCTTCCCTCGCCAATCGCCATCGTCTTCCTGTCCATAACCAGCCGGTCGCCATCTCCGCTCAACACAACCATCGGCGGAGCCGCCATCATTTTCTCTGCCTCCGGCAACAACCAGCCCCGCGTTTGAGAAGAGAAGAAGCAACGACGACCGCGTCTGCAACGAGAAGCCTCGCCGGCGAAATCAAGAATCGCCACACCGCCCGCTAATTCGTCGGTCATTCTCTTATGCAAGTAACGATCTTTCTGTCTCTCTGCACGAATTTGGTTATAATTGGTTAATGTTTTTTGGATTTGAGAATTTTACAGGGTGAATAGGATAGACATTGAGGAGATCAAAGTGAACTTGTCCAAGCGCCAGCATTTGTCTCATGAATTTGCAAGTATCCCGTCTTCTTTGAAATCTCCCATTTATCTGGGTGTATGAGTTTTGGAAGGACAGATTTGATAGGCAGTTATTGCAGTGGAAATATCACTTAGAAGAATGATGTTAATTAAGGGGCCATATTATGATTTTGTCTCGTCTTTTTTCTACTAATGGGATTTCTTTCAGAGATAAACCCTATGAAGCTAGTGCCTACTATTGTTGATAGAAGGTTCAAGCTATTTGAGAGGTAATCGGTGCATAATTTTCTATATGTGATATGTTTGTATGTTGGTTCTTCATTGTTATTGAGCTTGTCCTTGAGTGCTGCGAGTTTTGATTCCTGCTGTTGATGTGTTTTGCCCTGGTGTAAATCACTTGTTGAATCTTTTTTCTTGTACAGTCATGCGATCGTCATCCATCTAGCTTGCGTACTTCCGGGAGTTGCTAAACACTGGTAAACTTCAACTGTTGTGTCTTCTTATCCATTGATTGTGTGGCCTCGTACCTCAATGCATCACTTCATTAGTTGATGAAGCAGTTTGATCCAGAGCTTGTTCTGGTTCTTGATGAGAGGCTTACAGAGACGACAGCAGGGATTGAGGATTTGCAGGGGAGAATGAAGAAAGCTCTTTAATTTGTTTTTATTGTGTTAAATTGTTAATCTCCTCTTGAAATGCTAGTGTTTGGTTAAGATTTGATACTTATATGTATGTTGAAGCTTCTTGTTTCCCTCCTCAATTTGATCCAAGATGCATTTAGCATCTCCTGTCAATTTAAAAGTTACGTAATTCGAATTAAAAATTATAACCATGACTAGGATTGTATGATGCTCAATGAACAAAATTGTGAGAATCAAGTACCAGAAAACAACATGAAGTAACTAAACAGGTTTTCATTTTCAGAATCCAGATTCAGAATTCTCAAAAATTCTCAGCTAAACAAGTTTTCTTCAGATTTTGTTTCTTAGAAAATGACAGCTTCGTTTTCATTTTAATTTGTTTTCTGTTGTGGCAGCTACAGAAAACGAAATGTCAAGTAAACGGGCCATTAAGGTTATAGTTTATGATTTAGATAATTAGAACCAAGGGTTCACTTATTAAGGGTTAGGGTATAATATCATACCCAAAAATTCTACTAATTTGAGGTCTAGATAGCGTTTTCATACTCAAGGTATGCGGTACCACGAATTTCACCCGGGGTACCGTAGAAGCCACCCAAATGCCAATATTTTATGTAATATGTAGGGAAATACGTATTCCGTAAAAAACAAAGTTGGCGAAGTTAAGAAGATTGGTGTTATGCTGGACGTGAAATCTGTCTACAAACGTATCGACTTCTGTTATTGTTTATGTCATTACTAACATTATACTTATTCAGGATTCACCTTCGAGTTGTGAACAAAACCACTGAAGCTAACTTTATTGTTATCGATCGAGTGGGAGATGGATTTTATGGAATGCTGGCTGAATAGCCATTCCAAGACAACAATAGAATGAGAGGATTACCATTTGCTACAAATTGAAGGAATAGTATTGAAGTTTGATATCAAGCTCACATATTACATTGCTAATCAACAAGTAAGCACACGATTTCCAGTATAGGGAAGGATGAGAAGAGCAGAACTCAGAACGATCTTCCTAACTTGATCGAGGTTAATTATATTTGGATGAAAATGATGATCAATATTAATTACATTCCTATCAAATATAACCATGTGTAAATTATACTTAGTTATATAATCAAGTATATAGTTCTTCAATTTTTATATCACACACAAATGATACTCTGTTGTGTTCTCTAAATTTGACAAACACATTTAATTGTATAATTTGAAACTCCAGAGGAACTTTCCTTACCCACTAGCATGTATGCAATTGTATACTTGGTTGTATTATCAAAGTGTATACGTCTTTAATTTTTAATCTTTAATCTATAGTCAAATGCATGTAATTTATAACATAAAATTCCAGTGGAACTTTGCTTCTTTTCGCACTAACATGCAAGCAATTGTATCCATCTACAATATTAACTCCAATATATTTTAAACACCTATAATTCTAGAAAATCACACCATATATTGTGCTTTTGAATGTCTATTATCTTAATTCATAGTGCTAATGCAAGAGAACAAGAATGAGACTGCTAATGGTGGATGTACGATCCGGTGCTAGAGATGACGATGATCTTGAGAAGAAGAAAGACATTCTTCATGAGGAAGATACAAGTACCAGTGACGAGAAGAAAAAAAATCATGGATATTGTTAATAACTTGGACGAGGTAAATTGTACTCTTATGATTGAAGAGATTTTTGGAGAAGAAAGTTTTGGGGGAAACATGCGCATGTAAGTTATATTCCATAGTTTTAATTTAAGCATCCTTAACTCATGGTTTGTTTGGTAATTATTATTTTTCAATTTAGATTATTATTGATAATTTCTTTTATTGCAGATGTCATGGCAGTTGAATTTGAAAAATACGGTTTACCTGGTGCTCATTTATTAGTTCTCCTAGTTGTGGAAGATAAAATCTATGGTCCTTCAGAAATAGGTTCAACTATATATGCTGAAATTTCAGATCCTACAGCAGATCCTAAATGTTTTGAGGCATTTAAATTTTTTATATTTCACAGACCATGTAGCATTCAAGGACTTATATCTCCATGTACAAATTTTTTTTTTGACAATGAGAAACTGCTTTTTATTCCATAACCCAACAATGGAAGCCAAATACATTCTTACAGCAAAGGAGAAATAAGATCGGCAATAATCAACCAATCTTGTGGGAGAGTTCCCATCCGTTCATTACGTGCCACCCAATCAGCAAGCCCATTGAGACGTCGGGGGACAAACATAACATAGATCCATGGAGCTCCATGTACAATTAATGGTACATTTGAGGAGAGAAATATTGTTCAAAATTTGCACGCGGTAAATTCAACTCCAATGACAAAAAAAAAAAAAAAAATTCAACTCCAATGAAATAGATTATTTGTATTTGTAAATATTTTACCATTAAATTTTAGTGCACAATGAATGCAAGAAAACAAGGAAGAGATTAATGAAATGCCAAAGAAGAAGGAAGAGACTATTGATAATGTAGATAAATGTGTCATTAATGGAGCTGATGATGGTGCTCACGGTGGAGGAAATAAGTCAAAACGAAAACGTGCAGTATTACTGACGATGATGACTAAATAAAAGGGTGATTTGAAAATGTTTTTAGAAGTAAGTTCCCTTGCCTGTGGTTTACCTTTCATTTCCGTAAAGAAATTTAGTTGATGAGTCATTACCATGACAGAAAACAGTATGATGTTGATCTTTTTGAATTGTTGAATTATTTTAATAATTTGAATTCTCTTATTCTACCAGTCAATTTGAATATTAAGAGTATTTAAATACTTTAGATTTTTTATAACACAAAAAAAAATGTATATCTTGCATACAACTTCCTATTGTTGTTTACGTGATTGGCGATCGAATCCGGCCAACTGGCCGGGTCCGTGACTAGTCAAAGTAAGTGATTTTCACTTTTTCTTTCTGGCTGGGGTATTTATTGGGGTTGATTATTGAGATCATTAACTTAGAGGTTATTAAAAAAAACATGAAAGAGTCTGGATCCATTTTGTATTATTTTTGATAAGGGTGATAGATAGATTGCAATAAACAAAACCAAAGTGTTCCTGGTACAAGAACGCACGAGAGGTGCGGACCGAACCAAGCCTACCAAGGAAACTAGGCACGCCAGAAGGCCCCTGTTTCTTCGTAGGCCTGCAAAACCAAAATGAAGCGAAAGAAAAGAGCTGAGAAACCAAAATCAAAACCTAACGCAGATCCCTTGAAGAGAAAAAGAAAAAGGAACAAGGGGCCTTCTGCATTGATATGTTGTACCACTGTACTGGTATTTGTATCACTGCACTGATATTCAGATATGGTATTGGTACCAATGCACTGATATCACTACCAGTGCAGTGGTATAGTTACCAGTGCAGTGGTACAACGTATCAGTGTAGTAGTATATTTTTTTGCAGGTGGTCGGAGGGAGTCTGCCGATGGGATTTTCACCGGAGAAGTGTGGCGGTCGGAGGAAGCCTGGCGGTCGGAGGCTGCTCAAAAAGGGAAAAATCAGATATAGGGAGAGAGAATGTATTTAGTGTAGGTTTTAATTTGAAAAAAAAAACAAATATGGTGCATTTAATTTCTAATGTGTATTTAATGTGTGTATTAAATTCTATAATTGTATTTAATACCCAAGGGGGTGTCATTTTTCCAACCATTGAAGGGGGTTATCATGCTAACCGACCCCTAACAGACTGCATCAAGGTCCGGCCCGCTGGCTATAATAATATTTTAATGTGAAAATTACACTATTCAGTATAAATTTATGAAACAACCCACTTGAACTTGAAACTATTAGTAAAAAATATTTCATTTTTGTCACTTGAGTTAGCAACCTTAGGAGTAGTAATGAAAGAGTGTTTATTCATCTCACCATGGTTCAAATAGGCACGCTTAACCTTACGCTTAGGCACGCCTAGGCGCAAGGCAATGGCAAAACGGCTCGCCTAATTTTATACTAGAACACGTCAATAGAGTAAGGCAACATATAAGTCTCTCCTAAACATTACTATATGGAGGCAGGACGTCAATATTAAAGGAGAAAATTAACATTGACTGCGAAATCAATTTTTCATATCAATATTTTCACTAGTTCAAGAACTTTGTTAGCTATTGATCTATGATTCTATAACTTCATGAGTTATATTCTTGCTATTAAGTGTTGAGTAAGTTACTAATTATTTTAACTGAAGCGAAGAAGTGTTGTAGATTATTATTTCATTCAACATGCAATGTGAATAACTATTTTTTTCCCAACGCCTAGGCACGCTTAGTCTACGCCTAGACGAGCTAGGCGTTAGGCAAAGGGTCAACACCCGCCTTACGCCTAGCGCCTTTTTGAACCTTGCATCTCACAGAGACCATCACGAAGCTCGCTAGAACCAATCACCTTCATCATTATAATTTAGGGTTTGTTTGGTAGATGTGATTGTTAGAGTTGTGTTTATTGAATACATGTATTGTGCACAATACAATGTTTGGAAGTGTCAAAGTGTAAAACAATGCATGCATTGTTTTAGGTAGGTCCTACCAAAAATCACAAAAAATGATGCATTATACAATCTGAAATTGTTGTGATTGTTGATTTTAGATTTGTGTCCAATTTTTCTTTCCATTTATATCCCTATTAGTTTTTGTCTTATACTAAAAGTTGAGGATAAATGTGACATTTCCCCATAAAGTAACTTTAGGCAAGTCAATACATAAAGTAAAATCTCAACAACCAAACAATGTATTATTAAAATGCATACATTGTACCAATACATGTATTTATTTTGTTGGCATTCATTACAATACAACGATTTAATATTCGCAACTTCCAAACGACCCCTTAATATAGGTATATAATTTATAAACATAAACAACGGTTCCTGTTCACTAACTAAAACACTAATAATAAACCCGTTAGCCGCTGGGCTTATTTCATTCATTGGGTCTATTTTATTGGGCTCATGATTTTAGCTTGTGGGGTTCTGAGTTTTCGTAAAAAAAAGGTTATAGGTATAATATGCCCTCTATTATGACGTTTTATCAAACATGTCCCTCTACTATTTTTTACATCAAATATGTCCCTGTACTTTGAAAAAATTATCAAACATGCCCTTTTGCTAAATTTTCCATTGAAAAAATTGTCAATCATGGTTGAACCGAGATTTAGACGACCCGACATCGACAAATGGGAGGAAAAATGTCAGTTTTGTCCCCTGTTTTATTTCCCTGGGTCTTTTGAAAGTGAAATTATTTGAATGATTTGATTATACAAAAGAACCAAAAAAATTCTAAAGTGAATTTATTAAGGATATTTTAGTCATTTGTGTCTCCCAAACTAAAGTTCGGCCTTGGTTAACGGTTTTTGGATGAAAATTTTAACAAAAGGGCATGTTTGATCATTTTTACAAAGTACAAGGGGCATGCTTGATGTAAAAAATAGTAAAGGGGCATGTTTGATAAAACGTTATAATAGAGGGGCATATTATACCTATATAAAAAAAAAGGTTTCTGAGTTTCTGCTTTCAATTAAGGATATGAGAATCCAAATTAAATTAGTGAGCTCACTCTTTTCCCTTTTGTTTTTTGTTTCGATAATGCCACCAAACCATAATTGCTAATTAGAATACAAAATTACATTATAAAAAAAAAATAGAATACAAAATGATCATTAAGGACGAATTTAGACGAGACATGCAAAGTTTCTTTATCCATTTTTCCCTATTGTCTTCAACATCTTTCAAATCCAAACTCTCCAATTACTCGGCAATTATATTTAGGGTAAATACAATTTAATAACCAAACCTTTCAATTTAAACAAAATAATAGCCAAAACTTTCAAAAAACAAATTAATAGCCAAACCGTTAACTTTCCATCCAGTTGATCGTCAACCGTTAGTTGACTCTGACGTGGTTAATTCATGCTGATGTGGCAAAGAACCCAATTTTTTACCATGCCACATATAATTTTAAATAATATTTATTATTCAAAAAATAAAAATAAAAAATTAACCGAACCCCTCCTATCCCTATCACCGTCCGTTCCCTTTGACCTAGAATCATACCTTCCCCCAAATCAATCTCGTTCTCCACTGGCGGAGGCACCTCCGACCCAGTCGCATTCACCGGAATGTCGATACAAGCTTTGAAGTTGATTCCTCCTTCTCCCTCTCCAGCTTCATCTCCAGCCTCTCCCCGCCCAACACCTGCAACTCATCGAATTTCTCCGCAAACACATCGACAAACGACGACGAAGAAGACGATTCGTACTCCTCCCGCCTTTGTAAGTACACTCCCAGCCCTTTTGATCGCCGCCAACGGAGATAGAAGAGGGGTTTTGGATCTGGAGTCGGGAGCGACCTCTGCTAGATGGTGATGTCTGCCTCTCACTTGCTTTGTCTCTGATTTGGAGTCGAATCGAGGGAAGTTAGATTGGTGAGATTTGGGGGTTTCTCTCCTCGTCACCCCACCGCGCTTCCTCCAACCCTCTCGCGAAAACCAGCGGCGGCGGCTACTGGTAGGGACACTTGCTCCGTCACGAGGTCTCCGGGAGCAATGAGGAATCTGGTTTCGTCGAGTTCCTGTTGTGTAGCCCTTCCTATGGGGATGAATAATTGTATTCGTCGGATTTGACTCATGATTGTGGTTTGGATGATGAAGTGGGCAAAAGATTGAAGCATGTTATGTAAATTTGAGGGATTTAACTGGTTGTTGCGGTCATTGGATAGATATTTATTTTAAAGGAAGACCTATGGAGGGAGAAGATGGAGTGGAAGGGATAATAGAGTACTAGTTTGTATTTTATTTTATTTTATTAAAATATTAATTAGTTAAAATTCATATATATATCTATATGGCAAAGTCAAATGTTTGACTTCATGCCACATCAATAAAAAATCATCCAATTCACTTAAAGTTATGCCACATCGAAGTCAACTAACAGTCAACCGGATGGAAAGTTGACAGTTTGGTTATTAAATTGTTTTCGAAAAGGTTTGGCTATTATATTGTATAAAGCGAAAAGGTTTGGCTATTAGATTGTATTTACCCTTATATTTAAGTAGAATCGGAGGGTTGTGCGATGATGGAAAAGCGAGTAAGACTAACTGAAACAGCTCCGGAGAGCTCGATTTTGAGCGGGTAGAAACTGTTAGCAAAGCTAAATAAACCGAAAACTGAATACGATGAACACACAGATTTAACGTGGTATTCCTGGAATGCAAGGACTAATCCACGGGAGAGGTTAACTCTCCAAAACGAAAATCGTACTATACTTGCTTAGGGTTCTCGGTAGAGTACAAGAGAATATATATAGTTTTGGTTTGTAACCCTAGCTTCCCTACGTCTGCATGAATAGGGTTGCATGGGCTTGGGCCAACATTCCCTCAAGTCTCCGTGACCCAATTACACGACCCAATGTACACTAACAGCCTCCCCCAAATTGATGCCGGGAACGAAGCATCAATTTGCTTGAGAGGTACCAATGACGACTACTGGTAAACGGTTTAGTGAAAATATCAACAATTTGTTCCTCCGTCTTGAGATACTGAAGTTGAACTGTACCTTCACGCACCAAATCCCGAATATAGTGTACATGAAGCTCAATGTTTTCGTACGATCATGGAGAACCGGGTTAATCGCAATCTGAATGGCACTCGTGTTGTCCACAAAGACAACAATAGGCGGAGTACACTTTACCCCGAGATCACCCAGTAAGCGGTTCAACCACACAAGCTCCGAACAAACATCAGACAGAGCCCTGTACTCAGCCTCCGTCGACGATTTGGACACTTTATCTTGTTTCTTGCATCTCCAGGAAATGAAAGAACCCGAAAATTGAACACACCAGCCCGTAGTAGACCGCCGCGTATCAATACATCCTGCAAAATCTGAATCGGAAAAAGAACGGAGATCGAGAGAACCCGTCGATGGAAAGAACATACCTACATCTTGAGTACCTTTCAGGTACCGCAGTATCCGATGGGCCGCCGTCAAATGATCACGATGAGGTGTCGCCATGAACTGGGTAACCATCTGCACCGCATACGAAATGTCAGGTCTGGTGGCGGCTAAGTAAATGAGACTTCCCACCAAGCTACGATAACGGGAGCGATCCCCATCAGGTAATGGATCGCCTGAATCACGTCGTAACTTCAAGTTCAGTTCCATCGGGGTACAGATAGGATGACATTCTTCAAAGTTATGATCATTTAATAAATCCCCAATATACTTCCTTTGGCCGATGAAAATGCCCTGGTTTGGTGAGTGATCTCAAGCCCGAGGAAATATGACAGGTCGACTAAATCTTTCAACCTAAACGCCTCGTGAAGTCCACGTTTTAGGGCAGCAATCCCCCTAGTATCGTCACCTGTGATCACCATGTCGTCAACATACAGTAGGAGAACAACCATACCTGCCGCTGTGGTCTGAGTGAAGAGAGACGGATCACTCAAGCTTTGTCGCATGCCCAGTTTCTGTACCGTGGTCTGAAATTTCTCAAACCAAGCTCGCGGAGCCTGTTTGAGTCCATACAACGACCTATGAAGGAGACAAACCTGGCCTGGCAAACCAACGTTGTATCCGGGAGGCTTCTCCAGATAGACCACCTCCTTTAAGTCACCGTGCAAGAACGCATTCTTGACATCAAGCTGATACAACGGCCAATGACATAGAGACGCCACAGCCAGGAGTGTACGTACCGTAGCCATTTTAGCCACCGGGGCAAACTTCTCGTCAAAGTCTATCCCTTGTTCCTATGTGTAACCTTGCGCGACAATCCGGGCCCGATGTCGTTCAATCTCCCCTTCAGGGGTCATCTTCAAAGCATATAACCACCGAGAACCTATAACTGGAACCTCCGGAGGGGGCCGATCCACCACCGTCCACGTCTTATTTGCATGCACCGCATCTATTTCAGTTTGCATAGCCGCCTTCCACAACGGATCATCATGGGCCTGCTTGTATCGAGTAGGAACTACAAATGCATCAACTCCGTATGCGAAATAGTCATTAAATCGGGGGGGGGGGGGTGGCTGACCTCGAGTGACACGAAGAGAGCGTCTCAAGTTAGCAACAGGAGGTGATGGCGGAGGAGAGCCCTCATCCGCAACAGAGGAATCCGACGATGTTGAGGAGGATTGGGACGTCGCGGCATGGGACCCCGATGCCGGGGACGTGGAGGGGGCGGAATCAGCCGATGAAGGGACAGGCGAGTCCAAATTCTGGCTCGGAGACGATGTTGGGGTTGTCGCGTCTGGGGTGGGGGGCATGGTTGGCAGAGGAGAGGGCGGGTCTTCTGGAGGCAACAAGTCATCATCAAGTCCAGTATCATCATCATCAAAACAAGGCAGCTGTGACTTAGGATGGAACAACAAAGGTTCGGACTCAACAGAAGAGAAAAATTTAAAATTTTCAAAGAAGACAACAGTGGCCGCAATGCGCACACGTTGGAGACTCGGATCGTAACAAATGTACCCTTTGTGTACATCGCTGTACCCAAGGAATGCACATCTAGCTGTCTTCTGGGTCAACTTAGTGCGTTCCTTCCGTGGCATGAGTACAAAACACAAACACCTAAAGACCCGGAGACGAGAATAGTCAGGATGACGGGAATGCAAAGCAAAAAATGGGCTAACATTCTGAAGGACATGAGTGAGTTGATAATTTATAAGACAAACAGCGGTAGCCACAGCTTCAGGCCAGAAACGAGAAGGAACCTTTGACTCAATGAGGAGGGCACGAGTTAGGTCAAGCACATGTCTGTTCTTACGCTCAACTAACACATTATGTTGAGACTCACCTGGGCAAGATTTTTGACACAAAGTTCCAAGAGATCGATACAAAGCCATCAACGGATTCGAACTGAACTCTCCTCCAGGATCAGACCTAAGAATTTTAACGGGTTTATTAAACTGAGTTTGCACCATTTTCAAAAACTCCTCTTCTAGGGCCTTAAGATCCGATTTTAGGCGCAGAAAATAAACCCATGTGAATCTAGTGGCATGATCAATAAATAGTGCAAAGTATCGAAATCAATGTCGAGAAAGAACAGACGATGGACCCCAGAATTCAGAGTGCACGATATGAAATGGTTCAGAAATCACCGTTGAACTAGAAGGAAACGAGATACTGATAGTTTTAGCCTCAACGCAACTGGTGCAATTATGTTTAGATGACGAGAAAACACTGTGCTTGCCTAACAAAGATTGACGAAACATTTGCAACAACCGACTAGAGTTGGGGTGACCCAAACGCGAATGCCATAAATCCCAAACGTTATTAGACTCACTAGGAACACTTGAAAAACTAGACACCAACGGACTACTGACAAGCCTACTGGTTTCGGAGACAGGAGAGGACGATGATGATGATGATGTACTGATGAGTTCTTCTAACTGAAATAAATGCCCCCGCTTACTCCCTCTGCCGATTTGCCTCCCCGTCTTCAGGTCCTACACAACACAGCCAGACGGTGCGAACGTAACCGAACAACCATGATCAGTAAGTTGTCCGACTGAAACGAGGTTAGGCACTAGTTTAGGGACATGTAACGTATTAGACAATGCTATCAAAATCGAGCCGAGCCGGTCGGTCGGACCGGTAAAACCGGGATCCGACCACAAGTTCGGCTCGGAACAGCTATAAATCCGCTGCGGTTAAAAAGGCCGGCCAGTTAACGGGTTGATCAGGTAACCGCTCGGGCCGTTTAAACCGGCCGACCGGTTTGTAACATCAGCCGCCCAATTTCAAAATATTAGAAAAATCAACCCCTAATTTATGCTTCCTTTTTACATATAAATGGCAACAACCTACCAAAGAAGTTGCTATTTCCATATATAATTTCCGAGGAGTTAGTTTCTCGGCTGATTTCAATGGGTTAATTAATCTAAAGCTTCCTTTTCACTTTTATTTTCCAAGCACCTTCTCAGTTAATCCTACCCAACTTTGACGCTTTTATTCTCATTTAATTTCTAATGACTAATGAGCAATAGTTAACCCTAATTTGATGCTTCCATTGTTCCTGCAACCAATTTGGTACTTTCATTCCCATTCCTTTCCGAATGAGCAATAATTAACACTAATTTGACGCTTCCTTTATTCATTTCCCCCTTTTCTAATTTAAGAAATTTCCTTTTTATTTTGGAGATTTATAATATTTATAGTTTTGATTTAGTAAATAATGTGTTTACAAGTAATTATTTTATTTTAGTTCATGGTTTGGTGTATTATTATGTTTGTTCTCTTACAATATTCTTGTTTACAAGACATCGGTTTAGTAACGGTTTTTTAACGGCTTAATACCGGTTAAACCAGTAAAGTGCGAGCCGTTCGTTATATCGGTTTATACTCCGGTTCGGTTTTAACAACATTGGTATTAGGTAACTGAATCTTAGGTTGGTTTACACATCCCATGCCTTGAACTTTCAAATGATCACCATTAGCAACTCTTAAATTCATATGACTCACAGGTTTGAGGCTCGTAAGTGCAGCTGAATCTTGCGTCATATGATTAAAGCAAGCCGAATCCAATAGCCAAGGTGATGATTTCTTACCTGTGACCTGCATTGCCGCGAAGGCGGAATTGATGGCGATGGGCAGCGATTTTTGTAGGGCAGCATTGACCAGCTCTTCGATCTTGGCAGCTGAGATTCCCGCCGCAGTGTTCCCGTCGGCCAGCTGTGTGGAGTAGGTCGTCGAGCGATTAGAACGACGGTTGTTAGAGCGAGGCTGCTCCTGGTGGTTGTCCGATGATGATATCTCAGCATGTTTCCCGGGATGCTTTACAAATAGTCGACAATCGAGAATTATATGACCGCCCTTCTTACAGTACACGCACAGATTGCGTTTGCGGCAATATTTTTGAAGATGCCCCTTCTCTTTGCAATGATGGCAGTGTAATTCAGCTATAGGAATCCGACGTTAGAATTGCGGTCGGCCAACGGCAAACGCCGCATCTTCTCCCGCAACAGCAACAAGCGTCGATTCACTGTCGCCGGGACGGAGGTCCAGCTTAGCTTGGGTTCGCAGGCGAGTTTCTTCTCTTATTAAATCTCCAAATACTCCATCCATGGACAGCTCCCCACGATGGATGATGGCTGATCTTATTGCCTCAAACTCCGGCCTTAGTCGCATGAGGAAGTGAAGAAGGCGGGCATGTTTTTGCTCAGCGATCAGAATAGCTGAAGTCGCGGCCGGGCGGAGTGACGCAGTGAGTAAGTCCTCCTCTGTCCAGAGCTCTTGAGAAGTTGTAAGGTACGCCGTTATGTCTCGATCACCCTGTTCCAATTTATCGAGGGCCACCTGCACTTCAAATTGGCGCGCGGCACTAGCAGTGGAGTAAGTGGCCGCCAATTGCCTCCACATCTCGTGGGCAGTCTGGTGCATACGAAGGCTCAAGCAAATATTCGGATCAACCGAGTTCAGGATCCACGATCTTACCCGAGCATCATTCATATTCCAGCGCGCAATCTGCTCGGCAGTGGCCGTAGAGTCTGGCTTCGGATCAGTTCCATCCAGGACCCCAGCGAGTCCCTTCCCTTCAACACGAACACGAAATTGAAATTCCCACAGCATGTAGTTCTTCGGGTTAAGCCGAATGGACATTCTCTCGGAATCGGATGCCGAAAGCTCTGATACCATGTTAGCAAAGCTAAATAAACCGAAAACTGAATACGATGAACACACAGATTTAACGTGGTATCCCTGGAATGCAAGGACTAATCCACGGGAGAGGTTAACTCTCCAAGACGAAAATCGTACTATACTTGCTTAGGGTTCTCGGTAGAGTACAAGAGAATATATATAGTTTTGGTTTGTAACCCTAGCTTCCCTACGTCTGCATGAATAGGGTTGCATGGGCTTGGGCCAACATTCCCTCAAGTCTCCGTGACCCAATTACACGACCCAATGTACACTAACAGAAACTAGCTCAATCTTCCTTACTGTTCACTAAGGAAAATATTATTATATTATGGTCATTGCACTAATTCAATTTCTATGGTTCATCAGTTTGTCTTTTTTTGTTGAATTTGATAAGTTTCTCTCATTGTTTGGTTGATAAGTTTTGGGTTAATAGCATTTTATACTCTTTACTATTACAAGTTAACAAATGTACCCTTATACTATATTTTAGTACAAACATACCCTTCTATTAAAGAAAAACGTAACAAATATACGTTGCTGTCAGAAAAAAAAAAAATATACGTTGCTGTGAAATTTTCTGTTATCAAGCCATTAAATGGGACGGGAATGCCGCAATTGCCGAAATTAACCCTGGCGGCGTTGAAGTTTTTTGTGTACAACTGGAATGAATCGTCGCCGACATTCGATTGGTCCCTGTAAGAAGCGAATCCATCGACGTCCCTGTTCCCTCCGACTCCCCGTAGTTGGTGAAACCCCACCCGATGACGCTAGCATTCTCCCCGTACCGGCGAACTCATTCGGAACCCCATTCCCGTTCTTGCCGTAGATCGTAGATGGTAACCGCCCGACAAGGGAGTCGTCGGGATCACCCTTGTCATCCCAACCAACGCGGCGGAAGCGCAACCGGGCGCCGCCGTCGTAGAAAATGATGAAAAAGGTATGTGGTTGGGTCGGGTGTCTACTCACTACTGTCTAGGAAGGGGAAAGAAATCTATGAGATGAGGGGATTTCGTTGATTGCCACAAAAGGAAAACGAAAATGAAATCTCGGAAATATCTAAAAAATAATTAATACAGTTTTTTTATTATTGCTAAAAATATTGACAAAGAGGGAAGGGAAAATTAGTCATTCTCAATCCATTTAACGGTCAGTAAACAAAAACTTTGACAGAAGGATAGAATTGTTACATTTCATTTATATAAGGGCATGTTTGTAAAAAAATATTTAGTACAAGGGTACATTTGTTAATTTGTAATAGTATAGGGTCATAATATGCTATTAACTCATAAAATTTTGTTATTGTATCTCTTATATAATATTAATATTCAAATGTTCAATTTAGAATTCCAAAAGTAGAGTTAGGCGAAGAGAAAAATAAGAAAAGTGGTGCAATTTAAAAACCAAAGAGAAAAATGATGTCGTGTGACTTCCAACATAGAGCTGTCAAAATGTAACCCGACCGATCAATCTGACCCGCAACCCGATTTGACTAAAAGTCAACGACTCGTAACCCGACTAACGTGAAACCCGATCAACCCACAACCCAATCAACCCAACTAACTCAACTCGCAACCTGCCTGAACCGCTTGCTTACCCACAATATATATATAAATGCACATATATGCTCTTTCAAAACGAGAAGGACTTCGATGGAGATCAACTAAATGCACATAAAGCAGCAAGTTGCAATTCAAGTTGCACAATCTCATTTGGCAATTCACAATCAGCAGCAAGTAATACACGAATATTGACATTCGCCATAAAGGAATAAAGAGTCAATCACCTGTCTTTTTGGATGAATCCATGCTTTCTCTCCTCTCTTTCTTTGGTCTCCATTCCCAAATTCCACCCAACTCTGTGTTTTCGCCTCTGCCCATTTTTGTCCACAAACAGAGCTTCCATACCTCCAACATAAGTCAGACATTTTGTACAAAAAGCACTCATCATCAATCCTAATTAAGATTCCCAAAAACCATATAAATGTAGATAAAGATTCCCAAAAACCATCACACGGAGCTAGTCCCATCTAAACCCTAATTAAGTTATTGAGGTTCATAGAGAATTACCTTGTTATTGCTTTCAATCCTTGTCAGTTGCTGGGTTTCACGTCGTCGGCGCAAAGGACAACGACCTCTTCCCCTCCCAGCCACTTACTTGCTGCTTTGATTGCCGTAGCCCGCAGAGCCGCTTCCTCCCGCCGAAGCGTCAATACCTCTTTATTCTCCGCTTACAAAATCGGGAAAGAGGGATTGGGGGAAAGGGACTATCGGGTTCGAAAAAATGAAAGAACAGAAAGGTGAGAGGGGAAACCAGATCGAGAGAGGAAAGGGTGCAATTTTTTTTTTTTGTTCTTCCGTCTATTGATTTCCAGAGGAAAGTTAGATGGAGGGAGGGAGGAAGGAGTTAGGTGGGAAAGGTGAGGTACTGAGGTTTGAGCAGCTCATATGAAATTAAAGAAGTTTGGAGGGCAATATTGGATTTTTTTTTTGTAAAAGGAGGCAAAAAATTTAGAAGTTTGGCGGGAATGCCAAGATTAGAAAATTATAATTTTCAGTTATGTTGTGTCGGTTTATACATAAGTCATAACCGATACAATATTATAAAAAAGTTGGGTTAGTCATATAATCGACACGAAATATTAACATAAAATTACAATTTCGTGTCGGTTAAACAAACTAACACAAAATACATTATTTCTTATATTGCATCTCTTAAATATCAACAAAACATGTCCAAAAACAAAATGACTTTGAACATCCTCATCACTCCAAAAGCTTTACTTCTTCTCCACCATCCTTTACAATTAATCATTAAAAAAAATGACAAGAAAAAGATTATAACTTATGTTCTTTAAAAAAAGATAGTAGCTTGTGTACCAAATATATAAAAGTTTGTTTTATCTTACCTATTTGGCATCCTCGTATCGAGTTACACTTTAAATCGACTATTTGAGCAAAATCATAACTCATAAGATTATCAACATATGTTCATGCATCAAACTATTAGAAACAAAGTTTCTAACAGGTTTCTAGATAATATCTAGAGATTGAGAATTTAGGGTTTATAGAATAGAATTGGGGATTTATGGATTCGATGAGAATTTGGGGAAGAATAGACGAGAATCGGCCTAGGCCTTTGGAGGGATTGAGATAGAGAATTGAGAGGATAATGAGATTAGGGTTTAGGAGATTCTTTGATAATTCTTTCTTGATTGATCGTAACGTTGACTCAAAGTACATATTTTTAGGGAACACTAAGAAACCCTACTAATAAATCTAATTCTACTAAAAGACTACTAACCTTATTGATAATTATCCTAATAATAATTATAATAATAAATAGAGAAATCCTGCAGAAATTGATTTCTAACATCTCCTCCCCCTTCAGACCAACCTTGCCCTCAAGGTTGACCAACTTGACTCACTCTTTCCCCCTTCCCATGCCATCCACACATTGAATCCTCCATTTCTTGCGCTTCCTTCCCTTCCAATCGTGCTCCACCACTCGACTTGGCCTTCTTTCTTCTATCTCCTGGTACTGGTCCAAAATTGTGAATTTCATCGATGATAGCCACATCCTTGCGTCCTCAACGATTCAAACCTCCCAAACGCCTCTTTCGATATCAATTCCATCCAGCAACCCAAGGAACTCAAGGATTCGCTCTTGTTCATGAACACATCCTTGAGTACCATTTCATCAAGACCCTTAAACATTTTCCTTGGAACTAGCCCATATACTTGCTTTGTTGATTCTCCAATTGCTATTGGGCTATGCTCTCTTAAAAGCCCACCTCATTCCTCCTTCCCATCCCTGCCCTGAATAACAGGTCCAAAAACACAACTCACAAGCAGTGGCGGATTCAGAAAATTTTCACAGGGGTGTCCTCTTAAAAATTAAATTTAATTAAATAATAAATTAAATAATTCGTATATTAAAAATATCATACTTGTATAAATTTTTTATTAAAAGACATGATGTGTTTTCATATTTTGAAAAAATAATATAAATAAACTCCGTGTCTGCACTGTTAAAAAAAATCTACATATCCTACTAGACAATACTTCACGAACTTATCACATATTCGATTTCTAACCTTGTTCTTAATGTAGCTCGAAGTAGAAAAGACTCTTTCAACACTTGCCATGTAACCATAAAATCAATTCAAAATTAAGGGTAGCGTGTACGTAGTTTAATTATTAGGTATTGAAAATAGTTGGGGATAAAGAAATAGCGTTTTACTGTTGCATGATGTTTAAAATAGAATAACAAATGAGTAGCAACATAATTAGAATATGTTTGATAATAGTAGTGTCCTAGGTTGGAATAACACGGACTACCACTTATATTTTGTTAATCATAAGCAAACTATTATCGAGGGTAGGATAATCATTTTTTCAAATGTTAGGGTGTCCCGGATTACCAATTATATTTTGTATACCCATACGAAACTATTATCGGAGGTTGGATAATCGTTTCCCCAAATTTTAGGGGGTGTCCCGGGACACCCCTAGAGGCCCATGTATCCGCCCCTGCTCACAAGTGGCCCAATTATTTTCAGAAGATGCTGCCCATGCTGGGAATTGAAACCCATTGCTTCTTCTTTGCTTGGCCCATAGCCACGCACTTCAGACCTTGGCCCGCTCTGCTAGTCTGTCTGGCCCAGGACAAGCCCGCCGAAACCCTTGTTGCAACCTTGCCTGCTCTTCCCCGACTCCTGCTTTCCTAGCTGGTTTGGGCTCCCCATCTCCACCTTCTTCAGCTCAGGAATCGAGCCACCAAGGCTTGCGACCCAATCGACGAGACCAACCGGTGCGGTCTCCCTCCGTTGCGGCGCGACGTGGTCCTCTACTCGCAAATTAGGGCTTGTGGAGAGACTAACGTCGCCGCCCTCTTTCCTCTCCTCGCCCATCGACCCCATCTCCGACATCATTCCTGGCGGCAAGCAACTAAGCCGGCGGGGAGGAGTCGAACCGGCTTCCGGCCTTCTATGTAGAAGTTTGGCGGGAATGCCAAGATTTGAAAATTAGAATTTTCATCCATGTTGTGTCGGTTCATACATAAGTCATAATCGATACAATATTATTAAAAAGTTGGGTTATTCATATAACCGACACGAAATATTGACATAAAATTACAATTTCGTGTCGGTTAAGTAAACTAACACAAAACACATTTTTTCTTGTAGTGCATCTCTTAAATATCAACAAAATATGTTCAAAAACAAAATGACATTTAACATCCCGATCACTACAAAAGCTTTACTTCTTCTTCATCATTCTTTACAATTAATCATTAAAAAAATGATCAGAAAAACATAGTAACTTATGTTCTTTAGAAAAAAGATAGTAGCTTATGGAGCAAAAATATAAAAGTTTTTATCTTACCTGTTTGGCATCCTCGTATCGAGTTACACTTTAAATCGACTATTTGAGCAAAATCATAACTCATAAGAATCAAGTTTTTTATCAACATATGTTCATGCATGAAACCCACACATTGTTGGTAAGCAAAATCATATGGTTTAAAGTTTAGCATTTATGATTTAGGGTATTGATTAGGATTACTATTCAAGTGACACCAACATACACTGAGTTAATTATGGCTTGAAGGTTCAACATTAAGGTTTCGGGTATAGAGCCAGGGTTATGATTTACGGTATAAGGTATTGATTAGTGCTATTTTACAAGTCACAAACAACATATACTAACTTAATTATGAGTTTAAGGTTACAATATTCGTATTTTATGATATACGGTGGGAGTACATGGTTTATTGTTTAGGGTATAGGTTAATACGAGAAGTATAATGTAGCAAAAATGAATGAGACTTTTGCCACAAAATGACATTTATGTAGCAAAATCATTAAAATATTTAGGAATATTAAAATTACGATATATCTTAATATATTCTATTGTCATGAATTATTAATTTGTAGTTAAATGTTTAGATATGATGATTATGGAGTCTAACATTTATTGACTAAAATATTGTCTATAGCAAACCTTATTATAGTTTTATAGGACATGACTAATTTGATATAGTAGATTTGAGAACATATAATGAGTTATCCTATCTCAAATGCATATTATTTTACATTTAGATGAGAAACTTAATCTCACTTGCTAATTCTCCTACCACATTTTCATTTAGGTGGGAAACTTCCCCCTCCCTCTTTTTGATACTTTCATTCCAATTTTCACTTCCCCAATGTTTCCCTTCCCCAATGTTTCCCTTCCCACTTTTTGTTCTTCTCATTTTGCTTTTCCTCCACAATTTGTCCCTACCAAAAAGAAAATCTAAGAAGGAAAAATTACCTCAATTCGACGCACAAACATTTCAATTTTTTTATTATTAAACCTGATTCCCATATCCCATAAGCTATTGTTTATAACATTAGTGCCTTGTCAAGATTTTTCATATGGAAATAAATTAGGATTATTGATTAACAAGTTGCAAAATTTTGCCATGAACCTTAATTCATGTATTTTTTTGGTTAAACAAAAAATTTAGAACTTTGCTACGGTGACATGCCTGTCACCGTGACATGGACTTTTCGGTCGACCTAATCCTAAAGGAGGTTGACCGAATGTGCTGTTTCAGTTATGTGAGGTTCAGAGACGCGGTCGACCGTCTATATAAAATGGTCGACCTCTTTGGGGGTCGAACAGAATGAAAGGTCAACCCAAATACCTCATAGGCCGACCCTTTTGCACCTAATAGGTCGACCGCATTCGTACGAGGTCGACCGCATGCACACCGTATCCGTATTGGATAAGGATTCCAACACCAGAAAGGTTCCACAATTGGATAAGAAAACGAATTGGGTCGACCCATTCACGTTCTAAAGCTCTATAAATACGAATATAAGTCCCCTTCAACGCCACCAAACTCTGAATTAGGTGTTTTGCCCCGATTTAGAGCCTTTGTGAAGAAGATCGTTCGCGGTTGCCGTTGTACGTGTTGAAAGTGGTCGACCACGTCGAAGGTGAGGTCGACCTAATGTAGCATTCGCCATCATCTTCTCTAATGCGTGATTTCCACCGTCTAATTTGATATATTGTTGCGTGCAGAATACCATTCGGTCGACCTTTATCTCTATTAGGTTGACCTAACGAGACCATTGTTTGGAATTGAATTTAGGGCACAACACCTGGGAAATGCATGCTGAAAGTATCTACACACATCGTACATTTGCTATCTTCAAATCTGAACTAGAGAATGAAGCTTCTTATGTATTAGCGGAGAAAAAAAAAATGAATCAGATGGGACAGAGAAATTAATTCTGAAGAACTGCATGAACCCGGATCGGATAAGGAGGTTAACATTTATTACCACCAATCAAGATCTAAAATGTGAGTGTGCATTATTTGAATCTAAGGGGTTTCCATACAGACATATGCTTACAGTAATAAAAAATATGGGATACGCCGCACTACCCTCCAAGTGGTTCAAGCTTCGATGGACCCAAAATGCGAAGATACTAAATCGTCATCCTGGAGTTGGAGGTGATGTGCGAGAGAAATTTGGTCGACTGATAAGAAATGGAGGATTGTCTCTAAAGTGTAAGCGTTTGCGTGACATCGCGTGTGGTAGTGAAGTTGCTTTTAATCATGTCTCTAAGTCGTTGGATGACCTTACTCAATGGGAAATTGAGTTCTCGAGAGAGAGAACGGACAACACTACACCTGCAAACCCTCCAGCACCCCTTCGAAGTGTGAAAGACCCAAAAATGGGGAAGACCAAGGGGACATTCAGGTCAGCACGAAGTGCACCGGGCAAAACCGTAAGAAAGTGTTCGAAATGTGGGAAATATGGTCATTTTCGCCCTAAGTGCCTAAAAAAAGTCCAAAAAAAAAAAAATCTTAAATTTCTTCTATTGTTTTTTAGGAGTTTTTTTTGTAACTATGATTGCATTATTTTTTTTCTGAATTATCTTAATAATTTATGAGTTAGTTGATTGTTGTTTGAAATAAACAAAAACATTAAAACGGTCGACCTCATACAAAACACGATCGACCTGACCATAGGCAGTCGACCTAATTCATTGAGCGGTCGACCGTGTATTTAATTCGAGAGATCAAACCGGTTTGTATGACAACATCCACCCAAACCCTATCCTTCAATCCCCTATTTAAGAAACCTCCTCCACTCATTCTACACCACAATCAGAACCCTATCCCACCACATCCCCTATTCTTCCTCTCCTTTCCCTTCTTCTTCTTCTTCTTCTTCTCCAATTTAAAACCTCCATTCTATTTCATCCTCATCTTCTGAGAAGAAGAACAAGGTGGGTATTTCAATCTTCCTTTCATTTGGTTAGAGTTTTCTGTTCTTCATTGGTAGATTAGATTATTTTTAAAAAAATCTAAAGATGGAAAAGAGGGATTTTATGTTCTGTTCTTCAGATTCGGTCGACCTAATCTTCTTCGTGGTCGACCGGATCTGAGGTCGACCTATGATGTTACTAAGGTCGTCCGATTTTATTTTGCATTCTAAATATTAAACGTATGTATTTGATCCATTCTCGTTTTTCATGAACTGAGGTCGACCTGTGAAGTTCTTGAGGTCGACCTGTGACGTTTTGCTCTCAAAATTGTACGCGTTTGTTGGTTTTTCAAAAGATCTAAAGCTGGAAAATGAAGGATCTCGTGTTCTGTTCATCAGATTCGGTCGACCTAATCTTTATCGTGGTCGACCGGATCTGAGGTCGACCTATGATGTTACTGAGGTCGACCGATTTACTTTTGCATTCCAAATGTTAAGCGTATGCTTTGATCCATTCTCGTTTTTCATGAACTGAGGTCGACATGTTATGTTCTTGAGGTTGACCTGTGACCTTTTGATCTCAAAATTTAAAGCGTTTGGGCCTGTTCATTCTCTTCTTTTATTCACCGAGGTCGACCTATGATGTTTCTGAAGTCGATCTATGACGGTTTTTACGAGTTTTGGCCTTCTTCTTCACCTCATTTGTGTGAAACTAACTGAGGTCGACCTATGGTGATTTTGAGGTCAACCTATGACATTTTGCACTCAACATTTTAAGCGTTTGGGCCTATTAATTCTCATTTTTTATTCACCGAGGTCGACCTATGATGTTTCTGAGATCGATCTATGACGGTTTTTACGAGTTTTATCCTTCTTCTTCGACTCATTTGTGCGAAACTAACTGAGGTCACCCTATGGTGATTTTGAGGTCGACCTAATCTGTTTCGCACTCCATATTTTAAGCGTTTGGGCCTATTCATTCTCATTTTTTATTCACCGAGGTCGACCTATGATGTTTCTAAGGTCGACCTATGACGGCAAACATACGAGTTTTGGCCTTCTTCTTCGACTCATTTTTGTGAAACTAACTAAGGTCGACTTATGGTGATTTTGAGGCCGACCTATGACGTTTTGAACTCCACATTTTAAGCATTTGGGCCTATTCATTCTCATTTTTTATTTACCAAGGTCGACCTATGATGTTTCTGAGGTCTACCTATGACGGTTTTTACGAGTTTTGGCCTTCTTCTTCGACTCATTTGTGCGAAACTAACTAAGTTCGACCTATGATTCTTTTAAGGTCGACCTATGATGTTGTTTACTCCAATTGTTACGGGTTTGGGTCGACCAATTCTCATTTTTAATTAACCGAGGTCGACCCTTTCTGATTGGGAGGTCGACCTATGATGTTTTGCACTCCAATTTTGGCCTTCTTCGACCCATATTTGTGCTTGATTTTCTGAGTTCGACATATGGTGTGTATTAGGTAGACCTATGCTGAGGTCGACCAAACGTTGTTCTGTTTTATCTGTACGTGCAGTGTTTAGGTCGACTGGTTTAGGGAGAGGTCGACCGAGTTTTGCTCATTTCGAAAATGTGACTAACGTGTATTCTCACTTTGTCGCAACCGTCCCTCCGAGGGCCGACGTGTCACGTTCGCTCTTTGGGAGTCGCCATCGATCTTACTTGGAGTGGACCGAAGACTTTTCGAATCGGCTCTAACCTTAGGGTCAGAACTGAGATATGGTCTGCGGTTAAGAGGTTCAGGTTCGGGAGTACGGCTACGTGTGGGGAAGTGAAATCACACCCCACAATGCCCTAAATCGGTACTACTTAGGTTTGATAAGTTTAAACGAGTTGGGTGTGCTTTAGTAATTATGTATTTTTTAATCCCAATGGACCATTACTATATTGCTATTTCATTAGGTATAATTGAACTAAACGTCCATTGACGTATTAGTTTAATATTAGATATTTTAGTTATTTTTAGGGCCTAACTGGACCACTAATGAATTTAAATCGTATTAGTTGTAATTAAATTATACGCCCACCGACGTAAAATTAAAAGATAAAGGTAAGTGGTTAGTTGGACTCAAACCTTATTGGTTGCCTACGTAGCCGTAATCGAGATCAAAGTCCTCGTAGTTTCTTATAGCTTTGATAATTTAATTATATGACTTTTGTCACGTTACACTTATAATTGTTCTCGTATTAATGGTTTTGTTAAATTTGATAGTTTCAATCCTAACTTTTATCACGTTTCACTGAACGTTATTCTCGCATCATAATTTTGTTAAGAAAATTTCAATTAGATTATTATGATGTTACTAAAATGAATGCAAGAATTCTAATTATTAAGAAGAAATTTGATGTATTAGAAAAGAAGCAAAACTAACTTAGTATGCATTCAACATTTTGTATTAAGCAATTTAAACGATTAAAATTAAACGGGATGGTTAGATTAATGCATGATGGGCCAGCAGCCCAACTGGCTAAGTTGTCAGCCACAGAGCGCATTCGTTCCACTGAACAAGGGTTTGAAACCCGCTCACCCCATTTTTAATCGTCGTTTTTTCTGTTTCAGAGAAAGGGGAGGGGCAATTTCGTAATTGCTCAAAAATGCGGTGGCATGGCCGCGTAATCACAACGAAACCCTAAGAAATTTTGGTCATTTCAACCATTGGGGCGGAGGAATCAAGCAGGTGAAGTTCCAGCCTGTTTCGTGGAGGAGCAGGTGGTCAACCTCGAGCTTGGCCAAGCATCAGAGATGGTGGCCAGAAGCAATGGTGGGGCTGAGATCTTGCCGACAACCTCGCCAAGTGGAGATCTTGGTGAAGCAGTGGGGGTCCTTTGCTAGATGATGGAGGAGAGTCGCAAGATGGGGGCAGAGAACCGTCAAGCCTTGGAGGAGAACTGCCAAGTGATGAAGGAAACCCGTCGAGTGATGGAGGAGAACCGCCTATGCATGGAGGAGGCCTTGGCAGGTAACCATCATATAATATCTCGACTTGATTATTTTTGTTTAAGTTTGGATAGGCGTGTGGATCAGATTTTGGAGATAAGTAAAAATGATTTAAGAGATTTTGGGCAACTTATAATAAAGCCAATGTCTCAATCAATGGTTTTTCCGCAAAATGATTTGAACCCAACACCAAATAATACTATTGTTTGCAAAAATCTTTCTCCCTCTGTTGGCCGGAATACCCAGCCACGACTAGGGAACTTATTGTCTCCTGTGGCAACTCAACCGCCCCCCTCGACGTGAGAGTTGTGGTAAGATGTCTACCTCCACTGTGAACACTATTAAGGGGGTCTTGCATGTACAAGGTGATGTTCAACCACTTGTTCTCTAGACAAGATCAGATGAGATACTTGTCAATGAACGAGATTGTGAAAGTTCATTCAACATTGACCAAGTACCACCACGTGCTTGCCCACCCCCAATGCTACCCCTATTGAGTAGGCAAGGAGGCAATTTAGATGGACTAAAAAAGACCTAGAGCTCAATAAGGGGGGAAAGCCTCCAACCACTTGTAGTGGACATGGGGGCAGATCTAACAATTCACAACTTGAGAAAGCCCTAAAAACTTATTGTAGATTTGAAAATTTGGCTAAGTATGGACAAGGCATCTCCAAGAAGCCATATGAAGTCAAAGCCACACATGCTTATGATAAGCGTGTTAGTTTGGCCAAGTTTAGACAAGGGAGCATGCCACTCACCATGAAGAATGGAGTAGGAGGCATATTCAATAAGACACAACAAGTCCAACCTACCCATGGTTTACAAAGTGTAGGAGCATGGCCAATGGTGGAAGGGGGGCAACTCCATGTCTATGAGTAGTGAGTACTTGTCACAAACCAAAAAGAGTGGACAAAGAGGCATGTATAAGAAGTCACCAATTCAATATAATGGCTTAAACAACACAGGCTGGTTGTGTGCTAACTATTTAAAACAAAATCAAGAGGTGCTCCGTGTTTACGGAGAAATAAATCGATAATAGGGAATATAATAGAAAGAGGACAAACTTGGAATAATAAAATTAATAGGGATATAAGTGTCATTTTAAAATTTGGCTTTTCAACCATTATCCAAATCCCAAGTTATCATGTGGGATTTCTAAATTCGTGGAGCGCACGGATTTGGAGCCAAAATAAAACCCAAATCCATGGCCCCACGGATTTGTCTCCAAATTTTTTGGCCAAACAAACAAAGGATTCTGAGTCTATGACCAAATCCTTAATGGTTTGATTTTTGGTACCAAATCCGTTATGGTTTGATTTTTGTTACCAAATCTATGAAGCAAATGACCACTTAGTGTTTGGTGTGAGTGGGTGTAGTATTTCATCTAATCATTCCTCATAATACATCAATCATTAGATTATTTTAACATCTAATGACTGGCAAAATAGTTTGTATGGTGATAACCATTCAAGAGTTAGCAACTAATCTCATTCTTAATTGTCACTATAAAAGATATATTACAGTTGTTCGTTGGTTTCAATCCCCGTTACTATAATTGTTATTCAATTACAATTTTGGAAATATTCATCCCCTGCGTTTGTTTTAAGTTTTTTACATCCTACTTTATTAACAAATTAAACATAACGCTGTGGGAATGTTTCAGTAGAAACTCTCAGCCAAATGAGCAAAAATAAAATAAATAAATAAATAAATAAATAAAAAAGGACAGAAAAGTAACCAGATCATCAAAACACGACTCCATATTCTCCCCCTTTCTACTAGTTCTCCATTAGTTTATTATGTCATCTCGAGTCTTGGCCAATTTTGTCTACCTTGTTTTGTAGAATGTTGGAGAAAATGAAGGAAAAAAATATCAGAAAGTTAAATGAGGTTAGATTCTAAAGTCACCAAATAAAAAAAATTCTTAATTAATTCCACAATAGGATGCAACCTTTCACCTTATAAACACATATCATATCAACTTCTGTACGTGATAAATGAAAATTGACAAAAGCAAAGATAAAACACAAATATCTAACCACTATATATTTTATTTTAGAAGAAAATGTAGGAAGTTGTCTTTACAATATAATTTATGTGCTTAGTGGAATAGTCAAGCTCAAGATCAAACTCGAGAAAATGTCAACGAATCAAATGTCACATTTACATATTCTAGCTAATAGAAAGAAATGCGACTAACACAGAGATAGCCAAGTTGAGTTTCACCTACTGATAACACCTAAATTGGTGCTATTTACCCTTTATATTTATGTCTGTTTCGTGCTAATTCGTGGGCATAATCAGAAGAATGTCGTCGATTACATCGCTATTTCGTTCCTATTTGATTATTTCGTTATTTTAGGGTGTTTCAGATGATACATGTGAATTAGGTACGAAAAAGGACACAAGTGTAGAGTTGTGGGCGAAAGGCTGAAGATCACGGTCTAGAGAAGGAAGATCGTGACTAGGAATAGAGGACGCGAAGAAAGAGCTATGATCGCGGCTTCCAGCCTAAAGATCGAGGTGACTGACATGGGTAAAGGGGAGACGTACTCGGAGGCTTGTGGGTAATTGCGAATTCTCACAGAAAATAGTTCACTCGCCACATTCGCTTGACCCAACATATTTTGACATTTGCATGATAGACCTAGGCTAGGGTGAGGGAGTTACCCCGAGTACCTCTTATAATCTATCGATCTTTAATTTAGGAATCGCCAACTGGCCACCTCCTATATAACAGGTTGGCTATACAACGACCGAGCCTAAGTAGTCTAGGATACCGTGACCTTTGGAATACGACCGAGACACTTTACGACATCCCTAAATTGATTATACTTGGCCTTGTTGGGATTGACTAGTGAGTGCGCTTCGACTTTATAAATTTAAAGCTCGAACGAAGCAGCGATCACCTACCTCTAATTTAGCTCTCAATAAATGATTCAAGTTCAAAATTGGATCAAGTACTATTACATTGACTCATATTTAACTCGAACTCGACTCATCAATGAGCTTAGGAGCTCTACTTGAGTTCAACTCATCAATCTCCTCGTGAGCTCAAGCTGAGCTCATTTATTATTCTAAATAGCTGCACCCCAAAATTAGAATCTAAACAAATATATATATATATATTATTTGTATGTCATATATGATACATTTTATTATGTCAAGATGAGTAAAAGAATAAAAATTAATTTTCATCATTAATCTATCCCATATATACTTTGTTGGTTTCATATTATTTAGTCCGTAAACTTTAACTAGTTCATATCATGTTCCCTAATTTCTCTTCTAAATTAGAAATGAGACACTTTTTTATCATGTACAAGATCTTATAAGCTATAGATCAATTCCCTCATGAGCCGCTAGTCAAGCACGCTATATAGCCTCCCTGTCAAGCCAAACTATGAGCTCAAAATGAGATAGCTGACACGCTATGACACAACACCAAACTGTGACCAATTATAATCGCAGAGTGAAAATGCAGAATAGTGATTAAGTCTAATTATCGACCCGGGCTCTAGATCTACTGCCTACTCAGTGAAATCTTATTATCTAGCAGGGCCGACCCATGATATTCGGAGGCCTTGTTCGAAAATTAAAATGTGGGCTTTTTTTTCCTCTCATAAGTTTATTAAAAATAAAAATTATTAAATAAATAATAAAATACATAAGTTTAAAAAATGATTACAAAATAAGTAATATTATCTATCATTTTTAAGAAAAAGTAACAATCGTCTAGTATTATTTGAAATAAAATATTCTATTAACTCTTCCATCTTTGCATCATCCAAGTAGGTATGCTCAATTGCGAAGATCGCTAACCCATTAAGTCTATCTTCTGTTATTGTAAAGCGCAAATAAGACTTCAACAACTTCAACTTTAAAAAGCTTCTTTCAAAATCATCATCAAAATTAATTTGATCCCCTATCAAAATTTGAAGTTTTAAAACAATCAACAAAACAAAGAAGAATACTAATTGCCTGTCAGATGATAATTCCTTCTTACCGTTTACATAAGATATAAAAAAGATTCATTTTTACCATTGATGTCTCATGAAAAGCTTTTCTAAGTGATTAAGTGTAGGCCCATCATTTAGTTGGTGCTAGTAACTTTGTTTGCCAAGCAATTTTAGCAAAGAATGATCTTACCTGAAGGCCCGTTTAGGCTATAGATTAATTAGTGGCCCATAATTAATTTAAAGGGAGTCATTTTGTTTTCAAAGCAATTTGGGCGAAAACAGATTATTTATTATGAATCCCGTTTAAAATATGAATTAATTAGAGTCTCATCATTTAGTTCAAACAGCTCACTTTGTTTTCTAACGTCAAGAGTCAAGACACATTACTTATTTGTGGGCCTATTAACAGCCTAGAAAATACTTCCAACGAGGCTCTCATTCTTATGAGGCCCTGTGCTGGTGGGCGTACCAGAACAGGCCCTGGGCCTGTTATCTAGCAAGACAAAGTAAGTGAAATGATTTAAGTTTAAAAGAAACAAAAGCAAGTAAAGGTTTGGTTCTTTTCATGTTCAGAAGGTCATCCAGGTATGGTTCCCCCTAGTGTGCAGCTAGTTCAGATTATACGGTTCTAAATTACTCAGATTGATAGATAAACCGCGGGAAGTTCTTTACTGATCTTGACTCTTGACTAAAGTTGTCCAACCCCTCTTGATTCGAATACTCGGCGGGCGACTAACCTCCACCGACATACACTAACCAAGGTTAAACACGCGAAACTCCCACTACTGGCCTTTGTTCCAGTACGGCGTAGTGAATCGACTTCTCGACTAGAACAGTCGATTCACCACTTTCAATTAAATGTTGCTCTTTTAACTTATGTAGAGACTATCGTTCTAGGTTAAAGCCGGAATTACACAGGTTTGATCGGGACTTATGCAATTCTGAATAATTCCTAAACTGAATTTATCAAATCAATCATTCATAACATGGGGTACATACAATCATTCCTAACATACACGACTAGGGTTCTTCATACCCAGATGAAAGGAAAAATTACTCCATGGAGAGATGAGAGAACATCATGCTCGAAGTAGACACCATCTGAACGACAATGGGAAACTGTTCCTGGCAGCTAATCGGTACTCCAAGGTTGGGGAATCGAGCTTCGAGATCTTCAGATCGCTCCAATCCTTGCCCAAGGGTTTCTCTTCGTCACTCTCTCTAGGGTTCTTTTTCTGCCTTTAGAAATCCAAAAATCTGGATCCCTTTGCAAATTTCCTAAAGCCAAAATTTTCAAAAATTTTAAATTGATTGTTGACCGTCGTATATCTCTTCTCACTCAATATCATATTTTCAAGTCAATATTACTAACAAAACTTTTAACAAAAATTAATTTTAGTCTAATAATAATAACATAACAACATAACAAGCCACGTAATACATATCCATTGGCTATCTGTTGAGTGACAAATTGATCTAGACCCTTGAAATTATTGTATGTTTTCTGCATATGAGCCAAAATTAACTCCTCTAACTGGTGCTTCTTCTCTGGTTGAGGTTGTTGTTGCTGGAAAACGGGAGGTGGGATGTTTAGGACACCAACTGGATTATTATTCAACCATGACATGTTGGGGTGATGTCTCCATTGAGGATTGTATGTATTTGAATAAATACCACCCTGCCTTGACTTCGCGGATTATTGATATATTGGACATCTTCCAACTGAGCAGCTCCCAGTGGACACATATCCCTATGATGAGGACCCTCGTAAAGTTCACATGAAGCAACCTCCTCTTGTTACCTAGAGCAATCTTGGCCAGCCTTCGTTCAAATGCATCGAACTTAGAATCCAGCTTGGCATCTATCTTGGCTTCTAGACTTGTAGCTTTGTCAACCTCATGCAAGCCTCCTCTTCTTCGAATACTGGTCTCACTACCCCATTCAGTGGCTTCTGAACAAATCTTCTCTAATAGATCATATGCTGCTGGTGCCTCCATGCTTGTGAAACCATTCCGCGAAGCATTATTCAGAGCATCCTGGAACTCCCTTCTGATTCCATTGAAGAAAATAATGATCACATTCCAATCCTCAAGACCATGACTTGGGCATCTCATCATTCAGTAACTACCATGGTTGAAAAAGGCACACATAACCTTCCGCTTATGCACGTCTAGGTACAAGGCTATGACAAAACCCCTCTCCTAGGGGTTTCGTGCCTAATTAGATACTGTAACATGTCAATGGAGTAATGCGACATATAAGCCTCTCCTAAACATTACTAGATGGAGCTAGAAAGTCAAAATTAAGGGAGAAAATTAACCTCAACTACGAAATCAATTTTCTATATCAATATTTTCAATAGTTTAAGAACTTTGTGAGCTATTGAACTATGATTTTATAAATTTGTGAGCTATGTTATTGTCATTAAGTATTGAGTAAATTATTATTCATTTTAAATGAAGTGAGGAATTATTGTAGATTATTATTTCATTCATTATGCAGTGTGAATAACTATTTTTCTTACAATGCCTAGGCACGATTAGTCTACGACTAGGCGCTAGGAAAAAGCTAAATTCCCGCCTTACGCCTAGTGCCTTTTTGAACCTTGCTAACTACATCTAACAAAATGTGCGAAATCTACATAAGCAAGTGTCAATAAATGGCTATGGTGCAAAGAGTTGACTATTATATTGACGACCAACTAAAAGAATTGCTCAAAACCTTTCCATCATCTATTTCCTCCTCGTTTTATTTTTCACTCGCCTTCCATATTTTATTTCTTTCTTTGTCTTATTCGTCTAACTCTAATTAGTATACTATTTTTATGTATTTTAATCACAAGTATGACAGGGTCCATACATGACTGACCAACAGTCTAGATAATTAATAATTGAGCATTGAACCATGAACCACTAACTTTTTAGCTCAATGTCGAGTCGAATTAAAAATAATTATACATGGTTACTACTTATAAGAAAGTCATCATTTTCCACTATGGGATTTAAAGGCTTGAAATTTTAAGCCAGTTTCAGTTTGTATTCATTTCTTCTCTCTAGAGTTTTCTTTTTCACCCGGGCTAAAATTTTTAACAATTATACATGGAATTTTTAACAATTATACATATCAAATAAATATTTTCCTATTTTCTATAGAAAAAGTAAATAATTATCATCTTAATTACATCACCATAAAAGGAATTAAACCTAACTATGCAAATTACAGTAAGGTACCTAGACTTAATAGATCTTTAGATTTATAACCTAAATTTATTTTTTTGGCATATAAGTCCTCAAAATATTGATGGAACATTACATTTTAATATCTAAAATTATTGTGTATTACATTTTGGTACTTAAACTTTTGAAGTACACACCCTCGAATAAATAGGTATCCATACTCAACTCATACACATTTAGATTATGAAAGTAAATATCCATACCCTACCCAAACTCATTTACAAACTTTCAAAACCATATATACGTCATACATACCCTAACCATAATCAATGAGTCTACTTGGTTTTAAGTAAAAATCATATATTATCCAAAATTTTCAAAAAAAAATTAAATTAGATGTTGACCGCCATATATATTTTTTCAGTCAATATCATATTATCAAGTCAATATTACTAACAAAACTGCTAAAAATTTAAGAATACACGTGTCGATTGTTGTTCCCCCAAAACCTTAACTACTCAAAATTAGTATGGGAGGCATAAACGTTCAAATCTAACTAATTACCATAACAATTTTTTATACTTCTCCATTTCATTTTTGAATAGCCGATCTTCTTCCTTTTTTATTTCCACATTTGAATTCTTCGTCTAACACTAATTAGTATATTATATATGTATTATTTTTTAAAGGATCCATAAACAATTCACCAACAACTCTATAAAAATTAATAATTGAACCATAAATCACTAATTTTTTAAGCTCAATGTACAATCCACCTTTTATTTTCTTTGCTTCACTTTAGAGATCTTTATTTGCTTCTCTTTAGAGCTTTTCTTTGCAATTTGAGTTAGAATCTTCTATAATTATATACAAATTTCTAACTATGTTTATACATATCAAATAAAGAATTATCGCTAAACAATTAAAAAATAATTACCATCATAAATACTAAATAGTAAATACACCACCATAAAGGGATCAAATATCCATGAACAACCATAACAACCCAATAGTTAACCACTTCGCGGCAAAGCGCGATTCCTGTCTAGTTAATATATATAAAGTAGTTCCCTAATATATATATATATATATATATATATGTATGTATGGGTCTGACTCGTATGCTCCAGACACATAGCATGCTCCAGATTCTCCACACCCTTGATTTAATCTGATGGCCTTCATTAAATATGATAATATTATCTATAATTTACAAATTAAAGATAATTAATTGATTCCTTTACATTTTAATACGTTCTCTTTAATCCCCCAACAAATTATCATTTATTTTCACAGTACAGTACCTAATTTTTTTTAATCATAACTTAAACATACCCAATTTCTTAATTAGGTGCAAAATCCCAAACAAAATTTTACTCGAGATCCTAAAAGTGAAGCCTTTTCTTGAAAAAGTTGTTGCAAACTACAACGGCGCCGAAGTATCATCGTCGGCAGTAGCGCCGCCGCCGCCTGCCCTCATATTCAGCATGCTCGTCGCTGTTTGTGGCTCCTTCGCATATGGTTGTGCTGATCCTGATCCTCTCCTACGCCTCCGAGATAAAGTCCCCTTTCCTGATCCTCGACCTCTCCAAGCCCCGGGGCCGTCGACGTCACCTGGATCCAGGCCGGTTACCTGGTTCATTGAGGAAGAAAGGGAATTGAACAAAAGGTGCAAGACAATTGCAGATTTCTAGAATCTCTGCGAAGGGGTTCTTCTTCGCCACTATCCCCCCCTGCAGTTTCTCTGTATCGAATTTGAACTCCGGCCATGAGAATGCTAGCTTCTGAACAATTGATGGAATAATCCTCTTCCCTCTCGAGTCAAACACATTAAACCCCATCGCCGCCCTGATTGAATTCCACCATCGACTCTTAAATCAAGAGACCCACTGAGCCCCGTCTCCGCCGGCGCTCGGGTGCCACAGCCGTGGCAGCGAATGAACCGGCAATGAACGCGATCAACACCAAATCATCTGTGTGATCCAACCCTAACAAATTCCAAAACTCGAAGTAGGAGCATTCCATCGGCGTGGGTTGATCAAAATATGTAAGAATCGAACCCGCAATAGATATTGGGTAGCTTTGATGATGACGATGGACTTTCAGTGACACGATGACAGTGAAGTTTTGCTATTTTTTAAGAATGCTTTTTGGAGCTGCTACCAGAGGAATAGATGAATCTTTGATTCATTAATCAATCGAGGCAAATTTATTCCCTTGACGATGACTGTGTTATTAGGGGTAGCTGAGGTCTCTTGATGAAGATGTTGAAATTAGGGTAGCAGTGTGGCTTGCATATGATGATGATCGCCTTTGATGATGCGAGTCCGTATCAGGTTGACGAGGGCGTTTGATTGATTAATCATTCCTAAGAAATTTTAATGGACAAACATTTATCAATTATATAACTTTTGGGTGTTGAATAATAGGCCTCTTAGAAATACGGTATTAGATACAAAATATAGTGGTAAAGATTGTTGAAGGATTAAACTCTAAGTATAATTATTTATAGGATGATGAAGGTAATTATTATTGTTGGTAAATAAATAATTTTAATAGAATTAATAAACGTCGTTAGATTAGATCAACGGTGCAAAATTCTGGAGCATAAGAGTCGTATCCATATATATATCCATATATATATATATGGTGGCGTCTTCGGTGCACTCACTTTTTTGGGTGCATTCAGTGCACTCGCTTCATAATCGTCATTTTAAACATGAGATTTATGTCAAAATGATGTCAATCATCACTTATGATGTGATGAATGATAACGCACATGAATTTGCACAAAAACCATGAAAGATTTGCTTTAATTTGAAGGATTTAGAATTTAAAGATCTAGGGTTAGGGTTAGGGTTTACAGTTTGGGGTTTAGGGATAGAACTCAAAATTGGAGGTCTGGGGCTTAGGGTAATCCGCTAATTAGTTGTTATCATATGTTATATCATCATATTATACTAATTCTACAAACTAAAATTCAAAATCCGACTCCTTAAGACTAGTTTTTGAGTTGGGTGCATTGAATGCACTCATTTTTGTGAGTGCGCCGAAGTAGTCACCTATATACATATATGGTTCAGGCTAGTGTACGCCCAGGCGTACGCTAGGTTAGCGTACGCCCCATTGGGTTTTGCTATATAGATCATGAATTAACCGGAGTTTGGGGCATGATACTATACCCTAACCTCTAATGGGTAAACCCCAGTCCCTAATTTTCTAACCCAAACCATGAGATTCGTTTAATCTTAAAATGAAAATCAATGAAAATTTCGACGAATCAGAATCGTTGATTTTCATTTTTAAGATTAAACGAATCCCATGCTTTGGGTTAGTGAATTGGGGACTGGAATTCACCCATTAGGGGTTAGGGTATAGTATCATGTCTCAAACTCCAATTAATTCTTTGTCTAAATAGCAAAACTCAATGGGGCGTACGGTAGGCTAGCGTACGCCATATATATATATATATACTGTTGCCTAACTTCCCTTAAAAGCGTACGCTAGCCTTTGCCATATATATATATATATATATATATATATACTGTTGCCTAACTTCCCTTAAAAGCGTACGCTAGCCTTTGCCATATATATATATATATATATACTGTTGCCTAACTTCCCTTCAAAGCCAACTAATTATTGGTCCACTAATCCCTACACAACAGCTAACTAATGGGCTTCATTTTGTATTTGTGGGTTTTGAGTAACAGCCATTTATTTTATGGGCTTTCAGCAGCAGGCCCTTCAAATTTTATGCGGCTTTGGTTTTTGGCCAGGTAACATCAACAATGACCATTTGCCTTCCCTTCTCTCCTCAGAATTTCAATATGCTTTCTGCTTCTCTCTCAGCCTATGGGGTTTTTGCTTCTCCAATCTCCTATCAGTGGGAATTCCGCTTCTTTCTCTTTCTATCATTGAAATTTAGTTCTCATTCCGATTGGGAAATTTACTTGCGATCTCACTAAGAAACTAATACTTTCTTCATGTCTCCATGGCTAACATGTACAAGAGACCCTAGCATACTGATTGCTTCGTTTTGTGTGATTATGATTTAGGCTTGGGTAGTGTTTACACCTATTCTCGGCGTTGCGAATTTAACGACGTCGCGAGATAAACAATACCGCGGTGGTGAGCAACCCCACGAGTTCATCCGCGTTGAAAGGTTGAGATCTCAACGACGTCGCAATGGTTAACACGACATCGCGAGTAAAACAATGTTGTGAGCCATGGGATTCAAAGTCGGCTATGATAACAAGAGAGACATTGTTTAACTGAAAACAATGTCGCGATGGAAATTTCAGAATGACCGGTTTAATTAATTAATATTTTCAATAATTATTTTGGACGATGTTGTTTAGTTGAAAACGAAGCCGCGGGAGGTATCAACAACTGCGTGGATTAGAAAACGATAGTGTTTAATATAAAACAATGTCACGGAGTAAAAAGCAGACACAGTTGTTTGGGGAAAAAAATAACATCGCGTGAGAACCAACGACGCCGCATGATAAACAATTTCAGCAATCAACAATGTCGCGGAGCTAAACGATGTCGTAAATTCAATTTGTGAACAACACTGATCTCAACGATGCCTTGAGGTTAGCTATGCAATGTTGTGAGTCCGACAATGGCGTAGAGTTAAACAACCCCGTTGTGTAATTACCAACACCGTTGCGGGTCTTGCAAGGACGTGATTTCAATTAATAATGTGGTTTTGTTAATAATTTTGTGGCTAAAATCCATGACGATATTGCAGCCATGAAATAACAACATCGCGGTTCGAACCGCGATACCGATCCTGGGCTCAGGAGATAATGAATTTAGAATCAATTGAACGAGAAAATGAATTATTCAACGTAATTTCTAAATTCTTTAGCCTTGTAGCAAGGTTCTTCATCTCAATACAATGATCATGCATCGAGCGTGTGCCATGAAATTCATAGTTGTAAGATCTACCATAAGTTTCCCTGCAAGGGATTTGTTTGCAGTCTTAAATCATTCTTCTATTGCAGTTGTTGGAACGGGTAGAGAGGGTTTTGATGTTGCTAGTGATTATCATACGCAAAAACATAATGCTCAGCCTTCTCCCAAGCCTTGAAGATAGTCTTTTCATCATCAGTACTTGTATTGGTAATAAAAGGTGGATTGTCTATGGTAAGAGCCATATCTAAATCAAGTACTCCCAAGGTGAACTCAACATTCTCTTTTCATTCTGAGAAATTAGTTCTAGTGAGAAGTGGGACAGATGACACAAATAATGACAAATGCTTTGGAAACATTGCTGTAATTTTAGAGATATAATATTTTTAAATGGGGCATTTACAATACATGAACAACACATATAAAGTTTGAGAATATATGAGATGAAATTTTAGTGTACTTGTGGGTTATCACTATATATCTATATTCTCAATAATTACCTTGTAAAATGAGTAATATATCAACTTTAGAAGAAAAAAACACAAGAAAGTTGTGGATTTTCTTCATTTTCATTATACATTACTCCTTTATTATTGCTAAACTAAAAAATTATATATAAATCATAATACATGTCTATAATGTACATACAAATCATGAGATGTATGCAAAAGACGTGTGGGTTAAAAAAAGTTGTTAATAACACTTGAGCTTTGAAAAGTTGTTTCTCCTAAATTGTACATATCTTACTTCGAAGGTTGTCATGTTATTCATAATCTAAGCTCTGATACCACATGTAAACCTTGATTTACATGAAATCTTAAGATCGATAGAACAACATGATAATCACATGAAATAGAAAAAAGGGGTTAGAAGAATACCTTCTTCCATGGTGATTGAGTGAGAGCTTATCAAGAAGTGACAATGATTAATTTTGGGATTGTCTCTCCTAACCTATAAGTCACTTAATATATGTGTTTCTTATGATATGTCATTGTGATGGTCCAAAGCATACTATTTATAGGTGGATAGAGGATCAAAATTCCTACTAAGTTTTTCTTTACATTTAATCTCAACTATCTATATCATGGAAGAGTTACAATAGGAACATAACTCTTTGGACTTATTAACCTTTGATTTGCAGAGAAGGAAGGCAATTTGGTTTGTTTGGTTAATAATAAACAGACTTCGGGTTGTAATATAAGAATACACGTGTTATAGCTCCCCGATAGATTAGGAACTTGCTCTTCTTTGAAGAATGTGACGTTGTATCTCACAATTGCCTCCCATAATATAAACCTGAAATTGGAGTCAAGTTTTGCAAATTCCTTATCAAATTCTTCTTCAGTGGTATACCACCAATTCCACCACGACCAAACATCTCTCGCACGTTTTCGAACTTTCTCATTAGCTAGGAAATGTCGAGCCTCCACCGGTGTCATGGTTCCTAGACTGTCAGTTTCTCTTTCTTCATTTTGTGACGTTCTACCAAAATTATGTGAGCTGTAATTTGCTGACAGTGAGGTACTTCTCTGGAGGTTGCCGGACGAATGAGGATGAAAGCTTTGTTGCTCGTAGTCGCTCGGCCTAGGGAGATGAAAGCTTTGTGACTCGTAATCGCTTGTCCCGGAGAGATGAAAGCATTGTCGCTGGTAGTCGCTTGGCCCGAAATCGTAGTCGTTCGGCTGGGGGAGATGAAAGCCTTGTCGCTCGTATTCGTAATCGCTTGTTCCCAAGAAATCAGTATGTTGAGTGACTTGAGAGGTATGGCTACTGTAATTGCTCGGTCCGGGGAAGTTGTAGTTTTCTTGTTCATTATATTGCTGAACTTTATAGCCATGGTGATTGTAGTTGTCCGACACAGGGAAATCGTGATCTTGTTGCTCGTAGTCACTTGGCTGGGGAATATCGCAGCTGTGGAGGTGGTGGTAGTTGCGAGGTGGAGAACTAGAACGACGAAGACTCGCACTTCTTGTTATCCGCGGAACAGTCCCACGTAATTTCTTCCACCCCTCTGTGGATGAAAATGAGAAAAGGTTAGAATCTTAGAATTATAAAATAAAATGGTTAGTTGACTATTGTAAGGAAATGATAATGAGACTCTTATGTTCAATCATTAAGTTTTTGAATTATGGGTTTCGTTTTTCCCTGTGTTTCTTGTTGATTTTGATGAGTTGCTGGTTTACTACAATAATTGGTGAAGTTGCACCAAGTGGATCTCTTTCTCTTTCCACTGTTGATGCTGGTGATGCTGGGCTGGCCATAAACAGGCGGCGACAACGAGATGAATGACCGAGGACCGACACAACGCGATGATGTGGTAAGATTGCAGCTGTGAATCCATGGAGTCTGCCTTCGGACCAAAAAGAAAGGCGAGAGAAAGAGGAACGAAAGAGACATGTTGTTTTTCCTTTACTTTCTAATTTCTTTTATCAATTTATTAGCTAATATCAGAGTCGCTCCAAAAATCATAACCCACCCATCTTGTTCAACCATTCGAAACCTCCTGGAATGGTTTGTGAATTGGGAAGGAAAAGGGAAAACTAAAAGAAAAAATAAACAATTCCTTAGTGGAACTGATTGTTTTTATTTTATACTAGTTTTTTACCCGGCCTGTTGGCTGGAGAATTTCATTTTATTATTTATATTGATTAATTTATCTATATGTTTAAAGTTTTGTGAATCTTAATACTTAATAGTTAGCACACTCGCTTATCATGTTTTTATTCTCTAATCATATATCATGTTGTGAAGGTTTATCACGCCTCATTTAGGGTCGTATATCAAGATGTTTCATTCAAGACACTCAAATTTATTATCTTATACAACATATAATAATTTGTAATTCTCGAGTTTGGATGAACTCTCAAATAATTGATGAGAGTTCAAATAATTGGATAAAGATATTTGATTACTGGATAAATTCAATAAATTCCAATTGGAACTTGGCACATATCATACCCTTATTATGATCAAATTCTCTAATCCTCGCTCATTTTCATTGTGGACGTTTATGAGGTCTCGATATAGGATTTTAAGCCAAAATTTGTCTATCAAGACACTCAAATTTAGTATCTTATACAATACATATCAATTGCTCAATTTTTAAGTTTGGACTAACCCTCAACCCATGGTTGTTGTCTAGATGTTGGTTTAAAATCTCAATCTAAGACATTCACATAAACTATGGATGATTCTCATCTTAACATGGTCCTCAAATATATAACTTTCCAAATGTTTCAATGTGCATTCACTATATTTTTCCCCCTTTGGTGTTTGTTCATATAAACATTGTGACATTTCACTTGCATTTGAATTCTTGGATGTATTATAGGCATTTTATTGTTAATAAAGAGTTTATTATACTTTCAACCCTAATGGTATCATTGAAGTCGGCTCATTGGGTGGAATATGGAAACAAAGTTTTTTTTTTGCTAGGGTAACTCGATGTAAATACAAATTCCTTACTCTTATAAACTAAAATAATTTTATTTTGAGACTCGATATGGGAAATTTTTTGTTACAACAAAAAATTGGTATGGGATCACACGCACACATCCATATAGCTTGTGACTTCTCACAATTGTCTTACTGAACTCATCCTTATTAAAATTCTTCATTTAAACCCAATACATCGGTTTAGACTCTTGTAACAATAAAAGTTTTTGGTCTAGATACCTCAAATAACACACTAATGTTTATTTATTGCCTCAATTGTCGAATTTGGATTCGTCTACCGAGACATTCAAATATTAAAAGAAAATATCTAACCTTAATTTGATTAATTCCTAGGTCAGTGGTTGATAACAAAATGTCTAACGTATATCCTTAACAAATATTTCTCCAATTTTAACACGTGTCATTTTTCAAGGCATCTCGTGTCTCATCCTAAGATATAAAGTCAAAGTTCGGTAACAATCGTACTTAAGTAATTTTTAAAAATAATCCTCAACAATTAATAACTCCATGTCTGAAAATCTTAGCATATATATGACGTAAGACCTCAATAGAGTTTGCTTAATCAACATGATTTATAGCAAATATTAGTAATGTGAACTTATGATACAATATAAATTATTTCACCTATCATTCCTATGTTTTCACTTAATAAGAAGGCAAAATACAATTTCATAGCCATAACTATTCGCGTTGTGACAATAATAGCCACTTTTTGAAAAATACACTAAAATAGCCATTCCGTCCATAACTTTAACGGAATGGTAATACACGCTGACTGGACTAACGTCTTTTGATGACATGGATACTTTTTGTCTTGACTTTGCCAAGTTGGAAAGTCTCATTTTATAGTAATTACCTAAAAAACTAAAAATTAAAAATTATGAAAGAAGACCTTCCCTTCCTCACTGCTGCCTCACCTTCCTTCTTCAATCTCCTCCCTTCTTTACAGCCGCTTTACCTACTTTCTTTAATCCCCTCCCTTCCCCATTGCCGCTTCATCGTTCATCTTTATTATCAAATCTGAAATCCAACATGGTTACTCCAAAAATATATGACCTCCGTCATCCTCTCCGAGACCCTTCACCACCGTCAGATCGAAATTTCGTCGACTCCAAATCCACCATCGCCAGATCTGAGCTCGGCCTCAACGGCTTGATCCTGCTTCTCCGCGCTCCTCTCCTCATCCTTACCATCGGCTTTGGGTCCGATTGCGATCAAATCACATGCCCAACTAGTCGCTGGTGTAGCTATAGGATCCATCTCCACCAAATCCCCCTTTCGCCCTCTCGTTTGCTGCCGCCGCCGCCCTCCCTTCCACGTACAGATCCCTTACCCAATCAAGCAGGGATGTCGAAAGTCAGGGGTTTCGATTAGGGAAGAGATTGCAAAAGCATATGGTTAGGGATCCGAGAGGCGAAATCAATTGTTGCCGACGGATTCGGTGGGAGAGGAAGAGAATGATTATATGGGTTACTTGCCGGCGGCCGTTGGGGTGAAATCGAGCATGGAGGATTCCAGCGGCAGTTAGGGAAAAAATATTTTTGAAATTTATTAATTAAAATATGACGTGGAATCTGAGGTGGCGTCTAGGTGGTATGGTTTGTTATGTTGGCGCTGATGTGTAATTTGAGGTGGCATCCACATCAGCACAACATCCAAATTACTAACGGAGCTTCTGACGGTGTTAAAAATTTTAATGAAAATGGCTAAGTTTGTCAAGCAAGTTTAAAAAAAGTGGCTATATCTGTGTATTTTTCAAAAAGTGGCTATTATTGTCACAACGCGAATAATTATGGCTACGAAAGTGTATTTTGCCTAATAAGAATGAATAAGTTTTTTTTTTAAGAAATAACTATTATTGCTTGGTCAAATTTCTACTAAAGAAGTAATATATTTATGTGTATTTGTTTAAATTGTTCATCAAAATATAATATATTTTTTAATTTTAGTAAAAATGAGTAAAAAATTTACTTAGTAAACTTTAATCAAATATTTTTTGGTTTAAAAAATGTGACATGTGTCACTCTAAATACATTAGTCTACTGATGCACACATTGATATAATGCAAAAGCAAAAACAAAACAAAAAAGAAAATAAATTTAAAAAAAAAAGAGTTATAGCAAATGTGATATATGTCATTCTTCATACATTAATAGATAATGTGTACATTTATATAATAAAAAAAAGAAATATTAAATGAAGAGAGATAGCTTCATGAATATATCAATAACTTTTTTTTTTTGTAAAAAAATAGTCCATCTAGACAACTTGTGAACTCTCCAATTGCTTATGTGGCAAACATTTACTTTTGAATTGCCATAATATTATGTATAGATAGATAGATAGATAGATTAAAGAAAGGGTAGTGTGTTTTAACGGTTACTTGACGGAGATAGTGATTAAAAGGCATATTCATTATGTTTTGATAAGATGAAGGGTACAATTGTGCAAAAAATTGGTACAAAGAGTATGTTTCTTAATTTGCAATAATATAAAAACATAAAACCCATAACTTCATCATCCTTAGCACGGAATAGAGATTGATCTTTCGTAACTTGCTCCAAATCTTCCTCAACCTTCTTCAAGTTTTCCCTCTTTCTCTAACTCTTTTTTCCTTCTCCTCTCCCAACCTTCTCTCTTTTTCTCTATTCTTCCAACTCTTTTTTTCTTCTCCTCTCCTTCAACTTCTCTTTGGTTGCATATTCATATTACTACCATGGGTTACATATATCATAATGACTATGGACTTACACTACAAAAAAAGTAGACAGTTGTGAAGAAAATTTACTGACGACTCAGAAATTGTGTCGAAAAAGATGCATTATTCCAACGAACAATAGTTTTCGTCTGTAATATTTGCATCATTACTGACAGATGTGAATTTTCGTCAATAATTGTATTTTTTCGTCAGTAACATGTATTTTGGACCGGTTTCAATTTTCTACACTCATTATTTTTGACGATTTCATTTTCCGAGTTAGAAATAATTAATATTACTGACCAATACTAAATTGCCATCAGAAAAAGTAATTATTATTGATGAAAAAGACACGATTTTCAAAAAAAATATATTACTTTCGACGCCATTAACAGTTCATCAGCACTAAATGGTCAGGAAAAAAATATTTTTTACACCATTCAAAGTTCGTAAATAGTACATAGTTAGAAAAGAAAACATTTTTATGCAAAAAAAATTTCATCAATACTAATTGGTCATGAAAACTATTTTTGACATCATTAAAAGTTCGTAAGTACTATTTGGTTAGAAAAGATAATATGTTTTATGCCAAAAAAGGTTTGTCAGTACTAATTGGTCATAATTGTTTTTTGTGACACCATTAAAAGTTCGTAAGTACCGTTTGGTCACAAAAAATCATTTTTTGACGCTATAAACAGTTCATCAGTACTGTTTGGTTAGAAAAAAAAATATTTTTTGTGACGGATCGTAAAGGCATCGGAAATATTGGTCATTACTGACTATATAATATAGTCATCAATAAAACGGTGTCATAAAAAATTGAGACATTTCTTACAAAATTAATTACCATAGAGGCGTTTTTTCTTCACAAGAAATTATTGGGATGTAGTTATGGAAATTGGACATTTCTAGCAATATCTCGATCCACAAGCATGACATTTTCTAGAAATAATTATTGAATCGATAAAAAATCACATCATTTTAAAGTAATTATAATAAGAATTGTTTTATAAAAAATATAAATTAAGTAATATATATCCCAATCTACAATGATCAAATTTGTCCTAATCTTCGAACCCTACTCTATTCCAGTTTATGAGATCATCTCCCTCATTTTGGACAACCACAGGATCATCAATTAAAATATTGTCTTCTTGATAGGCTTCTTCTAATGCTCCTTCTCCTTCTGCATGAGAAGACATTTAAAACAAATTTCTTGGCCGGGTTTCAACCACAATTTCTCAATTTGGATCTCTCAAAGACTGCTCATAATAAACTCGAATTGTTTGACTAGTTAGAACAAAAGGCTCATCTGTTCTAAACCTTCGCGTTGTGTTGATGGTAATAGTGTCGTGTCTATCCTTCTTGGCCGGGTTTCAACCACAATTAATAACTCCATGTCTGAAAATCTTAGCATATATGACGTAAGACCTCAGTAGAGTTTGCTTAATCAACATGATTTATAGAAAATATTAGTAATGTGAACTTATGATACAATATAAATTATTTCACCTATGATTCCTATGTTTTCACTTAATAAGAATGAATAAGTTTATTTTTAAGAAATAACTATTATTGCTTGGTCAAATTTCTACTAAAAAAGTAATATATTTATGTGTATTTGTTTAAATTGTTCATCAAAATGTAATATATTTTTTAATTTTAGTAAAAATGAGTAAAAACTTAGTAAATTTTAATCAAATATTTTTGGGTTTAAAAAATGTGGCATGTGTCATTCTAAATACATTAGTCTACTGATGCACACATTGATATAATGCAAAAGCAAAAACAAAACAAAATGAAGTATTAGGTAAAAGAAAATAAATTTTTAAAAAAAGAGTTATATCAAATGTGATATATGTCATTCTTCATACATTATTTATTAATGTGTACATTTATATAATAAAAAAAAATTAAATGAAGAGAGATAGCTTCATGAATATATCAATAACTTTTTTTTGTTAAAAAAATAGTCCATCTAGGCAACTTGTAAACTCTCCAAGTGCTTATGTGGCAAACATTTAATTTTGAATTGCCATAATATCATGTATAGATAGATAGATAGATTAAAGAAAGGGTGGTGTGTTTTAACAGTTACTTGACGGAGATAGTGATCAAAGGGCATATTTATTATGTTTTGATAAGATGAAAGGTACAATTGTGCAAAAAATTGGTACAAAGAGTATGTTTCTTAATTTACAATAATATAAGAACCTAAAATGCTATTAATTCTAGTTTTAACTATCAAGTCTTATCATTAATGGGTCAATAGATAGCAAAAATGTAGATACTCATATATATATATATATTCTTATTTTTCCATAACTTCAACATCCTTAGCGCAGAATAGAGATTGATCTTTCGTAACTTGCTCCAAATCTTCCTCAACTTTCTTCAAGTTTTCCTTCTTTCTCTAACTCTTTTTTCCTTCTCCTCTCCCAACCTTCTCTCTTTTTCTCTCTTCTTCCAACTCTTTTTTTCTTCTCCTCTCCTTCAACTTCTCTTTGGTTGCATATTCATATTACTACAACGAGTTACAAATATCATAATGACTATGTACTTACACTACAGAAAATGCAGACAGTTGTGACAAAAATTTACTGACGACTCAGAAATTGTGTCGAAAAAGATGCATAATTCCAACAAACAGTAGTTTTCGTCTGTAATATTTGCATCATTACTGACAGATGTGAATTTTCGTCAATAATTGTATTTTTTTCTTCAGTAACATGTATTTTGGACCGGTTTCAATTTCCTACACTAATTATTTTTGACGATTTCATTTTCCGAGTTAGAAATAATCAATATTACGGCTAAATTACATGTTTGGTCACTCAAATTATACAAATCTTTCACGTTTGCCACCCGAATAACTTTTCTTTCTTATTCGCCACTAACTTTACGAATTGTTTCATACTTAGTCACCGGCCGTTACCCTCCGTTAAATTTGTCCTATGTGGCAGTCAACTATAAAGTTTGACCGTTAACTAGATGACGTGGAAATTAAAAAAAATTAAAAAAATTAAATTATTTTCCCACCTCATCATTCCACTTGCTTTATCTATATGATTTATCATATTAACTATTTAATAAAAATGAATTAACTTAAAAAATTAATTATTAGCGACGTTGAGGAGGAGGAGGATCATCCCGTATGCGCAAAGTTGAGAATTTCTGCTTCTTCTCCAGCTCTGTAGCTAGGTTGATTGTGCTCTGCTTCTGCTGCAGTGGTATTATTGCATACCCAACTAAGTACACTTGTTATTAGCCCAAGTAAACAGGAAGGCTTGAAGATCTTTGTTTACCTGGTCCAGCGAAGCTGTAAAGCAATTCCAACCTGCATCGAATCCGCCACCGGACGACCAAGTATCGAGCTTCCTCGACAAATAAATCTGGACTTGACATATTCCACCATTTTCCCGTACTCATCAACGCTGAGAGATTCCAATTGATCCGTCGCTTTGTCGGCGAAGAAGCTAGATGAAAAGGGGACGAGTTTGATGATGCTAACGAAAGCCACGCCAGAGGAATCGGGGGGAGTGGGGGATGAAGTAGATTCTGCTATTATTGAACAACGCTGGGCTTAGTGCCGCCGTCTCGAAGCCGTAGCCTTGACTATAAAGGTTTCCATAGCCGCAAGCTCCCCTTGAAAAGAATGTAAAAGGGGAAAATTGATCAGTGGAATCCCAGAATTTAGGGATTTTTGAAACTTGGGTTTTGAAATTGAGATGGTAATTGAACCCGGGAATTAGGGATACTATTCAACTTGGTTACCCATTGCTAGAGGCATCGCCGCCTCCGTAGAAAGTGGCGCGAGCGTGAACCCAGTTTCCTGCAACCCCCTGCCCCTTTCAAGAGGATTCCACCGCCGACAACCGCTCATCTCTGAGTTCTACCTATCCGCTTCCCGCAGCCGGCTCAGAATCCGCTTCATCCCCCACTCCCCCGATTCGTCTGTCGTGGCTTTCGTCAGCGTCATCGAACTCGTTCCCTTTTCATCTAGCTTCTTCGCCGACAATCGAAGCGCGGCGGTCCCTCCCGACGGCGTTGCTGCTAGGTTCTTCAAGTTCCCAACTTCCCATCCAACGCTCTTCTCCACTGCCTCTTCCTTCGAATCCTCCGCTGCTCGTCAAGTCGCGCGCTCCCGATTGAAGCTCTGCCTAGAGATCTTTGTACCTCTCGAAGGGGACTTGTTCCGGTTTGTGGATATTGCCGATCCCGTCGCAGACGGGATGATCCTCCTCCTCAATGTCGCTAATAATTAAATTTTTTAAGTTATTTAATTTTTATTTAATAGTTAATATGATAAATTATATAGATAAAGTAAGTGGAATGATGAGGTGGAAAAATATATATATTTTTTAATTTCCATGTCATCTAGTTAACAGTCAAACTTTATAGTTGACTGCCACATAGGACAAATTTAACGGAGGGTAACGGCCGGTGACTAAAAGTGAAATGATTCGTAAAGTTAGTGGCGAATAAGAAACAAAAGTAATTCGGGTGGCAAACATGAAAGATTTGTATAATTTGAGTGACCAAACGTGTAATTTACCCTCAATATTACTGACCAATACTAAATTGCCGTCAGGAAAAAAATTTATTATTGACGAAAAAGACATGATTTTCAAAAAAAAAATATTACTTTCGACGCCATAATCAGTTCATCAGCACTAAATGGTCAGGAAAAAATATTTTTGACGCCATTAAAAGTTCGTAAAGAGTATATAGTCAGAAAAGAAAAAAAAATTATGCAAAAAAAAGTTCGTCAATACTAATTGGTCATGAAAAACTTTTTTTGACATCATTAAAAGTTCGTAAGTACTATTTGGTCAGAAAAGAAAATATTTTTTATGCCAGAAAAGGTTTGTCAGTACTAATTGGTGAGATTTTTTTTGTTGTGACACCATTAAAAGTTCGTAAGTACTGTTTGGTCATAAAAAATCATTTTTTGACGCTATAAACAGTTCATCAGTACTATTTGGTTAGAAAAAAATATTTTTTGTGACGGATCGTAAATGCGTCGGAAATATTGGTCATTACTGACTATATAATATAGTCATCAATAAAACATTGTCATAAAAAATTGAGACATTTCTTACAAAATTAATTACCATAGACGCGTTTTTTCTTCACAAGAAATTATTGGGATGTAGTTATGAAAATTGGACATTTCTCACAATATCCCGATCCACAAGCATGACATTTTCTAGAAATAATTATTGAATCGATAAAAAAGCAAATCATTTTAAAGTAATTATAATAAGAATTGTTTTATAAAAAATATAAATTAAGTAATATATATCCCAATCTACAAAGATCAAATTTGTCCTAATCTTTGAACCCTACTCTAGTCCAGTTTATGAGATCATCTCCCTCATTTTGGACAACCACAGAATCATCAATTAAAATATTGTCTTCTTGATAGGCTTCTTCTAATGCTCCTTCTCCTTCTGCATGAGAAGGCATCTGAAACAAATTTCTTGGCCGGGTTTCAACCACAATTTCCCAATTTGGATCTCTCAAAGACTGCTCATAATAAACTTGAATTGCTTGACTAGTTAGAACAAAGGGCTCATCTGTTCTAAGCCTTCGCGTTGTGTTGATGGTAATAGTGTCGTGTCCATCCTTCTTGGCCGGGTTTCAACCAAAATTAATAACTCCATGTCTGAAAATCTTAGCATATATATGACGTAAGACCTCAATAGAGTTTGCTTAATCAACATGATTTATAGCAAATATTAGTAATGTGAACTTATGATACAATATAAATTATTTCACCTATGATTCCTATGTTTTCACTTAATAAGAATGAATAAGTTTTTTTTAAAGAAATAACTATTATTACTTGGTCAAATTTCTACTAAAAAAGTAATATATTTATGTTTATTTGTTTAAATTGTTCATCAAAATATAATATATTTTTTAATTTTAGTAAAAATGAGTAAACAATTTACTTAGTAAACTTTAATAAAACATTTTTTGGTTTAAAAAATGTGACGTGTGTCACTCTAAATACATTAGTCTACTGATGCACACATTGATATAATGCAAAAGCAAAAACAAAACAAAATGAATTATTAGGTAAAAAAATATAAATAAATAAAAAGAGTTATAGCAAATGTGATATATGTCATTCTTCATACATTATCAATTAATGTGTACATTTATATAATAAAAAAAAAGAAATATTAAATGAAGAGAGATAGCTTCATGAATATATCGATAATTTTTTTTTGTAAAAAAGTAGTACATCTAGGCAACTTGTGATCTCTCGAAATGCTTATGTGGCAAACATTTACTTTTGAATTGCCATAATATTATGTATAAATAGATAGATTAAAGAAAGGATAGTGATTTTTAACACTTACTTGACGGAGATAGTGATCAAAGGGCATATTCATTATGTTTTGATAAGATGAAGGGTACAATTGTGCAAAAAATTGGTACAAAGAGTATGTTTCTTAATTTGCAATAATATAAGAACATAAAATGCTATTAATTCTAGTTTTAACTATCAAGTGTTGTCATTAATGGGTCAATAGATAGCAAAAATGTAAATACTCATATATATATATACAAATTCTTACTTTTCCATAACTTCATCATCCTTAGCGCTGAATAGAGATTGATCTTTCGTAACTTGCTCCAAATCTTCCTCAACCTTCTTCAAGTTTTCCCTCTTTCTCTAACTCTTTTTTCCTTCTCCTCTCCCAACCTTCTCTCTTTTTCTCTCTTCTTCCAACTCTTTTTTTTCTTCTCCTCTCCTTCAACTTCTCTTTGGTTGCATATTCATATTATTACCATGGGTAACATATATCAGAATGACTATTTACTTACACTACAAAAAAGGTAGACAGTTGTGACGAAAATTTACTGACGACTCAGAAATTGTGTTGAAAAAGATGCATAATTCCAACGAACAATAGTTTTCGTCTGTAATATTTGCATCATTGCTGACAGATGTGAATTTCCGTCAATAATTGTATTATTTTCGTCAGTAACATGTATTTTTGACCGGTTTCAATTTCCTACACTCATTATTTTTGACGATTTCATTTTCCGAGTTAGAAATAATCAATATTACTGACCAATACTAAATTGCCATCAGAAAAAAATAATTATTATTGACGAAAAAGACACGATTTAAAAAAAATACTTTCGACGCCATAAACAGTTCATCAGCACTAAATGGTCAGGAAAAAATATTTTTGACGCCATTAAAAGTTCGTAAAGAGTATATAGTCAGAAAAGAAAACATTTTTTATGCAAAAAAAAGTTCGTCAATACTAATTGGTCATGAAAAACTATTTTTGACATTATTAAAAGTTCGTAAGTACTATTTGGTCAGAAAATAAAATATTTTTTATGCCAAAAAAGGTTTGCCAGTACTAATTGGTCAGAATTTTTTTTTGTGACACCATTAAAAGTTCGTAAGTACTTTTTGGTCATAAAAAATCATTTTTTGACGCTATAAACAGTTCATCAGTACTGTTTGGTTAGAAAAAAATATTTTTTGTGACGGATCGTAAAGGCGTCGCAAATATTGGTCATTACTGACTATATAATATAGTCATCAATAAAACGTTGTCATAAAAAATTGAGACATTTCTTACAAAATTAATTACCATAGACGCTTTTTTTCTTCACAAGAAATTATTGAGATGTAGTTATGAAAATTGGACATTTCTAACAATATCCCATCCACAAGCATGACATTTTCTAGAAATAATTATTGAATCGATAAAAAAGCACATCATTTTAAAGTAATTATAATAAGAATTGGTTTATAAAAAATATAAATGAAGTAATATATATCCCAATCTACAAAGATCAAATTTGTCCTAATCTTCGAACCCTACTCTAGTCCAGTTTATGAGATTATCTCTCTCATTTTGGACAACCACAGGATCATCAATTAAAATATTGTCTTCTTGATAGGCTTCTTCTAATGCTCCTTCTCCTTCTCCTTCTCCTTCTGCATGAGAAGGCATCTCAAACAAATTTCTTGGCCGGGTTTCAACCACAATTTCCCAATTTGGATTTGAATTGCTTGACTAGTTAGAACAAAGGGCTCATATGTTCTAAGCCTTCGCGTTGTGTTGATGGTAATAGTGTCGTGTCCATCCTTCTTGTAACCAACGCCTTCACGAGCGGTGTCATACCACTCACACTGAAATAGTACAACTCGAAGCCCTTCAGTATAATGAAGCTCGATGATATCGGTAAGAACGCCATAGTAAGGAATTTTACCATCGTTCTCCTCTCTCACCATCACACCACTGTTATGACAGCTTTTGGTTAACTCGCGAGTATGAGTGTGAAATCTAAATCCATTGATACAATAGCATATGCCTAGTGCATGACTCGTTTGTCTGGCTCTCGAGCTAAGGATAACAAAGAAGGATTCAAACCTGGCACTTTATCATTGCACATTCGTCAAATCTACAATAATTGCAAGGATAATAATAAAAATAGCTTTCAATAAATTTTTAATATCAAAATTATTAATGATATATGACATATACATACTTCTAATAAGAACCACTTAGAAAATTCTTGTTTATGCACTGCTTCAACCATACCACTCAATTTAATTCATGGTCAATAAAAACTTTGTCATCTTTAGTCGTCATGAGTAATTTCATTTATGATGTCATTTTTTTATTACTAATGATTTTATGTCGTCAATAATAATTTTTTTCCGACGTCTTGTCAATAATTCTTTTATTAGCGACGGGACAATTTTTGACGATGTCTAACGACTGTATGTCGTCGGAAAAGGTAATTTCCGACGCAAAACTTGTCATTGGTAATGACTGTCTTTTTTGTAGTGTTAAAAAGAAAAAATAGAGGAAAAGAGATTATAGTTGCAGAATCTTAAAATGGAAAGTTACATATACACAACTATGATCAAACAGACGTCACTATTTCTTCCTCTCTGCCCGTCTTGTCTTTTCCCAGGTAGTGGCTATAAATTTTTTTTCTTACCGTATTTTCTTTTCACTTCCCTTTTTCCTACAATATATACATAATTTATCTAATCATTTCCAATTACTTGGTTGTTTTCAGGGTTAAAGAAATTTTGGGCGATCACGAGATATTTGTGACAATAACAAGGCACCAGGCCAGATTCCTGTCCCTAGCAGATGCATTGAGCAAGGAAACTAAGGCAAATGTGGAGGTAGGTCATAGTATCTACACTTCTTGTTTGAAGATGGCTGAGAAAATGGGAGTAATGTACATTCATGATGGAGGTGATTGTGATAAGAACAAGTATTACAATGTTAATGATCAAAGAGATGCAAATGATTATGAACATACTCAAGAGGATGTTCCTTTTTTTGAACGAGGCTCTCAAAGCTGATGCAATCTGGAGGTATGTGTTGACTTTTACCCCCTGTTTCCGAAGGAAGAGAGGAAAATGGAGGGGAGGGGAAGGGAATTAGAAGGGGAAGGGAATTAGGAGGTTAAGGAAATTGGAAGGAAAATGTTGTTTTATGGGGGAAAGTGGAAAGGAAAATGTGTATTGAAAATTGTGATAGATGTGATATTTTATTGGGTATATAAAGAGATATCATTTTCATTGTTTATGAATTGTGAATTAAACACATCACACTACACATACACAAATAACATTGCCTTCAATGACAAATTTACCGAATTAAAATATCATTCATTTTAACTCAATTTAAAATATTTTCCATTAAAATTAGATTACCATGTACAAATACATCCATTCTATAAAAACTTAACACTCTGGTGTCGTTTTTAAAAGGAACGTAAAACACTTTTACATCTTACGATATTAAATTATCTAACATATGAATAATAACACATAACATTATATCAAAATAATGATTTGTGTGTGTTGAACTCGTTTTAACTTAATTTGTTTCATAATATCTAAATATTTTTTTAATAATCATAATTATTTCCTTAAAAAAAGGATAATTGAATTATCTAATCCTATGTCAAAGACCCATTGTCATTCGCCACTAGAATGAAGGTTAAATATTTTGTAGAAAGTAGAATTGAAGAAGAAAGAAAGACTTTTATTTTTGGGGGGGAAAGATCGATGAAGACAGAAGAGTGAGATGGTGCAGGCCAATAAAAAAGGCCAAACATTAGTTTCCTTCCTTTTCTCTCCGATTTGGAGGGATGGCCCAAACAGTATTTTTTTCTTTTCAGTCCCCTCCCTTCCTACTATTCTTTCTTTCGCAAACGGAGGAAAATGCATTGGGAATGCAATTTCCCTCCCAATCCTTTTCCTCCCTCCCTTTCCCCTCCTACAAGAACAGAGGGTTAGGGAAAATTTTAAATTCCTGAACCACAATTTAATTTAGTGATTGACATATCTTATTTACGCAAAATATTTTTGAATTGTCGACCGATCTCATTTGACCACAAGGAAATAACACATATTTTTGCAGTTTTTCAGTGGTTTGTGTTGGAGATGGAGGCCAAGGATATACTGCAAGAGAGGCTGGAAGTCAAGAACAGAATCTGTGGCAGAAAGATTGAAGTCTGGCGCCAAATCAGTGTTCCAATCATAGAGTCTGTCTGTCTTAGTTGATTGCTTTGGTATGATGTTAGTGTAATGGAGTTGGCGGTTAGATAAAATTAGGGGGTGCAAACAATCAATTTATCTTTCCAGTTGCTTTATGCTCTATCCTGTTAAGTGGATGTCCCAAATGGAAGGGAACTTGGAATGATGGAAGGGAACTTGGAATGATGGTAATGTTGGAGAAAAGAAGTTGTAGTTGAAGTCTTCTTCACCTTTTCATGGACAGTGTTCGCATTAAACATAACACCAATATCATGCAAATTTTAGCCAAAGTGTTTATGGGTTTTTTTAATAATGAATTGGGTGTTGATCGCGATGCATGCAGGTTCTAAGTAGCTGGCTAAAATTTTGATTTGAGTGAGTACCCAGAAATTAGCGATTTTTAGTATATTTATCCATCTATTGCAATATTTAATTTGTGGTTGAATCTTGATTTAGGTAAATCCGCAGTGATTACATCTTTCATGTACATTCACCATAGCACAAGAAGTATGAGCAGATTCTTTGAATGATACAGTGGACTTTCTTTGGCAATACATAAACAGACAACAAAATTGTGTGAGTTCGTCAGAGAAGGCGAGCTCTTTGCCAAGCTCTGGAAAAGTGGTCAACGAGGACCTGCCAAGGAAGTACTCCAACCAGCAGAACTCCTTCTTCAGGTACTGGTCGTGTCGAGACGTGTCCCAGCCTTTCTACATGCCTGCCACCACCTTCACCATGTACCCTTCATGCCAGTGTGTTGCCATGACCAATACCTCCACCGCTTTCGCCGCTCCCGCCTCCACCTCCGCCATCCCAATCACCAACGTGGCATCTGTTGCAACAGACGGCACCAACAATTCATCAACAACGTTTTCTTTGGCTAAACCTGCGGTGGCGGTGAAAGTAATGGTGACAGCAGTAGTAGTAGGAATATGCATCCATGTGTGCAGCAACTTCACAGCAACAACCTAAACCTATCCAACCAGTCACATCATGACTTAAAAAAGCAAGGATACAGCTCCTGAGAAACCAGATGAAATGGATAGGGAGAATAACAATGATGCAGGCCATTCCATTAAAAATTATGCAGCTATAGAAGAAACAAGTAGAACAAAAATATGAATAAAAGAGCACCTACCGGCTCGAGAGAGGAAGAAAATTGTGAGAATCCCCTTCAAAGCTAGGACCGGTTTTATAGGAATGAAAAAGGACAACTATTTTGTGGTACAAGCACGTGAAATGGCATTAACGTCAGCAATAATACATGTACTGCAAAACAACAGTGCACAACAACGATGTGACACTCCTTTCATTTAATATTATTAGCAGAATGTATTCCAAAAATTATTAGTAGAATTTATTTTTAAGGAGAACTCTTCTTTCATTTTTGGGTTTATACAACATATTAAACATTACAATGTTTCCGAGAGTTTGTAAATTTAGTTTACAGATGACTTTGTTTGAAACAATGATTGTGAAACGGTATTGAAAGTTATACCACAAAAGTTAGTGGTAAGGTATTTTGTACTAAAATCATGATTGAAACTGTGTTTCAACCATTTTGTACCACTAAAACCGCTTACTATTTGGAGTCCGGTATTTTCAGTCCGACCTTCAGGTATAGTACGATTTCTAACACATTGGTTTAAAGTAATCAATCTACTATTCAACTGCTACAACTTTTCATGTGCCTACAATATATCATAAATATATTCTATTAATTATTAATAGAAAATATTTACCAAGAATATATAATTTTTCAGAGCGTGTGCTATAAGTTCGGAATTGATAGCTAAAATTTCGTGTCAAGAAAAGAATCGTGGATGATGTGTCAATTGCCTAGAATTCAGATAAACAAAAATTATCCAGAGATCAGACATCTGTGCTAAGAATCATATGATAGACTAAGTCAATGATCAATAAACGTTGGTTGAGAGTCACTCCTAATTTTGAGAATCATGAGTTAAGGTATATTGTATAAGATAATAAACTTAAGTATTATGTTTGATAAATCGAGGCATAATGCCTTACATAGAGAGTTTACAAACCTACATATCGGAGATGTCAAGATTAAATAAATGAACGATCATGAGTGGATATGATATATATGTTGTTTATGAAAATTGAAAACTATCAAAATAGTGATTGATGGTTGAGTATTTTCATTGAGAACCGAGTCTATACTCCGTCTATATATGTCTTATAAACCTACATGAAAGTATACTCAAGAGACAATGAATATTTAATTGTAGGATTTTACGATAAAACAAACCATTTTAGTATGACCATCAATAATAAATCTGCTCAGTTTATAATCACTATAATTATTTTGATTATTTGAAATTAAAAAATTATTGTTTGTCATATTTTTCATAAGTTAATTCACATAAGTCAAAGTGGAAGAGAATTGATCAACCATTGACAAAATTAGCAAGACCAAATATGATTTTTATATAAGTTGAAAGCGTAAAGAGATCCAACTAAAGCTTTTCGAGCATATGATTCACTAAACTTGCATTTTAAAATTACATGCATTATTTAAACTATGATTCCGGGCATAATGTACAATTTGGGTACAAGTGATTGATTGTGAAGGTTATTCCATGTGTAGGACAATAAATGTCAATATGACAAATGTTGATGATCCTCTTATCATAATATTTATATGTTATATAATAGTAAAAAATATATATGACATCTATCAGCTAAATATTTGTTAATTAATGGATAACCAAATTCGCAAATGAAAGCCCTTCTCATTTGTAGCTACCTTGCCATTGTTGAATCTACAAATTTGGGAATTAATGACTTCGCGTCAAGGTGAAATTCATGTAATTTGAATCTATGTATTTTGTTGTAGGTTATAAGTCAGGAGTTTCAAAAAAATGGTATTACAATAAAAAAAACATCGGTAATAAAAGTGATGCATATGCACCACATTCTCTAATGAGAGTCAAAGCTGAAACCCAACCACCAATCAATACCAAAATATTGTAAGAGCTCAACGAAGTGGAGCAATGATTAGAGAGGAGGTATATATCAGTTGCAATTTGAAGACTCATTAACAATAAAATGCTAACCCTTTTCAAAGTGAGGAACGAGTGGTGTTATGTTCAATGCGAACACTGTCCATGAAAAGGTGAGGAAGACTTTGACGAGTACCTTGATAAGCTATTGCTATTTTAATCATGATCTGGGTGTTGATCGCGATGCATGCAGGTTCTAATTAGCTGGCTAACATTTTGTTTTGAGTGAGTACCCAGAAATTAGCGATTTTTAGTATATTTATCCATCTATTGCAATATTTAATTTGTGGTTGAATCTTGATTTAGGTAAATCCGCAATGATTACATCTTTCATGTACATTCACCATAGCATAAGAAGTATGAGCGGATTCTTTGAATGATACAGTGGACTTTCTTTGGCAATACATAAACAGACAACAAAATTGTGTGAGTTCGTCGAAGAAGGCGAGCTCTTCGCCAAGCTCTGGAAAAGTGGTCAACGAGCTATGGGTATGGATACCTATTTATTCGAGGGTGTGTACTTCAAAAGTTTAAGTACCAAAATGTAATACACAAAAATTTTAGATATTAAAATGTAATGTTCCATCAATATTTTGAGGACTTATATGCCAAAAAATTAAATTTAGGTTATAAATCTAAAGATCTATTAAGTTTAGGTACCTTACTGTAATTTGCATAGTTAGGCTTAATTCCTTTTATGGTGATGTAATTAAGATGATAATTATTTACTTTTTCTATAGAAAACAGGAAAATATTTAGTGTTAATTGTCCAAAACTGCTAAAAAATTTCGGTTAATTCGTGCTCTAAATAGTAAAACTCGACGGGCGTACAATGTACAACTGACATACGCTAGCCTGAACTATATATATATGCGCACACAAATATACAAAGTATGTACTTATTTGACATGTTTATAGAGACAACTATCTTTTTTTATTCTAATTCTTCGAATACTTCTCTGTATACAATGTTTCTAGTGAGGCCTCGATTTGTGGCGTTAGTGTTTGTCACGGCTATGTGTAATCCTCTGGCAGATCGCACCCGAGATATGGCTATGTATAATTATCCATGGCTGAACACTGGCCTGGTTAGTAGCACGCCTATCTGTTCAAGTGTTTGTCCCTTACTTTTATTTATTGTCATTGCGTAGCACAAACGTATTGGAAAATGTCGGCGTCTGAGTGTGAAAGGCCATCGACGATCGGTGATTTCAAGTACTATTCTTGGTATCGCTACTGGTGTTCCCTCGATAATCAGACCGCATATTACGTTCTCGCCTAGTTTTGTAACCAATATTCGTGTACCATTGCATAATCCATTTGATGGGCTGAGATTGCGAAGTAACATTACTGGGGTGAATGGCTTCAACATTATTTCATGATCTGGTGCTCCATTGAATGACAAACTGTTCAAAAACTCAGGTGGGTACTGTTCTTGAAGGATTGATGTGTTGGGGTTGTCTGATGCTAAGGTGTCCGAGCTGAAATAAGTTCTTTGTTCACCTGGAATTTCATTGAGTAAATATGATTTAATTTCAAATACCATTTGATTGGTTGGAGTCACAATTGCTCTCTCCTTGATGTAAGCAATTGATCCAAATGATGTTGGTAGGTCATGATATACACTGTTTGCGAGCTCAGAGATTGGGTTGTCTGACTCTGGTATTAGTAAGCTATGTGGAATTTGTATCCATTCGTTCTCAGTTGCCTGTTGTACTTTTTGAGAGGGAATAGTCCCGTCCCCTACTGAGAGCACCCATTATGAGAAGGTCATGTCGTTGAAGTGTGTGACTATGTTTGCAGGGTCATTGTTGATGCGCATGTTTGTGGTGAGTCTGAGTAATTTTGTATACTTCCATAGATATGATCTTGTAAGACACGCATTGAGATTAGCTTCTCGTCCCCCTTCGGTAACCACAGGCAGGGTTTGTCTAAAGTCTCCTCCGAGGACTACTGTTTTTCCTCCAAATGGTTTGTATTGTGGTCCAATTGGTAGGACGTTCATTATGTCGCAGAGTGTCCTATCTACTGCTTCATAGGATAGGCGATGTATCATTGGTGCTTCATCCCATATTATTATTGTGCAGGCATGAAGTAGTTCTGCCAATTGAGTTCCCTCTTTAATACCACATGTGGAGTAGTGGTTGACTTCTATAGGTATCTTGAAACTAGAATGTGCAGTAACTCCATCTGGCAAAAGTGTTGCCGCTATTCCTGAAGAGGCGACCACTAATGCAATCTTTCCCTCGCTTCTTATTTTAGACGTGATTGCATTGTATATATAAGTCTTTCATGTGCCTCCATGAACATAAATTAAAAATAGAGTTGATTACGCTTGCGTTGTCGAGTCTATGATTTGCTCATATGCTGTTAGTTGAGCACGGTTAAGTGATGCATGGAGCCTTCTTGCCTGCATCCTTTCATGTTGCAAGTCATAATTAGTGTGTTGTGAGATCAAGTTTTGTTCAATTTGTTGACTGGAAGCCATTGTTGGTGTTGGGAGGTTGAAGTGTGATAGACTTGTCGAGTATTGGTTCAAAATATTTTGCAAACTGTGCAATACTTCGTTAAAGAGCCCTTCTCTTGGGGGTTGTTGTTGTGGATTCTCATACAGCTGTTGGAGTCGGTGAGAAAAGTCGTCAGACATTGCTTCCCACCATCGATTTAGTAAGTCCAATGGGTTGAAAATTTGACAAAATATTAGCAAAGATATAAAAATGTTCCTGACCAAATTTGGCTGGCCCTATCTACTGACTTCTGCCATAGCTGCATTCTATTCATCATCGGTGGAGAGAAGACCCATTAATTGACATGATTCTTTATAGTTGGCACAAACTCGACCATTTATGGTGCGTAAATGGTCAAAATCAAGGGCTCCTTTAACTTTCCCCAAGTCCATCCTTAGGTAAAATACGTCTCCAGTGCTTGGAGGAACATATGTTATACGACCAACTGCAAAGCCTTCTTTTCTAGGGGTCCAAGTGGGAACATTTTCAAGCCATACATATTGGGTGGGCGTCTGAACATAGGTGAGTTTTCTTGCTGTTGAAGATCTTCGGTTGAGTGAAAACCATTGCGTTAGCATTGTTTCTCCGCCATTGGGACGATTGACAATTTCGTCTAGCAGTTGATCGGCTTTGTAAGTGATACTATGTTCTCCTGGCAAATGAACGCATAAGCGAACTACACTTGGTCTTCTCTCGTGAATTGGGTATTCAAATAATCGCCAAACAGCTTCATATGATGATAAGGATCTACAGTCAAGATATTGTGCAATCTCGTCCACTGGTTGTTGTTCCATTATGCTAGTGGATGGTTGTTCTTGCTTAGTTTGACGGTCGGCGATGATGATCTGTCGATCTGATCCTTTTGTTACGTATTTGAAGAGATATTTTATCAGTCGTCCTTTGTGGCATATTTCAATATTGATATGCACTTGATATTTGACTAATAAATCTCTATTGAATGGTACCACTGACCTGTTGTCCAAAAGTTGACCTGATTTTTCCACCGTGATGCCTGTGTTTCGCCGTTGATAGATGGCGTAACCATTCTCGTCATAAGTGGTTTCGGAAGAAAAAGCTTTTGGAAAGTATTTCTTGCATTTCCCTTCATTCATGCAAGGTGATGCTGGATTGGAGCCTCCACATGGACCGTGAATCATAAACTGAGAAACAGCATTGTATCCAACTGGATCAATGGATGGATGCTATACTTTTTGGTTTATCGTCATCATGTAGCCACAGAAGTATGTGAACGTATGGGAGGCCTCTCTTTTGGTATTCCACTGTATACATAACTGCAATATAATCATTAAACAGGTTAGTTTGATAATTATATTTCATGTATATACTTCCAATGTCATAGCCTCTTTTATTGGTAAAAGTGCACTAACCTGCTAGCGTCCGACCGAAGTAGTGTTCTTTAGTGATGTCGTGTATCAAACTGTCTAGCTTCATTTTAAACACACATGCAACAATCATTGGTTTGTATTCACTTTGAGTCCCGACATCGTCTTTGAAAGCATTTGCTATTTCAGGCCATTGTGCATTGCAAGTAAATGTGATGAATAAGTCTGGGTTACCATAATGTTGACAAATCGGCATGGCGTCAAGGTATAACTTTTTCATATATCTTGGGCTGCCTGCACATTTTTAGCGTTAGATATTTTCTTATTGTACGTAAATAAATGAGAAGTATTTATGAATTCAAAATAGTTAACTTGGAGTCGAACCTGTGTGCGTAGATGGGAGGATTTTTCTTCCCATGTCTGAAGCAGATACATCGCCTCGATTGAATGCATCATAGAGACCTTTATATATCTCAGAACGTAACTCATCTTGATGGTTTCGTAAGTAAGTGAGTCGATTCTACTCAACTGTTGAAATTGCATCAATGCAATAATGTTGTAAAGCCTTTCCAGAGCATATTAGAGTTTTCCCTTCATTGGCTCTATATTGAAGTCGAAAAAAATAATACTCACGTTGTGTGATATATCGACGTTTGATTCTTTTCGGTGCGTGTGTAAAGTCATATTCTATTGTTGTAAGACCATCTTCTATACTGTCGATGATAATGTCACGATCATTGAGATCGGGTGCAAAATCACCAGGTATCAGACCTGCTAGGTCGGTGTCAGTGGGTAATTCGTATCTATGATCCTTTTTAACTCGGGTGCCAGCTATGCGCAGTCGTAGTTGTTGGTTTCCAGGCTGGCCAAGTGCTGTTCTGATATGGCGAAAACTTTGCACCAAACAATTGTGTTGATCAAGCATTTCTTGAAGTCCTTGTATGATATGTGGCCGCAATTGGTGATTGTCGGAGGAGAAATTAGCTAATCGGTTTGTGACTTCCGAAGCTGGATCAAGTACATATAGTTGAGCATATTTCGGCCGCTCGCCTGCTGGTGGAAGTAATGACCCCATATAGTGGTAGTTTTCACCACATAGGATCGAAGAGTAAGGACCTCTGGAATTCAGCAAACGGGGATCTAGTTTTGTGCCAAATGATGTGAATGAAAAAGATGGATTATATGATCGAATTTCTTGTCTGAAATGGTTTGATTCCTCTCCCCCGTGTATATCTAATAAAGTGTCCAAGAATAATGGAGTTGGTTCGCTAACATTACCAGCGAACAACTGCTGAATAATTATTCTGCCGACGTAGATCAAAGTAGTTCGCTTAATTTTCTAGTGAACCACATGGTTCGCTAGAATAGGCTGCGAACCACTACCAATAATGTTTTGTGCTTTTCCCCGACATGTCTCAGCGCGGGATGCAGGGATAAAACTGCTAGTGGAAGTGGATCGCTGGACTAAGCAGCGAACCAGTCTTCAGTGAACCAAAATAAATGCCGAGAACCATTTCTTTGTTCATTCCACTCCTCTCTTCATTCTGTCAAAAAAAAAACAACAAAAGAACAACACATTTTTAGCAAAGAAGAAGAAGGTGACATTGAAAGGTATGGTTGTTTATGTTAGTTGTAACATCCGTTATATCATACTTCGAATATAGATTAGTGTTTTGCTTTATACTTGGTACATATATTTAGGTTTAGTTGTTATTAGCCCTTGACTGTAGATTAGTGTTTTGGTTTAATACTGGGTTGATATATTTAAGTTAGTTGTATTGATTGTTATTAGCCTTTGAATGTAGGTTAAGTATGTTTTGTTGAATGTAACATGGGTTAAATTAGCCTTTGAATGTAAATGAATTATGGATTAGTGTTTGAAAATAATATTTGGCTATTAATTCATATTTATGCTTCGAATTGTATGTAATTTTTGGTATTGTAAAATGCAGAAATGGGAAGAAATTTTAGAAAGTTCTACCTATTGTTTCGATGGAATGGTCCAAGATTTTAGAATAGTGTTGATTATGAAGGTGGTGAGGCAAGCACTGTCCGGATTGAGAGCAGATTTGGTTGGCATGATATCTTTAATATTTGCGAGGGACGATGTTGTATAGGTGGTCATCAAAGAGTATGCAAGATGGCATATCGGATGCCGGTTTACGACGGATATGCAATGCTGTACGAAGAATCTATCTTGTCTGATGATGATGGAATTAATATGCTGGATTTCGTACATGAAAACAGATTTCGAGTTGTCGAGGTATATATCGAACGGAAGAGGTAGGCGAATATGGTGGCGGTGCTAATACCGAACATGGTGAAGGTTCTGTTGGAGTTGGAGGTTCAGGTGGCTACGGAGGTTCGGATGACGTACCATGGCCAAGAGATGAAGCTAATGTTGCACCTGGTACAACGGTTGAAGATGATGGACAAGAATGGGCAGCATGGGGTGAAGAATGGGTCAACATAGGATCATCCGCACAAGGATCAGTTAGGAATGATGATCATTGTAGGGATAAGGCAACTCCTCCCCCCCCCCCCCCCCCACACAAGTGAGGAAACTGACATGGAAGATTTGGCGTCTGTGAGTAGTGAAGATGATGAAGGTGATGATGATGATGTCGATGAGGGGGTATTCGAGCCTCCCATACCTCACTACACGATGGTGCCACAACATCCTCTCTATGCTCACAACGACGATTCAGACTACCATCCTGTACCCATCTGGAGTCCTAATGCAGGTTTTGTGGTTGGGCAAACATTTGGAGGAAAGCCAAATGTTATGGATGCGTTGAAAGAATATGCAATGCAAAAGAGCTTCCAATATCGTGCTCACAAATCGGTCACTAAACAAATTCATGTCCGATGCGAGAACTATGGAGACGGGTGCATGTGGCAAGTTCGGGCTGCATTTGTGATGAGGCAGGGGGCTTGGCTTATTCGCAAGGCCGACAACATCCATACTTGCAGTTCGTCAATTATTTCTCTTGATCACAGACAGTTGAATGCAAGAAAAGTTGCACAACGATGTTGAAACATATTACTCACCCAGTCGTCGAAAGTGGAGTGGAATCAATCAACTGGCATACCGTCAAATGACGCCTGCAATCCTTCCCTCACCAGTCCCACGTGCTCTTTGATGCCGAAAATTGGATTCTAATTAAAGCCCTACTAGCATTGGCGGCTTAAGTGGAAAACAGTACATAGTATTTTGATATAAGATTTCCATTCTTCCAAGTTTCAACAGTAACATATTGTTCCATGTCCAAAATATGGAAGAAACAGGTGTGGCACTTTGCATGACCACCATTGTTGGTCCTCAGGGGACCGCAATGCGTGCATCATCACCACTCTGTGAGCATACGGATCCCAATTAACCTACAAAGAAAATGACGTTCTATATGAATAGAAATTTAATTACTCTATGAAAAAAAATTAAATTACTCTATGAAAAAAAATTCAGCTACTCTATGGAAATTATGTTCAATTACTTTATGAAAATAAATTCAATTACTATATGAATAGAAATTCAATTACTCTATGAAAGTAATTTAAACTAATCTATGAAAAAAAATAAACTACTCTATGGAAATTATGTTCAACTACTATATGAATAAGGCAGTTGCAGAAGGTAAAATCCCCTATCACCCTCTATGCAAACAGCTTGGGCTCACGCAACTGTGCTTCGCTGATGACCTCTTAATATTCTCAGAGGGTTCAGGGCAGGCTTTATATGGTGTTAGGAGAATTCTTGATGCTTTCTATCAGCTTTCTGGGTTGCAATGTAATCCGGACAAGTGTGAAGTGTTTTTTTGGTGGTTATGCTCATCAGTTTAAAGCTAATGCTCTGCAACTTTCTGGTTTCCGAGAGGGACAGTTGCCTGTTCGTTATTTAGGCTTGCCACTAATCTCTGGCAAGTTGTCCAAGGCTGAATGTGATGTGCTGATAGATAAATTAACTCGTCGGATTAGAGGGTGGAGAGCTCAGAAGCTGTCTTATGCAGGTAAGATCCAATTGGTAGATTCGGTTTTATATGCTTTAGTGCATTACTGGATGTCCATTTTTATTCTCCCTAAGAGGGTGCTGAAGGCTGTACAGAAGATCTGTTCTAATTTTCTTTGGCATGGAGATGGAGAAGGTAGAGCTAAGGTTGCATGGGAATTGATTGCCCTGCCTAAAAGAGAAGGAGGCCTTGGCCTGAAGGACTTAAGTGTCTGGAATGTTGCTTGTTTAGCCAGGCTTATATGGCTGTTATTGATTCAAGGGGGAAGCTTCTGGGTGGCTTGGTGTAACAGATATAGACTAAGAGGGCTCTGTATTTGGGATGACATATCTGCTAGCTCTGGATCTTGGGTGTGGAAACAACTACTCAAAACCAGACCTTGGATCCAATTCAGGATGTTCCTTGAAGAAGATGGCAGTGTCTCTTGGATGGGGAAAGCAATGAAGGTCTTTTCTGTTTCTCTTGTCTGGGATGCTATTCGGATTAAAAAGGCAGAGGTGCCTTGGTGGAGAATACTTTGGGGTCGTTTTGTGTTGCCACGTAATAGATTTATTGTTTGGCTGATAATTTTGGACAGGATTGCCACTCGAGATAAGCTTAAATCCTGGGGTGTGACAGCTGATGATACATGTCCTCTGTGTTCATCCGTTGTTGAGTCCAGACAGCATTTATTTTGTGACTGTTCTTACACTCTAGCTTTTGTTGCTGCTCTTCTTGGACAGCCTGTTTCTCTCCCTCAGACCTGGACTGGCATGCTTGCGCGTATGAGTGAGAAGGCTGGGAGAGGATCTAGAGCTGGCTTGGTTGACTGTTCAGTGTGGTGTTGGTGCTTGAGTTTTATTTGGAAAGAGCGTTGTCGACGTTGTTTTGGTGGCTGCTCCTCTTCCCCTGAAAACCTTGCAGAGATGTTGCGGCGTGAGGTCTGTCTTTATGGGGTTGGTAATACTGAGTTTCAGCAGGAGATTAGCAAGATTCCAGCTTACAGCAAGTTACAATAGCTATCTTTCCTCTGTTGTTCATTCTGTTCTTTTGATTAAGTTGTTCTCTGTATGAACTTTGGGCGCTTTGCCTTTGTTTTTTTTAGACTTCTTGCACTTTGCAAAGAAGTTTGAGCTTAATAGAATCTGCTAATTACCGGGAAAAATTTTTTTATGTTCAACTACTTATTGAAATTGAAATAACCTAGTTCAATTAATCTATATATTGGACTAAATAAGGTGAATTACTCTACGAATTGGATTTGGAAGGTTACCTCATTGAACTCTAGATTGTCAAGATGCATGCGATATCCGACAAGAGAGTGTTCAGGACGGTGGTCTCTTGTCGAAGCTCCTGTCCACCTAGCACCATATGGTGCTTGCCTTAGTTCATGATCGTGGGCCCAATTATTGGCGGGGCAAAATGGCGCAAAGCTTGGAAGATGCTCGCAAGCCCACAGTTGGACGATGAACATTGCGCCACCCGCTTGCTTTGTATTTGGGTCAGTACACTTGCACAGCTCTGCGTACAACGTTGCCAGACAAGCCGATCCCCAACTCTTTCGTCCCATGTCGTCCCAATCTCCCAATAGCAGCGGAAGCCACATGCAATACAAATACCTATTGGACTAGTTCAATTAATCTATATATTGTAATAATACATACTAATTATATTGAATGAACTAGAAAATATAAAAGGTAATTATATCATGAAATAGTAATACTAAATTCTAATTTGTACGAAATATATATAATAATTGCTAATTATATTGTACGAAATAGATATAATAACTGATAATTATAAATATAAATGATAAATGCTAATTATAATGTATGCATATGAACTGATAAATACTAATTACCAGGTCTGCCGCCCAAACACTTTGCGATCGATGAAAAGGTTTGTCTTCCAACAAATCTGGATTTCTCGGACCAGGATGAATATAAATTATCGGATCGTAAATCTCCGCACCCAACTTTTATGGCAAAAAAAAATAGTCAGAATGTGAATGAAGAGTTTAAGGGGTCGTTTGCTTCAAGGATTTGGTACATGGATTTGGTACCAAAAAACCAACTATCAAGGATTTAGGTACAATCCGTTGTTTGCTTGCACCTTTTTTGGAGACCAAATCCGTGGGGCCCACGGATTTTAAGGGTCCAAATCCGTGGACCCCACGGACTTATAAATCCCACATGTTGATATGGGATTTGGAATATGGCATAAATCCTTGATGAGATTTTACCCATATACCCTCATGCACTTTTAATATTCCAAGGTTGCCCTCAAATTTAACTATTATACATTATAATTAACAATAAATGAATAATATAAACGTTCAATTAATGTGCAAACACGAGTTAGATTTTTTATATCATTTCTTGTGTTCTAGTTTTCTTTGACTTTTTCATGGAACGTGTAATTCTTTGTTCTCCCGATTCTAATATATATGTTGTTATATGTCACTTTTGAAAAGGAGGACAAAGAATTGGTAATTGATTATGTTATGTTAAAATTTTTATTATTATTGTCCATGTGGCAACATTATGCTTATTAGTATGTATTGTCCTTATTTTGTGTACATATCATAAACATGTCAAACATATAGAAAATGATAGTAAGGTAATTTTGAAGTTTTGTCCTTGTTTTGTTTACATATCATAAACATGTCAAACATATAGAAAAGGGCAGTAATGTAATTTTTTATTTTAAGTAGTAAATCCCACACCTTTAAATCCATGATAAAAACATCCCAACAAACAAATGATTGTTACAAATCCATGATGCCTCAAATCCTTGATAAATCCTTGGGTTTTTAAATTACAAAACCCTCATTTTTAAATCCATGAAGCAAACGACCCCTAAATGCAACAATCATAGCACTATAAATTCAAATTGGAACAGATAAAAAAACATACCCTATTAGCTTCTTGCTCCATTTGGTGTGCAAAAATCGGACAGAAGTTGGTTAAAAATATTTGTAGGTAGAGTAACCGCTAAATAAAATTACTTCTGTTACAGGAAGATCAGCATACGCCGCAACCTCGGAGCATTTTCCTTTCCTTTAGTGGTGGAAATGAGAGGGAGAAGAGAAGGTGGAGTGGTGTGGTGTGGTTTGGGATGCAGGAAGGGGGGTATATATAGTTGTTCTGGATCAGAAGTGGTTCACTAGGCTAGGGAGTGGACCGCACGATTGAGCCGCTGAGACGTGATTCAACGGTTGCTCACCCGCCAGCTCAGCGATCCATGCACTCCCCTTGGCGCCAATCGTTGGGGTTCGCTAGGCGACCGAGCGATGCCCTCCACGTGTTGTGCATCGCGCGATTCGGCTGTGATCCGCGCCAATTTATTTTGGCCAACCACAGCGAGCCACGTGCCTCGCAACAGTTAAAGGCGTACTACACGTGGTTCGCTACACAAAGCAACAAACAGCTTCAAACTTGGGCATTTTGGGAATTTTTTTTAAAGTGTGGTATTATGGGAATTGTTTTTTGAAACTTAGGTAATTAAGGATTTTTTCCGGCAAGAGACGGGGGCAGCGTCGAATTCCAACTCTTTGTCGCCTGTGTGGTGGTCGGATATTTGAATGCTCCAATTCATCGGGTGGTTGATGACGTTTCCGCGCGCGAGGCATCTGTAAGCAATTGAGGGACCTGCATATCCTAAATATAATTAAAGCTATAAGTTGGTTACTGTTGCACAAGAGCTTTGCTAACTTGTGTTGTAGGTTATTTTAGCTTGGGTCACAATCATTTATTTGCAGGTTTCAACATGGGCTATATGCTTTTGACGATTGGGCTTCGTTTTTCAACATGGGCTATATGCTTTTGACGATTGGGCTTCGTTTTTCAACATGGGCTATCTGCTTTTGATGATTGGGCTTCGTTTTCCACCGTCTGGGAAGCTAGCTGACTCTGGCCAGTCTCCAACCTATATCACGATTTCCGTTGAGCCCTCAAACTTTCCTCCCGTCCCGATTCGCCGATTCTTTTTTCTTGTTCATGTTCTTTTCTTCGCTCATTCGATTGCTTTACTAGCTTCTCTGTCGAGCTCCAGTGATTCTCAATCAGAATTTTGTTCAGCCACATGCAAGGCAATTTGAAGCTCTTTTGGATTTTAATTCTTTTGCTCTTATGTGATTGATTTGAATTCTTGATCGATGGAGAAGTGCTAGATGCCTAGACAATATTCATATCCTCACCACCACTATAGAGAATAACTCTCCAACCTGCATAAAACCATTCCAAACAAACTATTAGATAACACTAAGTTGAAAATCCAAAGCTTTCTAGATCTAGGGGTTCGAAAAATGGATAAGGAAAAGCTTCACACCTCTACCCATTCGAAATGCAACAGCCGCCGTTACATCTCCCGACTCCCGAACCCAATGAAAAAAAATTAAAAGGCACACACTATTCCTATCCATCACACCATGGAACACCGAATCGAAATGCAGTAGGAGAGGTTGCATCCAGATGAGCCATACTGAAAACCAGACCGAGACCACAACAAGAGAACACTCCTTCTGAGTGCTTGCATGCCATAAGATTTATCCAAGAACAGATCTGACTGAATTGACAACATGCATTATGCATGCCATGGCCGGGAGTCCCACTTGAGGATTTTCTTCCCCTTTCTTCTTTGATTCAATTAAAAACCCAGGAAAAAGGATAAGACTCATACCAATTCTTGCAATTTCAATGGACGGATGAGGATGTAAGGGGACGAACGACAGGGACTTAAAGCTCCAGTTTCAGATTCATTGTCTGCTCCCGTGAGCGGAACTGAAGCAGCGGAAAACATGCAGTGGAATTGGATTAAAGGGAGTAGTTTGGGCGAGGAAGATCAAACGATAGCTCTCTTTCAGTTTCTTCTTTTGTTTTCTAGAGACGATTTTCTCCACGTGACGAATGATATGGAATGGAGATGGATGGATGGATAGATCGATAGAGAGGGACTGCGTTTGTTTCACCAGCAGAAAAAAAAAGAAATCTAGACGGAGAGGGACGCAAAGAGTGTGGAATAAAAACATATGAAGTTTGCCCTAATTAATCTGATAGACACAAAAGGGGATAAAATATATATACCATAAAAAAGGGATAAAACCTATAATAAGTTAATGGGCTAACCTACTTTAAACGGGCTTGCAAACAACAGGCCAAAAACCCTCCCCAATCCACCGCAGCGTAGCGCGTCTAAATCCCCTAGTATATTATGATAATAGCAAGGTCAAAGAAAATATATAGGGGAATCCCACCACAAGAAAACAAAGGACCCGGAGGGTTTGCGCTCCGAGAAATTAGGAAGGGAAAGCTCGAGCTGCTAGGGTTACGCGTTTTCACTCGCCTTCATGGCGGCGGTGTCGGAACCGCCGGCCGGAGGGGGAAGCAACTCTGCTGATTTCCTCTCAGGCCAAAGACGACCTCCATAGTCCTCGTCCCCCCAACCCGAAGGGTGACAGGGAAGCACAACAAACAAACAAAAACTATAGCCGACCATGGTTGATGGTTTCTCCGTTGGAAGTCCTAACGACATAAACATGGAATCTGCCGCCAAAGATCCGAGATCGCCTCTGACTCAGAGCCCCAAAGCCTCGGCATGGATCCATGGAATGGGAGCAGCACGCCGTTTGTTTGGAAATTCCGCGAAGACTGACGAGTGGTATGTTGCCGACTCCGATTCGCAGGATGTAGCGACCGACATGAGAGAGGATGGCCGTGAAGCTGAACAAGACGAAGAAGACGACCCGTTGTGCCCGCCGATTCCATTCTCCACAGTGGAAGAGCGACAATACTGTCGCCCGTGGAGATCAGCTCTTGTAGTTAAGGTACTGGGACGGTCAACGTCGTATACCGCCATCTCCAAACGTTTGAACTCGATCTGGGCTAAGGCTGGTGGTATTCAGGTGACGTCAGCAAAGAAGGGCTACTTTCTAGTACGGTTCACAAGTGGTATCGACTACGAACGTGCACTAACACGGGGTACTTGGATGATGGGAGAGAATTACTTGACGATGCATATATGGGATAGACACTTCAACCCATATGAACACGAAATCTCATCGACTCTAGTTTGGGCACGCCTTCTAGAGATTCCGATACACTTTTTTCATCCTGAGGGTGTTATGAAAATTGGACGTCGAATCGGGAAGCCGATCAGGGTTGACCAGGCAACCCCTGCAGGTGCTCGAAGTGATTATGCTAGGGTGTGTGTTCAGGTAGACCTCACCAAGCCGCTCATGTCGCAATTTCGGATTCACGGGAAAAAGTATTTCATACAATATTAGGGACTCGAGCGGATCTGCCTACAGTGTGGAAGATATGCAACCTACAGCTCTTGTCAGTGCTCTAAGCCACTTGAACCCATGGAGGATGAGACGGTCGTCGCTCCCAAAGAAACAGAAGCACCGCAACCGAAGAAAATTTACGGTGAGTGGATGATTGCAAAGCGCAAACCACGCAATGGAAAACCTGCCGCACCCAATCCATCACGTGGTGCTCCGTCACCTCCTACGAAACAAGGAGCTCCGGTTGAGTATAATACCTCGGGATCATGATTCCAAGCACTCCATACCGACAATGACGAAGGGACAATGAATGAGGATCAAGAGGAGTCTCCACAAGCTGTGATTCAAGAAAACCAGATTCCGGTCCAGAGCCGGGGGAAGGGGATACCTAAGCAAGGACACGATGGGCCGGCGAAAGCCACAAGTCTGACTCCAACAGAGGTGCATGAAACATAGAAGCAGGCCAGGGAAGATCAAGCTCGCAAAAACCCCCAGATGACGCACAATTCAATTGATAGAGCGGCTCTGGGAAATCATAAAAAGAGCAATCAAACCACCCCCCTACTGAAGACTACGGAGATGAATACCACCATGCACATGCAGGTCACACCGCCAATTTCAAATTCGGTTGACCCCCTGCATAGCAAGCCGAATAGCATGCAGTCAGCGCACGTTCTGGGGAGGCCTCCAGATGACTCGCCAAGTTCCCCAAGCCCATTGGGGGGTGGAGTGAGTCCAACTGAGGAACAAATGTGTGATGTTGACGGAGCTACTCCGTCTGGGAATTAATTCAGGGAGTTGCTCTTTACTCTATCTTTTTTATGGATTTTAATATACTAATCAGGCAAGACACAAGGGCAAAGTATCTCAAAAGCATAAATATTAAATTTTGTCAACAACCATGCCTGTAGATAGTTTTATTTGTATTTGAATCCATTTTACTTGCATCTAGCCTAATCCATCTCGAATATAAAAAATAATGACCCTCCACAATATTCCCAATTTCAAACTATAAGTTTGACCTATCCTGGGCATCGAATTCTATCTCCGGAAAATAGCAATAACAGGTAACGGTGGAGGAAATAAGAATGTACCCCCATTTTTAAGTTTTTTTTTTCTTTGTCGATGTATGATTTGTCAATATGTAACAGTAATAATGGATAAATGTTCCATAGTTGTTGAAATCTTAATTGCAAACATACTTAGCTTCTTAATATGGCAAGGACATTTATGCGTTTCTGTAATAATTATTGTTGCATGGATATGGCATCAAATCCCAACATTGTATCTCAATTTTAATTAAGACAACTCATGCTCATTCATTAGTTTTCCAGTTCTACTAAACATAAAATTAAACAGATGTTTTCATTGCATCCCATATAAGTTTTCTGCTCAAACCCATGGAACAAATTAATCATAATGAAATTAACCATCAAAAGAATTACCAACCTATGAAACTAGAGTAACTAATCATCTTTATTTGAAAAATTAACATGACCCCTATAAATTTATTAGCAATATAATGGTGGATTCACATCTCCCAAACTAGTAACTGAGAGACACCATTATAAACCGTCATTAGACCTTTAAGTCTCTTTTGATCCTGCAAATACAAAAGAATCTGATAAATGGGTTCTCCTAGTTCATCATCTGTCATTATCACATGTGTACTCTTCTCAACTTTCGTTATCCTAAATCTTCCATATCAAATACAAGCCAGAAAGCTATCACCATTACTAACAAACCCTCCAGTAAAAATATTCCAAGAGTATGACGAGAGGAGCAGCATGCTTGACCAAGCACAAAAATATGGAAGTTCTTTCCATGCCTTGGCTAAAGATGCCATAAATGTCGACTGCATTGTTCCTGAAATCCATACTTGGGAACATGATTTTTATGCCATTGGGAATGCGGCAATTTTGGGGGCATTTGGATCAATGTATATCTAAATTTATATACAACTTGTCTAAATTGCATGTTGTAACCTAAGTTCTATTTGCAAGTAAAATAATTTGAATTAGCATGAAAGTTGTGTTCGAAAATTAGAAAAGACACGTATGATCCATTTTTGTAAAGGACGAGTATTTTTTATTTTCATAAAGTATCAAGAAGTTTACGGAACTACATTCGCATAAATTCTAATTCTAATCACGTACACTAATTTCAAAATGTAATTATATATATGAATAGAGTAATATGTTTGTTTAGTTTTGTACGATCACACTTTTAACGAGATTTTTCCAGAAATAGCACTGTTTAAAAAAAAAAATCCAAAAATAGCACCCAACCCCGAAAAATTCCAAAAATAGCACCATTTTTTTTAAACCGCAACCCGGAGGTGCGTTTTTCGATGAAAACGCCACCCGAGGGCGCGTTTTTCGATGAAAACCGCACTGGTAGGGAGCGGTTTTGCAAACCGCACCCCCAGGGTGCGATCTGCCTTTTTTTTTTTTTTTTTTTTGCAAACCGCACCCCCAGGGTGCGATCTGCTTTTTTTTTTTTTTTTTTTTGAAAAATCCTAACTTAGGTGGAAACTTCAAACAAACGTATCTTTATGTTCGGGTATCCGATCGCCGCGATTTTTTTTTTGATTCCGCATAACTTTTTGAGATCTTGCAAGCCGAAGACTGCCAAAGGTGGTTTGGTCTCGCCTTCGAACCAAAAAATGTCATTTGCTACCCCGAACGAGCATTTTTTCGATTTCGTCAAACTTTGAACGACCATAACTTTGTGCTCCACAATCCGAAAATCATGATTTTTTTTTGATTTTGCATAACTTTTTGAGGACTAAATTTTTTATCATAGACATAATTTCGGAATGTACTTGGATTCCTAAAAAGAAAGGTAAACTTATTCCCAAAACCCCGTATATCCAAAATAATTCATTTTTTGAAAATTCTCTCCTAGAAAAAATTGTAGTCCTCAAAAAGTTATGCAAAATCAAAAAAAAGTTCATGATTTTCGGATTGTGGAGCACAAAGTTATGGTCGTTCAAAGTTTGACGAAATCGAAAAAAGGCTCGTTCAGGGTAGCAAACGACGTTTTTTCGGGACGAAGGCGGGACCAAACCGCCTTTGGCATTTTGCGGCTTGCAAGATCTCGAAAAATTATGCGGAATCAAAAAAAAATTCGCGACGATCGGATACCCGAACATAAAGATACGTTCGTTTGAAGTTTCCACCTAAGTTAGGATTTTTCAAAAAAAAAAAAAAAAAACAGATCGCACCCTGGGGGTGCGGTTTGCAAAAAAAAAAAAAAAAAAAGGCAGATCGCACCTTGGGGGTGCGGTTTGCAAAACCGCTCCCTACCAGTGCGGTTTGCATCGAAAAACGCGCCCTCGGGTGGCGTTTTCATCGAAAAACGCACCTCCGGGTTGCGGTTTTACAAAAATGGTGCTATTTTTGGAATTTTTCGGAGTTGGGTGCTATTTTTGGAATTTTTTTTTTAAACAGTGCTATTTCTGGAAAAATCTCCACTTTTAACCTTCGTTATTACATTAGAATCCGACCAGTTCATTGTATGGTGAAAACTAATGATGATGATGTTCATCAAAGGGATGGATTCACATTACAATCCCGTTGTTGAGTTTTAATTTATTATGTGTCCTTGTATCTGTTTTTTCTTCTTTCTTTAGGTAATGCATTGGCATTTTAAGTCAATAAATCAACAATGACGCACAAACAAATGGCTTGCATGAAGGAAAAACTTAAAAGGAATGAAAAAATAGAAGTGTTTGTTGTACCAAAACAAGATGGTGGTAGCTCTCTACTTTTCCATTATAATTTTCGTAGTTTTGTTTTTCGAAAATTATAATAAATAAACCCACTAGTTTTTAATTTTAAGCATGTCACTTTTAAAGACAAAGTTTCTCCCTAATTTAATTTTCTATTTCAAAGTAGAATACTATGGTAGAACCATAAATCACGTGAAACTTTAAAAAGGATTCAACATAGGGTTTCGATGAATAGAAATTGATTCATAATAAGGTGTAAGCTGAGAAGGAGGTTACGTTCGACGGCGTTTGACGAATATTTATAATGATAACTTGATAAAAGTGGTCTTTTATGGCATTGGCCAAACCTATGTCTCCTTCTTTCATATTTGTTCTGTGACTACGCAAACTCGTGCAAAGGTTAAGCATAATAATCATGCAGAGAGGGATGTATCGAACAAGAAAGAAGCGAGCATGAAAAAATCTCACTTGGCTTCCTAGATGTTTGGTCTCTCATACACGCTCTCCGACATATATCGCTAAAGGAGACGGTGGTTGACTTCTTCTAGCTTGTATATAATTTTTCCATGAAATGAAGAGTCAAACTAGTAAAATGCATCCCACATTCTCACTTATCATCATAGGTTATCATGCATCCAACTTGCACTATTTATGTATCAAAGTCAAGAATTTGCCAAATTCCAAAATAAAACAAAAGAGTTGCCACTATGATCATGAAATGTTTTTAGCTTTGTTTTCAACATTAAAAATAGGTATCCATAAATTACACTCATACACACTACAAATGGAAATGAGAGAGAATTTAGAAATGAGTTACCAATATATGAGAAATAAATAAATAAGTATTAAGAGTGGAATCTCATTATAATATCTCGGAGGAAATGCAAGAACAAAAAGAGTCACAAGAACTAAATGATACTATGAGGGTACGTGCATATCACGTTCATTAGAATCACCCTAACTCATTAGTCTACAATAATTAAAATAAAGCTAAGAAAATTTAGAGAACCAACAGAGAAAATGATAACGAATATCAAGACACAAGAGCAAATGATCTCATAAGCATAAATATTAAATTTGATCAACAGCCATGCCTGTAGATAGTTTTATTTGTATTCGAATCCATTTTACTTGCATCTAGCCCAATCCATCTCGAATATAAAAAATAATGACACTCCACAATATTCCCAATTTCAAACTATCAGTTTGACCTTATCCTGGGCACGAATTCTATCTCCGAAAAAATAGATATAACAAGTAATGGTGGAGGAAATAAGAATGTACCCCCATTTTTATGTTTTTTTTTCTGTGCCGATGTATGATCTGTCAATATGTAACAGCAATAATGGATAATTGTTCCATAGTTGTTGAAATCTTAATTGCAACCATACTTAGCTTCTTAATATGGCAAGGACATTTATGCGTTTCTGTAATAATTATGGTTGCAGGGATATGACAGCAAATCCCAACATTGTATCTCAATTTTAGTTAAAGACAATTCATGCTCATTCATTAGTTTTCCAGTTCTACAAAACATAAAATTTACAGATGTTTTCATTGCATCTCATATAAGTTTTCTGCTCATACCCATGGAACAAATTAATCATAATGAAGTTAACAATCAAAATCATTACCAACCTATTAAACTAGAGTAACTAATCATCTTTATTTGAAAAATTAACATGATCCCTATAAATTTATTAGCAACATAATGATGGATTCACATCTCCCAAACTAGTAATTGAGAGACACAATTATAACCCGTCATTAGACCTTTAAGTCTCTTTTGATCCTGCAAATACAAAAGAATCTGATAAATGGGTTCTCCTAGTTCATCATCTGTCATTATCACATGTGTACTCTTCTCAACTTTCGTTATCCTGAATCTTCCATATCAAATACAAGCCAGAAAACTATCACCATTACTAACAAATCATCCAGTAAAAATATTCCAAGAATATGACGAGAGGAGCAGCATGCTTGACCAAGCACTAAAATATAGAAGTACTTTCCATTCCTTGGCTAAAGATGACATAAATGTCGACTGCATTGTTCCTGAAATCCATACTTGGGAACATAATTTTTATGCCATTGGGAATGCGGCAATGTTGGGGGCATTTGGATCGATGTATATCTAAATTTATATACAACTTGTGTCAATTGCATGTTGTAACCTAAGTTCTATTTGCAAGTAAAATAATTTGAATTAGCATGAAAGTTGTGTTCGAAAAGTAGAAAAGACACGTATGATCCATTTTTGTAAAGGACGAGTATTTTTTATTTTCATAAAGTATCAAGAAGTTTACGGAACTACATTCGCACAAATTCTAATTGTAATCACGTACATTAAGTTCAAAATGTAATTATATATATGAATAGAGTAATATGTTTGCTTAGTTTTGTACGATCACACTTTTAACCTTCGTTATTACATTAGAATCCGACCAGTTCATTGTATGGTGAAAACTAATTATGATGATGTTCATCAAAGGGATGGATTCACTTTACAATCCCGTTGTTGAGTTTTAATTTATTATGTGTCCTTGTATCTGTTTTTTCTTCTTTCTTTAGGTAATGCATTGGCATTTTAAGTCAGTAAATCAACAATACAAACAAGCAAATGGCTTGCATGAAGGAAAAACTTAAAAAGAATGAAAAAATAGAATTGTTTGGGGTACCAAAACAAGATGGTGGTTAGCTCTCTACTTTTTCATTATACTTTTCGTAATTTTGTTTTTCGAAAATTATAATAAATAAACTCACTGGTTTTTACTTTTAAGCATGTCACTTTTAAAGACAAAGTTTCTCCCTAATTTAATTTTCTATTTCAAAGTAGAATACTATGGTAGAACCATAAATCACGTGAAACTTTAAAAAGAATTCAACATAGGGTTTCAAGGAATAGAAATTGATTCATAATAAGGTGTAAGCTGAGAAGGAGGTTAGGTTCGACGGCGTTTGACGAATGGATATATTGATAACTTGATAAAAGTGGTCTTTTATGGCATTGGCCAAACTATGTCTCCTTCTTTCATATTTGTTCTGTGACTACTCAAGCTCGTGCAAAGGTTAAGCATAATAGTCATGCAGAGAGGGATGTATCGAAAAGAAAGAAGCGAGCATGAAAAAATCTCACTTGGCTTCCTAGATGCTTGGTCTTTCATACACGCTCTTTGACATATATCGCTAAAGGAGATGGTGGTTGACTTCTTCTAGCTTGTATATAATTTTTCCATGAAATGAAGAGTCAAACTAGTAAAATGCATCCCACATTCTCACTCATCGTCATAGGTATAGGTGTCAATCGGGCGGGTTCGGGCGGGTTTGGGCTGGGTTCAATTGGGTTCGGGTTCAAACGGGTTGCGGGTTAGTCGGGTTGCGGGTTCATCGGGTTCGGGTTCAATCGGGTTGCGGGCAAATCGGATTGCGGGTTCATCGGGTTTGGGTCGGGCAGGTTGCGGGCGGATCAGGTTTCGGGTTGTTCGGGCCAGCGCATCAAGTAACTTAACTCATTACTCATTACCAACTTACACATTTTATTACTCTAATTTAAAATATTTTCTCAACTTTTTAACCAATTTATTTCTACCTCGTATATATATACTTTATTTTTTAAAAAAAAAAACTAGTCAAAATGTTAAATCAATTTATATGACTTGCAAACTTGTTATGTAATTAATTATTATTGGTAAAGGATTATAGCTACTAGTAATGGTGATATCAATATTTGCAACCAAAAGACAACATTAATTGTTTATTTGATATTTTAGTATTAATTCATTAGTAATTGGATTAAAGTATCTCGTTTAGTATAACCATGCAAATCTGGTATTTGGTGTGGTATTTGGCAAAAGGATAGTGATAAAAGGAGTTATTTCAAAATAACTCATTGCCCAAATATCTTCATTAAATTGTTGCCAAACGAGTTATTTGTAAAATTGTTCGAATTATCCTAAAAATTGAACCATTAAAGATTAGCTATCAAATTTAGTAAAATTATTGTTACTTCAATCATAACTTACTCAATAGCATATATCCTATACACTTAGCCTTACCCTCAATCAACAATATATTATTAAGTTAGTATATGTTGTTGATTTGTCAACAGCAAATCCCTGAATACTGACATGGAAGAGTACTTAGCAAAAATTCAGAGTTAGTTAATGGGAATGGGTTGGATTCTTTGGCCATCAATTGGGAACTAGGATTTGATCCAGGTGAGATCATATCAGACCTCCTGGTTAAGGTTGGAAGATTCTTTTATCCTGTGGATTTTGTTTTCTTGGACATCAATGAAGACGCATAAGTTCCCTTTATTCTAGGTAGGCCTTTCCTAGCCAACATCAAGCCTCTCATAAATGTGCATGATGTAACCCTGACTTTGAGAGATGTCGAGGAGCAAATAATATTTTCCATTGCTAATAATATGAATGTTATCTCCCCTGTGCATGCTTTATCTCACCAGGTACACGAGGCTGTCGTGTATCCTTCTGTGTCTTCCGTTTTGCAGGACTTTGCACCCCCTCCTCCTCCACCGCCACCGCTTTCTCAGTTACCAAAAGAGCAGATTAAGGAGGAGTGGCGGCCGAAACTGCAGGTAGCTAAGCCTTCTCAAAAGAAATCCGAAGACCACTATGAGTTTGTCCCGCCTCCTGAGCCACGACCGCCCTAGCCATTCGAGTATTCACTCGCTTGCATCCTGCCGGATGGCTAGGTCAAGTTGACAAGTGCTGGTGGTCACACCTGTCATGTGCATGGCCACCATCTGAAGCTGTACCTCAAGAGCGATGTGGATCCGCTCTTGAAGGCACATGTTCCTACACCACTCTGAGCTTCCACCCTCTGCGTCCAGCTCAAGACGTAAAAGAAGCCCTTGTGGAGAGGCAACCCCTCCAAGGTTTGTTTTCCTTTCGTTTGTTTTTGGTTTGTCCACTTGGAACTATGGTTTCTATCACCCATATGTTTTGATGACTCTAGCTCTGCTGACTGGTCCCATTTCCATTCCCCCGGGAGTTCGTTTTCCCGGTAACATCGTTTCCCGTTATCTTTCCCTCTGCTCCATTGAGGGCAATGTCGTACTTAAGTGTGGGGGGTTGTTTATCTATCTTTGACTGCTAGATGAGTTTGTGTGCTTGGAGCCTATTCCACTGTCCAATTTGATGAATTGAGGGCTCCAAGTACTGTTCCCTGCAATATCCTGCTCAGTATGCTTTGAATTGATAGTCTTTATGGTGATATGCAACCTAGGGAGGTAGTGTAGCACTATGGAGGATGTTGATGCATTTAAGAAGTCTCCTTTTCTTCTTCATATTGTGTTGGTTTATTATGTGAATTAGTGATTTTAAGACCCTTGAATTGTGCGGTATTGTGGACTCTCTACCTGTCATGGAATCCTGTATCATGTTTTGAAAAAAAGGTGCTCTAAATTGTGCTTTTAAAATAACGTCTCCCGTGCAAAAAGGGTGAAAGTGTGTAAGGGGAGACGTGAATTTGTTCCCAATTTCCACCTACTACCTCCAGCCCCCTTACATTTCTTTCCCCAGCACGAGGCTCAAGACATCTGCTCCGGCATGGCCGGTAAGAGCTGCTCCTGGCATGGCCAGTAAGAGCTGGTCTTCCTCAAAACCTTTAATAGGTGGGAGCCCTGTTTTCTGGAAATAACAGGTTGGGACCCAAAAAAAAAAGAAGGGTTCCAACCATCTTCAAGAAGAAAATAGAGCACCTTAAAAAAAAAGTGAGTCCATGATCTTTCTGTATTTGAGAGTCCCTTTGTCCACGATTCATTTTTCCTCTGATCACTATTTGTCATGACGCCGAATCGAAACTAGAGTTCTCGCCGAAGAATCTAGGAGGTGTCTTGTTCGTCGGTTGACCTCGTAAGTTGCTAAATGATCTAGAAAATCCTCTGCCGACGATCGGGGTTGCATGTTGCTATAGAGGTCTGGAGAGATGCATTGGTTTGAGTCAAGCAAACGGTTAAGTGTGGGGGAATTTGATGGCTTGATATATACACATGTTTTGTCCACCATTCCTCTACCGTTTGAGTATCATCTGTCGTGTTTTAGGCCAATTTCATGCTAGGTTGTTCGTGTTTGTGTTATTTCAGGTCCTAGTACGTGAAGGAAGGTTCGGGCACGAGTTCGGGGTCGATTGGACAAAGTTGGAACGATTGACAGAAAGCTGGGAAACCACACGACCAAACCTAAAAACGACACGGCCGTGTGACGTTGCCGTGTGGAACCCCTTTGCGCGGGCTAACCACACTGGACGTGTAAATGGTCCATTGTGGCCGTGTGGAAATCCCAGAGAGCTCACATGGGCAGGCCGAGATTTTACACGGCCGTGCGGTTTTGGCCGTGTAGCGTGCATTAAGGCACATAAGTGAAACGCGGCGTTTAATACCTCCACACGGGCAGCTGGAAAATTCTATACGACCGTGTGGCCTGGCCGTGCAGTCGGGAAATTCTGGGTTTTAACCCAATTTTGGGTCTTTTGAAGGGGAATCGATTTTTCGATCTAGAAACAGAGTCCTAGAGAGAGAAAGTGCGAAGAACACACCCTATAGGTGATTTTGGAGCTGGGTTTCATCAATCAAGCTTGGATTTCATCCTTGGAGTGAAGATTATCATCCCAGAACAGATTCTTCCCATCATGATGAGTATGACTGCTTTGTATTCTATTTCTCTCTCTCTCTCTCTCTCTCTCTCTCTCTCTCTATATATATATATATATATATATATATATATATATATGGAGTAGAACCCTCTCTCACTTGTGTATGAAGAACCCTAGTTCCATGTGTTAGGGATATCGATTGTAATGACGTTTGGATTGTGATACTGCTTGATTATAATTGATTGAAGTGTTTTGATTGAGTCAATTGAAGCCTGATCATCTTTTATTGATTTTTGCTTCAACCTGAGATAGATAGAATCTGATTAGGTTGTTAAAGCTTCTTCAATCGGTAGTAGTGAATCGATTATACGAGAGTTAGTCGATTCATTGCTTTTTACTGGAATCCAATTCCAGTAGTGGAGTTTTGTGTTAATTGCCTCAGCGTTCTATCCCGGTGAAGACTAGTCGTCTGCCGGGTATTCTGTCTGAGAGGGCTTGGTCAGCTTAAGAGATTCCAAACAATTGTCGGATCTTCCGCAGTTTAATCAATAGTAAATCAGCTAAAGGTAATTACAACTTTGTCCTAACTAAGGAGCTAGGGGGACTCATTCTCGAGTGAATCTTCCCCTGCTTAAGAACTTCGAATCATTTCCTGCTTTCTTACTGCTTTTGCTTAAAATTATATTCACTCAACTTAGTCTGTTAGATAATAGATAATCACGGAGTAGGCAGTAGATCTAGGCCCCGGGTTGATAAATAGAACTTGCACTATTCTGCATTTTCGGACTGCGATTACACTTGGTCGCAGTTTGGTGTTGTGTTTTAGCGTGTCAGGTGACCGGAAGCATCTCGGCCTTGCTGGAAATAGGATTCATGTTAAATGATATCTGTCTTGATTCGGTTGTACAAGGATAGGGACATAAAAAATCTCCTTCTGAAGAACCTGGTGTCGTAAGTTGGATTTGGAACAAAATATTGTTGCATAAAGCGTTGGTGTGCTTCTACCCTATTACGAAACACTGATTTGTGTGATTGTGAACGATGATGAGATGTGGGTGTTTGTTGTTGGCACAGGAAGGATCCTTCCACCACCATCATTTATTGACGTTCACGGTTAAGTTGGCACTCATACTCCCATTGCCTATCTTAGCTTCTCTATTAGGGGAACTCATGATGCAGAAAGAGCTTGATGGAAATATGGAATGTAGAGAGAAGTATGAAATTGTGAGAATGAAGAAAGTTGAATGGTTGGAATGAATAGAATGACAAATTTTAGCCACCATTTATAGAAACACGAAAAGATTCATTCAGCCACAATATGGCTAAAGGCGATGGAAGATTCATTCATTTATAGAATGACAAGTGAGGAAACTGACATGGAAGATTTGGCGTCTGTGAGTAGTGAAGATGATGAAGGTGATGATGATGATGTCGATGAGGGGGTATTCGAGCCTCCCACACCTCACTACACGATGGTGCCACAACATCCTCTCTATGCTCACAACGACGATTCAGACTACCATCCTGTACCCATCTGGAGTCCTAATGCAATGTACAATCATTCTTAATACGGTTCAAGTTATATGATCCTAAAACATCTATTAATCAATATGATATAGCACAATGTTTTCGAAATCATTAGTTTCTAACTCTGATACATCTACTAAGTAATACTTAACTAACATAATAACGCGGGGAATCCCCGCATTGACTGGGTATGGGTAAAACCCGCAAAAAGTTTGATGGGTATGAGGCGGGTATGGTTTTCGCCTCCCCCGCCCCATACCCGCCCTAACATGAATATTTCTTCACATATAAAAATACATGAATAAAATTGAAACCTATCAATGAAAGTGATGGTAACTTAAGACAATATATAGTAGAAATGCAATTGAGTGGTCACCCAAACCAAATCTAATTCATTTACGTCAATTCTCCCTTCATTCTTTCACTTTACTTTCTTGTTAAAAAGATAATTATGTTAGTTAAGTATTACTTAGTAGATGTATCAGAGTTAGAAACTAATAATTTCGAAAACATTGTGCTCTATCATATTGATTAATAGATGTTTAGGATCATATAACTTTAACCATATTAAGAATGATTCTATCTTTGTTAGCTTAATAATATAGTAGGTCTGTTTAGTGTTTTTTTTTGTCAAAAGATATCATGTATTGATCGAAAAATAGACAGTTAAACCCTGGAAACCAGCCAGGTCTGGAAATCAAAGAAGCGACTCATAGTCGGATACAAAGAGAGGGCTTTCCTAGCTACCAAATGAGCTACCCTATTGTTCTCCCGACCTACAAAACGCACACTAAAACCAGGCTGAGTACGAAAATAATGCATAATCTCTTCCAGAACCGCACCCAACCGGCTGTCTCTTGTGTCGGCTTGATTAATTTTGTCAATAATCACCTTGGCATCGCCCTCAAATCGGACCTCCGACAAACCTTTCTCCAAACACCAAATAATAGCTTCCCTAAGCACAAGCAATTCCACCACTCCAGGATCATCCATTTGAGTAAACTGGACCCCTCTAGCCAGAAGGAGTGTCCGCATTGGGTCAAGAAGAACCATCCCACCAGCCGAGTGTGACCCACCCTTAGTAGCTCCATCCCACATGCAAACCAAAGGGGAATCACTCACTTGTGCTGTAGAGTGTATTGTCGGGTTTTGAGTCCTAGGCCCCTGGTCCGTTGGTAGACCCATCCATTCCTCATATTGTTGGTTAAACTGTCTCATGAGCGCCGGGATCCCAAATTGTTTGCCTTCAAAGACTACCCAATTCCGAGACCGCCAGATCCTCCAAAGGATGGCAACAACAGCCATCGCCAACGACGGTTGATGGATCAAACCCAACAGGCGTTTGAGAAACAAAGGAAAAGTCTGCCTAGGCAAACCCTCCCCCAAGTAGTCCAGCTCAGAATAATCCCAGAGGCCCCGCGCAACCGGACAATAGAGGAACAGGTGTTCCATTGTCTCCTGGCCATCCCAACAAACTGGACACCGAGGTAACACCTGGACCTGTTTCTCAATAAGCGCCTCCGTAGTCGGCAGAGCCCGATTCAGAATTTGCCAAACAAAAACCTTCAATTTTGGAGGGATCTTCGCCTCCCAAACTCTTATCCAACTCGGCTCATCCATCCAGCTAACCGAGGATCGCCACCCACCCCTCCTCCTGTCCAAATCGACAGCCAAATGATAGGCCGACTTAACCGAGAAGACCCCGTCGGCCGTATAATGCCAGATAAGCTTATCAGGCACGTCCCACCGTGGGAGAGGAATAGCTTTAATAACCTTACAGGTAGGCGGATCGAACCATTGGCTGAGTTTCTCATCGGACCACCTCCCTCCCCCCTCACAAATAACCTCTGCCACCAAGGGATTAGCCCCCTCATGCAAAATCCGCGGATTATAACTTGGGGGATCAAGTTGGTACCTAGGAATCCAGTTAGAATGAAGGAGGGAGACCGATTGGCCATTACCAGCCTGCCATCGCAAACCCCTCTCCAATAACTGACGCCCATGAAGGATACTTTGCCACCCCCAAGAGGGACGAGACCTAGCGGTCACAGTCAGGAAAGACCCTTGAGGGAAATACTTGCCTTTATAGACCTGGGCAATAAGTGATTTAGGTTCATTGAGAATACGCCAGCCTATCTTAGCCAACAGATCTTGGTTGAAATGTTCAAACTGGCGAAATCCCATCCCCCCATCATGCTTACTCCTGCACATGTTACGCCAGGAAACCCATCTAATTTTGGGATTACCGCCCTCAGCACCCCACCAAAAACGGGCCACATGCTTATCTAAAAGACGACACAGAGCCAGGGGAAGACGGAAACAGGACATAACATGAAGGGGAAGAGCCAACGCTATGGATTTGATCAATGTTTCCTTAGCGGCCCACGACAAAGTCCTTTGCTTCCACCCCTGAAGGCGTTCTAGGAGTTTTTCCTCCAAATATCTGAAAGTAGCCATTTTGGACCGAGCGACCAGCGTTGGAAGCCCCAGATATTTATCATGGACCCCCACCGCTCCAACCCCTAGGATCGTGGCCAAGAACTCCTGATCTGGCGTGGAAATACTCTTGCTAAAACACACCGCCGACTTCTCCAAATTGACGCGCTGTCCACTCAGTTCCTCATATTCATTCAACACCTCCATCAAATTCTCGCACTCCTGCAGAGAACCTCGCAAAAATAAATAAGAATCATCCGCGAAGAATAGATGCGAGACTCTTGGAGCACGAGGAGCTACTTTCATCCCCCTCTAATTTTTTCTCCGTAATCGCCTTTTGAAGGAGGGCTGCAAACCCCTCCGTGCAGAGTACAAACAAGAGAGGGGAGAGCGGATCCCTCTGGCGAAGGCCCCTAGAGGCAGTGAAATAACCCGAGGGTGCACCATTCATCAGAACCGAAAAAGAGGAGGATCGAAGACATTCATGTATCCATCCTCGCCAGACAGAACTAAAACCCATCTTACTCAAAACTGCAAGAAGTAAGGGCCATTCGACTCTATCATAGGCTTTTTCCATGTCAACCTTCAGAGCCATGTACCCCTTTTTCCCTTGATTTTTAATTTTCAGATAATGCATTAGTTCATGTCCTATAAGGATGTTATCAATAATCTGCCGGTCTCTAATAAAGCCATTTTGGCCCTCCGAAACGATCTGAGGGAGCATGCTAGCTAGCCGTTCAGCCATGATTTTGGTAATCACTTTGTAAACAAACTGGCAGAGGCTGATCGGACGCAATTGCCTAATCGTTTCCACCGAATCCACTTTAGGGATCAAAGTGAGCCAGGTATGGTTAAAACTCTGCAGCATCCGACTCGAAGTAAAGAAAGAAATTACTGCTTCAACCACCGAAGTGCCCACAATATCCCAGAAAACTTTAAAGAACTTCCCTGTGAAACCATCCGATCCCGGGGCCTGTTTCGATCCCATGGAAAAGATCGTACTCCGAACCTCATTAGGCAAAACCTCCGCCGTCAACTGCGCATTCATTTGCGGAGTAACACTCTGGGAAATCGGCATATCCGCCACCCTTTCCGCCATGTTAGTAACCTGAGTTTCCGACGTAAACAAGGATTGGTAAAAATTAGTGGCAATAGTAGCCTTCCCGGTTTCCTCAGTGACCCATTCACCCTCCTCATTACGAAGCCCGGAAACGAAATTCCTCTTCCGCCGAGCCTTGGTGACTGTATGAAAGTAGGCTGAATTTTGATCTCCTTTTTTTAACCATTTAACCCTGGATTTTTGTTGCCAGAAAACCTCCTCAGCTTCCCACTGGCGAGAGAGCTCCGTCTCCAAGGACCTAATCTCATCCCAATCCACCGGATGAATCGACTTTATCCTCTCAATCTCGGCCTGGAGCGTCTTGATATTACGCAGGGAATTAGTTGTGCCCGCCCTGCTCCAGTCATATAGCAGATGACGGAGTTTCTTTAGGCGCTCCTACAGTCGAAACATAGGGGTGCCTTGGATCTCCTCTTGCCAGACATAGTTGACCATAGCCCTAACCTCCGGATTATCCGCCCAGCGGGCATCAAACCGGAAAAGGGGTCGACTAGTACGGACATAAGGCTTATCAGCAATGAGCAGGGCACGATGGTCTGATCCCTGATCTGTGAAATGTTTGACTAGAGTCTCCGGGTATGAATCAATCCAGGATTGAGAGCAAAGCGCTCTATCCAGACGTGCATGAATGCAAGCATCACCCATGCGCTTATTTGTCCAAGTGAATTGATCTCCTTGGTAACCAGGGTCATGGAGACCCATATCATGAATATATTCACGGAGACTAAAAGCTTGGGCAGCATTCCACGCCCGTCCCCCATCCTTCTCATTCTCATTAAGAGTAGCATTGAAATCGCCTACAACCACATAAGGGTGATTGATATTCTCACAAACAGTCCGCAATTGAGCCAACTGGGTAGCTCGAATAGCAATATTACAGCTAAGATAAACAAAAACCACAACATAAGAAAAATCATCTTCATTAATTTGCAAACAAACATAGAAATTTGAATGACATAACACCGAAGTGTCAACTCCGGGGGCCCAAGCAACTACTAAACCACCCGATGCATCGACTGCATCAACAAAAAAACAATGAGAAAAAGCAAAGCCTAGACCCCGCATACGGCGGGACACTACACGCCGGCTCGATCGTGTCTCCGAGAAAAACACGAGATCCGGTTTATTGGAATGAACAAGCCCTACAGCAGTTTGGAAAGTGAGAGACGGCCCAATTCCTCTCACATTCCAGGCGAGAAGCCTCATTTATCCTCCTGGGGCCACTCAAGGCTGGCTTCCTCCACCTTATCCAGATCATCCAACAATTCCACAAACTGCTTCTTTGGGGTAGGGGGTTACCCACATCCCCCTCCAAATCATCCAGCACGCGTTTCCGGTTCTCCATGATGGGGTCCATCAAATTAGACCCATACTCATCCAGCCTTGGGCTTCCTCCCTTGCCCACACCATCCTCCTCTCTTGCAATAACTAACCCAGCTTCAAAAGCTTCCACCACTTGGTGGATACGCCCTTTTATGATATGGCGAGTTTTCAAAGTATCCTCAGCTGGCAACCGTCGCTTGATCTCAAAAGAGTGATGATCCTCAGCCTGATCATCATCAGAATCACTGCCATGATGTTGATCAAAGTCAACAGGCTCCTCCAAAGTAGCAACAAACTCCTTCTCCTCCAAGTCAAGCAGAGCACCAATAGGAGTAGGGCCCTCCTCTTTGGGGGGCGAATTTATAGGGCAGTTTGCTCCACTCTTTCGAAGACGCGGGCGAGCCCGGGGTTTCAAGACAGGGTCCTCCCTCGGACCTGCAGGAGCACGATGCTTCATAGAGGGATTAGACCCATCGCCAGTAGGGGGGCCAAAACACAATGTAGCTTTGAATGCCCTACTCGACCACAGTGGTAGCAGAAGGTTGGTAAATACTCATACTTGAGATTTACCCAGAAGCTTCCAATCTCTTCACTGATCGCCATGAATTGAGAGCGCAATGGTTTGGCAAAATCAATGAGAGCAAGCACTTTCACAAAGCGTTCATCAGTGTCTTTGGAAGAGAAGACGTCAGCCTCCAACACTTGACCAATGATCCCAGCTGCCACTTTCCGGCCAAACTTCTTCGTGCAACAGTCGTCTTTTACGTTCCATAGCTGAACACGAAATAGAGCAATGGCCAAGTCGTCAAAAATAGGCCTTGTGATAGAGGGTGTCCAGGACCGCAGGTGGAGAATCCTATCCTTAACAATCCATGGAGATCTTTTTAGGAGCCAAACCCTCATCTCATCATTTGGGAGAATAATTTCAAATAGGCCAAATTTAGTGGCCGAAACCCGAATGTTTCCTTGCACCCGCCATGTCTCAAGCAAGCCCTCCCTTAACTCACTCGGGGTGAGTGTTTTCCGGAAATAGTCTTCTCAAGAGAGTCCTTGAAGTGCGAAATTTCACCGATTGAACCTCATCGAGTGAGAATTGAACCACTCGATCCTCCGTTATACGAGCCATAGTATTCACCTGCCACAAGGGGGAAGATAAGCTTTTAGATTCAATGGGGTTATCCATACTTGGACTAATAAAACAACATAATGAAAAAGGGACAATCGGTACAGTCACAACTAAATTTGTAAATGAGAAACGTGGGCCGTTAATGCCAATTCCAAAGCCTGGTAAAGAGCCAACCGGGCTGGTCTCCACCAAACCCTCAGCTTGGAATAGTGGGCTGCCCCTGGCAGGCCACAGACCCGGCCAACCCAGGCCTGCATCCTGTCTCCCTCGGACATCAATCGGAGCAGTGCCCAGTCCCGCCGAAGCCAGGGACTCACTCGACCTGGGCGGAGTAACGGCCGGCACCGCCCAAACCATGGACTTACTCGCTCTGGAGCGGGCTACCGCCGAGGCGGATGAGAGGAGGCTCCTCGAGTTAAAGTTCGGCCGGTGTATCTGGTCAATCGCCGAGCCAGAGGGGAGGATCTTCTTCGAATTAAGAAAGGGCGAGAGAAAGTGGGCAAAGAACCCAGTACCTAGATGCTGAGTCGGAGCGTAAATTAGCTGCTGGGGAGTTCCTTGTCTAGCTTCGTCAGAAATCCCAAGGCACCGTGAGTTACACCGAAGTGTTGGAGCGGTGGGAGGAATCAATTTAGGGTGCGTTTGGATACAATGATTTAGATTTGGTATTTGTGATTTGGATTTCCAAATACCAAATCATGTGTTTGGATATTAATTACATTTGGTATTTGGATTGTGTCAAATTCATGGAATGATTTTCAAATACATGTCTAGTGTATTTTTTGTCAACTTCAAATACATTTCAACAACTAGTGATTTGAAATACCTCCTAACAAAAAATTGGACCTATTTGTAAAATATGAAAAGTTTAGGTACTATAGTATGAGGAAAAACATATAAAGGTACCAAAATATAATTTTATCATCAAAATTTCAGGACCTTTTTGTAAAATTTTAAAATTTTAGGTACTAAATTGTAAGAAAAAATAAATTTGGGTACCAAACTGTAATTTACCAAAATTTGTAGTAAGTGACCAAAAATTTAAAAATTCAAATTGAAAATCGTAAAATACAAAATACAAACAAATTACAAATGAGTATTCAAACAAAGAATTTGAATTACATATATTTTAAATGCTAATATTTCAAAGGTTTAATACATTTGTATAGCCATAACTTTCGCGGTTTTGACAATAATAGCCACTTTTTGAAAAATACACTAGAATAGCCATGCTTTTGAAACTAGGTTGACAACTTTAGCAATTTCTGTTACAAAGTTTAACGACGTTAGAAATGCCGTCAGTTAAATGGATGTTAATCTGATGTGGATGCCACCTAGACGACACATCAGCTCCAACTAGACTCGTTATGCCACGTAGATGCCACCTCTTATTTTGAAAAAAATATAATAAACTCCAAATAATTTCAAAAAATGAAGTATTATTTCAATAATTTTCTATTTCTATTTTTCTTTAATCCTTCCTTCTCGACGGGAGTCCCGACGACCTCGGCGTCGGCGGTGGCTGGACCCAATTCTGCAATTGCAAGCACAAAATCGACTGACAAAATTAGCTCTTTTAATTGTCTCTCATCTCCAACAAAGCGAACACCATATCAAGAACCTTCCTTACCTTGCCTAGATTAGCTTGTCCAATGACGAGAAAAATCCAAATGCCAAAATCCACCTCTGACGATAAGAATGCCCACTGAACTCATCACCAATAAATCCACCTCCGACGACTAATTCAACCCACTTCAAACAGCATAGAAACCCTACAATTTCGAATCTCACATTCTATCATGCAAGAAAGCAAAAATTGAAAAAGTACCGATTTTGACGCAGATTCGATAAGGGGTAGCGGCGGGTCGGAGGTCTACGACGATCTCATCAATTTCTCCGGTGAGCTCTGGAGTTCTCGGTGAAGGAGATTGGAAAAGGCGGTGCCAGATTTTGAGCTTTGGCGGTGGTTGGGGTTTCACAATCGACGCTGCGGAGTGGCTCTCGTTCTCTCTGATCTGTTTCACTCTGAGCCGAATGACGAACAGAGGAGAATGGTGGATGAAGCGGCAATGACGATTGGACGGCTCAAGTGCACCAAGTGGGATCCCCGTCGGCCGTCATCGTCTCCTTTGTCGAACGCGGCGTCGGCGACCTTACCGGCAACTCATCGCTCGAGTTAGTCGCGGACTGTCCGAGGAATCAGGTGCTGGTCACTCTCGGACTCTTCCTTCCCTTCTTCCTTCTTTTCCCACTAGGGTTTCTGGGATTCAAATTAATTTGGGAGTTCAGATCTGAAGGAGGAAGAAGGAGGGGGATTTGGATTTTCTAATGAAACTTTGAGTGGGCAGCGGGACAAAGGATTGGAAAAAGGAAGACAATGCTTGATCCCGCTCCTTCTCGTTCTTCGAGTTACCCAATGATGCCGGCGGAGAGGAACTTTCAATCCCGCTGCTACTCGTGCAAAGGAAACCCAAATTCTTCTTCAACCTCGTCTACTGAGCAAGTAAGCAGGTCTGGATCGATGATTGCTTGGCATCCACATGAAAATTGGGATTAAACAGAGAAATCAGAGGGAGGATGAAGGAAAAGAGGTGGAGGGAATGGTGGCGGAGCTTGGGTATGGAGATGGCGGTGCGAAGCTTCGTGAAAAGGGGGAAGATGATGAGTCTTTATTTTTTTTATTTTTATTTATTTATTGTTTTCTAATTAATTGTAATATAAAGGATATTTTCACGTGGCAAAGCTTTTGAGAAAAATTTGCCACCTCATAAAAAATCGTTAGTCCAGTCAGCGCCTATCTTAATGCCGTTAAAGTTATGGACGGAATGGCTATTCTAGTGTATTTTTCAAAAAGTGGCTATTATTGTCAAAACCGCGAAAATTATGGCTATACAAGTGTATTAAACCTATTTCAAATACATTCATTTCAAATGTTAATATTTCAAATACCTTACATTTAAAATACACTTATCCAAACGCACCCTTATAGAATTTAGAATTCAAGTTCCCCAGTAAGAGGGAAACTCCCCGGATCCGATTTTCAGTTAGAGAAGGAATTGGTTTTGGATTAGGAGATTTGGGGATGGACTTCGATCTGTTTTCCCAAGATCGGATCCGGTACGCGCTTAAATCGCTCAGCTCAGCCAAAAAATCTCCCGAAGAAAGATCGTTAGCCGCCATACGCGACTGCGTCCCCACTCGCCAGCGTTTATCATCGGCGCCGCCTCTCCGGCCGACCAATTCCGAACCAACTACACTGGTGATGGGGCTTATGAAATTTAATCTCTCTTTGATACTGCCTTTCAAGAGACAGCAATTACCATCCCCGAGGGGATCAACCTGACCAATCAAGTCACAAGAATTTGCCTTTGATTCAACACTGTAACAGGGTACTCTACTCTCGGTTTTCACCTCTCGCGTCACGAGAACAGTCCCCCCCCCCCCCCCCCCCCCCCCCTAAGGGCACAAAAACACTGAATCGATTATTGAGTCGATTGTTGATAATCGCACCTTCAATTGGAAGCCAAGAAGGCTTAATTTTGCTCTCCGCGACCGAGGATGCTTCAGAGTCCTCATTATCCAATTCAGACGAGTGCGGAAGCCGGAATCGCCATTGAACCCGTGGCCCGATCTGAGGTCTTTTAGAAGGGTGTGCTTCCTCAGTTTTCATCTCGGCCAAGGCCGAACTAATCAATCGTTTTTTCAGGCGGAGCACTTTTGCTCGACGCCATGCCATCCCATTCGAGGCCCTATTTGGACAGGGCTTCGCAGATTCCAGGAGATTTCCTTCTCCCCTGTTGATGAACCCGTCTTCTTTAAGCCCAGGCGCCCGAGGAAGATTCCTGTGCAGAGGAGACGACGATGGGAACCAGTGATTCTGGTTTTGCAGACTGGTCTCGAAGAAGGCAACAACTGCCCTTGAAAGCCACCGGCCGACGACCGAACAGAAAAGCAGGAGAGAGGAGAGAGCTCCTCGAATTTTTTTTATAACACCCTTATTAGTAACTTTATAATTGAAAATTTACACGTATTAGTATTTTGTGACCCGTTATAGTATTTTGTATTATGTGACCTGTTATAGTATTTTGTTAGTATTCTTAGTCTAAATTAATATTTTGTTAACATTTTTGTTAATAATATTGACTTGACAATATGATACTTATTGAGAAGAGATATATGACGGTCAACGTCCAATTTAATTCTTTTTTGAAAATATTGGCTAATAAATAATATTTATCTAAACCCAAGTAGACCCATTAATTATGGGTAGGGTATGGATGACGTATATATGAGTTTGGAAGTTTGTAGATGGGTTTGGGTAGGGTATGAATATTTATTTTCATAATCTAAATTTTTATGAGTTGGGTATGGATACCATTTATTCGAGGGTGTTTTAATTATACATACAAAAATTAGAACTATTTGTAGAACTTCAAATATTTAGGTACTAAAATGTAATACAAAAAAACTTTAGGTACTAAAATGTAATATTCCGTCAATATTTGGCCACTTATGTGCAAAAAAAATTAGGTAATAAATCTAAAAATCTATTAAGTTTAGGTACCGAACTGTAATTTGCATAACTGAGGCTTGATTTCTTTTATGGTGATGTATTTAAGATGATAATTATTTATTTTTCGATAGAAAATATAAAACTATTTATTTGATATGTATAATAGTTGAACATTCCATGTATATTTTTTGAAAATTCTAGCCCAGGTGGAAAAGAAAAACTCAAGAGAAAAGCAAAAAGAATACAAACTGGAACTCACTTAAATTTTCACGCCTTCAAATTCCATAGTGAAAAATGACGACTTTCTAATAAGTAATCATCATATATATTTATTTTTAATTGGACTCGACAATTATACATAGAATGTTTGGCTAGTTATCTACATATATCAAATAAATAGTTTCCATTGTTGTATTAAAAAGTAAATAATTATAATCATAAATATATCACATAAAAAAGAATTAATCATCAAGTATGCAAATTAAAGTTCGCTATCTAAACTTAATAGATATTTAGATTTATAACATCAAATTATTTGTTTGGCATATAAGTCCTTAAAATATTGTTGGAACATTATATTTTAGTACCTAAAGTTTTTATGTATTACATTTTGGTACCTAAATTTTTGAATTTCTACAAATAGATCTTATTTTGTATGTGTAATTAATACACTTTCAAATAAATGTGTATCCATACCAAACTCATACACATTTAGATTATGAAAGTAAATATTCACACCCTACCTAAAGCCATCTACAAACTTCCAAACCCATTTATACGTCACCCATACCCTACCCTTAATCAATGGGTCTACTTGGGTTTAGGTGAATATCATTTATTAGCCAATATTTTCAAATTTTTTTAAATTGGATGTTGACCGCCATATATCTCTTCTTAGTCAATATCATAATGTCAAGTCAATATTACTAACAAAAATGCTAACAAACAATCAATTTTAGACTAATAATACTAACAAAACACCATAATGAGTCACTTCACTAACTTATTGCTACTGTGAAGCGTTTCCTAGTGCCACAAAGCTAATAATTTGGTGGGCTCGAGGCTGTGACCTGTGAGCCTGATTTTACTTTTGTGTTTGTTATTTAACATGGTTGTTCATTTGAGAATAGTTAGTGAAGGGAGAAATGCCAAGGGATAATCTGTACCTCTAAAATGAGATATTGATGGATGTAAGGATTGGCATTAGAGTGCACCAACCGTCCAAGATTTTTGAAAAGACAAGTGTGTCATTTTATACAAATAAAATAATAAACAAAAATAAATACATAAAAGTCTAATTCATATTTCATTGTTTTTCTTAGCAAGCAACAATTTGAATATTATGAGAGGTATTTGAAATATATTTATTGTTTATTTTGCCATTCAAGTATTAGTCCATGCATACAACTTAGCAATCATTGATAAATTGATCACTAATATAATTTCAAAATGTAATTTCTTTTATCAACTTCGCAGTTAAAAAATCATCCTACTTGCTATTACAATAGATATATCCATTACAACTTTTAAATGTATGTAAAATGTGTCAATTAGAGACGAAGTGAGAAAGAGCTAGAGAAAGAAAGAGCGGGAAAATCAGTTGGATCGTCGCGTCGGCCATCGCCGTTGCGGCGGAGCTTGATTCTCTTGAGATTTCTTCTCTTCTCCCTCTCCATCGCCATGGCTGGTGATTGTTCCTGGGCAGATCTGTTCGGTATCGCAGAGAAGAATCGACTCGTCTATATTGAGCCGGAAATCTTGGATGGCGGGTTGAGGATTCCTGCAGAGCTTGAGGAAGAGGGAATTGCGCGGTGGAGGAACTGTCTGGTAGGGCAGTTTCTTGCTTCTTCCCCTCACGTCAGGCAGGTACAAGCATGGGCTAATAGGCTGTGGGGGAAGAATGGCTCGGTTAGGGTTTCTTGTTTGGGCGATTCGCTTTGGCTATTTCAGTTCCCGAAGGAGGAGACTGCTCATTGGGTTTTTACGAGTGGACCCTGGCATTTGCATAACGATATGTGCTATCTGAGGAAATGGGAACCGGGAATCCGTGCAGAGCAACTACAGCAAACAATTCCAATCTGGGTACGATTTCTGGATCTTCCCTTAGAGTATGTAATGGGGCGTATTCTCACTTGTCTTGCAAGTATGCTAGGTAGGCCCCTCTGGTTTGATAAGGCTAGTCGATTGGGTAGAAGGTTGGGGTATCCAAAGGTTTGTGTGGAGGTTAGAGTGGATTCTCATTTCCCTGAATCTCTACGACTAGTCCCAGACAGAAGGCCTCCATATCCAATTCAGATTGAATATTGCAATATGCCAGTTATCTGCAAGAAATGCTCCAAGTTTAGGCATCTATGTGAAGGCACGGAGACCCCTGCAAACGAACAGGTTGGTGGTTCGTCTATTGGAGTAGTACAGACTGAAGAGGTGGCTGGTTCTTCCTCGGTTACTGCACTGCAGAATGAGTTGGTGGCTCCTCTCGCTGCTACATGACACAATCAACCTGACCCTGCCTCACAGCTGGGACTAAGTTCTGCTATCAACAAGGAAGGGTGTTTACAGGAAGCTTTGGATAATCTAGTCAATTCTCTTGTGGGAGGAAGCCCTGCTGAGGTTTGGCAAGTGGAGAAGCTTCCCTCTGATTCAGAATTCCAAGTTGCAGTAGAAGGCAATGGGATCCCAAACATGAGAAACTCCTTTGGGGCCCTGGACTCTCTAGAGCAGTTTGAGGTAGGTACTCTGGCTATTTCTCCTCTCAAAGACCCTGTTCATTTTCCTGAGTTGTGTAAAGTGGTTGAGGGACAACAGAAAGGCAAGAAGCCTGGTAGGCCTTCTAAGGCCAAGTCTAAAAGTAAGTAATGAAAATTCTCTCTTGGAATGTAAGGGTTTCAATAACCCTGTGAAGCATAACAGTTTAGTAGAGGTTCTTCGTCAGAAAAAGGTAGATATAGTAGTTGTTCTTGAAACCAGAGTTGATTCAGATAAGGATCAGAAAATACAAGAGGAGTCGTTCCCAGGTTGGAAACATGTAGAGACATACTCAAGTACAGGGGTAGGCCGCATTTGGGTTATGTGGAATTCTATGTGATTGACACTATATTGGGGAGTACTCAGCTGCAAGTTGATTTTGTGTATGCATCTAATGACTCTAGCCAACGTAGCAGAATGTATCAGGATCTCAAGGGAAAAATGGATCTCACAAAACCCTGGGTGATCATGGGGGACTTCAATGCTATACTTCATAGTAATGAATCCTCCAGTCCTGTTATACTGGGAGAAAGTGCTAGGAGTTTTGGAGGGTGGATTGGTGAAATGCAGCTGGTCGATCATAAAGTGGTTGGTCCTTGGTATACATGGACTAATAAGCAGGATACAACCCTATATCTAAAAGACTGGATAGGGTGCTGGTGACAGAAGGTTGGTTAACAGTTCATCCTTTCTCCTCAGTTCTATCTCTCCCCCCAGGATTCTCTGACCACTGTGGTCTCCTTCTATGCACAGATTCTAGGGGTAAAACGTTTCCTAAACCTTTCAAGTACTTTAGTTTCTGGAAAACTCATCCTCTCTATGCTGATTTAGTTCAAGAAGGATGGAGTAGCAATATCAGGTGGCCTGCAATGCAACAGTTATACCACAAGCTAAGAGAAGTCAAACAGAGGCTAAGAAAGTTGAATAAGGATCACTACTCAGATATACATGAAAGGGTGAAGAAAGCTTAGGAAGAACAGGAGATGGCTCAAAAAGAAGTGTTGGAGCGCCCTGCCTCCTCAGCTTTTCAAGCTGAGCAGAGGTGCATGGTCTAGCTTCTAGATCTTAAGAAGGCTGAAGAATAGTTTCTGAAGCAAAAATCAAGAGTGCTGAGAATTAACTGTCGGGATCTTAACACTAGTTATTTTCACAGCATGGTCAGAACCAGGAACTCCAGAAGCACTATTTCCAAGTTAATCACAGATGATGGTAGATGTTTGGAAGGGATAGATGAAATTGGTAAGGAGGCAGTGGATTTTTACCAGAATCTTCTGGGAACGGCTAACTCCTCTCTTCAGCATGTGACAGTGAACACAATCCAGAAACTTCTTTACCATCACCTCCCCCAGGACTCTTCCCTCTGTGTACCAGTCTCAGTAGATGAAATTACATCAGTAATCAAGAACACGAAGAGGGCCAAAGCCCCTGGCCCTTATGGGTTCTCTGCAGAATTCTTCCAGGATAATTGGAGATTGGTTGGCCCTCTGACTATTGAAGCAATAATGGACTTCTTTGCTACTGGAACTCTTAGAAGAGAGGTAAACTCTACTATCCTCGCCCTCATCCCTAAAGTCCCTAATGCCAGTTCAATGAAGTTGTTCATGCCTATCTCCTGCTGCAATTTCATCTATAAATGTATCTCGAAAATACTTGCCAATCGGTTGAAAGAAGTTCTTCCACAGCTCATTAGCCCTAACCAGACAGCTTTCATTAAAGGAAGACTGATCTCTGATAACATAATCCTAGCACATGAACTAGTAAAATGGTATAATAGGAGGAATGTCTCATGTCTGTGTGCCTTAAAGATAGATATCATGAAGGCTATTGATAGTGTAGATTGGTATTTTTTGGTCACTGTCCTGAGGGCCATGGGGATACCTGAACAGTTTGTCAAATGGATCCAATGCTGTCTAGAAACTACCAAGTTCTCTGTGTGTCTGAATGGAGGTCTAACTGGGAATTTCCCTGCCAAGAAAGGTCTTAGGCAGGGTTGCCCTTTATCTCCATACTTATTCACCATAAGTATGGAAGTTCTTTCCTGTATGCTTACTAGGGCAGCAACCAGGAAGGTCTTATCTTTCCACCCTCAGTGCCATAGGATAGGGCTTACCCATCTCTGCTTTGCTGACGACCTCCTGATCTTCACTAAGGGGTCAGGAGAGGCCGTGGGAACTGTTGCTACTATCCTAGAGAAGTTTTACCTGGTTTCAGGTCTTAGATGCAACCCTTCCAAGAGTGAAATTTTCTGTGCGGGTGTGACTGAAGAGGAAAAGGCTTCACTGGTTAATTGTTCTAGTTTCAAGGAAGGTACCCTCCCTGTCAGGTATCTGGGGATTCCACTTTCTGCAGGGAAACTGAAAGCAACAGACTGCAGAGCCTTGGTGGATAAGATAACAAGTCGAATTAGTGGTTGGCAACTGAAACTCTTGACATATGCTGGCAAGCTTCAGTTAATTGTAGTTGTCCTAGCTAGTATATCCCAATACTGGATAGATATCATTCAGCTCCCCAAGAAGGTAATCAGAGAAGTGGAAGCTTTATGTTCAAAGTTCTTATGGGGCAATTTGGAGCAGAACAGGAAAGCAAAGGTGGCCTGGAAGCACGTTGCTTTACCAAAGGAAGAAGGTGGACTGGGTTTCAGAGACTTGTGGTCTTGGAACCAAGCTTGTCTAGCTAGACATATTTGGGCAGTTTTGGCAAATCAGGAAACTCTGTGGATAGCATGGTTGAAGGAGTATAGGCTACGTAACATTAGCATTTGGGAAACTCATATTAAAGGGTCCTGGGTCTGGAACAAGATACTTAAGACCAGGCCCCTTCTTAATTCATCCCTGGTCAGGACTGAAGCTGAGATAGAGTGGAATGGTGTTGTCATGACTCGGTTCAGCACAAAAACTATCTGGAATAGCCTCTGACATCGGCGAGATGCTGTTCCTTGGGCCTCGTTGGTATGGAAGGGGCCTCTGATCCCCAAGAACTCCTTACTATCGTGGCTGGTTATACAAGATAGAATCATGACTTTAGATCAAATTAAGAACTTGAATCCAGACATCCTTGACACCTGCCCTCTCTGTCATTCTGATCCAGAGTCTCGAGATCACCTCTTCTTCTCCTGCTCTTATGTCAGGACGGTTTGGAGCATTGTTTTTGACCCTTGGCAGTTCCCTCTTGGGTGGACATTTCATGGTGTGGTCTTAGCAGCTGTTAGCAGGTTAGGGAAATGCATGACGGGGCATTCCATTTGGTGCTTGCTGGTTAGTGAAGTATGGCGGGAGAGATGCAGAAGACTATATGGAAACAAATTCTTATCTCCCGCAGCTTTGACTCATAAGATGGCGCAGGAGGTGGAATTCAAGATTGCAGGGGACACAGTTTTTGCAATAGCTGCTGAGAGAAAACAGCCTTGGTATAAAATGGTGTAAATTTGGTCCTGGTCCCAATTTTGCTTTTATGGTGCTGTTGTAAAGATTAGTGGGTTTTGTATTTTTGGTTAGCAGGTAGATGTAGGGTAAGGGTTTTGTACAAATCTGAGGACACAGTTGACAGTTGTATTTGACCGATTGTATGATGAATAAAGCTCACCATTCATCAAAAAAAAGTGTCAATTACATACATGCAAACACCACTTGAAATCACAGGCTCCCAAATCAATATGTCACTCGCTATCCTTCTAGAGTAGCAAAGTGCGTCCTCCTTTCTAGTATATATATAGGTGTAAGACCTATGACCACGTAACCTAATAATGAGATACTAAGAGTGTTTCTATGAATGTAAGCCTCACACAGCGTGAAAAAGAACCATGTTAATCAAAAGTGTTCTTTATTTACCGCGCAGTCTTTCAATGTGTCGTATTTACCACATTAGCAGTATTTCGGTCCAGCCAAACTTGATGAAGTTCAACGAGTGGAGAGTGAACGATTGGGCTATTAATGCCGGCGTCGGCCGACCGCTGATGATTTATGGATCATTACATTTACAAACCAAGAATAAGTTTGTATAACTTTAGCTCCATTTCTGACTTCTAGTCTATGAATTTTGATGTCGACCAATGCTCGTACGTACAAGACGATCCTCTATGAAAATCTGTATGCATCAAATATATAAAAATACACTTTAAGTCTACTAAATCCATCTGTGAACATATAGCAAACATATACAAATCAAAATGGCTAGCTAAACATACGATCAAGCTTAAATGCTGAGATAAATCCCTTCACAAATCACTATTTTGGTGAACACCCAAATCTGAAATAACCAGGGTGTTCTAAGAAAATTACAATGATGTTGTTACCTTCACAAATGTTCTTAAATAATAATTAAAAAAACAACTTTCACATAAATCCCAAAAAGAAAGCTAATGAAACATTTACACAAATAAATAAACACAAGCAGAAAAAAAAAACAATTTCAAACAAAAACCAAACAATCCCTATTGGTATCCGGAGCCAAGCTCCCTTTCCCAGTCTTCCCGACAAACGCGACCTTCAACTCCTCGCAAAACACCCTCACCGTCGACCGCCGCGTCCACCACGAGTCCGACTTGAACGTCGTCCACACCGCCATCCTCAGGCTAAACTCCACCGCCCCGGGGCCATTGTAATCCTCCGCCATCTTCTCCACCGCCTCGTTCTCCACCTCCTCGTCCACCGAGCTGTTCGTCGCCAGCCTCGTCGTCATCCCCGCCGCCGCCCCCGTCTCCAGGCTGAACGGGTTCGCGTACGACGACGCCAGCGGCTGGTCGTCGTAGAACATGAACGTCTCGATCTGGTTGAAATACAACCGGATCTTCGTGTTCGGGTTCTTAGCCGTCAAGTTGGCGTCCCACGCCGCCGCGAAGCTCGACTGCTTCGCGTCGAAATTCGCCACGGCGAGGGACTCGACGTGGAACTCCGGCACCTGCGGCCGGAGCACCACCCAGAGGACGATGGTGGAGGCGAAGATGCAGAAGAAGAGGAGCATCATCCCGATGAGGAATCCCCGGGCGAACCCGGCCGCCGCGTTCATCTCCTGCTGGGTCGGGTACGCGCCGGCGCCGTTGTTGTGGTAGTAGGCCGCCGGCGGGGCCTGCGCCGGGTAGTTGTAACCGGCGTAATTGTAGTTGTAACCGGGCGGGTACTGGTTGTTGTAACCAGGCGGGTACTGACCCGGCATCGGGGGAGGGTAGCCCATGGTTTGGGGATAATTGTAATTGCCGCCGGCGGGAGGGTACGGAGGCGGCGGGTGTTGGCCGTCATTGAAGGAAGTGGAGGCGGCTTTTTTGTGTTTCTTCGGAGAATCGTCATCGGACGACGACGACGACCGACCCATATTTTTTTGTTAATTAATTTATTTATTTATTCTCTCCTTGTGTTTGGTTTAATTTTGTGTTGTCTCCCTTGGATTGATATCTCCCTCGGAGGTGGAGGGAGACGGCGGCCACCGGGAATCGGAGAGAAAGAATTTGATGTTGTTAATGTTATTCCCGGGGGTAGGAATTCGAAAGGGAGAAAAGAGAAGAGAGATTAAGGGGAGGAATTTTATGGCAGGAGAGGCAGTCATGTTGGATTTATTTATTGTTTAATTATCGTCGTTGAAAACTAGAAAGAATTTTGCTGTTTGTGTTGTTGGTTTAGCTAAGAATAGACCAATGGCAAGGAAATTTTACCTCGAGACCTCGAAATGTTGTTTGTTTCCTTTTCTCCATTGTTTTATTGTTTAGGTTGATTGACGATTATTTTAATTTACTCATAGGAGAAATCAATGTTCTGTTTTGAGAATATTATTATGGAGTGTTGGGGGCATGGAGAGAAGCCCAAGAGGAAAAGGCCCAACAAACAATAACTAGGCTCAATCCATTGGGGAAATAAACCGTCTGTAAAAGTGACGCCCGATCTCTGACACGAGGCGCATGGGGAGAAAAGGGCATAACAGTCGAAGGTGTACGAAGGGCGTAACAGATGAGGTCATGTGCCCTGAAATTCTGAATATGGTGTCAAGTGATCGAGGCGCATGGCAAAGCAAAAGTACTGTGCATTTATTACGACGATGACGTATGACGAATATGGGATGTAATGGTCGGCCAGGCTCCGGGTATAAATATGAGAGTAGGTGAACTTCATTTAATCATATTAAACTCTCTCACTAAAAACTTTACTTCACTTCTCTCTCTAAACTATGGTGCTAACTTGATCGTGGCAATACTAATGTACCGCAAAAGGTCTGTTGTGCGCCTCGTGTGCAAGATCCTACGCGCCTTAGTCACCAAGAGGGGAAGCAGCGGAGGCACCTCAGGAGAGTGAAAGAGGAACTTGGCTCAAGCATGGAGAATTCGAAATGTCCGAAAGAGTACTGTCCTTGTTTGTGTGCTTGGTAGGAGCTAATGATGAGTAAAGTGGTTGGTTATTCCTACGTGGTTATATCTCTTTATTTTAAGTAATTTAATTTTTTTTAGAAAAATTATATTTATAATATTCTCATTTATATTTATTTTGACATGTTTTGAAATAAAAATTGAGGTATATATCAACCGTCTATACCATTGTGTTAGTGTTTGGTAGTATATAAAATTATATCATGATGGTATGAAAGTGTATCAAGGTGATGTGGATATATAGTAGGACTATACTAACCACTATTTTACCATCAACTACAGCCGGTTACCACTTACCATCCTGTACTAGGATTTTCAAAAAATTTTGTAGATCATAATACATCACGAACTCACATGCTAAATTTTTCAAAATTTTAGTTAAAGTGAAGGTGGTACAGAGTGATAACAGGTGGTACCAGAATGGTAACGAGTGATAATGGATGGCACCAAATTTATTTTCTCGAAATGTAATGCACATGAATTTTTATTTTGTAAATCACAATTAAAATTAAAAGTATTTTAATTTCAATCCTTAGATCTAACCTTGCATAAATTTAAGGAATCGGGTCTTGTTATACTTAAATGTATAACCAGTGGTTATACACCCTAATTTAGACAAATGTGAAATGGGTGATTAGTGTTTTGATAACACTAGGCAGAATTGACAGTTAAGTTCTCTCAAGCACGTGATAATAGTTTAATCACCGGCGGTGATAAACTTATTGATTATGGTAAATCTGTCGTTAAACAATGTACACTTTGCCGCCCTTTCGTCACCAAATATAGGAAAGAAAACAACATCATCCTCGTCAAATTATGTCTTGTTTGGTCACTCCATAGATAAAAATGTATCACAAGAATCAAAGAAATATTTGACCAAAATTACTACAATAATAAGATACAAATTTCATGACATTGGCCAACGAACAAGTTGCTCCAGTTCATCCTGTATCACAGCTGCGACGCTTCGTCGTCCTCGAACGTAGCAAAAACAGCACACTCCATCCCCCCAAAATCGAACCTCCAGCTCCCGATCCCAATCTCGGGGTCCATTTCCACAATTACTCCCAAGCACTCGCCCATCACTTCAGCTCCCTTCTTCCTCCCGCCGTCCTTCCCGTAATTGTACTCCGCCGTCATCTTGAACCTCAGGCCCAAGCTCAACACCCGGTCCGTCTCCACCTCATCCTTAATCCTCCTCAACACCTCGGGCCCAACAGCCGGATCGTGGGCCTTCACCTCGCCGGTCCTTTCCAGATTCATTTCGGCCTCCCTCGCGCTCATGGGCCCGAGCCCAAACTCCTGGCCCGACTTCGCCGTGCCCAATACGGTGTCGTCGTAGTACAACACGGAGACCTCCACGCCGTCCAGCGTCACGGAGGATCCCCAATTGTTATTGTAGAGGAAGAATTCAGCGGTGAAGTCGGCGGCGAGGGAGGAATTGGAGACGCGGAGGCCGGAGACGGAGAGGGATTGGAGGTAGAGCTCCGGCGGGAAGAATCGGGCGAATCGTGAGGAGTTGAACGCGTTGACGGAGGACAGGAGGAGGGCGCCGAGGAAGAAATAGAATATTCCCACCAGCCAATCCTCGGGATACTCAAATTCTCTAGAAGAATCTGCAGCGGGATGCTCTGTTTGCTCTGTTTGTTCGATGTCGGTGGGGAAATGGCTTAGCGGAAGAACGGTCGGGACTTGAATGTATTCGTTTGCCGGCGGGGGAGGGACGGTGGCGGATTCGTCGACGGGGACGGTGGCGGGGTCGTCGACGGAGACGGATTGGTACTCGCCGTTGACGGAAGCCATCTCGTGGAGGAGAGACGGCGGGCGGGTGATTAGATGATGATGTGATTGGGGGGAAGATGTTTAAGTTTTTGGAGGTGAGATGATTGAAATTAGGGAGCTGCTAATGGATGGATTAATAATGATGGGTTTGGTAAAGGATTAACTGACTTAACTGAATATGCAAACTAACTGAACTGCTTCGGAAACTGTTGATTAACGATTTGAGGTGGCCTATAAACGTAAATACTAATTTAACAGTTGGGCTGTTACCCTCGTCTATTTTTGTACCTTTTTATCATGTTTTATTTGTTCTAATCACAATCAGATAACTTAATTACCTTTTTTGTTTTCGGAAAATTTACCGTTTCTTTACCTTACGGCCCCAGGCCCCCAACCGTACATCATTTAGTAAGACTGGGGTGTGGTAAAATAGATAAGATGGTTTGAAAAATTATGGACCAAACCGGATCGCACAGTTTGGTTTAGACCGTAGAGCGTTAAAAATCAGTGTTATTAAAGCCGAACCGAGCCGTTCGGCCCGACCGGTAGAACCGCCACCCGATCACAAAATCGGCTCGGAACAGTCTAAAAGCCGCTCCGGTTTTATGTAGCGGTTGGCGAGCGGCCAAGGCGGTTAACCGCTCGAGCCGATCGAGCCGCTCGTCCGGTTTTTGCCATTCAGCCGTAGATTTAATTAAAAAATTGCAGAAAATCTAAATAAACCAAAAACGTCGGTTCTTAAACTGAATCTTTATTTCCATTTCACAATTTCAAAGGAAAGAGATGAGTTCTGATTAAGAAATGTCCACTATTTATATTGATAACGCTTATTAAGTACCGGTTCTCTAACGATTTTTAAACGGTCTATTGCCGGTTGGACCACTAAAGTGCCAGCCGTTCGCATTATCGGGTCATGCTCTGGTTCGGTTCTGACAACATTGTTAAAAATAGTTTGGTATGGTCCATGGTATGTATTATATGATGGTTTGATATCTTGGTCTGATCTGGTTTAGAGCACGGTTTACCGAACCAAACCGTGAACCCAGTCGACTTCCCAATATGTGTTACCAGCTCACTCAACCATTCTCCCGATTCCCCCAACAAGACCAAAGTCTCAACCCTAATTTGGAGAAACTCATCTCCGCTTTCATTCACAACCACGTTTCACTAGAGAGTAGAAATGATCGTGTCTCCATATGATATTATGTTAATGTTGATGGTGTTATGGTGCAAGTTAGGTTGATTTGACTTTGTATTTTTGTTGTTTACTGAGATTTATGATGCCAAAATTTTTCATGCATGTTGGAGATTTGTTTTAAGGCAAAAAACATTTTTTTTTCTCGGTTATTGATTCAATTTTTTGTGTGGTTGACTAAACAAATTGCCCATAAAGACTCTGTAGATCTTGAGAATGCATGTTCTTATGCTTGCACGGATGAGAACTTTCTTAAAAGACTGTTTTACAGAAGGGATGTTAACGAGATTCCTTATATGAGTAAATAAAAGAAACTCAACCATGAAAAGGAGTGGGATGCCCCTATTCCTTTGATTAGAATAGAGAAGTTGATGATCCATAGGTTCTAGATGTCCTCTTCATTGTGGTCTATCTGGATCAGACCATAGCGGACCAACCACACAGGTGTGGTTTGGTATGAATCATATAGTACGTGGTCTTGTCTCTCGTCTATATTCGAGCCCTATTTGGCCCCAAATTTGTTTCCAAAGATAAATTTTCCAAACCTATTAAAAAAATATAAAAGTTTGTGAATTTTAAGAAAATTTTGCATCATATTGCCCGTTAACGACTCAATCAAATCGTATCTATATTAGTGATCTATTGATGCTAATATTTTTTTGGGTAAATACAATTTAATATCCAAACCTTTCATTTTAAACAATATAATAGCGAAATCTTTTCGAAAACAATCTAATATCCAAATCGTTAACTTTCCGTTCGTTTGACCGTTAGTTGACACTTCAAAAAAGCTTTGTTTAGGGGAAATTGTCACAATACAACTTTGTTTTCTAGTTTTGGCATTGCAGATGACTGAATATTTAGATATTCTATACCATCATGGTGGAGTCATAGACTTCTCGGGTTTGGAACTACGATATGTTGGTGGTTTTTCAGAGAAGATATCAATTGATATTGATGAAGTGTCGTACTTCAAACTTTTTTGAAGTGTCAACTAACGGTCAAACAAACAAAAAGTTGACGATTTGGATATTAAATTGTTTTCGAAAAGGTTTGACTATTATATTGTTTAAAATAAAAGGTTTGGATATTAAATTGTATTTACCCTTTTTTTTTATGAATTGGTTGAGGCTTTCATTTCATCAAAAAGGAGTCAAAACTTTGCTGGCAACAAGCTCTGCCAACTGAGCAAGCAGACCCAAAAGACAATCTGCAGAGAACAATATTGACACTAAAAGGTCAAATGAAAACTATACTAACTCCACAACCTATAAACCATGAAAGTATAGCTCTATTAACAATGGATCAAGCATCACTATCATCTCACTCTTCACCAATCGAATCAGACCTTCCAAATCAAGCAACTTCCCACCATATTTGACCTTACATCTCTCCCTCCAGAGTCCAGACTGCAGCAATCAGGGCCTGCCAGATCATTCTCCCTGTGACTCACTCCTACTGTCACTCTAGAAAATGGCCAAGTGTAACCACTTCCTAAAGCGTAGTATAGCGGGTTTGGGTTTTATTGTCAACCCGGGTCCTAGATGTGATGACTACTCGGTGAAGTCTTGTTATTTAGCAGTGAACTTTTAGTGCAACTCAAGCAAACAAAAACTCAAAGCAAGTAAGCGGTTGTTGTCAAGGCAAGAGAGATCACCCGGATATGGATCCCCCTAGACTGCAGTTAAGTCGGATTGCAATTTACCAAGTTCAGTTTTCATGAAAGTTATACTGCGGAAGGTTCTTGATTAGTCCGAAGTCTCGACTAAAGGTCTTCAGACCCTCTCAATCTGAGTCTCTAGCGGGCGACTAACCTCCACCGGAGTAAACAGATTGAGGCCCTAGCGAACCAAACCTCCACTACCGAATTGAATTCGGTACAGAATAGCGAATTGGCTCCTCGACTAAAGTCACCAATTCGCCACCTTCGATTAAGGGTACTCTATCAACCTAGGCAGATATTCTCATTCTAGGTCAAAGCAGAAACAACAGGAATTTGATCAGGATTCAAGTCATTCAATCATTCAAACCTCAATCGAATATAATCAATTCACAAACTCTGTACTTGGGTTCATACAATCAGACCTAGCATACAAATCTAGGGTTCCCCATACCCAGATGAATGGGGGAACTACTCCATAGAGAAAGAAGCAAAAGCAGATTCAGACGCGGAAATCATACTATGAAGATGGATTTCTGCTCCTGGACATTTAATCGCACTTCTCCAAGCTCAAGCCGGGCTCCAATGGTGATGAAGATCGATCTATGGCGCTTGGGAACTCTGGTTCGTCGCTTTCTCTCTCTAGGTATCACTTTCTCTCTCAAAAACTCGGAACCCTCTGAAAATTGGCCTTCTTTTCCTTTTATCAGCTGCCATCGCGATACCCGGTCGGGTATTTAGGGGTTCGACTGGGTATTATCCAAAACGCGCCGTTTCAACTAAGGGGAAAATCCCCAGTCTGTCCTCATAATCCCCGACCGGGGATTTTAGGCATTTGCCCGGGCCCCCTTCTGCTTCTCACGGACGCCCGAAGTGAAAAATACCCGGTCAAGGCCAGACAATACCCGGTCGGGTATTCCTGCTTTTGGCCGGGTATTTTGGTCCAACAGCCTCCTTCGTCCCAACTTCGCTCCTTTCGACCCGGAACTCGTTCCTCCGCCTCGATTCCAACGCCGGGACCTGAAATGTGACATAAACACATACCCTAGCGTGAAATCGGCTTAAAACACGAGATTCCTCACCACAAACGGCTTTAGAATAGGGGTGAAAACATGTAAAATTATCGGTCTATCAAACTCCCCCACACTTAGCCGTTTGCTTGTCCCCAAGCAAACCTAACTCAAACCAATGCAGCTCTCCAGATCTCTATAGCGACAAACAACCCCGATCGTAGGTAGAGGATTTTCTAAATCATTTAGCAACTTACGAGGTCAACCGACGCACAAGTCATCTCATAGCTTTTTCGGCGAGAGCACTAGTCCCGAGTCGGCATCATGGCAAATAGTGAACAGAGGACAAATGAATCGTGGATGAAGGGACTCTCAAAAACAAAAGATCATGGACTCACATTAATTCAAGGTGCTCGATGTTCTTTTTGAACATGGTTGGAACCCTTTTCTTTCTTCTTTTTGCTTGTTTTTCTGTTTTTCTCTTTTTTTTCACGGGTTCCAACCTGTTTCTGCAGAAAACGGGGGCTCCCACCTAGCAAAGGTTTTGCGGGAGCCCGGCTCTTACCGGCCATGCCAGGAGCGGGTGTCTCGAGCCTCGTGCGGGGGAAAGACATGTAAGGGGGCTGGAGGTAGTAGGTGGAAATTGGGAACGGATTCCCGTCTCCCCTTACACACTTTCGTCCTATTCGCACAGGAGACGTTATTTTAAAGCACATTTTCGAGCACCTGTTATTGTCAAAACATGATACAAGAGTCCATGACAGGCGGAGAGTCCACAACACCACACAATTCAAGGGTCCTAAGATCACTAATTCACTCAATCAACCAACACAATATGAAGAAGAAATGAGACTTCTTAAATGCATCAACATCCTCCATAGTGCTACACTACCTCCCTAGGTTGCAAATCACTACAGGGACTGTCAATTCAAAGCATACTGAGTAGGCAATTGCAAGGAACACGTACTTGGAGCCCTCAAATTTTGAAAAATTTGGACAGTGGACTAGGCTCCAAGCACACAAACAGATCTAATGCAGTCTAAAGATAAACACCCCCCCCACACTTAAGAGCGACATTGTCCTCAATGGAGAAGAGGGAAGGAAAAGGGGAACGATGTTACCGGTGTGCACAGACTGCAGGAGACTGGAAATGGACCAGTCGGCATGGGACGGACTGGAGAGAGGACCAGTCGGGAACACAGGCAGAGCTAAAAGAGACCAGAAAGCTCAACCACATACGTTAGGTCCAATGGTCAGTCCAATAGTACAGCATCCAAAATGAAAAGAAAAAGAAACAAAAACCAACACAAAACCGACAGTTTGCATGCTGACAAAGATAAAACTCCCAAACATGCCCCTAGGGCCCTCCGAGACCGGAGAAATCAATCTGATCCATAAGGTCGTCGACGCCATCCTCCGGTGGCGGCCGTGGCGGTGAATGCTCCCACCGGGTGGTCCAGTGGTGCTCCTCTGGAGGGTGGCAAGCCTGGAGCAGATGCTCGGAATACTCCATCAGACGGCGGCCTCGATCTCTCTCCCGCTCGATGAGAGCAGTAGTCACTCCCATGCTGGTCTCCAAGCGGCCAAGGCGCGCATCAACGCCCGTCATCCTGGACCGGTACTCGGCCTGGTGGGCCGAATACTGCTGGTAGAACTGGACCTGATGGTCCATGAGCTGCTGGTTCTGGAGACCGAGCTGCTGGAACTGGAGCCCCATCTGCTGGAACTGCTCCGTGAAGAAGTCCATCGACGGACCAGAAGGACCAGAGGAGGACTCACCTCGCACCGGTCTCCGTCGAGGCTGAAGATCCCCAGGGGGGGAGAGCGAGGGCTCCGGCTCATCGGCATCCATAGCGCCATCATCAGCATCCTCATCTACCTCCTCGCCCGAGTAGTCCGCATCCTCCTCGTCCGAGTCGAGATCAATCACCTCCTCGGGGGGCATAGAAAGCCCATCCACCCAGGTGCGGATGTCATCCGTGGCCAGGAGGCGTGCGCTGTGGAGCACATCCCGGCTGAGGGGTGCGGAGCCGCCCCTCACAGTCGCATTATGAAGCCCCTGAAAGCTGATGTCGAAATGCCTCGCCAACCGTGTGATCAGGGGACCACAGAAGAGGTGGGTGGGATTCCCGCGGCACCGGGAGAAGGTGAGGGTCACGAAGGATCCCAGGTGGAGCATGTGCTCCGGGTCCCCCATCGAGTACATGGCATACAACACCCGCTTCGGGAGCTTATGCGAACCGGTGGCATTGGGGACGATGGATCGGGTGATCAGCAAGTTCAGGATGTGCCACTGCGGCTTGAGGGTGCTGACGTAGGTTTGGCCAGCATCGAAGTAGTCGTAGCCATGGGCGCGCCGGGCTATCCTGCGATAGAATGCATCCTGGTTCCAGTCGGTCGGGTGGGCAACCTCGATCTCATGGGCATCGAACGGGTGGTAATCGATCCCCAGAGCGTGGGCCAACCCGTCGATGGTCAGCTCCCTGTGGTGGCCACCCATCCGGAATGTCACTGCATATTCGTCCCGGGCCATCGTGCGGTCATAGTGAAAGGTGGTGTAGAACTCCCACACCAGCTCCGTGTAGGTAGGCTCGTCGATGGTCAGCAACGTCCGCCAATCGCGGTGACTGATAGCGGCGCTGAGCTCCTGCAAACAGTGGAGCTGCTCGAACACCGCCCACTCGAGGTGGTAGTGGCGCTCCAGTCTCCCCCGGATCACCTTGCTGAACTGATCCGCATACTCCGCGTGAGGCGCAGATCCTGCACAAAGGGATGGTCCTACGACATGTTCCTGCAAAATCAAAACACCATAGGTGGAGCCAAGAAAACTGGTCAGGACCAACAGCATGGGTTCATCACTTCCCCCACACTTAAGGTCACCTAGGCTAACAATGGTACGCACAGCTGGTTGAATCACAAGCGACTCAACCGGAATCACGCAAGAAGCACAGAACCAATCACATTCACGACAGGGCAGCACATACCCCACAGATAAAACCATGCAAGCCTAAGGCATCCCCCCTACTCTAGTCCAGGCATGCAAACACAGTTCTCGGTCCTACAGTCTACAGTTCGATTCTCCAGAAAAAGAGTAAGTAATAAGAAACACACCTGGAAACTCAAGTAGAACTGTAGTGCGGACACGAGAAAAAGGGGAAGGACGCGAGGGGGGGCCAAAAAATCGGCTGGGGAGGTCGCCGGAAAATGGTCGGAACCCGCCGGAAATTGTCCGCCGCCGCCGGCGGCCAAAGAGGAGAGAGGGGAGAGGAAATGAGAGTAGAGAGAGAAGGGATTTTGAAAAAAATGAGGGTAGAGAGAGAAATGACCGGGGGTTTCCTTTAAATAGGAAAAAATACCCGGTCGGGTATTTTCGAGTCCTCTACCGGGGGTCTGCCAAACGCTGCGTTTCAAGGAGGCAAAGATCCCCGGTCTCACGCCAAAAATCCCCGGTCGGGTATTTTTGGCGGGAGATCGGGGATCCCCTAAACGCAGCGTTTCACAGTAGGGAAATCCCCGGTCTCAAGCCAAAATTAATACCCGGTCGGGTATTTTTGGCCTGAGGTCGGGGATTTGGCCTTTTTCGCCCCGGAAGGCAGAAGGGGGCCCGGGCACGAGCCAAAAATACCCGGTCGGGTATTTTGGCTCATGACCGGGTATTTTACCCTTCCGGCCAAAATTCTCATTCTTCCCAAAATCTCGACCTCTCCTGCACGAAAACACCAAACCGAGGCATCACAGATGACCGAACTTCACTACAGACATGCAACTGACTCGACACGACACCAAAAACTCAGAAAAAAGGGAAAAGAAAATGCAAACCGTGATGGGGTTGCCTCCCCACAAGCGCTTCTTTACCGTCTTTTAGCTGGACGCCCATGGCGGAACTAAGGGTCCGCGAGTTCCACCACCAACTCCGCGCGTTCGACCTCGTCTCCCAGGTAGAGTTTGAGACGATGGCCATTCACTTTAAACGGCTCAGTCTGTGGGTTGGCAATTTCGATAGTGCCATACGGGAACACCTGGGTGACCGTGAATAGGGATGGCAACAAAACCCGAACCCACGGGTACCCACCCGACCCAACCCGGTCAACGCGGGTAAAATCCGTGTTGACGGGTTTTGGGCCGGGTTTGGGTTTAAACCCGTTCACTATTCACCGGGTTGGGTTGGGTTTGGGTTTAGGTAAACCCGTCCCGTGGGTACCCGCCCACCCATATAATTAATTTTTTCGGTATATTTAATATTCTAAACAACTAATCTTATTTATGTTTGTGGAGACATGTCTAATTTTTTCTTTTTAATTGTGTAGAATGAAGTTGATGTTATGGAGTGGAGAGTAAAGAAACTTAATTGAAAGGAAGAAGCTTTCAATTAAACATGTTATTTATGGATAATTTGTGATTTGCTTCAATTTTCTTGAGTTTTCTAGATTGGTGTTGAACAATTTGTATAGTTAATTTGTGATTTGCTTGAATTTTCTAGAATGATGTTTTATATATGGATAAGTTGTATTGAGAAATTGATATTTGACTTTAATTTTGATAAGAACTTGTAATTGTAAATTTTTTACGACAAAACCCGTGGGTACCCATGAACCCGCGGATACCCAACGGGTTGGGTTGGGTTTGAGTTTTTCAAACCTAGTGGGTTTTACCCCGGGTTTTTTTCAAAGATAAACCCATGGGTTTGGGTTTGGGTTTGGCAAAACCCGACCCAACCCGACCCATTGCCATCCCTATCGTGAACGGTCCAGACCACCGGGAACGGAGTTTTCCGGGAAAGAGCTTCAGGCGAGAGTTATAGAGGAGAACTCGATCACCAACCTGGAACTCTTTCGGACCCCGCAACCGGGCATCGTGCAGGCGCTTAGTGCGCTCCTTGTACAGCCGGGTGTTCTCATAGGCGTGGTAACGCCACTCTTCAAGCTCCAACATCTGCATTTTTCGCTCAATACCTGCAACACGAACATCCAAGTTGAGCAGCTTAAGGGCCCAGAAGGCCTTGTGCTCTAGCTCCACGGGCAAATGGCATGCCTTTCCATAGACAAGCCGGTACGGTGAAGTACCAATGGGCGTCTTGTAGGCAGTGCGATACGCCAACAGAGCATCATCGAGCTTGGTGGACCAATCTTTGCGGGACTGATCCACCATTTTCTCCAGGATCCGCTTGAGCTCCCGGTTCGTCAGTTCGGCCTGGCCACTGGTCTGGGGATGATAGGCCACGGACACCTTGTGAGTCACACCATAGCGAGATAGTAGTTTATCAAATTGGCCCTGGAAATGGGTGCCTCTATCGCTTATGATGGCTCTAGGTGTCCCGAACCGGGAGAATAGCTGCTTCAAAAAACCACAAACACGTCTAGCATCATTGGTGGGCAAAGCTTGCGCCTCAGCCCACCTAGAGACGTAGTCAACAGCAACCAGAATATATGTGTTACCAAAAGATGGAGGAAAGGGGCCCATGAAGTCGATACCCTAGACATCAAAAATCTCACAAGTGATAAACACATTCTGGGGCATCTCATCACGGGCAGAGATGTTACCTGACCTCTGGCATCGGTCGCACCTACGTGCGAAGGCGTATGCATCCTTGAAGAGCGTGGGCCAGTAAAAGCCCGACTGGAGCACCTTCCTCGCCGTGCGGTTTCCTCCGTGATGACCGCCAGTAGGTTGATAGACCGATAATTATACATGTTTTTACCCCTATTCTGAGGCCGTTTGTGACAAGGAATCTCGTGTTTTAAGCCGATTTCACGCTAGGTTGTGTGTTTATGTTATATTTCAGGTCCCGGCGTGGGAATCGAGGCGGAGAAACGAGTTCTGGGTCGAAAGGAGCAAAGTTGGGACGAATAGGGCTGAAGGAGGAAAATACCCGGTCGGGTGGCCAAATACCCGACCGGGTATTAACCACTTATGGGCGCCCGAGAAGCAGAGAGGGGCCCGGGCACAGCAGTTAAATCCCCGGTCGGGGATTTTGGTGTTGGACCGGGGATTTCCCCCTTTAGTGAAACGGTGCGCTGCAGAGATACCCGGTCGAAACCCAAAATACCCGACCGGGTATTTTGACCGGGTATCGCGACCAGGCAGCTGATGTAAGGAAGAAGAAGGTCAACATTGAAGGGTTCCGAGTTTTTGAGAGAGAAATCGATTCCTAGAGAGAGAAAGCGACGAACCAGAGTTCCCAAGCGCCATAGATCGATCTTCAACACCACTGGAGCCCGTCTTGAGCTTGGAGAAGTGCGATTAAACGTCCAGGAGCAGGAATCCAACTTCACAGTATGATTTCCGCGTCTGAATCTGCTTTTGCTTCTTTCTCTATGGAGTAGTTTCCCCATTCATCTGGGTATGGAGAACCCTAGATTTGTATGCTAGGTCTGATTGTATGAACCCAAGTACAGAGTTTGTGAATTGATTATATTCGATTGAGGTTTGAATGATTGAATGACTTGAATCCTGATCAAATTCCTGTTGTTTCTGCTTTGACCTAGAATGAGAATATCTGCCTAGGTTGATAGAGTACCCTTAATCGAAGGTGGCGAATTGGTGACTTTAGTCGAGGAGCCAATTCGCTATTCTGTACCGAAGTTAATTCGGTAGTGGAGGTTTGGTTCATTAGGGCCTCAATCTGTTTACTCCGGTGGAGGTTAGTCGCCCGCTAGAGACTCAGATTGAGAGGGTCTGGAGACCTTTAGTCGAGACTTCAGGCTAATTGAGAACCTTCCGCAGTATAACTTTCATGAAAACTGAACTTGGTAATTACAATCCGACTTAACTGCAGTCTAGGGGGAACCATATCCGGGTGACCTCCCTTGACTTGACAACAAACCGTTTACTTGCTTTGTGTTCTGTTTGCTTGAGTTGCACTAAAAGTTCACCGCTGAATAACAAGAATTCACCGAGTAGTCATCACATCTAGGACCCGGGTTGACATTAAAACCCGACCCGCTATACTACGCTTTAGGAAGTGGTTATACTTGGCCATTTTCTAGGGTGACAGTAACAGCGAGTCAAGTTTTTGGCGCCGTTGCCGGGGACGGCTAGGTTGTTGAAGAAAAGTGATTTCTGTTACTTTAGCATTTTCATTTTTGCATTGAGTTTCTGTTCTTCCCACTTGTGCCTTCACGGGTTTGCTTTGCTTGATTGTGTGCAGATAGTGCATGACCCGTAGCCAGTCGGGAGGTTTACTGCCGTTGAATCCTGAGATTGAGCGCACTTGCAAACAGCTTCGGAGACAACAGCAAGCTAGACTGGCTACGGTGGAGCGCCGAGACGGCCAATTGACCAGCGACTCTGAGGACGAGCACGAGATGGAAGGCGATCAGAACCCGCCTCCTCAGAACCAGATCCTGGGGAACGACCAACATCCCCAGGGAGCTGGCCACCATCATCATCCACCACCACCGGGTCCCACCTTGGAGTACTACTATACTCCACGGATTGCTGACATCCGCCCGGTCATCCTCTATCCACCCATCCCTGCAAACAACTTTGAGATCAAGCCAGGCTGGATTCAGCTCATCACATCCTCTATCCAGTTCCATGGCTTGAAGGATGAGGAAGCCCGGGTGCATCTTTCCCGTTTCTGCAGCTGACGAACGGGTTCAAGTTGAATGGTGTCCCGGATGACGCAATCCGCCTTCATCTCTTCCCCCATTCTCTGGCGGGGAATGCTAAGAGGTGGTTGGAGACCCAGCCCCCATTGTCCATCACCTCTTGGGACGATCTGGCTGACAAGTTCGTGCACCGGTATTATCCGGCATCGAAGACCACGGAGATCCAGCGGGAGATCACTCACTTCCGCCAAGAGCCAGATGAGTCACTTCGTGATGCATGGGAGCGGTACATGTGATACTTCTGGCAGTGTCCCCATCATGGCTTCAGCGATGCTTTCACAGTGGGGAACTTCTACAGTGCCATCACCCCAGACAGCCAGAGGGTGATCGAGTCTCTATGCCCAGGAGGGGATATCCTTACTAAGACTCCACCCGAGCTGAACCAGATGATCAGTACTTTGGCTGCCCGCGATCATTCCTGGGGGCAGAGCAGCAGAGGCAGGCACTCCCGGGACCGTGGTGTGCATGCTATGGAGGCCAGATCCGGGTTAGAGCAGCAGGTGGCTGAGTTGGTGCAGACACTGAAGCAGCCTAACAGTCTCCTCCCGGGCCGAGGTGTAGCTGCGCCTCCTGTAGCTCAGTGCCAGTGGTGTGAGAGTCCAAACCATCTGGTGGAGGACTGCCAGGCTATGCGGGAGTCCTCTACTCCCCAAGAACAGTTGGCCTTCATCGCCAATGCTCGGCGCCTCGATCCATACAGTAACACATACAATGAGGGATGGCGCCAGCATCCCAACTTCGCCTGGAGCAACAACACCAATAAACCACCTGGTTTCCTAGCACCAGCAGGTGGTTTTCAGCAGAGGCAGCCTTTCCAGGCTAGACAGGGGCAGCCATTCCAGCAGCCCCAGCGTCAGTATGCCGAGCCAGCAGCAGCGCCAGCTCCCGATAATCAGATGACCGAGCTGAAGAACGTTTTGGCGGCATTCATGACCACCAGCCAGGCGAATATCACGAGGATGGATCAGGCCATAGCTTCACTGGAGGCAGGGCAGAGGAACCAGGGTGCCATTCTGCAAGATTTACAGAACCAGGTTGGCGCCATAGCTCGCCAGATTACTACTCGGGCCCCGGGGACTCTACCTGCCACCACCACCCCCAATCCACGGGACCCGCATGAGACCGCACATGCCATTTTCACCCTGAGCGGCAGGCCTACATCAGCTGATCCTGCCCCGACCAGGCAGGAGGAACCACTACCTGCTTCAGCACTTCCAGCTGGTGATGCAGAAGTGCGGGTGGAGAAGGAAGCCCCTGCTCCCAAGCCACAACCAGTGGTGAAGGAGCACGTACCCCAGCTTCCCTTCCCCACTCGCCTTCACAAAGACAAGCTGGAGACTGAGTTTGCCAATTTTATGGCAATGTTGAAGCAGCTCAACATCAACATACCATTTGTGGAGGCACTGTCGAAGATGCCCAAGTACGCTAAGTTCATGAAAGATCTCTGCACCAACAAGAAGAAACTTGGGGATCTCTCGACAGTGCTGCTGAGCGAGGAGTGTTCTGCCATCCTGCAGAACAAGCTGCCCGAGAAGCGCAAAGATCCAGGGAGTTTTACTATCCCTCTTTCTATTGGCAGCATGCATGTAGGAAAGTCCTTGGCGGACCTAGGAGCTAGCATCAATGTCATGCCATATAGATTGTTCAAAAAGCTAGACCTAGGTGAACTTAGTCCTACTAGGATGAGCATTCAGCTAGCTGATCGTTCTGTGGTGCATCCTAGGGGTATCATAGAAGATTTGCTTGTTAATGTGGGTGCATTCACATATCCTGTTGATTTTGTCATTCTGGATATAAATGATGATGTGGATGTGCCCTTGATTCTGGGTAGACCATTTCTTGCCACCGCCAAGGCACTGATTGATGTGCATGATGGTAAACTGATCTTGCGTGCTGGAAATGAACAGGCTATTTTTCCTGTGACTGAGTTTGATCATTGTGCTATGATTTCTGTATCGTCTGTGCACGCTATTTCTGATCAGGTACATGAGCCTGTCGTGTATCCTTCTGCACCTCTCATTTTGCAGGACCCCCCTCTCACTCCTTCGCCGCCGCTCCCTCCAGCCTCACCACCGAACAAAAAGCTCAAGGAGGAGTGGAGGCCGAAGCCGCAGGTGGCTAAGCCTGCACAAAAGAAAGGTGGAGACCACTATGAGCTGGTCCCACCCCCTGCACCACGACCACCCTGGCCATCCGAGTACTCACTCGCCTGCATCTTGCCGGATGGCCAGGTCGAGCTGACCTCTGCTGGTGGTTGCAACCGTCGGGTGCACGGTCACCACCTGAAGCTGTACCTCAAGAGCGATGTGGATCCGCTCTTGGAGGCACCTGATCCTGCACCTCGCTGAGTATCCACCATGGGCGTACAGCTAAAAGACGGTAAAGAAGCGCTTGTGGGGAGGCAACCCCACCACGGTTTGCATTTTCTTTTCCCTTTTTCTGAGTTTTGGTGTCGTGTCGAGTCAGTTGCATGTCTGTATTGAAGTTCGGTCGTCGTTGATGCCTCGATTTGGTGTTTTCGTGCAGGAGAGGTTGAAAATTTTGGAAAAAATGACTTTTTGGCCGAAAAGAGGGAAATACCCGGTCGTGGGCCAAAATACCCGACCGGGTATTTTCGGCTCACGCCCGGGGCGCCCTCTGTTTCTCGGGGGGGAAAAAAGTGAAATACCCGACCCCGTCCCAAAAATACCCGACCGGGTATTTTTGGTTCGCGGCCGGGTATTCCCCCTACCCTGAACGCCGCGTTTAATGATAAATACCCGACCCTGATTCAAAAATACCCGGCCGGGTATTTTTGACTCGAGGCCGGGTATATTCTTCCTTGTGGAACGCAGCGTTTGTGAAAACCCGGTCGAAGACCCCTAAATACCCGACCGGGTATTTTTCCTATTTAAAGGAAACCCCCGGCCAGATTCTCTCTCTACCCTCATTTTTTCCAAATCTTCCCTCTCTCTCCTCTCAAACACTCTCCCCTCTCTCCTCTTAGGGCCGCCGCCGGCAGCCATTCTAAGCCGCCGGCCGCCGCGCCGCCGCCGCCGGCCACCCTCCGCCGCCGCCGCGCCACCGCCCGCCGGCCGCCCTCCGCCGCCGCGCCGGTCGCCGCCGGCCGCCCTCCGCCGCCGCGCCGGTCGCCGCCGGCCGCCCTCCGCCGCCGCCGCCGGTCGCCGGACGTTTTTCCGGCGACTTTCCGGCGATTCGCCGGCCATTTTCCGGCGAGTCTCCGAGGCGATTTTTTTCCGGCCCCCTCGCGTCCCCTCACCCCCTCTTCGAGTCCTAGCTACGGTCCTCCTTGTGTTTCCAGGTGTGTTTCCTGTTCATTTCTAGTTTATGGAAAATCGGACTGTAGATTCTAGGCCCGAGAACTGTGTTTGCCTGACTGATTTAGAGTAGGGTGAGGGACGACTTGAGTTTGCATGGTTGTATATGTGGTGTATGTGCTGCTCGGGTGCTTGATGTGGTTTATTTTGTGATTCTTCCTTGAATTCCGGTTGAGTTGCTTGCAATTCAACCGGCTGTGCTTAAATTGTTAGCCTAGGTGAGCTTAAGTGTGGGGGAAGTGCTGACCCCATACCGTTGGTCCTGACGTTGTATTTTTTTGGCTCCACCTTTGGTTTGTTGTTTGTGCAGGATCATGTCCCTCGATCATGCCTTTGTGCAGGGCTTGAGCCTGCACCGGGAGTACGCGTACCAGTTCCGCAAGGTGATCCTGGGGACGCTGGAGAAACACCACCACCTCGAGTGGGAAGTGTTCGAGCAGCTCCACTGCCTGCAGGAGCTCAGCACCGCCATCAGCCACCCCGATTGGCGGACACTTCTTGCCATTGACGAGCCCACAACACGGAGCTGGTGTGGGAGTTCTACACCACGTTCGAGTACGACAAGAAGAAGCCTCGGGACGCCCATGCAGTGAAGTTCCGGTTGGGTGGCCGTCCCCGACAGCTGACCATTGACGGGTTGGCCTCAGCATTGGGGATCGAGTACAACCCGTTCGATGGCCACACGGTCGAGCTCCCGAACCCGCCCGACTGGCACCAGGATCATTTCTACAGAAAGGTCGTCAGGCTCGCCTATCGGGATGACTTCTTCGTGGCTGGCCAGACCTACGTCAGCACACTCAGGCCGGAGTGGCACATTCTGAACCTGCTCATCACCCGCTCCATCGTCCCCAACGCCACCGGCTCGCACAAGGTCCCGAAGCGGGTCCTGTACGCCATTTCCTGTATGGGGGATCCGGAGGACATGCTCCACTTGGGATCTTTCGTGGCCACCACATTCTCCCGAGTCCGCGGGAATCCTACCCACCTTTTCTGTGGTCCTCTGATCACCCGATTGGCCCGCCACTTCGGGATCAGCTTCGAGGGGCTTCACGATGCGACCGAGCATGGCGGCTCCGCACCCCTCAGCCGGGACGTGCTCCACAGTGCACGCCTCCTGGCCACTGACGACATCCGCACCTGGGTGGATGGGCTCTCTATGCCCCCCGAGGAGGTTGTGGATCTTGATGAGGACGAGGAGGATGATGACTACGTAGGCGAGGAGGTCGATGAGGACGCCGATGATGATGATGACGGCGCCATGGATGCCGACGAGCCGGAGCCCCCGCTCTCCCCTCCTGGGGACCTTCAGCCTCGACGGAGACCGGAGAGGGGCGAGTCCTCCTCTGGTCCTTCTGGTCCGTCGATGGACTTCTTCACGGAGCAGTTCCAGCAGATGGGGCTCCAGTTCCAGCAGCTCGGTCTTCAGAACCAGCAGCTCATGGACCATCAGGTCCAGTTTTACCAGCAGTATTCGGCCCACCAGGCCGAGTACCGGTCCAGGATGACGGGCGTTGATGAGCGCCTCGGCCGATTGGAGACCCACATGGGACACACTACTGCTCTCATCGAGCGAGAGAGAGACCGAGGCCGCCGTCTGATGGAGTATTCCGAGCATCTGCTCCAGGCTTGCCACCCTCCCGCGGAGCACCACTGGACCACCCGGTGGGAGCATTCACCACCACGGCAGCCTCCGGATGATGGCGTCGACGACCTTATGGATCAGATTGATTTCTCCGGTCTCGGAGGGCCCTAGGGGCATGTTTTGAGAGTTTTTATCTGTGTCAGCATGCAGACTGTCTGTTTTGTGTCGGTTTTTGTTTCTTTTCATTCTGGATTCTGTACTATTGGGCTGACCGTTGGACCTAACGTATGTGTTTGAGCTTTTTGGTCTCTTTTAGCTCTGCCTGTGTTCCCGACTGGTCCTCTCTCCAGTCCGTCCCATGCCGACTTGTCCATTTCCAGTCTCCTGCAGTCCGTTCATACCGGTAACATCGTTCCCCTTTCCTTCCCTCTTCTCCATTGAGGGCAATGTCGATCTTAAGTGTGGGGGGAATGTTTATCTTTTGACTACATTAGCTCTGTTTGTGTGCTTGGAGCCTAGTCCACTGTCCAAATCTTACGATTTGAGGGCTCCAAGTACTGCTGTTTGATCATATTGGCACTGTGTTTTGATGGATGACTTGATTGGTTTTCGGATTAATACATGACAACTTGTTTGCGACTAGGACCACCTATGATGAGGACTGAGATGTGCAGTAGAACGATGTAGGGGTTCAGTTTTTCAACTGTTTGCTTGCCAACTGTGACTTGATCTGACTTGATCTGATTACTTGTCCTTGACAGTCGTTTATGCATCTAGTTCAGGGTATCAGAATGTGAGATAGAGCATATAGGTAGCCATGTGAGATTTGAGCCTGCTCGTTTCTTTCTTGTGCGATAGATCCCTCTTCCATGATGTGTAGCATTCACGTTGTCACTAGCTAAGATGATGGGGGCATAGGATTAGCCCACGCCCAAAAACTGACTGTCCTGATGTGTCATATCCCCTAGTCAGCCCCTTTGAGACGTGTGTTATCCTTTCTTTTGGTTTATAATGAAAAAATCACCCTTGTTGCATCTTTTAGAAGGTTCCACAGAGTGGTTTTTACATATTCTCTGCTGTTTCTGCTAAAGTCTATGTGAGTGTTGGAGGTAGTGCTTAAAAGTTGGGCACGTGTTTGAAATTTATGCAGAAGTGGTGGCTCCCTTAAGAAATGAAAAGAAAAATGAAAGAAAAACAAAGCAAAAATTTGAAAGCAAAAGAGAGCCACTACCAAAAATCTGAATAATGCCCAGTAAGCAGTGTTTCTTAGCAGTCTGGCTTGGAAATGCTGATGTTTATGCCTCCTTCGCTCTTATGCTCTTAAGATATTGAGTAAAGCAGAATAGCAGAAAGAAAATACCGGGTTGTTTGACTGTGATTGTGTGTTTGGAAAATGTGGAACCTTTTGCTATGAATACTTCCACCACCTAAAAGGCCTTTTCCCCATGTCCAAGACCCTAGCCAGTCATTTGAACCTGTGTCTAAGACCTCCTGATTAGTTAGTGGTGACACCCCATATGTGAACTCTAGCATTTAGAGGCTGCCATCATGGTGAAGAGATGATAGGGATTGAGAGAAATAGCATGCGCATCTTTCGCATCAAAATTGTCCTGACCCCACTGGTCGAGAGTGAGTGATTCATTTTCATTTTCTATATGCTCTTGTACCCCGGTGAGGACCTAGATTGCTCGGTCTCTATTCTGATGTTTTGAGTTGGATGCATGAGTTGACTGTTTTGAGTAAGTGGTTGAATCAAGTCTAGGTTGGCTAGTGAACAGACGGGAGACTCTTCTTTTACTCGATTTGCTGCACTCGAATCTCGCAGTTTTTACCCCTATTCTGAGGCCGTTTGTGACAAGGAATCTCGTGTTTTAAGCCGATTTCACGCTAGGTTGTGTGTTTATGTTATATTTCAGGTCCCGACGTGGGAATCGAGGCGGAGAAACGAGTTCTGGGTCGAAAGGAGCAAAGTTGGGACGAATAGGGCCGAAGGAGGAAAATACCCGGTCGGGTGGCCAAATACCCGACCGGGTATTAACCACTTATGGGCGCCCGAGAAGCAGAGAGGGGCCCGGGCACAGCAGTTAAATCCCCGGTCGGGGATTTTGGTGTTGGACCGGGGATTTCCCCCTTTAGTGAAACGGTGCGCTGCAGAGATACCCGGTCGAAACCCAAAATACCCGACCGGGTATTTTGACCGGGTATCGCGACCAGGCAGCTGATTTAAGGAAGAAGAAGGTCAACATTGAAGGGTTCCGAGTTTTTGAGAGAGAAATCGATTCCTAGAGAGAGAAAGCGACGAACCAGAGTTCCCAAGCGCCATAGATCGATCTTCAACACCATTGGAGCCCGTCTTGAGCTTGGAGAAGTGCGATTAAACGTCCAGGAGCAGGAATCCAACTTCACAGTATGATTTCCGCGTCTGAATCTGCTTTTGCTTCTTTCTCTATGGAGTAGTTTCCCCATTCATCTGGGTATGGAGAACCCTAGATTTGTATGCTAGGTCTGATTGTATGAACCCAAGTACAGAGTTTGTAAATTGATTATATTCGATTGAGGTTTGAATGATTGAATGACTTGAATCCTGATCAAATTCCTGTTGTTTCTGCTTTGACCTAGAATGAGAATATCTGCCTAGGTTGATAGAGTACCCTTAATCGAAGGTGGCGAATTGGTGACTTTAGTCGAGGAGCCAATTCGCTATTCTGTACCGAAGTTAATTCGGTAGTGGAGGTTTGGTTCATTAGGGCCTCAATCTGTTTACTCCGGTGGAGGTTAGTCGCCCGCTAGAGACTCAGATTGAGAGGGTCTGGAGACCTTTAGTCGAGACTTCAGGCTAATTGAGAACCTTCCGCAGTATAACTTTCATGAAAACTGAACTTGGTAATTACAATCCGACTTAACTGCAGTCTAGGGGGAACCATATCCGGGTGACCTCTCTTGACTTGACAACAAACCGTTTACTTGCTTTGTGTTCTGTTTGCTTGAGTTGCACTAAAAGTTCACCGCTGAATAACAAGAATTCACCGAGTAGTCATCACATCTAGGACCCGGGTTGACATTAAAACCCGACCCGCTATACTACGCTTTAGGAAGTGGTTATACTTGGCCATTTTCTAGGGTGACAGTAACAGCGAGTCATAGGTCCCTCATGACAGTGAGATAGAATGCCCTCCATCTCACTCTCCATAACACAACGACGGATGATCCCGTCGGCTCCGATCCGAAAAAGATGCGGGTCATCCCAGAAGTAGTACTTCAGATCGGAGAAAAACTTCCTCTTGGCGTGAGTTGCCATCCCCTTGGGCAGCTGCTGGCCCACCAAATAGTTCGCAAAATCAGAGTACCAGGGGGTGACACTCTCCACCAAGCACATCATCATCAACCTCTCATCTGGGAAGGAGTCATCAATCTCCTCCACGAGGTTGTCCGCAGGAGGTGCGTCCAACCGGGAGAGGTGATCAGCTGCAACATTTTCTGCTCCCTTCTTGTCCCGGATCTCAATATCAAACTCCTCCAGCAGTAAGATCCATCGTATGAGCCGAGGCTTGGCATCGGCCTTGCTCATCAGGTATCTAATCGCGGAGTGATCTGTGTACACGGTCACATGGGACAAGACCAGATAGGGGCGAAACTTATCGAAGGCAAACACCACCGCAAGCAGCTCCTTCTCTGTGGTGGTGTAGTTCTCCTGGGCATCATTCAGAGTCTTCGAGGCGTAGTAGATAGGTCGGAAGTGCTGATCTCGCCTCTGCCCCAAAACAGCTCCAACAGCAAAGTCACTGGCGTCGCACATCAGCTCAAATGGTAGGGACCAGTCTGGGACAACCATGATAGGAGCCTGGGTGAGCTTCTCCTTCAAGGTGGTGAACGCCGCTGTGCAAGCATCAGTGAACAGGAAGGGGGCATCCTTCTCTAGAAGCTTGGTCAGGGGCAGGGCGATCTTCGAGAAATCCTTGATGAACCACCTGTAGAAACCTGCATGGCCAAGAAAACTCCGGATCCCCTTTACATATGTAGGAGGAGGCAGCTTGATGATAGTCTCGATCTTTGCTCTGTCCACCTCAATCCCCATCTTGGAGATCTTATGCCCAAGAACTATGCCTTCTCGAACCATGAAGTGACACTTCTCCCAACTCAGTGCCAGGTTCGTTTCTTCACACCGCTTAAGAACAAGTTCCAGGTTATGGAGACAGTGAGAGAAAGAGTCTCCATAAACCGAGAAGTCGTCCATAAACACCTCCATGATCTCGCCGACCAGACGGTCAAAGATGGCGAGCATGCATCGCTGAAAAGTGGCTGGGGCGTTGCATAGCCCGAATGGAATCCTCCGGTAAGCAAATGTGCCGAAGGGGCAGGTGAAAGTGGTCTTCGCCTGGTCCTCCGGTGCTATAGGGATCTGAAAGTACCCGGACATCCCATCCAGGAAGCAGTAGAACTCGTGCCCCGCCAATCTCTCCAGCATCTGATCAATGAACGGCATCGGGAAATGGTCCTTCCGAGTAGCGTCGTTGAGACGCCGATAGTCGATGCAAACACGGTACCCAGTCACCGTGCGCATCGGGATGAGCTCGTTCTTCTCGTTAGGCACCACGGTCATCCCACCCTTTTTGGGCACCACCTGGGTGGGACTGACCCACTCGCTGTCAGGAATGACGAAGATGATCCCCGCGTCCATCAGCTTCACGATCTCTGCCCGAACCACCGCCTCCAGGTTCGGCGTCAATCTCCTCTGCGGCTGCCTCACTGGCCGCATCTCATCCCCCAGCAGTATCCGGTGTGAGCAAAAGGAGGGGCTAATTCCCCGGATATCTGTGATCTTCCATGCCAAAGCTCGCTCGTACTGCTTCAGCAAGGCCACCAGTCTGGTCTTCTGCTCGGGTGTGAGGGTCGAGCTGATGATGACTGGCAGCTTATTCCCCTCCCGGAGAAATGCATACTCCAAATGAGGAGGGAGGGGCTTAAGCTCCAGCTCTGGTGGTTCCTCCAAGGAGGTGGTGATGCGGGTGGAGGATGAGATCGGTTTAAACAGCCTGTCGCCCTCCAAGAAGGGGCCACTCTCCAATGCGGCCAACTGCTCCGCCAGCTGCGGCTCCTGCAATGCCTGCTCACATAGCAAAATACAGCGCTCAAGAGCATCATCAGTACCCGCACTCGTGATGGCGAGTGCGGTCTCAAAATCGGTAAGCACATCACAGTAGTCTATTTCATCATGCAAATGAGAATGTTTCCCATTGTCAGACACAGAAAAAGTAGCATGTTCATCACCAGCACGCAGAATCAATTTACCACTATGCACATCAATAAGCGCCTTGGCGGTGGCGAGAAACGGTCTACCCAAAATCAAAGGCACATCCACATCCTCATTAATATCCAAAATAACAAAATCAACAGGATATGTGAATGCACCAACATTAACAAGCAAGTCCTCAATGATACCCCTAGGATGCACGATAGAACGATCAGCTAACTGAATGCTCATCCTAGTAGCTCTAGGTTCACCTAGGTCTAGCTTCTTGAACAGTTTATAGGGCATGACATTTATGCTAGCGCCTAGGTCCGCCAAGGACTTTCCTACATGCATGCTGCCAATAACAAGAGGGATAGTGAAACTCCCTGGGTCTTTGCGCTTCTCGGGCAGCTTGTTCTGCAGGATAGCAGAACACTCCTCGCTGAGCACCACTGTCGAAAGATCCCCAAGTTTCTTCTTGTTGGTGAGTAGGTCTTTCATGAACTTGGCATACTTGGGCATCTTCGACAGTGCCTCCACGAACGGCATGCTGATGTTGACCTGCTTCAACATTGCCATGAACTTGGCAAACTCTGTCTCCAGCTTGTCTTTATGAAGTCCAGTGGGGAAGGGCAGCTGGGGTGTATGCTCCTTAACCACAGGTTGTGGCTTGGGAGCAGGTGCTGCGCTGCCTTCCCCCACTTCTGTAGTAGCAGCTGGAGGTGTTGAAGCAGGTAGTGGTTCGTCTCGCCTGGGCTGGCCAGGAGCAGCAGATATGGTCTTACCACTCCTGGTGGTGATGGCATGTGCGGTCTCTGTAACACCCTACCCCATACGTATTACCTAATCATATTGTTCATACAATTGCAGCGGAATTCATCTCGGGTGTTACATTAATTATCAAAATTTACTCAAATAAAATTTCGACATGAATTACTCACGTAATGGGATAACAGTTCTTGCAACTTATCCTGCAAAATAATTCATCACAAACAAATAGACTCACAACCATATCCATTGGCTTTTCTTAGCCATAGTCACAGTTTCATACTACACAACTGCATACTATACTGATACATGCTATAATCGTCACAACTTACATAATTACACAAATATACACATATCATCAACTTTCCACACCTGTGGATATCTCACACTACATCAGAAGCTAGTATGCACATGAAAAACATTCTCAAAACATTTTACAAAAAGGTGTGGATCACTGGCCAAAATCTCAAGTAGTCGTCCAAGCACAGAATAGTTGAAGACCATACCTCATCTTGACTTCAACTCTAGCTCCTCTCCCACCTAACACCTATCTACTGCTGCTGATGATGATCTACTTACACATAGCATAAGCAGAGAAAAAGGATAAAGAGGGTCAGCTCATAGCTGAGTGAGATAATCATAGCATCGTGAGTTCATAACAAAGCATACCCCTACCATACATCTAGAAATCAAGCCAAAACACTAGGATCGGACCTCAGCCATCCGACATCCCAATAGGCAAAAGACTCAACCATCTTGACTTATGCATATGCATTTTATCATGTTTTACTTATAGGCGCCTGGCTACTCCCATGCTAATTAGTAATTACTCTCCCGGGAATACGGACCAAACATCTCGTGGATGTGGTCATATCGGACCCACCACTGCCGGTGTAGTCATATCGGACCTGACACCACTATGGGTGTGGTCATATCGGACTCAACACCACTCTGGGTGTGGTCATATCTCATGATGAATCAACGGTGAACACCACATCAGGGGTGTGACATAACATATTATAACAGAGTAATAGCATGGGGAGCCCTAATTACTATGTAATTGACCATGAGACCAAATCACTCTTATTTGGTAATCTTATACATGATCCATATCTCATCTTGCTTACTCATAATTCGTTACTTGGACATATACTTGACCGGGCCATACTTGGCTCAACATAAGTAAAACAGGAGTCGTATAATTGCACTTCCTCGGGGTAAACCCTCGTGCAAGTCATCCTCCTTAAAACATCATAATATCACCATGGGATATATATTTTCCCACTTGTACATCCAAATACAACAATCATGAAAAATCATACCTAATCACCTTCTCGAACCATCATAAAGCATATTAACAGTCAAGCCCACAAATGGCAATATGTATGCAATCATCAACATAAACAAGGTCCATATCGGCTAGGGCAAGTCAATAATATCATACAGCAGTCCAGGGTTCAACATATAGCACAAAAGTTCATACACCCTTAATCATGCCATTCTAGTTCACCTAGGTCATTTCTAAGCATCAATATAATTATCGTGATACGACAAACCCGGTATGCCGTGCTAATCCCTCACCAGTTCTGGTCGTTCAAACACCGGTTTAACCTTCCCGTACTAAAACGTCAATTTCACGAACGAACCCCGAATTAAAATCCGAGACCGTCCTAATATCCCCTGCAGTATCCCCGTCAATATTAGTTCTAGGCTCCGGGTCAAATTCTCGATAAAAACACATCAAACCCTGGCCGGAGCTAAATTCCGCGATCCCGGCTCCGACCTAAATAATAGCCGAAATTCAGGGATTAGAACTAGAGGATTGATTACCTCGCTGCAGGAAGCTCGTATATGAAATTTGGGCTCAATCCGGCTTCCGGATACTCCGAAACCCTAATTTGGCTTATCGGGAATTCAAGAAATTCCTGAACCAAAAACTCCTTTTAAAGCTCTAAATCGATAAATCATGATGTATAGATGGATTAGGCATAACTTACGGGATTTTTGGATCACTTATGCTCAAGAATCGAGCCTTGGAGTTTTTCCCCCGACGTTCCCCTGTACGCTCTCTCCGCTCGCTCTGGTTTTTGCCTCTCGGTGGAGAAATGGAAAAAGGGCGATGATATTGAAAATTAAATGGACGGGTGGGGATTTAAATGGACCGTATATATATATATATATATATATATATATATATATATATATATATATATATAATTAATACGTATACTTATCCGATCGATTGATAATCCGATTTTCGCCGAAATATTGTCAAAACACTCGATTTTAAATCGCGAACTTTCTAGCGATCGAAATATGGGTTTTGCCGGAACGGGATGTTACAGTCTCTTGAGGGTCGCGAGGATTGGGAATAGTGGTGGCAGGCAGAGTCCCCGGTGCCCTGGTAGTGTTCTGGCGAGCTAAGCTCCCAATCTGGTTCTGTAGATCTTGCAGAATGGCACCTTGGTTTCTCTGGCCTGCCTCCAGTGATGCGATGTTCTGATCCATCCTCGTGAAATTCGCCTGGCTGGTGGTCATGAATGCCTGCAAAATATTCTTCAGATCAGCCATCTGATTATCTGGAGCTGCGGCTGCTGGAGGCTGAGCAAATTGGCGTTGAGGCTGCTGGAATGGCTGCCCTTGCCTAGGCTGGTAGGGCTGCTGCTGGGGTGGTGTCCCCTGCCTAGCCTGGAAGGGTTGCCTCTGCTGAAAACCACCTGCTGGTGCTGGGAAACCAGGTGGTTTGTTGGTGTTGCTGCTCCAGGCAAAATTGGGATGCTGGCGCCATCCCTCATTGTAGGTACTGCTGTACGGGTCCAGGCGCCGAGCATTGGCGATGAAGTCCACCTGTTCTTCGGGAGTAGAGGACTCTCTCATAGATTGACAATCCTCCACCAGGTGATTTGGGCTCTCACACCACTGACACTGAGCTACTGGGGGCGTAGCTACACCTCGGCCCGGAAGGAGACTGTTAGGCTGCTTCAATGTCTGCACCAGCTCAGCCACCTGCTGCTCTAACCCGGACCTGGCCTCCATAGCATGCACACCTCGGTCCCGGGAATTCCTGCCTCTGTTGTGCTGTCCCCAAGAATGATCTCGGGCAGCCAAGGTACTGATCATCTGGTTCAGCTCGGGTGGAGTCTTAGTAAGGATATCCCCTCCTGGGCATAGAGACTCAATCACCCTCTGGCTGTCTGGGGTGAGGGCACTGTAGAAGTTCCCCACTGTGAAAGCATCGCTGAAGCCATGATGGGGACACTGCCAGAAGTATCCCATGTACCGCTCCCAAGCATCACGAAGTGACTCATCTGGCTCTTGGCGGAAGTGAGTGATCTCCCGCTGAATCTCTGTAGTCTTCGATGCCGGATAGTACCGGTGCACGAACTTGTCAGCCAGATCGTCCCAAGAGGTGATGGACAATGGGGGCTGGGTCTCCAACCACCTCTTAGCATTCCCCGCCAGAGAATGGGGGAAGAGGTGAAGGCGGATTGCGTCATTCGGGACACCGTTCAGCTTGAACCCGTTCGTCAGCTGCAGAAAACGGGAAAGATGTACCCGGGCTTCCTCATCCTTCAAGCCATGGAACTGGATAGAGGATGTAATGAGTTGAATCCAGCATGGCTTGATCTCGAAGTTGTTTGTTGGAATCGGCGGATAGAGGATGACCGGGCGGATGTCAGCAATCCGCGGAGTGTAGTAATACTCCAAGGTGGGACCCGGTGGTGGTGGATGATGATGGGCCCCAGCTCCCTGGGGATTTGGGTCGTTCCCCAGGATCTGGTTCTGAGGAGGTGGGTTCTGATCGCCTTCCATCTCGTACTCGTCCTCGGATTCGCTGCTCAATTGGCCGTCTCTGCGCTCCACCGTAGCCAGTCTAGCTCGCTGTTGTCTCCGAAGTTGTTTGCAAGTGCGCTCAATCTCAGGATTCAACGGCAGTAAACCTCCCGACTGGCTACGGGTCATGCACTATCTGCACACAATCAAGCAATGCAAACCCGTGAAGGCACAAGTGGGAAAGAACAAATAATCAATGCGAAAATGAAAGTGCTAAAGTAACAGAAATCACTTTTCTTCAACAACCTAGCCGTCCCCGGCAACGGCGCCAAAAACTTGACTCACTCCTACTGTCACTCTAGAAAATGGCCAAGTGTAACCACTTCCTAAAGCGTAGTATAGCGGGTTTGGGTTTTATTGTCAACCCGAGTCCTAGATGTGATGACTACTCGGTGAAGTCTTGTTATTTAGCAGTGAACTTTTAGTGCAACTCAAGCAAACAAAAACTCAAAGCAAGTAAGCGGTTGTTGTCAAGTCAAGAGAGATCACCCGGATATGGATCCCCCTAGACTGCAGTTAAGTCGGATTGCAATTTACCAAGTTCAGTTTTCATGAAAGTTATACTGCGGAAGGTTCTTGATTAGTCCGAAGTCTCGACTAAAGGTCTTCAGACCCTCTCAATCTGAGTCTCTAGCGGGCGACTAACCTCCACCGGAGTAAACAGATTGAGGCCCTAGCGAACCAAACCTCCACTACCGAATTGAATTCGGTACAGAATAGCGAATTGGCTCCTCGACTAAAGTCACCAATTCGCCACCTTCGATTAAGGGTACTCTATCAACCTAGGCAGATATTCTCATTCTAGGTCAAAGCAGAAACAACAGGAATTTGATCAGGATTCAAGTCATTCAATCATTCAAACCTCAATCGAATATAATCAATTCACAAACTCTGTACTTGGGTTCATACAATCAGACCTAGCATACAAATCTAGGGTTCCCCATACCCAGATGAATGGGGGAACTACTCCATAGAGAAAGAAGCAAAAGCAGATTCAGACGCGGAAATCATACTGTGAAGATGGATTTCTGCTCCTGGACGTTTAATCGCACTTCTCCAAGCTCAAGCCGCGCTCCAATGGTGATGAAGATCGATCTATGGCGCTTGGGAACTCTGGTTCGTCGCTTTCTCTCTCTAGGTATCGCTTTCTCTCTCAAAAACTCGGAACCCTCTGAAAATTGGCCTTCTTTTCCTTTTATCAGCTGCCATCGCGATACCCAGTCGAAATACCCGGTCGGGTATTTAGGGGTTCGACCGGGTATTATCCAAAACGCGCCGTTTCAACTAAGGGGAAAATCCCCAGTCTGTCCTCATAATCCCCGACCGGGGATTTTAGGCATTTGCCCGGGCCTTTTCTGCTTCTCACGGACGCCCGAAGTGAAAAATACCCGGTCAAGGCCAGACAATACCCGGTCGGGTATTCCTGCTTTTGGCCGGGTATTTTGGTCCAACAGCCTCCTTCGTCCCAACTTCGCTCCTTTCTACCCGGAACTCGTTCCTCCGCCTCGATTCCAACGCCGGGACCTGAAATGTGACATAAACACATACCCTAGCGTGAAATCGGCTTAAAACACGTGAAATCGGCTTCAGAATAGGGGTGAAAACATGTAAAATTATCGGTCTATCACCCTGCCAGAGCCTCAGTCCGCTTTTGGAACTGCTGTGATGCCCAGGCAAGTTCACTAGACCATTGATTTCTAGGGGTTCGGCCTGTAAAATTAGCAAACAAAGCAGCAAAAGCTTGTCTATACACCCTACATTCTGCAAAAAGGTGAGACCTTGTCTCCAAAGAACAAGGACAGAACACACAACCATAACTTCCAGCAGCACCCCAACCTTGAATTTTATCCCCTGTAACAACGTAATCACTGACCACAAGCCACACAAGAAACTGGTTTTTTGGGATGCAGGACCCTTTCCAGATTAATGCATTCCAAGCCACAGACCTACTTTTAGGCCTAACTTCCTCCCAAACCTTCTTAATACTAAACTTTTCCAGAGGATCTCCTTTCCAGTACACTCCCTCAGAGTCATCATATAACCATACCCTCAACTTGTCTCTGCTCTTGAGCAACTTGAGCCATAGCCAAGAACCTACCTTTGCATTAACATCCCAGAAACTACCTCTCTTAATTCTGTATTCTCATATCCAGGCCACCCACAGTGACCCCTGCTTCAGAAGGATAACCCAAATATGCCTTGTTACACAAGCAAAGTTCCATGAACTCATATCTCTAAGACCAAGCCCACCCTCTTTCTTAGGATAAGTGATTCTTGCCCAAGCAACCACTGCCTTCTTCCTTGCTCCATCCCCCACTCCCCATAGGAAATCACTACAGGATGAAGATGGACATCCAAAACTGGGTAAGGCTGTACAACACAGATAGTACCAACTGAAGTTTACCAGCATAGGATAGATTTTTTGACTTCCAACTGACAATTCTCCTAGTGACCCTATCAATCAGAGGAGCACAAGCTCTAATAGTGAGTTTACCTGGCAGCAAGGGGAGGCCAAGATATCTAACAGGGAGAGACCCCAACTTATAACCAGAGAACTCAGCCATAATTTTTTGCCAGTGTTCACTAATTCCCCCACAATATAGCTCACATTTTGCAGGGTTTGACTGAAGACCTGACATAGTCCTAAACTCAGTCAGCACTCTTTGAATACATTGTATTCCAAAATTGGATCCATCAGAGAAAAGCAGCAAATCATCAGCAAACATGAGGTGAGTAAGATTGAGCCTCTTGCACATAGGGTGAAATGGCATCCTATTCTGCTTAACTGCTTCATTCATAAGACAAGAAAGCACTTCCATTGCAACAGCAAACAAATAGGGGGAGAGGGGATCACCCTGTCTCAGACCCTTCTTAGCTGAAAAATAGCCAACTGAGCCTCCATTGAAACCAACACTAAGCTTTGGAGTAGTTACACACATTCTCAACCAAGATAAGAACCTAGCAGGAATCCCCCAGTCCACAGAATCAAAGGCCTTCATTAAGTCAACTTTGATTAATGATCTAGCTGATATATTCCTCCTACCATATTTCTGGACCAGTTCATGTGCAAGCAAAATATTTTCACCTATAACTCTGCCTTTGACAAAAGCTGTTTGAGATTCACTTATGATACTAGGCATGACAGAGCTTAACCTTGTAGCCAGAATTTTAGCAATACACTTATAAAGGATATTATAACAGGAAATTGGTCTAAAGTACTTCATATCCTCTGGGTTTTGGACCTTAGGTATGAGAGCCAGGAGGGTAGAATTAATGCTAACAGGTATGCTAGAGACATGAAAACAATACAGAATTGCATTTGTTACCTCAACTCCAATGACACTCCAGGCAGCCTGAAAGAAACAAGCAGAGAAGCCATCAGGGCCAGGGGCCTTCTCCCCATTAAAGCCAAACATAGTAGACTTAATTTCCTCAGCTGTGACAGGTCTACACAACTCATCAGCCTGTCCTTGGGTCAACTTTTTCATAAGAATCTTGGAAAACTTCTCAACATCAGGAGTCACCACATCTATATCCTTTTCTCCCAAGAGTTTCTTATAGAAATCTTCAGCAATCCTTACCATCCATCAGTATCAATGACTCTTGGCCATTAGCATCCAATAAAGACCTGACCATATTCCTCTTCTGTCTACTCTTAACTGAATTATGAAAGTATGGTGTGTTAGAGTCACCTTCTTTTAGCCAAATTTCCCTTGACTTCTAACGAAAGAAAGATTCCTCTGCCTCCCTAAGTTCTTTCACTTCCTTGGCCAATCTAATCTCATCAGAAAAAGTTACTTGTGATGGTTGTTTAAGTGCAGCAGCCTGAGCCACCAGCAATTCATCAGATTTCAAACGAACCCTCTCAGACAGATCAGAGTAAACATCTTTGTTTAACTTCTTGAGAAGGCCTTTCAACACCTTCAACTTCCTACACACGCGCATAAGAGGAGACCCCTTCACTTGTTCCCCCCAAGCCTCCTTTACCAGATCCATGAAGCTAGGGTGCTTGATCCAAAACTTAAAAAACTTAAAGAGCTTAGGTAAGGACTTCACTGAACTGTCAGTATTTAAGAAGATTGAACAATGATCTGACACTGACGGGTCCAACAGATCCACTGTACTTGAAGGCAAGTCAGCTAGCCATTTTGTATTCACAAACACACGATCAAGCCTCCTGGCAATAGGGTTACCCACCTGCTTGTTAATCCAAGTGAACCATGGCCCTGAGGCCTTATGTTCTTCCAAATCACAGTCATATTGCCACTGCCGAAAATCAGACATACTGCTAGAAAACTGGGGAGCATTTGAAGCTTCATTCACATCACCAATGGCATTAAAGTCCCCCAACACTACCCAAGGAGCTGAGTTAATATGATAATATACCAAATCCTTATACAGAACCCTTTTCTCCACCTCCTCATTTGAAGCATAGACAACTGAAAGAAAGAAAGGGACACCAGAAGCAACCATGAGATGAATGAACTGATCTGTTTGATGAAGGACAGTAAGCTTGATATCAGACCTCCAAACCAGCCAAATCTTCCCCAACCCCACAGAATTATTGGAGACTTTGAATTCCCAACCAGGAAACCTTTTGTTTATCAACCCTTCAGCTTTATTTGCTCTAACTCTAGGTTCTAGTATAGCTAAAATATCTATATTATACTTACTTACTAGCTGTTGAACAACCTTATTCTTATCCGGGTCATTAAACCCCCGGATGTTCCACACTAGCACTTTCATCTCTTCTTGCCCGCCTTCCCCCCTTTACGGGGAACAACAAGATTAACCACTCTCGGGGTATTTGGTTTTCTTTTAGAACTGCCCACTGTGATCCAAGGATTTGGTTCTTTCTCCTTTTCTGCTATAGGAGCCTGAGAAACCACCTTCCCAGATTCTGGTGCGATAGCTTTAACAGGCTGGTGCTTCAATTGACTTGGACTCTCAGACTACCCTGATGATCCTAAGACAATGTCTACAAACCTAGCAGCAGGCCCTCCCACAGGTGTAGGAGTATCAGGTACTGAACCAACAATTTCCTTAGCTTTAGGCTCCCCAATCATTACTTTCTCCACTGCCTCAACAGCAATATTGCTCTCAACTCCAGGCTGCTCTCCCACCACAAGGCCTTGCTCTGCAGATATCTTCTCAGAACTAGTCTCCAGATCACTTTTTGCCCCTTTGATAACCCACCTCTTATTACACATAGCATTTAGTGAACAGTCATGACCATACACTTGACACACCGGGCAAACTCTATGGAGATTAAGATATTCAACCTCAACCTCAAAACAAAGATCATCATCAGGGTATAAACGAACCTTGGAAGGGAAACCACAATCTGCTGAGAGATCAAGACAAAACTTCGCAAACCCCAACTGACCACCCAACCTGGTAGCCTTATCCATCCAAAGAGGCGGACCAATCGTGCTTGCAACCCATTCCAGCCCTTCAATCGAGTGGTATTCCACTTCCTGAGGAATAGCTGATTGCCCTGGAAATGCCACGGCCCCGATCTAAAAACCCACTGGCTAGTAGACGCCGACGGGAATTGGAACACAAACATTCGCGAACCAAATCGAGAAACTCGCATAATACCATCCCTCCCCCAAATCGAAGTAGCCCAGGTCTGGAGCTGAGCTGCCTTGGGTTGAGCTCCGACAAATTGCCCGATGAGACAATCCTTCCAGCGCTCTTCACCTTTCTTCTTCACCTCACGGGGAAGCCGAAACCCATCATTCACATCCTGCTTTCCGGTGCAATATCAAATAACTGCGCCCAAGAACAAACCCCAGAACCCTTGCCCGTCGCCAGAGCAGATTCCGACGACGAGGCCGCCATCGCAGGAAACGACGCAAGCCCGAAGAGAGAGGAGAGGAGAGGAGACAGGAATATTGATGCTAATATTAATGGCGTAGCTAGGAATTTACTAAGGCAGGTCCAACCATAACTGGCCCTCAGGGTGTGCTGGCAGGTCCTCCGACACAAGGTTTCCAAATTATGGGGGCCTCCTGACCTCCGGACCTCCATCGTATATGTGACTAATTACTATTAAGGATGATTGGGTTTCGATTATGAATTTAACACGATAGAAAATTTATGAATTGAGTTTTGATTATGAGTCTAAGAAAATAATATTAAAAATTTAAGTCAGAAGACTAAAGGAACAAACAAATCACATGAAAGGAATACTTGCTTTCTTATTAGACTTTTTTCAAACAATATAGCAGAACTTACTTTTTCTCATTTGTTTCCTAAATAGAATTAAAGAAGTAAGATTATTGATAACTCATTATTAGAACTATTAAAATTTGTTACTTTAGCTTTTCAAGGGGGAAAATAATTCAATTTCATCAATTAGTCGTTTGTAACTTTGTACTAGCAAGGCAGTAATGTCTTTGTCAAAAAAAAAAAAAGCAAGGCAGTAATGCTAAATTAATTAAATAATCTGCATTGATTTATTAAACGTTAATCGGAATAATTAGATACAAGCTACCAATAGTAGATAAGAAAGAATAACTATAAACAGTTTATACCATAATTAGAGCTGCAAACGAGTCGAGTCGAGTTTTTGCTTAGTTTGAGTTCGGCTGGTTTATAAATTTTTCAGCTCGAGCTCGGCTCGAACTCAAATTTCGATAATCCAGCTCGAGCTCGAGCTTGACTCGGTAGATCTCGGTAAATGCTAATTAATAATACTTCTCAAGCTGAGTACAAGCTCGACTAAAGAGGAGCTCGATTTGAAATTATTCTTGTTGAAAAATGTGCACACTTAAGAGTTCAAATGAAATAAGAACACTAGAAGCTATAAATAACAACTAGTTTTAATACACATCAGTATTAACAATATAATGTTCATGTTCAAAGGTGTAAATAATTAATCATTCCACAAGCTCTAAACAAGTCAGCTCGCCAGCTTAGCTCAACAAGCCACTGAGTCAAGTTAGCTCACGAGCTTATCAAGCTGAGCATGGTCTAGCTCAAGCTTGGCTCGTTTACTAACGAGTCGGCTCGCGAGCCGGCTTGTTAATAAACGATTCGAGTGTCGAACGAGTTTTTTTCGATTCGAACGTCGAGTTGCTCGCGAGCGGCTTGGCTCATTTGCAGTCCTAACCATACTTAAGTTTAGATTAAAAAATTATCAGTTTCTTCTATCTAATTTAGTTTACTCTATTATTTGTTTATATTATTTGATTGTTCTAAAATAATTTAAATGTAATTGATTCATTGTCATTTTAGTTACTATTTGGATATTTTTATGTAATCTCTCAAATAATCAATTTTTTTAATAACATCTTACTATTTTAACCATTGTAACTCTTTATTTCAAATCATATTAGATAGATATTACTTTTAGATAATGTTATGATTTTTAATTATTGATTGATGTTTTGTTTATATTATATTATATATTTAGAAAAACCAATTTGGGCCACATTTTGTTTAGAAAACATGGCCTTCAAATTCTTAGGTCCAACGCTAAAAATAAAATCATTCATAACTTACATTAATGTTTTACAATGACGCACGACTCATATTCGGAAAAGTAGGTAAAATACATTCAACATCCAAACTATCAAGGATGCCTCTCTCAGTGTAACCAGCCAAAAACTTATTCATGATTTCATCACTCATCCAATTCCAAAGTGTGTTGTTCACGAAGTTCATTACAGAAAATGCTTTTGGACGAATGGGTGATGGGTGGAAGTTTCCGACGGCCTTTGGTTGGAGAGGCAAATTTGACAGACGACATATATGTTTTTCGATGATATCAATTAGGGATTGGAAACTCATGAATAATGACCCACACCACTTTCAAGTTGCTATTATTTGTACTATTGAATAGTCACATATTTTCTAACTGCACGCACTAACCATCAACTTCTAAAGACGAAAATAAAGAATATTTCTGAACTATTACTATTGGTTACTATGTTGTGTAAAGATCATAAGATATTTGGAAGAAAATTTTACACTGTTAATTGTATTAGAGTTAAGCGACAATTTTCTAAAACACAATTGGTTGGAGTAATGGAAGATTTTATACTCTTATCAAAGAAGCCAAATCAAGACACCTAAAGAGCATTGGTCCCCAAAAATATGTAGTTAGTGACTTTATTTTATTTGTCAACAAATATTTCTTTTAATTTAAAGTAACCAAATGAAAAGTTGGTATGAGTAATAAAAAAAAACTTTATAGGATTACAAGCACTAGGCGAATCTACATGAGATATAGTGAGAAGTGTCTAAATTATTAATGTCTTCCTAATTTGTGTGAAATTTATTATAAATATGAGTCAATTTGGTTAATGGTTTGTTGGAGAATTGTATTTTCGGGCCAATGCTAGGGTGCCAACACCCAGTTTGTTAACGTGATGCTAACACTAACGCTAGCCAATTGTAACATTTTATTTTGGATGACGTATTTAATTTTAAGAGTTTGACCAAAATTAAAGTTGGTTATTAGGGAGGGATACGCTTTTCACTTTCAAAAATTATAGAAGGGAACACGCGTATGGCGTTGCTCATTTATTATGCGTCTCATCCTAACCACAAGTATCACGAAGCATACCACAACACACGGGCAAAAGTACAACAAACCACACTACAAATAACATAAAGTATATCATAAAGGTTATAAAGCTGACCATAACCTCACCACACAAAATTCATAAAGCATACTAGAAAACTCAAAACTGACCACATGTTTCTTAAAGGTGACCAGAAACCTCATAAAGTATTCCCTCTAGTACGCTAGAACTTCGTAAAGCTTACCACAAATTTCTTATAACATACCAGAAATCTCATTAAGCAGACCACAAGTTCTCTGAAGCACACCATAAACCTCACAAAGTTCAACACAGGTTTCTTAAAGCATACCAAACACCTCATAAAGCATAGCACAAATTATCTGAAGAACACCATAAACCTAATAAAGCAAATCACAAATTCCTTGAAGCACACCAAAAAACCTCATAAACATGACGACAGGTTTCTTAAAACATACCAGAAACCTAATAAAACATACCAAAATCTCATAAAACTTACTACAAGTTTCTTAAAGCATACCTGAAATCTCATAAAGCATACCACAAGCTCCATGAAGCATATTAGAAACCTCATAAAGCCGGCCACACTTTTATTAAAGCAAACCACAAATTCATAGAAGCATACTAGAAATATATGCAACCACACCAAAACTCTCATGAAGCATACCAGAAAGACGAGAAACCACACTAGAAACCTTATGAAGCAAGGCAACAAAGGTTATAAAGGATTACAAGTGATAAACAAAATTATAATGGTGAAATAAACTTTTTATAATGATAAAATAAGGCTAAATTACACATTTGGTCACTCAAATTGTATAAATATTTCACGTTTGCCACCCAAATTACTTTTCTTTCTTATTCGCCACTAACTTTACTAATCGTTTCACCGTTAGTCACCGACCGTTACCCTCCGTTAAATTTATCCTATGTGGCAGTCAATTATAAAGTTTGACCGTTAACTAAATGACGTGGAAATTAAAAAAAATTAAATAATAAATTTATTTTTCCATCTCATCATTCCACTTACTTTGTCTATATAATTTATGATATAAATTAATTCACAAAAATTAATTCACAAAAATTAATTATCAAACCCACACTACAATCTCCACTACGTCGGCAGAGAGACCCGAATGGTTGCCGTCCACCGATCGTTGGAGAGCTGGTACTTGACGGCGACAGTAGGAAGGCAGGCGAGCTTGGAGACGACTGAGGAGAAGGTGGTCGAGCTGGTACCGTTTCCTCCCTTGGTTATTAAAGTTGCACTTTTTCCCGGGTTCCACATCTTTCTCTCTTCTTCTTTTCCACTCTGTTTGGTAGCCGAGAAACAGGGACCATGCTTTGAATCGCGAAAAAAAAGGGGAAATCAATTAGCTCCCCCCCCCCCCCCCTCCTCTTTCCTTCACTCATCTTTTGCACTCTATTAGTTGTTCCTTACTTTCTCCAAGAATCTTGAAGTTTCGGATCTTTTCCTGGTTTCCATATCTGGGTAGCGGGTCTCCCTGTTTAGAGCGACAAAGAAAAGAAAACAACTTCGGCCCACCCAGGAATCGGGATCTCTCTCCGTCTGATTTTGCCGGCATATGAGATTGATTAGTTGGCATCTACATATGGAATGGATGGTAGATCAAGCTACTTGATGCTAGGTGAGAAGCTCTGCTCCGTTCTTTTTCTTCTGAGAGGAATCTGCGAGGCCGTGATTTTGGGCCGAGAAGCTTCTTCTTTTCTTTGGCTTTGAGAATTGCTCGGGTGATGGAGCCTTTGTAGGCTAGCTCACTATGCAAATATGAGTGTCCCAACTAAACCGGTTAGTAGAGAAATGTCCCCAACTGAGCTTCATCAAACGCTCTCCAGATCTCAATCATGTATACTTCTTTAAGCTACTGGTGATCTCATTAAAATTAAACAAAAAATAACCAAATTAAAAAAAAAAACAAGCAGCGGCCCCAACCATACAACCAAGGACAAGTAACAATTTTAGAATGAATTCGTGTTTCTGTTCCAAATCTGAAGAGAGGAGAGTACCTTGTCAAAGCTGGAGATCTTTGATTTAAGGAGAGAGTCTGCTGGGAAGGAGATATGCGGATTGCGGTGGAGGAAATCAATGTCGGAGAACTTTCGCTTTAAGGATAGAGATTGCAGGGGAGAAGATAGCCGGTGGAGGTGGTCGATGTCGGCGAAGGCAACAACGGAAATTAAACACTCACGATTGTCATTCCAGATTGCTTGATGTGGGAGGGGACTCGCGGGCCGCGGCGGACGTATTCGATGTTGGAGAGGGCGGCGACAGTAGTCGAGGAAAGCCAAAGTCAAGTACCAGCTCCGGGCTCCCCAACGATCGGTGGACAGCGACCATCAGTGGAGGACAATTAATTAATTTTTGTTAAATAATTAATATGATAAATACAAAGTAAGTGGAATGATGAGGTGGAAAAATAATTTTTTTTATTATTATTTTTTAAATTTCCACGTCATCTAGTTTTTTTTTTTTTTTGACAAGAAGCTGCTTATATTGCACTTCAAAAGTGAGTACAAAATTTAGGGTAAAAACCCATGGAAAGATACCGCAGAAATCAAAAGGGAAAACAAAGCCCTAGCAAATGTTTCAAAAAGAAACAACAAATGAAGCCCAAACCCCAGAGCCTGCAAAGTGAGCCCAATAAACCCTACAGACAACTACCAACATCAACCCTAGCCATCATCTCTTCTCCAACCTGCCGCCGCCAACCATACGAACAGAGCCGCCGAAAAACCAACGTCGACCACCAGCTCGCCGTGCAACGATCGGACCAACACCACAACGGGAGAACAGCAGTCCGCGAGGAGCCCGGAGACCAAGAAAAACGGCAACGAACAGGCTTGGAGAAAAGACGGTCAAACTTTATAGTTGACTGCCACATAGGATAAATTTAACGGAGGGTAACGGTCGGTGACTACGGTGAAATGAATCGTAAAGTTAGTGGCGAATAAGAAAGAAAAGTATTTCGAGTGACAAACGTGAAAGATTTATATAATTTGAGTGACCAAATGTGTAATTTAGCCGATAAAATAAGCTCTTTTTTCAAGTAATTTGTTGGAGGTGAGGGTTGAGTGGGCTCAAGATTGGGTGCATAACCTTATGGTGCATAATTATGTGTAATCAAATATGGACCTTTCTTTTAAATGACTACAAATCTTTTTCTCTAGTTTTCTTAATCGGATCATATCTTTTTCATTCTAACTCGAATTTCAATTTTTTTTTCCACAGATGGAACGAGTTCGTTGTGCTTTATAAAATGAGATCCATTCTCAATATTTTTTTGAGTGCACGAGGTGGTGGAAGGAGAACAGAATGAAGTTACTACTAATCGGCATTATTATGGTGCTAACACTGCAATGTTAGCATCCTATTCGCGGGTCAATTTCCTTGGTTACCATTGCAGGCATGGATATAGGTGATTATCTTCGACCTATTCAATGTCACCCGACGTTGAGCCAGGCCAGATCTTTGCAGCTAAAAGAGGGTTTCCATGCTCTGCGTCGTTTTCCCTTTCTTTCATTAATACATGTTTAAGCTTAGCGGACAGCTGGCGTATACAGTTTTCATCGGGTAGTTTGGTTTGCCAAATCTTTTGTTATAGATTAACCGTTTGCTAATTACATTTTTATCCCTTTTATGTAAAGTTTAGACCAAAATTGGGTAGACCCCTTTAATTAATTAATCTTGTATTTACAATTATGATTTGGCAGGTAAAGAACCAGCACACCCACATTTCCAAAGTGATGCGGCTCGTCTCTTCCTAATAAACAGAAAAACAGATATGAAAATTGAAAAACCAGAGGAAGAGCACTAAATTTTCACATGCAGAGTGATCTTTCTTCTTCGTCGTCTAATTCTCCATTATTCCTTTTTTTACATTAAGAATTTTGCAACAAGATACAAAGCCAACTTCCTAAGTTACTGTTTGGATGTTCTTGTAGTAATAATTATAAAACTGAACATTATAGATGCTGTAAAAAAAAGATTCCGACAACAAGAACGAAACAATTATTACAATGATTCTTTAAATGATTCTGAAGGAGATTACCGTTTATGTTCATTGTAGGTCTTCCCATCAAAGAACTCGTTCAGCATTCTTTCAAGGTCTTCTGGTGTGTACCTTATGTACTTATTCGGGTTCTTCCCGGTCTCAATCATAGGCCTGCAGCAAACAATTAGCATAGCCATAAATTGTCCATGATCGACCTACTTCTCTCAACAAACAGATGATTAGTATGTTAAAGTTTTAAGAAGAGGAAGGGAACTGAAAGGCGTACGCGCAGCGCTTGATGAAGGATCGGTACGCAGGCAAGAGCACCTCAGCGACTGCTAGCCTGAGAGACTCTCTCAATTCGCTGTCGGGTACCGTCCACTGGGCTTGCCTCGTGTAGAGCTCCTCGAACTGGACGTTGAACGTCTTGAACCTCTCTTTCACCATTGTTCTTGAAAGCCCACTAGACTGGCCTTCACCCTGAACGGTCAAACACTGGAGTATCTGCATGCGTAGGAAGAAAGCTGGTTACCAAACTATGAATGAAAGGCTAAACTGTGGAGCTTCGATGAAGGTTGCCAAGAAGAACCTTCGCCCAGGATATTCTTTTGTACTGATTAGCATGTTGCTGCACAATGCGGCGATGAATCTGCACCCAGTCGTCTCCTAACAAGTCCTTTGCCTCGGACCTTCGTACAGATCTCACGATGTAGTGAATATTGTTCATGAGAAACAACTGTGTGAGTGCAGGGTCTCTGTATTGCTTGGATTTCCCATCTAGATTGGTCTGGAGAGCCTGCATGATTCGGGTGGTTACTGCGGCTAGTTGACCTTCGGGGTCGGTTGACTCCAGCTCTTGGAATAGTTGTTTCACGGTGGATTGGTAGCTGCGAATAAGTTAGAGGGAAACAAAATGAGAATCAAGATGTCAAAGGAGTTACAACAGGAACAGGGTTAATATTTGCTTACTCAAATAGGAACTTCACGTAATTTATCACATAGCTAGTCAAAGGATGAACTGTTCCATCAAGAACGGCCGTTTTTGTTGCATCTCTTTCGACTGCTTCTTCAAAATCCACGAAAGTCTCTTGTGCAGTCTGAGCTAGCCGAATCGTCAAGTTGAATGCAGACTCTCGCATTTCCATGCAAGCTTTGCTTCCAAATACCAACTCAAACTACATCATCATCAAAACAAAAAATAAATAAACAAAGCATGAATAAGCAAAAAGGAGAAGGAGAAATACATACCAGCATGAATGAAGAACTAAGTACCCAAAAAATGCAGAGTTCATATATTGCTATTACCGCTACTAGTTTTGAGATGAGTACCTCTGAGCGCAGTTCTCTCATGATCTCGTACATGTCCAGTAAAACGAATAACTTTTCAGGGGATCTCTTGCTTTTTGCTATTGCCTCTCCAAAGCTAAGAAGCACAGAGACACTGTTTACAGTTACTTCAGCAAAACATGGATCCCTTAGAGATTCAATCCCCTCCAGTATTTGGTCACATATTTTCTTCTCTGCAGAAAAAAGCAATTTGACCTGATACAAAGGCGTTGAAAGGTTAGGTTAGAAACACTACCTAATAGGAGGAAGATTGTTTAGATGAATTAGCATCAGCACAGGTCCTTACAGCAATTCGCATGTAGTGTATCCAATTTCCAATCTTAGCCTCCAAAACTTCCCATTGCATTCTCTGGACATCATCTTTAGTAAGTCTCTCTACGCCTAATTTCTTGAGGCTCTGTTCCAAAACTGTAGCACGAGTATCCCTAGCATTTAAAGACAGTATATATTGACATTGACAAGTCCCATATTCTAAAGGAAAGAGTACAGCATGCACATTAAAGCATAACGCCAATTGTGCTAGTAGTAGTATCATTTACATGCTACCAGAGTATCTGTTCAAGATTGGCACCAAACCCATATTTTACTTCAATAACTTGAACGGAAAACCTACTGTTAGTTTTCAAATTAAAAGCTATTATTGCCAATGTCCTTGCAAGTGGGCAAAGAGTTCCATTTTTGCAGCTTCAGAAGCTGGTACATCTTTCACAACTGGAAAGAAAAGTAAGAATAGGAAAGAATTCAGAGGACAATCACCTAAAGATTCGGAACAGTTGCTGTTGATGACCAGCTTGAGCCATTTGTAATGCCAAATCATGCAGCAGTGGCACGACCCTTGGTGGGATAAGAGTGGGAAGTGTGTAAATGGCAGTTGCTAAGCTCTTTTGCTGTTCAGGAGAATGTTTATTACCACCCTCCCCTTGATGCTTATCAGATGCTGATGATGGCCTTAGAGAGTTCGGAAGACATTCAAAAAGGCGATCGGGTTCAACAGGTTTGCTGGATAAATCCAATAAAACACCCTGTCAACAGACCTGACATTCAAGACAGCTTGGGGAGCTGATTCTGACTCACAAAAATACAGGGAATATCAGAGGACAGAGATATAGTGCATAAAAACGAAGGCAGAGAATTGAAGCTTATAATGTACTGATGAGACTAACTGAAGACTACTTGAATGGCTCTCACGACTTGAGAACAGGGTGCAGGTGCTAAGATGACCATCAGTCCATGTTTTCGGGTCAAAGTAAGTATATAAGACAATCCAAGCAGGGAGTATCGAGGAGCAAGTACACAAAACATCAGACCGTCTGAGCAAGTCTCTGACTGTTGGAAGTTTAAAAACGCTTCTTTCAGGATTCACCTTCGCGTGGTTCATTCATGCCGGGCCAAAAGGTAAGAGAACAATGAAGGAATTCAAGAGGAATGGAGACCTAACATCCCCTTCCACTTAGACCATGTCACCTACACCTGGTGTTGACTAATTCGTTTGCAACACAAATTTAACAAATCTGCACTTTTTCTAGTCACATACACTTCATTACTATCATTGGATCTCTGAAGTATAATTTGGAAGCCAACCTGTAATTAGCTAGCAGTGTGTTGAACTCTTCTTCGAGCTTTACTATAGCTTTGGCAAGCAGTTGATTAGCATGGTGAACCACCCCATCACTGCTCTTGAAATTTTTGTTGCTGCTGAAGAACTTGACAGTGGCTTTCAGCTGCTCAATTGCTTCTAGGTAGCTCTCCAAATCCTCATGTGGTCCTCTCAGAATTTTAGCCTCCGCCTAATCATTGGAATCAAAACACACAATTTTAACATGCAACTTGGCCCAAAATAACAAGCAACAGAAAGCTGTCGTCTTTTCTCTACAAATCAGTTTCGGATTATGTCCAATCAGGCAAACAACTGCAATAACTCCAAGAAAGTGGGGTTCAATAACCTCAATTAAATATCTTGGGGTTTTCGTCTGGTTCACTGACCTCAGACTCCAAACTGAAATCTTTTTAAATGCTGGTTATAAAAGTCAAAATTGCCATAATCCCACAATACACACAGACACTTAAGGCAAGGGAGACTTTGTTTGTTTATATAATTCAGAGCAGATTATGACAATAACCCCCAACCCCACATACACACACAGTCCCTTTCCATGATGTTCTGACCCCATCAGAGCAGACAACTAAGGCATGGCCACTGGAGCATTTCGTCAAACACCATTTGTTCATTCAAAATTCGCACGGGGGAAAAACAGAGAAGTAGAGAGAAGAAAAACCTTGCGCGTTTGGTCGAATTGAGTCAAGATACCCTCCGCAGACTTCAAAGTCTTGTCGATGTTTTCGTGTGCTCTCCTGATCGAATGCGTCCTTATCTGCCCCACGAAGAACAGACCAGTGTCAAAAATAGAGAAGCAAAAAAAAAAAAATTTGAGCTCCGAAGCAGAGATCTCAACAACATGACCGATAGATTAAAGCAATTGATGACCTGAGTAGGACGCATGGCGGTTTCGAGGGCGGAGAGGCGGTGGTCGAAGGATCCAAGGATGGAGACCATGTTATCGGTGATGGTCTGGCTCTTCTCGAGCGCCTCCTTCATGAATTCCGCCCTATACGCCAGCGCCACCATCGTCTGTGGCACCCCCATCGTTTCTTGTCTTGAATTTTGCGGCTGGCCCTTCAGGCGGGTGTTTCTGGTACTGGGATCGGAGGTCGGAGATAATGGGGGAAATGGTGGCGGAATCGCGTGGTTTCTGAAGGTCGGTTTTTGTATTTCGCAGAAAAAAAGGGGAAATTCAGGAGGCCCGTCACTGTTGCTTTTGGGTGACGCTCTCTCCTTGTTTTCTTTTCGGTTGCGAAATGCGAAGGAAGCAAAGGATCACGACGACGGTGATGGTGCGGTGGCAGTGTGGTGGGGCCCCTGGCGCAAGCAGACAAATGTTGAAGTGGTTATGAAGAAATGTTGGATTACCTTCCCTTAGCGGACGGAAATATTTTTGTTGTGGGCCCAAATCTTTGACTGTGGGCCCTATGGTTTTATTTGTATTCAAACGTTCTTGCCGTTAACATGCATTCCCTAAAAAAAATCGGATCGGATTTAGAGATTCTTTGGCAAGAAAAATGGTTGGAAGTGGATGTGCAATGTAGAATAGATGGTGGGTGGTAGATTGTTAATCGGATCGGATTTAGAGGTTGTTTGGTAACCATCGTGTCTTGGAGTATAGTTTGTTTTGCCTAGTGTTATGACATCTTGGTGTGGAGTATGGGTTCGTCTCAACTCGTGATCACAGACTTTTCGTGAAGCGCTCATGATATATGATGGGATTTTCTCAATGCCCGAACTCTAAAATTATAAACTTAAACTTAAAATAAATTAAATTTGTGCGTTGTATACGATATAGGGTAGAGATTATTCTTAGGTATCCAAAAAATCTCCAACAATATATTGAAAAAATACAATTATCATAATTACTATACAAATTTAAAATGATAAAAAGGAATACGAAATATTCATTAAAAAAATAAAATCCAACAATACATTGTTACAATTTGACCTTATCCCGATTAAACATGGACTGCATCTCTCAATTACATGAATATGGAACCCTTGGTATTCACTTTTCTTTCCATTTAAACAAAAATTCATGGAAGAAACTAGCATAACCCAACCAAAATTGAAAAAGGAAGACCAAGTCAGGTTTAGAAGTTTTTTTTTTTCCGAAGTTGATTAGAAAGAACAATTTCGTTGAGTCTGGATACTACCCTAGTACAATAATTTAATCTAATTATTCAAATTTCAAAATCAGACAGCTGAATGTGTCAAATAACATAAACATACGAGATTCTTCCTACTAAAAAAATTTAATCAGACAGCTGAATACATCAAATAAAAGAAACATGCACATTGTAATAGATACTCAAAAAGGAAGTGGGCAACTATGAAATAATAGCTTTTTAAGGCATTCCATATAAAAATATCTATGGTCAACTAGATATTGAACTATCTATAAAAGACTCGTTTGCCAAGATATGGACAACTTTTTGATAGTTTTCAAGAAGAGAATGAATCCATGACATAGATATCTTGAGAAGAGGAACTTGATCATTAATATTGTTCCAAACACAATTACACACAATTTCGTCAATTAATTGAGTATGTAAAATAAGCGAAGTGTGTTATTTGTAGTCTTAAATAAGACTTATTTGTAGTCCTAAAATATAAAAATTGACACTAGTTAATACCCCTACGAAAGACATATTTTCTCAAACTCGCTCTTCCAAACACACCATTCGGTCATCGCCATCCCCTCCATGTCAGCATCAGTGGAGGTAAGATCTCCACCATGGATATGGTCGAACGCGTCATGTCACCAGTCGTGATCGAAAGTGTATTTCATACATCATCAATTTTGATCGGATGCGTGCTTTACACGTCACCCACTATCTCGGTTTGATTTGTAATATCTTCGGTTTGGTTTAGGAAAATTTGAGGTTACTAGCAATAATTTTTGTTTTATTTGTTAGGTTTAGTTTTTGAAGTTGCTCTAGTTCTGATTTGTAGATAGCTCTACGCCTAACAATAAGTAAACAAGCTAGTGGGTTAAACCTTTTTTTTTAGAATAACGTGTTTAATTAGTTATTGCTATGATTGTGACTAGTCATTGTTACTATGATCAACGGTTGTTGGTAAGAAGATAATGAATTATTAGTATTTGTTCGAATGATGAGTATTTTCTGTTAATGATGTGTTTAAATGTTACTTGTTAAGATAATAAATTGCGTTATTAGTAACATGTTTAAATATTAGTTCTTGTTAGGATAGTGGCTAGTCATTTTTCGTTTTTCCCCCTATTTATTTGATAACCTAGGAACATCATCAGCAACCCCACATGCCACATGAGTGGCAGTGGGGCCTACTAAACCTCGGGGTACCTGCATAATGCATACTAACCATCAAGGACTTTGTCCCGGTGCAGTGCCTCCGGGAACATCAAGAAGACGGCACTGGGATTCGAAACTGGAACTTTGTCTCCCAAACCCGAAACCCAGCCCTTTACCAACTAGGTTGTCTTACCATCGGCATGGCTAGTCATTAGGGATGGCAATCAAACCCATGGCCGCGGGTACCCGACCGCCCCCGACCCAGTCAACGCGGGGAATCCCTGCTTTGACCGGGTATGGGTAAAACCCGCAAAAAGTTTGATGGGTATGGGGCGGGTATGGTTTTAGCCTCCCTCGCCCCATACCCATACCCATACCCGCCCCACCAAGAGAATTTCTTCACATATCAAAAAATATGTGGATTAAATTGTAATCTATCAATGATAATGATGATAACTCGAGAAAATAAATAGTAGAAATGCAATTGAGTAACCACCTTAATCAAAACCTAATTCATTTCCCTCAATTCTCCTTCCACTATTTTACTTTTCCCCTTGTCAACAAGATTATGTTAGTTAATTGTTACTTAGTAAATGTATCAAGAGTTAGAGCATAATAATTTAAAAAATATTGTAGTCTATATTATTTATTAATGGATGTTTTAGGATCATATTCTTTGAATCGTATTTAGAAAATGACCGTGTTTTGTTGACTTCATGATATAATAGGTTTGTTTATGGTTATAATTAAAACTTTTCTTGTAAGTTTTAGGTATAATAATGTTGGATGTACGGGGATGGGTATTACTCATGGGTACCCGAAACCCACGGGTATGGGGATGGGTTTGCAACACATTCCCCCGCATGGGTATGGGGCGGGTATGGGTTTGGGTATTTGAAGATGGGGATGGGGATGGTTTAGGCAAACCCGCCCCAATGCCATCCCTACTAGTCATTGTTAATATGTCATTTGTTGTTAAAAAAATGTTGAATTATTAGTTCACGTCAGAATGATGAATAGTTGTTATTGACATGTTTAAATATTTTTGTTAAGATGATAATTTTTTTTTAAAGCGATGATAAATACTCGTTATTACTTATTAGTAACTTGTTGAAATATTATTTGTTGTGCAAATATCTTTAGGGTTTGGCGTTTATAGATTTAGGGTTTATGGTTCAATGTTTATGGTTTGGAGGTTCAGGGTTTATGAAGATTTTTGGTTTATAGGCTTAGGATTTAGGGTTCAAGGTGTAGCATATGAGCTTAACGTGTTTTGCAACTTGGTACTTAGATTTAAGTATTTATGCAGATAAGTCCCCGTTAAATCCATAATTTTCAATTAAAGTACGATTACGTTCAACTTTTTACGATTATTATTGTTCATATGAATTTAATGTCAGCAATTCCAATTTAACGTTCGTATTCAAATTTCAATATATTGTTTCCTAAATTTCTAATTTCTTTTAAATCACGATTGATGGCAATGGGGTGATTTGAAACGAATAGTGGATATCAACACTACAAGAGAACCCACATATAGCGGCTAACTGTTGAGGCGAATATTGTAGTTGCCGCTAAAAGAATATTATAAGCAACACATATATAATTGGCCTCAATAGGCACCATTATGTGCCTCTAAAAGTATTACATATGCAACACATATAATTTGCCTCAATAAAAACAATTATGTGCCCCTAAAAGTATTAGATATACTACACATACATAATTTGCCTCTATAGCAATTAAGTTCTGATTTATATCAATATATGCCTCTCCAATTTAGCCGGGATGCCAAAAAATTCAAAGACCCTCTACTTTACTCTTCATTTCCCCTTAACCTTGAGATCTTGACCCACTCACTCTCCGTGTCTCACCAAGAGCCCAAGTTCCATCTTCCCCTCTGCCTCTTCTTCTTCCTTTGCTGCCAGACCTCCATTCCCAAATTCAAAGCCTCGCTGTTGCACCCACCTCTTGCCTTGCACACCCCTGCATGTCCATCAACCTTCGTCGTCGGAGCAGAGGAAGCGACGATTAGAGACCCCTTTTATGCCCAGATTTCAATCGACGAGACTCTCCGATATGCTCAGGTTTGACTCGATGCCCTCAATGTCCACATCTGTAGGTTATTCTCTCTATTCCTATACTAAGATGTTTTTGTTCTATCTTCCCTCAATTTTGATTTGTTGGGTCGGCACTGCGACGATGGCGCAAGATGTGTAAGAGGGTCGAGGCTCGAGGGTCTATCTGATACGGCGGCGAAGGGAAGTCAAGATGGGACGGCAGCGACATAAGAGTAGTTGGAGTGCATGGCGGTACGGTAGAAGAAAGGCTCCCGGTAGAGAGGTCTCCAAACCCTAACCGGAGAAGGCAGAGCAGTTGCTAGTCGGGACCCCTGCTGCCCAGATCTGGATAGAAGAACCATGCTGTACAATCCGGCCGAGAGTCTCTTCCTCCAGGAACAAGAACCAGAAGGCCGCATCTTCTTCCTACATCAATCGCTGCCCAGCTCTGTAAGTCTTGTGTTCTACTCTTCCTCTCACGCTACCACCTCTTCCTAATCCCCCCGCCATCGATCCATTCTAGAAGAGGAATCAAACTTTGAAATCTCCTACCATGAGCATAACAACAACAACGGAGATGTATTGCACCCATTCCTTTCCCTCGACTTTCACCCAGTCTTCTGTCTCCTGTCCAACGCTGGCGCCTATTGACAGTATTGATTTCTTTTACCAGTTTACAGGTTCTGAGCTAAATATTTGGGTTGGGGAAGGGGAAGGGGGTTCCGTTCATTGAAAGGGACTTAGCTTATAGCATTATAGCAAGAAAATCACACATATAAAGTATTCTTATTCCCAATTCGATGGGTTATTTGTGGTTGGCTGGTTCAACTATTGCATTAGCTTGTTTTTATTGATTTTTTTCTCCATTGTTAGTCCTGGAGCTTGTTCCATTTTTCTCATCTGGTTTGGATTTGTGGCAATGGCTGTTTGAAGATGTGATTGGGTGGTGTGCTGTTGTCGGCTTTGTCACCTGGAGAATGAGTTTGTAAAGGGATCAACGATGGTAACTTTGTCTCTCCTGAGAGCTTAGAGTAATGGTGAGTGATGTTAAGTTTGAGTACCTTAGGAAGTTTGGCTAGTTGTATTTATATTATGTTTTTTGCATTCAATTTGAAGGAACTAAGTTGAGTGCTTGGAAATGTTTTATGATTGCTACTGTAATTTTTTCAAAGTCACTGCTGCAATTCGCTGAGCAAGCTTGTAGCGTAGCAAACTTGGCTAGTTGATTGCAGGCCAGGTTGTGTCATAGTGTTGTGTGATTGTGTCTCACTAGTTCTGTTTTCCCTTGTCATACTCTTTTTTCTTTGGTTTCTCTGTTTCAGGTCATGCTGCTTTAAGTGCTCTGTGCAGGCTGCAATCTCAGGGTGCTCTACCAGATTGTGCAGCTCTATTTCTACTAACCCATAGCAAGTATGTGAATTATATTCTCTTTCCCTAACTCTGTTTATGTATGGTTAAGGTTCTCTTCCCTTCTGATTTAAGTGAATCTCTTATCTTCAACTTCATATTGTAGTTTGTCAACAGCAACTCCTCTGATTCCCCTGCATGGCACTTGTTCGGTTTAGTGAAATTATACTTCATTTTGTTATATGAAGGATATCAGTTGAAAATGAATTGGGAAATACAAGAGTTAAATTTGATTCGTTTTGGTATTAGTTTGATATATTTTGGTATTAAGAGTGGTAAATGCCAATGGGTATTAATTTGATTCGTTTGCTTCTGTTACAGGATAGTAATAGAGCTGGTGATTGTTATTGTCTTGCAAGAGGTAGCTCCCCGCTGCACTAGATAATACACTTTTTAGATTTGGATTGGATGGTGTGATTTGGTAGTGGGTTGAGTGATGATATCAAGCTTGATTATGGAGACATTGCTTAAAATTCTGTCAGTTATGATGATCATAGTTTCATTAAAGTAGTAGTTCAATGTAGTAATTTATGATCTTGCTCGTCTGCAGGTACGAAGAGAAGTCGATCGAGTTGAAATTTATGATCTTGCTAGCAGTCAAGTCTAGGATGCACAAAGAGTCTACAGCTCTTCATGAATGCTTTTTAACTCTCGAATCATAGTGTTTTTTGTTTTTGGAGTTGCTGATGCATGCCCCAATGCTAGGCTCCCTCTACTTTTCCTACTTGTGAACTCAAATTGTTTGCTCTTCAATCTTAAGATGTATACTCGACGACACTATGTTGTTCAACTATCATATCAATGGAAATATGAAATGTTTTACAATATATAATCTTTCCAACTCAATTTCTTTTACAATAAATCAATTCAATAAATAAATATAAAAGCACATCTAGAAAATTAATTTCACAAGCAAAACTATATGCCTCTATAAATAATACTAGAGGCAAATTTAATTGCCTCATTGACTAATTTTAGAAACAAAAATATATGTCTCTATAGATACTTTTGGAGTCAAGTTCAATAGCCACTAGATATCATTTTAGAGGCAAATACTTAAGTCTCTGATATTGGATATAAACGCAGAATAAAAGTGACATTAGCGGCTAATATATTAGTTACAAAATCTTTAATCAGCAACAGATAATATGTGCCACTATATTTGCTTCAATAGGGCTATAGCCACTGGAGTATTTGAGGCAAATGTATTATCTGCCTCTAAATATATACAGAGGCAAATAATAGACTTATAGAAGCAAATTCTCTTAGCCGCTATATATGAGTTTTGTTGTAGTGCAATTATCATATTTTAGTTAGTTAGTTTTTTTTTTTTGTATAATTTCTGTTAGTTTGATTTCTACTCATATACATGTATCATGAATAGAATACGGACCATGCCTAGAGAAAAGAGTGACAGTTTGGAGAAAGAGAACCACTTATACATGTATAGGTAAGCAAGATTCAAACTTACTAGAGAAGCTCACATTCACTTATCATCACTCATAATATTCGGATTCGAATTTTATGTATGGTCACCCAACTCGTTAATAATCCATTCCATTCGAGTTTTACCCTATTGTTGAATCTTAGACCTATATACATACAATTGTGAATGATTTTCTTGTAATCCCTCCCTGCCTGTATATACCTAAACAAGTAAAAGATCCCAAGATGATTTCCCTACAGCCTAGCTACACCACTTTTTCCATTGGATCCAAACAAGTTGTCTAACAAAACCGATTTCTGGGAGAAAGTAACCCCCTCCTCCTTCTTCTTGTGCAAGAAATTTTTTGAGAGGCTTACACAAAGAAGAAGAAAGAAAAAAAAAACTAAAGGCTGCTGCACATCCCTGCAGTAGTAGTACTGACAGGCAGGCAGACACAGCAACTGGCCCCCATTCCCCCCCATTCCATTTCGGGTACAAAAGGCAGCAGCACCAGAGAAAAGTTGCAGAAAAGGACTGCCCCTCATTTATGCTTCCCCCTCTTTTGTCTTTCCCCAAACCCCTCCTCCGCCATTAATGCCTGTCCCTCCCTCCTGCCACCCATCCCACAGCAGGCAGCAGCTCATTAATGGCAGACTGATTGTCTCTTACCAGAAAGAACACAACAACAAAACACCATTAGCTTTAATTACTGGAATTTTTATTTATCAGCGGGGCTGGCAGCAGGCAAACGACGACTACCCAGAAGATAACATGTGACAACTACATTTCCTTTCTTTCGTTAACTTCCTTCCTGCGGTTACAAAAGACACCCCTGACCCCGCTCCAATAATGTCTCCTTGTAGGTGACAGACTACTACTACTGCTGCTACTTCTTACTACTACTACTACTGCTATTGCTATCCTGTTATGATGATGACTATAGGTAGTTACCTTAAACCCTAAACCTCCCTTCCCCTAATTTGAACAACATCCTTACCACCCTTCCTTTCTTCCCTAAATCAACATCTCCTATTCTGTATACCTCTATTTCTTCCTGACTAAGTTTGGGTTAACAACACCTACGGTTAACAGCAGCTGCAAAAAGCACAGTGAAGCGGAAACTAGGTAGCTAGTAAGGCCACTCTGAAGGGAGATGGTAATGGCATTCCTCTTCTTCTCCTTTCTGATCAACACTGCTGCTGCTTCTGCTTCTTCCTCCACCTTCCTCCATTGGTAATGCATACTTCCGACCGGAAACATCTGCACCACCACCACCACCTCCCGCTGCTGCTGCTGCTGCTCGGCGACCCACGTGACGAGGATCTCTCCTCTGCTTTCCGGAGATTACTGACACCAACCCCACAGCAACACGCAAAACAACAAAAAGGGTAATCAGAAGTTCTAATTAAGGACTAGTAATAATTAAAATAAACAATATCAATCGAATTTGAACACTACCGAAACTAATACTCACGGAGCTTGCTTCTCAAGTAGTCGGCGGCGGCGGCGGAATCAGGAGGTGCGAGCGGGATGAAAACGCCCGTGCCGCTACCGGCGGAGGGGTTTTTGCTGCCGAGATCTCCGGCGCGGGGCAAACCGGACCCGCTCCCTTGAAACGGGTACACCCGGGTCTGGGTCGGCCGGCTTCTCTGCTTCTGCAGCGGGAGCACTGCTCCTCCTGCAGAACGACCAGCCCTAGTTGGTTCCGCCGGATACTTACCCTTGCTGGAGCTAGAATAGCCACCAACCTGAACCACAACCAAGCTCCAACCGAAGTTAATAAAAAAGTTGCAGAAAAGACGGGTCAGGAATCAAGGTAGATATAAATAATAATAAATGCAGGCAGGAGAGAAAAAAAAAATAAAAATAAACAATGGTAAAGATCGTACAGAGATTTCTTCGTACCTGATTAGCTTTGCGGTTATGGACCTCGTACAGCGTGTCCAACCGGGAGGCAGCGAGGCCATTGACGACCTTCCGAGGTCGGAGTCGTTGTTCAGGACTAGGAAGTGGCGGAGGGCGAGGGGAAGGAGAAGGAGAAGCAGAGACACGTGGCAGCCGCGGGTAGGCTGAAGCAGCATTGCTGTTATTCTCCCGTACAGTAGCAGCAGCTGTTGCTGCTATAGCAGCAGTTTTGAGCCTCTGCGATAACAAACAATACAAGTCCAAACAGAAAGGATCAAACAATTATCCAGAACAACGGGAAAATACCGAAGTACCCCCATAACGGACAAACAGTACGGTAGAAGCAAACCTCCAGGTAGAGGCCAGCTGGCGGTGGCGGTGTAGTGAGATTCAGAGCGGGGCGACGGTTTCGGAGCAGGGAGAGGGCGGAGAGGTGGCGAGCGAGGTGGTGGTCGTCGGCGGCGGAGGCGGTGGAGGGGAAGCGGAGGCAGGAAGGGCAGAAAGAATCCCTGCTGTGAGCTTCGTTGATGAGGAAATCGCTGAAGTCTGCTCCGATGGGTGAGTGAGCGAGCTGCTTGAGCCAATTCGGATCGAAGGCGTCGAGATTGCGAGTGAAGTCCGCCATGGTAAGTTTGAAATCGAGAGAGGAATTGTGGTCGAGGGGAAGAGGGAAGGCTCTCTGCTTTTCAAACGGACGTTATGGCTCTCTCTCTCTCTCTCTCTCTCTCTTGCGCTCTCTGTCTAAAAGGCGGAGGGATGGGATGGTACTGGCGAGTAGGGAGGGAGAGAGGGATTTTTAAAGGCCTGGTTTGTTTGGTCTAATAAGCTTGCTATTTTCTTTGTTTATTTAGCAACCACTTCCAGTTTAGCAATTTTATTTCTTTTAACCTATTTGGCCAAGGGGCAAATCGCCTCTGTTCGTTAACTATATATTTTTATAGAGTTGTTATCCGGTTCGATTTGTTTGTAATAGTAATAGTTTATGTGGTTCCGTTTATCGTTAAGCAATTGCTTACTATTAACTGTATTGCTTAGTAGATTAAACGTAACCGTATAATAGGTTATTATATCGGTGAACTAACTAACCAATTAGTAAGTGATTCGACAAGTTTAGATAAAAATAATCGATCAGTAACCGTACCAACAAACATTCTTTTTTTTTTTCAATTGCATTTTTTTGTAGATTCTTCCAAACGTATATGTATGTGTTATTATTTATGTTTTTACTTTTGATTTGGGTTTGGCTATGAACAGAAAATAAAGTGAAGAAAGGAAGGAAAATAGTACGAATGCAAAATAAGTGAGTGAAGTCATTAGTAGAAGAAATTGGAGCACGGTCATTGCTATCTTTCCTCCAGCACAAGTCATTTGATGTCTCAATCAGTTCTTGATGCCTACATTTCAATTTTAAGGTTCATATTGGAGTGACATGGCCATTTTGGGGGAGAGAGCAAAGATTTTGATATTCGGTTAGATGTCGATTAATTGTTTACTGACTATTTGGTTATAAGTTACACCATAAGCCATTTCAGCCTACCGATAACTGCACTGCTAACTTATAATTGATTAACGGTATAACCATTTCAGCTAGGGATGACAGTTTCGACCTGACCCGTTTTACCCGACCTGTTTGACCTGTTTAGGGGCGGGGCGGGCATGGGTAGTCTCATCGACCCGACCTGCCCTGACCCGCCCCATTCTCGACCCGTTCTGGTTTAAATTACTTGTAATCTTAGTCAAATTACTTAGAATTTTCCTTTTATTACATCATATTTTATCTATAATAAAGTTGTAAATTAGTAAAAACTTCAATTTCTCCAATAATTTAACTACAATTGTCATAATATTGTTTGTTTTCTTAGTCTTATAATTAAAATAACAAATATTTCTAATATTTTTCATATAAATTGCATACCCATTGGGTCGACCCGCCCCGACCCAGGACCCGTGATCAATTACCTGACCTGGACCCAACCTGTCACGGGGCGGGTCTGGGTACCAAGAAACCCGCCCCGGACCTGCCCCATTGCCATTCCTGATTTCAGCCTACCTCTATTTTCAATCTTTCTACAGGCACTAAAATTTGAAGGAGTTGATTGTATGATTTGATACAATGTGATGGTTTCTGATTAGAAGAATGAGAAATGTATATACATTAGCAAAAATATCAGTATGGTGAGATGGCTGGATTTGAAAAATAATGAATGTTGATGAATTTGGGTGATAACAAGGAATTCACGCATGTTTTCCTCCACTCTTCGACCGTTTGGGATAGGTTTGTGGCAGTTAAAGGCCGATTTTACGTTGTGTATGTTTGTGATATTTTAGGGTCTAGTTCGTGAGAGAAGTATTTGGGACAAATTTTGGATCAAATGGAGCAGAGATGGATCAGGAGTTATTGACCATATTGAGAATTATGGTCAAGGCAAGAGAAATACAACCATAACCGTGACATCCCCTGCCAAGCTGTGACTCAAAGACGGAAAACAGAGTTAGAGGTAGTGAATCGATTGCACGAGAGTGAATCGATTCACTACTTTGTAATGGAATTAAAAGCCAATAGAGGAAGTCTTATCAAATTGCCTTGGTGGTTTATGCCAAGATATAAATTAGTGTTGTTTAAACACGACCTCATGGATCTTGACTTCTGTTAAGTCATTCGTGAGCATGGACATGAGTCAAAAGGGACATGACTTTCTCGTAAGAGGCCATGTTATGCCATGATAAAAATAAATCAGAGTCCTCAAGCTGCATATCAAGAAGCAAAATAGACTAAGTCTCGAGAACTCCATTGGCCATGTTGCGAAAGGGGCCATGAACGTGAGTAAGAAGTCCATGGTCGAGTCGCGAGAGGGATCATGGGCATGAATATATAAGAAGTCTATGGTCGTGACATAATAGGAGTCATGGGTGTGAGTGATAAGCAGGGACGGAGCTAGGAATTTAGGTAAAGGGTGGTTGATTTTTTTTAAAGAAATAAGTTATTGTGTTATTTATCATTCAACAAAAATTACCAAAATATCAACATAAAAAGCCTATTTTTAACTAGTAGAAGAGCTTTGGCATATTGTATGGTTAAAAAGCTACATTAGTGCTAATTAAAATGAAAAATGAAGCACAATTCCTAATGGAAATGGAGAAAATGGTGAAACAAAGTATAATTCCTAATCCTAAGCAAATTAATTTGCGAAGATTCAGAAAATCAAGGTTAAAATGAGAAAAATATGCCTCAAATGAGAAACTCTAATACTAATTGTAAGACGATGGGTAAAGAATGTACCCATTCAACTTGGAATGCCAAAATGTCTTGCCCACCCCCAACCTTCTAACGTAATCCTTGGAGGAGAAGTTCTCTACCTAATAGTAAACTACACCATCCCCATGAAAATTCGATCCAATGGAGGCATCAAACAAAGGGCCTTGACTGAAATATCGGCCTTTGTATATTGAGGCAATAAGAGAAACTGGATATTTCCAAATACACCGACATTGTTTGGCTAATAAAGCCTGGTAAAAGGCTCCAAAGTCTCTAAAGCCCAGACCTCCATGAAACATACTATGTGCTAGACCAATATCCTTAAGGTCACATAAACAACCCGACGTCCATAAGAACAAATAATGAATGATGATTGACATGTGAAAATTATTTTAATCTAACCATTTAATCAAGTATAATGTTAAGGGTAGTGGCAGCTGGATTTGTAGAAATGTTCTTAAGCCTAGATTTCTAGTTTGACCATGGTGTTGATGGCACTTTCATGTTGGTACATGTTGCTAACATAGAGATTGGAGAGTCGTCAAATCAACAGTAAGGAACGAACGATTCATTATATTCATACAACACATTGAAAGTATTCATGTATAAACACGCTTAACACATGTTATGAATGTAACAACACATGTTGTGAATATTTTTAACACGTATTGTTATTTGTGAATACTCTCAGCGAAGACATATTATGGATACTCTTAACGCTTGTTATGAATCTGCTTGCAATATTGTGTGAATATATGTGTTGTTCGTAAAAAAAAAACCGTTGTAATTTATATATCCAGAATACATGGAAATTGGTCTTGTGGATTTCCCCAAATAAGTGTAATTTCTTTAACAAGTTTCTTGGGAAAAAATTTGTTGTTGGTAAAACAAAACAAAAAGGTCAAACCGATGTTTAGCAAAAATGTGTTGGGAACCGTGTTGGACGCCATATCCCGTTTGCTAGAGTTCTTGCTCAATACATTCTATGATTTTACCATAATGGGACGAATGATGGCTTTTGTGGTTGGATTCTGACGAGAAAGTTTGTCGATAGAAAAGGTTGTGCTAAACAATAATTTAATTTTTTTTAAGCACCTGTCACATGTGGCAGATGATATGGCGCCAACAATGTAAAAACATGGCGGCTGCACATGTGGTGTGTATGGAAGATTAGGATCATAGAGATTCCTTTAGAATTCTCCCAACCTTTATGAGCTTTGCACTTATGAGCCACATTATGGGTGGTATTATGAGAGTGCATTATGGGGGACTTAATGGGTGTCGTAATGGAGAGGGATCATTATGAGGGGCATTGATGTCTTGTATGTGGAGAGGCCTATATAAGGAGTCATCTCCCTCATTTGTACTCATTCCACATTTTTTAGAGTAATACACACTAGAGAGTTCTCTCATCTTCCTTTGTCTTTCTTGCTTTCTTTGTGAGCACGTGAGTCTCAGAGAAAGCTGCCTAGCATCTCTAATGGAATTGAGAGCTAGAGTCGCATGACCAAGAGTAAGTCCATGACAAGTGGTATCAGAGTCTGGTTTGGTTTGGTGCTAGCAAAGAAGAAGCAAATCCAAATGAAGCGGAAGAGCCTCACCAAAAATGTCAGGGTCAGAAGTTGTAGTGAGTGATATTGGAGACAACAAGCAACATGGAAGAGATCCCAACAAGAGAACTTGGCCAAAGGGCACGTCGAGCACTCGTGATCCCATGGCGGCTCTAGAGAAGCGTGTCTCTAGAGTGGAAGTGAAGGTGGCCGAAGATGTCACCGCAATTGAGTATTTGTGAGTTCACTTCAACCAAGTCCAAGGCGATGTTCAAGGAGTTACTGCTCGACTGTTGAGCTAGGAGGTCGGCAATGATGGGTTGTGAGAAGAGCTTGCGACCCTCATCAACAACACCATCTCTAACTCCATGAACAACGCGATTGAAGTGGTGAAAGAGACGGTTCTGGTTGAGTTGACTATCTTGAATGAAGAGATTGCAGACCTCAAGAGTGAGGTCACTCTCGTGAAGTGAGTCATGGCTAGCAGACCAACCTCGGCGCAATCCATCCTGAGAGCTAACGTTCCAAGATAGAAGAACTTCGGAGGTTTCAAGGAACGCGAGGGAGTTAGAGAAATTCCTTTGGAGTCTTGAGGAACTTCCTTTGGAGTCTTGAGCAGTACTTCAAAGCATCCGACATCCAAGAGAATGAGGTAAAACTTTGTACCACTCCACTTTACTTGGTCGATATTGCTATGGTTTGGTGGAGGCGATGTGAAGCAGACGTCGAGAAGGGTACTGTGTGATGGCAACATGGGACGATTTTAAGAGAGAAATCAAGATACAGTTCTATCCAGAGAATGTGGAGTTCGTAAACACGTTCGAGGTTGGGGAGGCTCACACACAGGGGTGGATTTCGAGAATATGTGAAGGAATTCTCGGAGATGTTTCTTGAAATCTCAGACATCACGGACAAGGAGGCCATTCGCGGCTTTCTTGATGGACTGCAACCGTGGGCCAAGATGGAGATGCAATGTCAAGGATTTCAAGACCTTACGACTGCCATGGCCGCGCTAGTCTTTTGTCGAGTACAAAAGGCAAGAGAGAAGCAAGGAGAAGAGTTCAAATCTGAAGGACGGAGAACCGCGTCAACCTTTCAAGTAAGGCACTCACACTCAACAACACGGTGAACCAAGCAAAGGAGGTAAGTACGAACCAAAATCCATTACTTGTTTCGTTTGTGATGGACCACATCGAGTGCGAGATTGGCCAAGGAAGGCGAGATTGGCATCCATGGAGGCTCCATATTAAGAGACCAAGGTAGTGGAGACCAAAATCGGCTCAATCCACAAGCTTGGCGCAGTGAGGACCAACGGCAAGGAGATCAAGCGTGGGAGGTGCTACGTTACGACCCAATTCATGCAAGGGGAGTCAAAAGCCTTGGTGGATACCGGCGCCATGGACAACTTCATTTGCATCGAGGAGGCAAACCGGCTGGGTATTACCAATGAGAAGGGGAAATGGTGAATCAAGATGATCAATTCGAAGTTCATCCCAATCCATGGAATTGATCACAAAATCTCAGCAAAGCTTGGTGAATGGGAGGACATTATTGACTTCTTCGTCATCACCATGGATGATCACCCAGTCATCCTTAGCATCAACTTCCTCGACAAGGAGGGAGTGCTCTTGAAGCCCAACTCCAACACAATGTGCTTGAAGAAGGAAGAGAATTTCTATGCGGTCCATCTTTTGAGGGAGGATGGACCCCATAGTGCTTTGTCTTCCATGCAGGTTATGAAGGGGTTCAAAAAGAAGGATCCAATATTTTTGTGTCCTTGAAGATAGAGGAAGAAGGAGGCTCAATGGGAACCATGACTCCCATCATCGAAGGCATTCTCGAGGACTTCGATGATGTGATGCCAAAGGAGTTGCCCAATAAGCTGCCACCAAGAAGAGAGGTGGACCACAAGATCGAGTTGGAGCCAGAAGCGAATACCCTTCTAGAGCACCATACCGCATGGCCCACTAGAGTTGGAAGAGTTGTGGAGGTAGCTCAAAGACTTGTTGGATGCAGGTTACATGCGGCCATCGAAGTCACCTTATGGAGCACTGGTGTTGTTCTAGAAGAAGAAGGAAGGGTCATTGCGCATGTGCATCGACTATAAAGTCATCAACAAGTTGATGGTAAATAATAAGTGGTCGATTTCCAACATTGTGGACTTTTCATCCAGATTAGAGTTGTTAGATGGTTCACCAAGCTTGATCTTCGCTCGGGCTACTATCAAGTGCGGATAGCAGAGGGTGATGAGCCAAAGACGGCTTGTGTGACGAGGTATGGCTCTTACGAAGTTCTTGTGATGTCATTCGGTCTTACCAACACACCAACCATGTTTTGCACTTTGATGAATCAAGTGTTCAAGCCATTCTTAGATCGATTCATCGTAGTGTACTTGGATGACATCGCAGTGTATAGCGAAACACTTGATGAGCATGCCAAACACCTATGCCAAGTTTTCCAAGTCTTTTGCGACAACGAGTTGTATGTAAAGAGGGAGAAATTTGGAATGAAGTAATCATTGTGTTTCAAAAAACTCTTTTATTTCATTCTTTACAAATTGAGAGGTATGCACTTTTGCCGCCACAGAGGTTCCATTCTTGGAGGCAAGTTGAAGATGGATGGGGATGGAGGAAATCCAAGAATGAGAGCTGCCTACGAAGGTGCCAGAGTTGCAGTCATTCCTCGACCTTGCCAACTACTATCGACGATTTATCAAGGCCTACCCAACATTGCAGCACCCTTAACGGATCTTTTGAATAAGAACAAGGCTTGAGATTGGTCGGAACGGTGCTAAGAAGCATTTGAGGCCTTGAAGGAAGCAGTGATGAAAGAGCCCGTGCTCATACTCCCCAAAATGACATTGTCCGACGATGTGTAGACCGATACATCCACTTTGTTATTGGCGGTGTTTTGATGCATGATGGGCATCCCATAGCCTTCGGATTCGGAAGCTCAACGAGACAGAGCAACGATACACGATCCAAGAGAAGAAGATGACAGCAGTGATGCATTGCTTACACACATGGAGGCACTACTTGTTGGGGTCAAAGTTTGTAGTGAAGACGGACAACGTGGCGACGAACTACTTTCTCGCAAAGAAGAAGCTCGCGCCCCAAGCAAGTGAGGTGGCAAGATTTTCTGGCCGAGTTCGACTTCGTGATGGAGTACAATGCTTGGAAGGTGAACTCCGCTGTTGATGCTCTTAGCTGCAAGTGTGAAGTCACAAGCATCAACCAGCCCGTGTTTTCTTTGAAGGAACGGATCGTCGAAGGCCTTGGCCAGGACCCTTTCGCCAAAGCCGTGGCGGAGTACATCTAGCAAGGTAAGACTCGACAGTTTTGGATGAAGGATGGGCTCATCATGACCAAGCGAGATCGTGTGTTCATGCTAAGATGGGCCACCTAGAGAAAGGAGATCATGAAGGAGTGCAATGATTCCAAGTGGACAGGCCATCCAGGCATCGAGAGAACGCAAGCCCTCGTTGAAAGAAGCATACTTCTAGCCGCATATGAGAGACGACGTGGAGATGTATGTGAAGACTTGTCTTGTTTGCCAACAAGACAAGATGGAGCAGAGAAGCCCAGTAGGCTTGCTAGAGCCTTTTCCCACGCCTCAATGACCATGAGAGAGTGTAAGCATGGACTTCATTATAAGACTTTCTAAAGTCGGCGGATGTGGTTGCATAATGATTGTGATGGACAGGTTCTCGAAGTATAGAGTGTTCATCCCTAGGCCAAAAGACATGACGACAGAGGATGCGACACGACTATTCTTCAAGAATGTTGTCAAGTGTTGGGGCATTCCTACCAACATCATGAGCGACAGAGATGGGCGCTTTACGATCCAATTTTGCCGGGAGTTGTTCAAGATCATGCGCTCTGAGTTGATCTTCTCGACGAGCTTTCATCCGCAAAGCGACAGACAGACGAAGCGGGTGAACGCCTTTTCTGGAGGTGTACTTGAGGCACTATGTGAGTGCTAACCAGCGAGATTGGGCAAAGTTGATATGGCTCAGATTTCCTACAACTTGCACCACATCGAGTTGACCAACACGAGTCCATTCGAGTTGGCGATGGGATACTACAAGTTCGCAAAAGACTGGCACGAGAAGACCAGCAGACTACAAGTTCGCAAAAGACTGGCACGAGAAGATGGAGATGGCCAAGTCTTACCTAGCTCGCGCTAGTAAGAAGATGAAGAAGTAGGCGGACAATAAGAGGCGACACTTTGAGTTTGAAGAATGAGACATTGTGATGGTGAAGTTCTACCTCATCGCTTCAAGCATCTCAAGAACGTGCATAAGGGACTTTTTCGCTGCTATGAAGGGCCATTCCCCGTTGTGAAGAGGATTGGCAAGGTGGTATACAAGATGGAAATGTTGTCGATTTTGGAGATCCATCCGGTCTTTCATGTGAGCCAACTCAAGACTTCCAATGAAGACAAGGAGGACGAGCAACAGACAGAGTCACATTGCGCACCAACACTCATCACCAAGACACACGACAATGAAGTTGAAGAGATCATGGCGCGTTGTGTCATTCCTCGTCAAGGCGTTCATCCAAGCTATGTGGAGTACTTGGTCAAGTGGCGCAACCTTCCGAAGAGCGAGACAAGTTGGGAGAACGAGCTCACACTTTGGATGAATAAAGACTTGATCGAGGCTTTCCATCAAGAGGACACGATGAGGGCGTTCTAGAGCATAGGTAAGGGAGGATGTCACATGTGGCAGATGACATGGCGCCAATAAGGAGACAACATGGCGACTTCACATGTGGCGTGTATGGAAGACTAGGAGCATAGAGATGCCTCTAGGATTCTCGCAACCTTTATGAGCTTTAGTGTGTATTTATGAGCCACATTATGGGTGGTATTAAGGGAATAAGGGAGTGCATTATGGGGGACTTAAAGGGTGTAGTAATGGGGATGGACCATTATGAGGTGGCAGTGATGCCTTGTATGTGGAGATGCTTATATAAGGAGTCATCTCCTTCATTTGTACTCATTCCACATTTTTTTAGAGTAATACACACTAGAGAGTTCTCACATCTTCTTTTGTCTTTCTTGCTTTCTTTGTGAGCACGTGAGTTTGAGAGAAGGCTGCCTAGCATCTCTAACAGGATTTAGAGCTAGGGCCACACGACCAAGAGTAAGGTTGTGACTCACCTCACTGAGGGCCGATGATGACTCGATATTTGCACATGTTTTCCCCTTTGTTTCTTGATCGTTTAAGCTTGCATTATCGCTTCTTTGGCCTATTCTATGCTAGGTTGTGTTCCTTTGTCACATTTTAGGTCCTATCACATAAAGTGAAGCATAGGCGCAAGTTTCAAGTCAATCAGAGATCAATTGGCGATCCGGGAGAAGAAACTCGGGCATGACCTGAAGAAGAATGGATTTCTACCTAACTTTATGGACAAAGAATCATGCAAGCTTGTCATTAAAAGAAAGAGGACGAGACTACGAGCGTCTGGGATCAAACGGCGACTGATTCGGAGTCCGTACGAGGGAGAAACGAAGCATTGAATATAGGGGAACAGGTTCGGCAGTAAAAACACGGGCGCGCCTAAATCAAAACACGGCCGTGCCCATATTTAGGCACGACCGTGTTTTGGACGACGCGCCCGAGCGTGTTTTTAACACGGGGCAAAACACGGGCGGGCAAAAGCAAAACACGGCCGTGCCCTCGACCGTGTTTTGCCCAGAATCGAGTTTTTTAACCCAAATTCGAGCCAAAGGAGAGGGAGAGCTGGGTTTTGGATCCCAAACACCCAAGGGACGAACCCTAGAGAGAGAGAGCGACTTGGGAACATTCTTAGAGCTATTTTGGAGGATTTCTTCGCCATTGGAGCTCGGGAATCAAGCTTGGAGATGGAGATTGAAGATCTAGATTAGATTTCTGCAGTCTCTCTCTTCTCTATGGAGTAACTTCCCTTCACTTAGGTTTTGAGGAACCCTAGCTATGTTTGTTTGATTGGATGATTGTATGAGTACTCTGACTTGATAATCTTGAGTTCATATTCAATCTATGCATGTTTTCATGATTCAATTCTGCTTTAGTCGAGATTATTGATTCTGCTTTGATCCTATGAGAGCGAATACCTGATTAGGTCAATAGAGCACCATAGATTGATAGTAGTGGATCGATTGCTTTAGTCGAGGATTGATTCACTGCTTTGTATCGATTGAGAACCTCATTCGATAGAGGGAGTCTAGTTCAGAACGCCTTGATCGATTGTTCTAGAGAAGGATACGTCCCTCTAGGCAATTGACTCAAGAGGGCCTTGTTCCTTTAGTCGAGACTCAAGGTCTAGTCAAGGATTCTCCGCATTGTGAATGAAAGTGAAACAAGTTAGAGATCATCAATCGTTAATCTGGCTAGTGGCTAGGGGGAATCATACCTAAGTGAGTTCCCAACCTGTAATTAGATTAACTTTAACTGTAGTTTGCTAGAGTAGTTTTAGTTCTTTCATCTTAATCTGTTTTGCTAGATAATGAATTGAAGCTGAGTAATAGTAACTCTAGAGACCCGTGGATTCGATATTTATTACTTGTGCCACTATGCTGCAGTCCCTTTCATTGGTTACACTTGGCCATTGTTAGGAGTTGTGTTTTAGCGAGTCAAGTTTTTGGCGCCGTTGCCGGGGACTTTCTAGATTATTAGGAAAGGCAGAAGTTTGTTACTTTAGCGTTTTTCTTTTCTTTTCCACCCTTGCTTTTCACTTGGGTGTTTTTGTTTTTGTTGGTGCAGATCTGAATCATGGATCCTCATGGCTTCTCCAATCATTGGGGGTATCCACCACCGTCCGAGTGGTATTACCCCGAGACCCCCTGGAGCAACCAAGGAGGAGAAGACTATGGATCCGGGTTCCAGTACCAACCCCCTTACTACGGAGAACAATCTGACCCCTGGGCATATCAAGAACAATCTTATTACCAAGAAGACTTTCTCCCACAACCAGAAGGGCCATCGGAGCTGGAGTTACCCATGGCGGCCTTCACGGGCCATTCTGCAGAGCCATGCTACACTCCACAACCAGATCCAAACTATGAATTGAGGCTTCTCATGGAGCAGTTTGCTCGAGACAGTGAGAGATCATGTGTCAGGATGGATCTTTGTACCCAGGCCTTTCGTGAAACAGAGGAGATCCTCCTGAGCCTTAAGAAGAGCGTCGATGATCTCGAGCGATCTTGTGCACAACCTGCTCCAAATCACCCTTCTGCTACCATACTAGAAGAGGAGGAGGAAGAAGAAGGCTACAAGGACATTGTGGAGCACACTGAAGTTGTCGCGGAGAGCTCCCGTGATGATCATGATCAGGAATGTCCTGTCGTAGCCGACCACACCTTCCCACATCCCAAACTGAGCTTTGAAGAGGCGGGCATGAGTGAGGAGATGCAAGAAGATCTCATGAAAGAAATTGCTTGGCAACTTGCTCTCCAATCCGTGCTAGAAGAAGAAGAGCAAGAAAGGGTGCAGAAAGAAGTTGTGGAGGATGACAAAAGTGAAGCAGGAGGAGTTCTTGATCATTTCCCAGGGGTGATACCACATGAAGAAGAAAGGGAGGTTGAAGTAGCAATTGGCGTCCAGGCTGAGGATGGAGTTAAGGTGGAAGAGGCTTGCACCGGCCATGAGTTGCAAGTAATATCCCCACCAAACTTTGAGGAACTGCTTAGCAAGGACCCATTTGCAGTGTCTCTTTGCCATACCAAGGCCACATGGACATCGGTTCCTCTTGGTGGATGCGATGGTGGCCAATCGATGCTGTCATATCTGGTTTGGGGCAATGAGACGAGAGAAGAGAAGGAGAGGTCTCGAGGGTGGAGACTTCATCTGCATCAAGTGCACGAGCTTTCATCACCTGTCATACCACATGCTCGTGACTTGAGACTCCACCTCATAGACGAGAACCTCAACTTCAAGGAGGTTTTGGGGTGGACCGAAACTTAGGAGCTACCGTCCGGCTCATGACGTGAAAGAAGCGCTTGTTGGGAGGCAACCCAACTAGTCGGTTTGCATTTCTTTCCCTATCTCTCCTTGGTTGAGTTAGTTTTGTTCTTTGATTTTAGAGTCAATAACTCAACCTTTGTGAGATTTTGTGTGGTGTTTGTGTTCCGACTACTCGCTCCTCCTAGAATGCACCGGCAGTCCCGCCCACCATCATACACCCTTGATCTGGTAACTTCGTTCTACCCTCCTTATCTTTCCTCCATTGAGGACAATGTCGTGCTTAAGTGTGGGGGAATGTTCGATTATGTATACGTGTGAATGCTTGGTTGTATGTGTGTGCTTGGAGCCTAGTCCGCTGTCCAAATCCCAAGATTTGAGGGCTCCAAGTACCGCTGTTTGATGTGTGATCGTATCGGCACTGTGGATGTGATTGGTGAATGGAATGGCTTTTGACTTAATGCATGATAACTTGAGTATGACTAAGACAACCTATAATGATGACCGAGACGTGCAGTTGAGTTGTGTAGGGGTTCGGTTTTCCAACTGTTTTCTTACCAATTGTGACTTGGATTGATCACTTGTTCTTGACAGTCGTTTATGCATCTAGTTCAGGGAATCAGAATGAGAGATAGAGCATATAGGTAGCCATGTGAGATTTGAGCCTGCTCGTTTCTTTCTTGTGCGATAGATCCCTCTTCCATGATGTGTAGCATTCACGTTGTCATTAGCTAAGATGATGGAGGCATAGGATTAGCCCACGACCAAATTGACTGTCCTGATGTGTCGTATCCCCTAGTCAGCTCCTTTGAGCCGTGTGTTATCCTTTTTTTCGGTATACAATGAAAAATCACCCTTTTGCATCTCTTAGAAGGTTCCACAGAGTGGTTTTTACATGTTCTCTGCTGTTTCTGCTAAATTTAATGTGAGGGTTGGAGGTAGTTCTTAAAAAGTTGGGCATGTATTTGAAAAATGTGCAGAGGTGGTGGTTCTCTCAAGAAATGAAAAAAAACGAATGAATGAAAGCAAAAGATAGCCTGGCACGCTAAAACACAACACCTAACAATGGCCAAGTGTAACCAATGAAAGGGACTGCAGTATAGGCAAGTTTAATTATCAACCCGGGATCTAGATCTACTGCTTACTCAATGATTCTCTATTATCTAGCAAACTAAGTCGAGTGATTGTTGTGAAAAGTAAAAGCAACAAGAAAGCAGTAATTTGTTCGGGTTTCTAAAGCAGGCAAGAGTCACTCGGGATTGAGTCCCCCTAGCCCCTTAGTTAGGTTCAATTGCAATTCCCTGGGTTGATTTACTGTTGATTAGACTGCGGAAGATCCGACAGTAGCTTGGAATCTCTTAAGCTGACCAAGCCCTCTCAGTCTAACTACCCGGCAGACGACTAGTCTTCACCGGGATAGAAAGCTGAGGCTATGAACACAGAACTCCACTACTGGCGCCAAGAACACCAGTACAAAGCAGTCAACTGGCTAACTCTCGTATAGCCAATCTCCTACTATCGAATGAAGAGGCTCTAACAACCTAATCAGATTCTATCTATCTCAGGTTGAAGCAGAAATTGAGAAAAGCTGATCAGACTCAAATCAATTCATTAAACATGCGTCATTCGATTAAAATCAAACAGTAATATCATCCCTAGTCATTGCAATCAAATCCCTAACACAAGGAACTAGGGTTCTTCATACCCAAGTGAGAGAAGGGTTCTACTCCATAGAGAGAGAAGAGAAAACAAGAATCGGATTAGTCATACTCATAACGATGAGGATAATCTGCTCCGGGACGATGATTTCCACTCCTATGACGATCTCCAGGCTCGATTCGATGAAATCCAGCTCTAAGACAGCTTCTAGGATGTGTTCTTCGCACTTTCTCTCTCTAGGGCTCTATTTTTGCTCTGAAAACACGATTTCCTCACTTTTGGCTCGAATTAGGCTTTAAAACCGACTTTCCCGAGTTGCACGGCCAGGTGCACGGCCGTGCACAACACCATTCTGGCCGTGCACCCTCAAAACGCACCGTATCAATTATTCGGCCTTCATCCACCTTGCACGGCCAGGCGCACGGCCGTGCAATCTTCAGGGTCTGGCCGTGCATGGCCTCGACATGAGGTGCACGGCCAAATGGCTCAAGTGCACGGCCGTGCAGCCTCCTGGTCTGCCCGTGCCCTCCCCAAAAAGCTCGCCCTTCGTCCGTTCTTCGTCCAATCGACCCCAGACTCGCTCCTAAGCCTTCATTCACGTACTAGGTCCTGTAATAACACAAACAAGCACAACCTAGCGTGAAATCGGCCTAAAACACGAGAATCAACACCTCAAACGGTGTAATTATGAGGGTAAAAACATGTGTAAATGACGGTCTATCAAACTCCCCCACACTTAACCGTTTGCTTGTCCCCAAGCAAACCAAGTCAGACACTAGGTAAGCTTACATATTTCAATCAACCAACATTGGGGACAAGTCATAAAGGCACAAAACACGTGAATCGCACTGGTTCTCAAACATCAATACATGCACAACCTCACTAACAACCTGGACAACCACCACAGAGGACATTCGAGTGCAGCAAATCGAGTAAAGGAAGAGTCCCCCTTCTGTTCACTGGCCAACCTAGACTTGATTCAACCACTTACTCAAAACAGTCAACTCATGCATCCAACTCAAGACATCAGAATAGAGACCGAGCAATCTAGGTCCTCACCGGGGTACAAGAGCATATAGAAAATGAAAATGAATCACTCACTCTCGACCAGTGGGGTCAGGACAATTTGATGCGAAAGATGCGCATGTTATTTCTCTCAATCCCTATCATCTCTTCACCATGATGGCAGCCTCTAAATGCTAGAGTTCACATATGGGGTGTCACCACTAACTAATCAGGAGGTCTTAGACACAGGTTCAAATGACTGGCTAGGGTCTTGGACATGGGGAAAAGGCCTTTTAGGTGATGGAAGTATTCATAGCAAAAGGCCCCACATTTTCCAAACACACAAAAACAGTCAAACAACCCGGTATTTTCTTTCTGCTATTCTGCATTACTCAATATCTTAAGAGCACAAGAGCGAAGGAGGCATAAACATCAGCATTTCCAAGCCAGACTGCTAAGAAACACTACTTACTGGGCATTATTCAGATTTTTGGCAGTGGCTCTCTTTTGCTTTCAATTTCTTTTTCTTTCATTTTTCTTCTCATTTCTTAAGAGAGCCACCACTTCTGCATATTTCAAATACCTGCCCAACTTTTAAGCACTACCTCCAACACTCACATAGACTTTAGCAGAAACAGCAGAGAATATGTAAAAACCACTCTGTGGAACCTTCTACAAGATGCAACAAGGGTGATTTTTTTCACTATAAACCAAAAGAAAGGATAACACACGGCTCAAAGGGGCTGACTAGGGGATATGACACATCAGGACAGTCAGTTGTTTGGGCGTGGGCTAATCCTATGCCCCCATCATCTTAGCTAGTGGCAACGTGAATGCTACACATCATGGAAGAGGGATCTATCGCACAAGAAAGAAACGAGCAGGCTCAAATCTCACATGGCTACCTATATGCTCTATCTCACATTCTGATACCCTGAACTAGATGCATAAACGACTGTCAAGAACAAGTAATCAGATCAAGTCAGATCAAGTCACAGTTGGCAAGCAAACAGTTGAAAAACTGAACCCCTACATCATTCTACTGCACATCTCAGTCCTCATCATAGGTTGTCCTAGTCGCAAACAAGTTGTCATGCATTAATCCGAAAACCAATCAATTCATCCATCAAAACACAGTGCCAATATGATCAAACAGCAGTACTTGGAGCCCTCAAATCGTAAGATTCGGACAGTGGACTAGGCTCCAAGCACCCAAATAAATATTCCAACCGATACAAAGCACCCCCCCACACTTAAGCACGACATTGCCCTCAATGGAGTAGAGGGAAAGATAAGGGGAACGATGTTACCAGATTGGAACACTGCTGGGGTACTGGAAGTGGACCAGTGAGCGAGAAACGAACGGGGGAGTGAACAATGCTGCACAAATCGAACATCAGAAACACTAGCACACTGGCGTTAGGGATAAGTGTTAGCCTAGATGGCTACATCAAACCACAAAGGAAAAACCAAAAACAAAACAAACGACACCAAGTTCAAGCTCCGCACACATGGAGCAAACACACAAAAGTCTAAAAAGAAAATCAAAACAGACACACTGAGACGGGCAACGAGTACAGCCTACTCGTCGCCAAGATCGTCGAGATCGATGTCGGTCATGAACGCATCATCATCAGCAGCGCCAGCAGCTCCATTATCACCGTCAGCTGGGGCCGCACGGGCAGGCACGCACGGCCGTGCACGGCTTGCTTCTGCCCGTGCAGGCCGACACCTGACTCTGGAACCCCGAATTCAACCTGTTTTCACTCAAAAACGACACCTGACTCTGGATCAACGTCTCAAGACTCAAAAACACACAAGATCAAAGGAAAAAGAGTAAGAAAATGCAAACCTCGGTGGGGTTGCCTCCCCACAAGCGCTTCTTTACCGTCTTTTAGCTGGACGCCAGTATGGATGCTCAGGGAAGTGTAGGATCAGGTGCCTTCAAGAGCGGATCCACATCGCTCTTGAGGTACAGCTTCAAATGGTGGCCATGGACGCGACGAATGTGGCCACCAGCATTTGCCAGCTCGACTTGGCCATCCGGTAGGATGCAAGCGAGTGAATACTCGGATGGCCAAGGTGGGGGCGGGACCAGCTCATAGTGGTCTCCGGCTTTCCTTCGAGCAGGCTTAGCTGCCTGCAGTTTCGGCCGCCACTCCTCCTTGATCTGTTCTTTGGATGACGGGGTGGTCCGGAGTGGCGGCGAAGGTGTGGGAGGCGATTCCTGCAAAATAGGCAGCACAGAAGGATACACGACAGACTCGTGCTCCTGGTGAGATACAGCATGCAGAGGTAGCGAAGCAGGTATAGTATCAGCAACAGAAAACGTTATTCGCTCCTCGCCATCTCTCAAAACTAAGGTCCCATCATGCACATCTATGAGAGCCTTGGCGGTGGCCAGGAAAGGCCTTCCCAGTATAAGAGGCACTTCTGTGTCCTCACTGATGTCCAGGATAACAAAATCCATAGGATATGTGAATTTGCCAACCTTAACCAGAAGGTCTTCCACTATACCCCTAGGATGCACTACAGATCTGTCAGCTAATTGAAGAGTCATCCTAGTAGCACGGGGTTCACCTAGGCCTAGTTTCATGAACAATTTATACGGCATAACATTGATACTAGCACCTAAATCCGCCAAGGACTTCTCTACATGCAATTTATCAATAGAGCATGGGATAGTAAAACTACCTGGGTCCTTTTTCTTCTGCGGAAGCTTGTTCTGCATAATAGCCGAGCACTCCTCGCTGAGCTCCACAGTGGCCAGCTCACTCAGCTTCTGCTTCTTTGAGAGAAGCTCTTTCAGAAACTTCGCATACCTCGGCATTTGCGCTAGTGCCTCCAGGAAGGGCACTTGGACATTCAGCTTCCTAAGCATGGCCATGAAGTTCTCGAACTCTGCCTCCAGCCTGTCTTTGTGCAACCGAGTAGGGAAAGGGAGTTTAGGGACATACTCCTTCACTACTGGTTGCGGTTTAGGTGCAGGCACCTCAACCTCCTTCTCTACTTCCTGTTCAACCGGTGGAGATGCTGCAACAGGGCTTTCTCTCTCCGGTTCCCGAGCAGGGGGATCAACAGTCATGATGGCATTGCAGCGCTCATTCGGGGTCGGCGGGTGAGGAATGGTCTGCGCTGGCAGAGTACCAGGAGCCCTTTTAGCCACTGACTGGGCCACGCTCCCCAGCTGGGTCTGGATATCCTGCAAAACAGCCTGTGTATTCCTCTGGCCAGCTTCCAGGGCCAGGAGTTGACCCGAGGCCTTCTCCATGAACTGCTCAAAGGTGTTGAATTTCTGAGCACTAACACTGGCGAGAGAACCCACCAAGTCCCGCAGTTCAGCCATCTGATCATTCTGCACTGGGGCAGCGAGGGCTGCACCTGGCTGCTGAAAAGGCCGCGGCTGTGATTGAGCAGCCTGCCCCTGCATGGGCTGATAAAGAGACTGGTGTTGCTGCTGGAATTGCCCCTGTCTGGGCTGATATGGTGGCCTCTGGAAGCCTGGTGGTCCCTGGGGAACTGGTGGTTTGGGATTCGGCCCAGCCCAGGAGAAGTTAGGATGCTGGCGCCACCCCTCGTTGTACGTGTTGCTGTAGGGGTCATTGCGCCTGGCATTGTTGATGAAGTTCACCTGCTCCTGGGGTGTGGTCGATTCCTTCATCGCCTGGCAGTCCTCCACCATATGATGGGTGCTCTCGCACCATTGGCAGAGCATCGCCTGCTGCGGTCCGGTACCTGCAATCAAACCAGAACGATCGATAGCTGAAACCAGCTTCGATACCACCTGCACCAAATCAGATGACTGGGTGCCCACAGCATGCACACCCCGTCCAGGTGCTCGTCTCGATCTCCTGGCAGTGCCCCAGTCATAACCGTTCTCCGCCATCTCCTCAAAGAGTTGATTCAGCTGTGGCAGGGTTTTGGTCAGCATGTTCCCGCCACAAACCGAATCGATCAGCTGCTTGTCCTCCGGGAAGAGGGCGTGATAGAAGGTGCCCACCTTGAACGCATCATTAAAACCATGATTTGGACACCTGAGAAAGAGGCTGGTGTACCTCTCCCAAGCATCCCTGATGGTCTCATCCTCATCCTGAGTAAAATGTGTAATCTGCTTCTGGAGATCAGCTGTCTTGGATGGAGGATGGTAGCGGGTGAGGAACTTGTCCGCCAGGTTGGCGAACGTGGTGATGGAGCCCAGAGGTCGAGTGTCTAGCCACTCCTTGGCCTGCCCCTCCAGAGTGAATGGGAAGTACCTCAGCTGGATGGCATCAGCTGGTACCCCATTGATCTTGATTCCATCGATGAGCTCGTGGAATCGCCTGAGATGTGATCGAGGGCACTCTCCCTCCTTACCACGGAACACTACTGAACCGCGCAGCATGGTGATCACGGAGGTGCTCACCTCAAAGTTGTTGGCTGGGACCTGAGGGTGTTGAATGGGGGACCTCATGTCCGCAGCCCTAGCGGTCCAGTAGGATCCCATGGTCTGCTCCCCGGGGATCACATTGTTGTTCTGCGGATCACCCATCTCTCCTTCTTCTTCTTCTCCGATCTGTAGTTGTGACAGCGCCTTCTCCGCAGCCAGTCGCGCCTTTAGAACCCGCTTGGAGTTCCTGCAGGTTCGTTCAAGCTCCTGGTCAAGTGGTAGTAGATCTCCCGACTGGCTACGGGTCATGCACTACCTGCACACAATCAGCAGAAGCAACCCGTGAAGGCACACAGGTGGAAGAGATAAAAATGCAGTAAATAAAAGCTAGAGTAACAAATTCTCACGTTTCCCCAATAACCTAGAGGGTCCCCGGCAACGGCGCCAAAAACTTGGCACGCTAAAACACAACACCTAACAATGGCCAAGTGTAACCAATGAAAGGGACTGCAGTATAGGCAAGTTTAATTATCAACCCGGGGTCTAGATCTACTGCTTACTCCGTGATTCTCTATTATCTAGCAAACTAAGTCGAGTGATTGTTGTGAAAAGTAAAAGCAACAAGAAAGCAGTAATTTGTTCGGGTTTCTAAAGCAGGCAAGAGTCACTCGGGATTGAGTCCCCCTAGCCCCTTAGTTAGGTTCAATTGCAATTGCCTGGGTTGATTTACTGTTGATTAGACTGCGGAAGATCCGACAGTAGCTTGGAATCTCTTAAGCTGACCAAGCCCTCTCAGTCTAACTACCCGGCAGACGACTAGTCTTCACCGGGATAGAAAGCTGAGGCTATGAACACAGAACTCCACTACTGGCGCCAAGAACACCAGTACAAAGCAGTCAACTGGCTAACTCTCGTATAGCCAATCTCCTACTATCGAATGAAGAGGCTCTAACAACCTAATCAGATTCTATCTTTCTCAGGTTGAAGCAGAAATTGAGAAAAGCTGATCAGACTCAAATCAATTCATTAAACATGCGTCATTCGATTAAAATCAAACAGTAATATCATCCCTAGTCATTACAATCAAATCCCTAACACAAGGAACTAGGGTTCTTCATACCCAAGTGAGAGAAGGGTTCTACTCCATAGAGAGAGAAGAGAAAACAAGAATCGGATTAGTCATACTCATAACGATGAGGATAATCTGCTCCGGGACGATGATTTCCACTCCTATGACGATCTCCAGGCTCGATTCGATGAAATCCAGCTCTAAGACAGCTTCTAGGATGTGTTCTTCGCACTTTCTCTCTCTAGGGCTCTGTTTTTGCTCTGAAAACACGATTTCCTCACTTTTGGCTCGAATTAGGCTTTAAAACCGACTTTCCCGAGTTGCACGGCCAGGTGCACGGTCGTGCACAACACCATTCTGGCCGTGCACCCTCAAAACGCACCGTATCAATTATTCGGCCTTCATCCACCTTGCACGGCCAGGCGCACGGCCGTGAAATCTTCAGGGTCTGGCCGTGCATGGCCTCGACATGAGGTGCACGGCCAAATGGCTCAAGTGCACGGCCGTGCAGCCTCCTGGTCTGCCCGTGCACTCCCCAAAAAGCTCGCCCTTCGTCCGTTCTTCGTCCAATCGACCCCAGACTCGCTCCTAAGCCTTCATTCACGTACTAGGTCCTGAAATAACACAAACAAGCACAACCTAGCGTGAAATCGGCCTAAAACACGAGAATCAACACCTCAAACGGTGTAATAATGAGGGTAAAAACATGTGTAAATGACGGTCTATCAGAGCCACCACCAAAAATCTGAATAGTGCCCATTAAGTAGTGTTTCTTAGCAGTCTGGCTTGGAAATGCTAACGTTTATATAACCTCCTTCGCTCTTGTGCTCTAAAGAATGTGAGTAATGCAGAATGGCAGAAAGAAAGTAAGTGGTTTGATTGGCTGTGATTGTGTTGGGTAGGAATTGTGGAACCTTGTGCTATGAATACTTCCACCACCTAAAAGGCCTTTTTCCCATGTCCAAGACCCTAGCCAGTCATTTGAACCTGTGTCTAAGACCTCCGGATTAGTTAGTGGTGACACCCCATATGTGAACTCTAGCATTTAGAGGCAGCATTCATGGTGAAGAGACGTTAGGGATTGAGAGAATAAGCATGCGCATTTTTCGCATCAAATTGTCCTGACCCCACTGGTCGAGAGTGAGCGATTCATTTTCTCATATTCTCTATACTCTTTATCCCGGTGAGGACCTAGATTGCTCGGTCTCAATTCTGATATCTTGAGCTTTGTGCATGAAGTGACTGTCTTGAATAAGTGGTTGAGTCAAGTCTATGTTGGTTGGTGAACAGAAGGGAGACTCTTCCTTTGCTCGACTTTGCTGCACTCGAATGTCATCTGTGGTGGTTGTCTAGGTTGTCGTTGAGGTTGTCCATGTGTTAATGATCAAAAGCCAGTATGATTCACGTATTTTGTGCCGATATGATATATCCCTAAAGCCTGCTTGATTAAAACATTTTGAGCTTACCTTGTATCTGACTTGGTTTGCTTGGGGACAAGCAAACAGTTAAGTGTGGGGGGATTTGATGACTCGATATTTGCACATGTTTTCCCCTTTGTTTCTTGATCGTTTAAGCTTGCATTATCGCTTCTTTGGCCTATTCTATGCTAGGTTGTGTTCCTTTGTCACATTTTAGGTCCTAGCACATAAAGTGAAGCATAGGCGCAAGTTTCAAGTCAATCAGAGATCAATTGGCGATTCGGGAGAAGAAACTCGGGCATGACCTGAAGAAGAATGGATTTCTACCTCACTTTATGGACAAAGAATCATGCAAGCTTGTCATTAAAAGAAAGAGGACGAGACTACGAGCGTCTGGGATCAAACGGCGACTGATTCGGAGTCCGGACGAGGGAGAAACGAAGCATTGAATATAGGGGAACAGGTTCGGCAGTAAAAACACGGGCGCGCCTAAATCAAAACACGGCCGTGCCCATATTTAGGCACGAACGTGTTTTGGACGACGCGCCCGAGCGTGTTTTTAACACGGGGCAAAACACGGGCGGGCAAAAGCAAAACACGGCTGTGCCCTCGACCGTGTTTTGCCCAGAATCGAGTTTTTTAACCCAAATTCGAGCCAAAGGAGAGGGAGAGCTGGGTTTTGGATCCCAAACACCCAAGGGACGAACCCTAGAGAGAGAGAGCGACTTGGGAACATTCTTGGAGCTATTTTGGAGGATTTCTTCGCCATTAGAGCTCGGGAATCAAGCTTGGAGATGGAGATTGAAGATCTAGATCAGATTTCTGCAGTCTCTCTCTTCTCTATGGAGTAACTTCCCTTCACTTAGGTTTTCCCTATCTATGTTTGTCTGATTGGATGATTGTATGAGTACTCTGACTTGATAATCTTGAGTTCATATTCAATCTATACATGTTTTCATGATTCAATTCTGCTTTAGTCGAGATTATTGATTCTGCTTTGATCCTATGAGAGCGAATACCTGATTAGGTCAATAGAGCACCATAGATTGATAATAGTGGATCGATTGCTTTAGTCGAGGGTTGATTCACTGCTTTGTATCGATTGAGAACCTCATTCGATAGAGGGAGTCTAGTTCAGAACGCCTTGATCGATTGTTCTAGAGAAGGATACGTCCCTCTAGGCAATTGACTCAAGAGGGCCTTGTTCCTTTAGTCGAGACTCAAGGTCTAGTCAAGGATTCTCCGCATTGTGAATGAAAGTGAAACAAGTTAGAGATCATCAATCGTTAATCTGGCTAGTGGCTAGGGGGAATCATACCTAAGTGAGTTCCCAACCTGTAATTAGATTAACTTTAACTGTAGTTTGCTAGAGTAGTTTTAGTTCTTTCATCTTAATCTGTTTTGCTAGATAATGAATTGAAGCTGAGTAATAGTAACTCTAGAGACCCGTGGATTCGATATTTATTACTTGTGCCACTATGCTGCAGTCCCTTTCATTGGTTACACTTGGCCATTGTTAGGAGTTGTGTTTTAGCGAGTCAGCCGACTGTGTAGAGACTAGAGAATCTTGTTGACAAAATTTAAAAGTAGTATTTTCGAGAAGAAGTAATATAAACAAAGTTACAAAACTAATTGCAAATCGTAGAAAAATCACAAACTTCCTCTACTTCCTCATTAATTATCATGCTTCGTCATATCATTTTGTATCGACAAATTTTTCTACATAAGGAATTATGAAATGTAGATCTCCATTAAATCTATCAAACAACATAGATCTTAAATCTCAATGTCACAAAATAAGGATTCATCAAATTGAAGTACATCCTCCTTAAATTTGAACCCCTAAGACTAGGCTATAATACTTCTTTTTTAAAACCGAGCAGTTCCAATTACTATAATATTAACTATCATTAGTTAAACAAATGATATCGAATATGTACAATTTTCAAATCACTATAAATACACTTTCATTTGAAGGTACGTTCTTTTTTCTATGATTCGAATCATTGAAATCAAAGACAGTTTAGAAATAAGTGAATATTACTGATCACTTTCATCATAAATTAAGATTACTATAAAGTTAAAAAAAAACTAACAAAATTGGGGCTATTGTGGGAAGCAAGAACACGACATAAAAAGAAGGGCAATGTCTATTTTTTACCCAAATCTTTTCCATATTCTTTTGTTTTAACCAAACCTATTGAATTCCTAAAAATTATCCCGTCAACTTTTCTGTTAGTAATGTTGACAAAGTATGACCATAATGAGTTGACTTCCTACGTGGCAGTCAGAATATCATCATTTACTATTTTAATAAAAAGATTATCAAAAAATTAATAATAAAAAAACAAAACAGAATCCCACCCCTAACGCCTTCTACCCTCCCCTCTTACCACTTCCCCTCCGCCTCTCACTCCTCTCCACTCCTCCGATCTCTTTCTTCACAACCCTCTCTAGTGGCGGCAAACCCTCCACCCACCCTCTTCCTCACCGATTTGCCCGTCGCCGCTGTTGCTGGGGCATACTGGTAAACCCCTCGTTGTCGTTGTCGGAATCGAAAGCCCAATCATAGAAGGTTATCGGCCCCTCTTCATATTCCTCCAATCCTCCTGCACTAGCACCAGCGTCAAAGTCAGTCCAAGCAATCCTCCCGATCTATGCTACCTTCCAGCGCCCAACCCCTCATTGAACTCGATTCCCCAAAACCCCTATTCTGAATTTTTGCTCTTCGATTCATAGATCTAGATTTCCAGATTCGATGACGGGCAATGGCGTCGATGTCCTTCTTAGTTTGGATGTCGGGCTTGGACGGCGACGGGCGAGGGCGACGGCGTGTGGGGTTGGGCGATGGGGATTGGTTTAATGGGAATAGGTTTGGTGGTATGGAGATAGAGGCGAAGACGGAGAATACAGGAAGAAGATGGAGTTGCAGAGCCAATGAATTTTTTTTAATTTCTAATTAGTTTTTTTAGTGATATGAGAAAAATAAATTAATATTGTTTTTCATATCTGAGGTGGACGCTGACGTGGATGCTTATGTGGACGAAATAAGTAACGATAACAGAATGAATGCCCAAAATTTGATAAGTTATAATACGTTTGGATAATAAATAGAATTTCTATAAGTTTGGTTAAAATAAAAGAATCTAAAAAAGATTTAGATAAAAAATACACATCGCCCTAAAAAGAATACTGAATAGTAAGTTTTCATTACTCCATTTCCAAACTTACTGCACTGATCCACCATAAATGGTTAATTACATATCTGGTAAGCACAAAACAAACGAAAAAGCAAACGAACTTTTCCTGCACCAGCTGCCTGCCTGCAGTGCCTCTGTCTGTCTCATTTCCCTTCCCAGCTCAATCTCAATTCTCAACAGAAAAGCAAAAAGTAATAAATTTGTTAAAAATGGAAAACCCCTATTCTTTCACGCCTTCCCAAACACCACCCAATCCTTATCCGTATAACCAAAACAGCACCCTACAAAATACAAATTACAACTACTCAATAATTTCCTTCCCCACCCCCAGTCCCCACTATTCTTCCAGCAAATACCCACCCCCTAATTTAAATCAATCTCCCATTTGCCCCCAAATTTATCATAACCTACAAACTAAGTCCTCCTTCCTCCGATTGGGCAGCTTCTGTATCACTGTACCAGTAGTACCACTACCAGGGTTTCTCCTTTTTTTTTCTCCTTAAAAAAAAAGAAAACCCAATTAATTAAAATTAGAAAAAGGTCTATCTTAGTCTTACCCTACACCATCCCGTACCCTATCCCAGCTCCTCCGGACTCTCTAGACGGTCGCGCGATGGGACCCGCCGGCGACCTGAACCCGACCGTAACCGGATCATGTACACACCAGTGGAACTCCGGCTCGCCACCTCTCGAACACTCTCCGCACACCACGCCTTCGCTCTCCGGCGATCTCTCCCCGGAATCCAAGCTCAGCGATTCCAGGCCCTGACCGGAGGAGACAAATCCCATGTTCATCAAGTACCTCTCCTTCTCCACCTGCAGCTCCCTCACCCGCCTCTCGTACCCGGCCAGGCCCAACTCCAGCTCCGAAGCAAACCCGTAACCGCCGCCGCCTCGCCTCAGTAGCATCACGTTCCCCGGCGGCGGATCGAACCGGTGGTGGCTCTCCGCTGTTTTCCGTACCGCCGCCGCCGCAGGGCTCCTCCGCCTCCGCTCGCGCCTGGATCGCTTCAGGAGCACCAGGAAGAAATACCCCTTGTTCCGCGTGATCGCGGAGAAGTTCGTCTTCCCGGTGACCGGGATTTGGAACCCGCGGCGGTGCCTGTCGGCCACGTGGACGGAGAATTGGTTGGGCGAGAGGCCGATTCTGTCGCTGATGATCGATTGGAAGGCCTTAAAATTCATGGAAGGGAGGAGGACCACCCGGCCGACGTTGATCTCCTGCTCCCCGTCGAAGAGAACCACCGGGAATGAAAGCTCCGACACCAGCGCCGCCGCCGCGATCGCCTCTTCCTCGTCCGCCATGGCGAAATCTAGCATTTTCTTCTTAAATTGAAGGGGGAAACACCAGCAAGGGTGTGGGGATTCGGGAATTCGCTAACTTGGGCTAAAAGCTCTCCAGGAGCGGAAACCCGAGAAACGAGGTTTATATATATCCATGGCGGGTTTTGAAGCTAACTCTGGACAGTGGTGAAAGAAAGGGGAAGGCGGTGAGGTCATTTTCGGGATAAAGTGGGAAAATGTTAACGGCGTTAGAGAGAGAGTTAGCTGGGAGCGGAGTATTTAGATTTCAGAGAGACGGAGTATATAACCGCGGGTGACGCCAGGCTTGGGGGCCAAGGAAGCGAAACGACCCGGGATGAGGTCGTGTGAAGCTCTGAGAAGCTCCCAGGTCTATCTCGTCGGCGAGGGACGAGACTGCCCTTGGAAACCGGTCAAATTCTACAGGGTGCCACTGCTTATCTGCAAGAAGAGCAGCAGCAAGCCTTCGTCTTCTTCTTCCAGCTCCAGACATGGCTTCTCTGCCTCGGTTTCGATATCAGTGGAGAAAGCAGATGGTGCGGCGACCGCATTCTCCATGGAAAGCCCGCCTCGTGGGTATCGGAAAAACGTTGGGATTTGTCTCCTCAATCCCACTTCTAAAATGGTTCGAATTCGACTCAAATGCCTTGAAATGATGTTTCCTTTTTAGGGGGTCTTCAATGTTACCTTTTCTCTTTCAGTTTAGTAATGGTGGTTGGTTTCCATTCCTCATTTGGATTTAGGTTTTCGTGGCGTCGAGGATAAACATCCCGGATTCTTGGCAAATGCCTCAGGTAAAAATAACATCCAGTTGAAGTTTAGGTCATGGCGTTTGGTCCGGGCTACCGCCATTTCTATTTTGTGGGATTTTCAATCAACCCAAAATTGGTTTGTTAGGACTATCTGGAATTAACCGTGGATGTAAAAGTGTTTGAATTTCTCAATTCTAACAAACTCTGTATGGTGCTGTTGCTCAACAATGGCGTCTGTTAGGGAGGTCCTGAGGCGGGAGAAGATCTCCGGAGTGCGGCGATGAGAGAGTTGAGGGAGGAAACAGGAGTTACTTCAGCTGAGTTTCTTGCTGAGGTTAGATGGCAATGTTTCTTTCTGGTTTTACATATGACGTTGTTTTGTATTGCTGGCTGCTGTGGGTTCTCATGAAGAGCCTGGGGATTTTGTTGCAGGCACCCTACTGGCTGATTTATGATTTCCCACTTCCAATTAGAGACAGGCTTAATCGGAGATGGGGCACAAACTATAGGGGTCAAGCTCAAAAGTGGTGAGTTTTACAGTTTAACACAAAAGAACTATTAGCTTTCGATGATATAATGGCAATGGTATCCAAACAGTTGTTAAACTTAAACACGAGAATGGTCACTTTGCTTCTTTCTAGCTCTGTAGGACATAGAGTACTTGCTGATAGAGACCTTCCGATTTGCACTTGACCTTGATGGACACTAGAAATTGTTTACTGTTTTCGTGATATCTTTATCGTGCTCGGAACAGAAAATTTTCAGTATTCATCTCCTGTTGAAATGAAAGTTGGGGTTAATAGGAATGCGAGTCTTGGTCGATGACACGGTCTGATTGGTCTTCTCTATTTTGTAGTGATGAATAGGTTATTTCCGTTAGCAACTTTTTACTTCTCATAATGAACTTTTTGTTGTATGGGGAAAACAGGTTTCTTTTCAAGTTTACTGGAAAGGACGAAGAGATTAACCTTTTGGGTGATGGATCTGAAAAGCCAGAATTCAAGCACTGGACATGGATGCCACCAGAGCGAGTCGTTGAACTTGTGAGTTAACGTAATCCGCATCATCATCATTATCAAGAAAGCTTCTCCCTTTTGGCTACCGTTATGAATTACTGCTTATGCACGTAAAATAGAGCAACTTTCATCAATGTATTCATGTACTTGTCTCGATTTGTTAAAACAGGCTGTGGATTTCAAGAAGCCAGTGTATCAGGAAGTTATGGAGTTGTTTAGTCCATTCCTCCAGGAAGATTATACTGATGCAGAACTGCAAGATGAGTCTAATTCCAGACTCCATATGGAGCAGTCTGAAGTAAAAACTAGAGAAGAATTAGGAGTGGGAGGAGGTGCCGTCATCTCCAGCATTTGTTGCACCCGGCTGTGAATGTTGTCATCCACTGAACATGGATGTTTAGAGAGAATCTAATAGAAAGAAACCAGTAGCAATTCATTGTTCTAGTCCGCTTCTCGAGTTGGGAACTTTTTTTTTTTTTTTTTTGATCGGGAGTTGGGAACTTTCAGAGGATAAAAAAAGACAACTTCCTGAAATGTGACCTTTTTTTAAACTACAAACAATCATTCTGATGCGGGACCTTTCTTCATGGGAACATGGAGTTATTTATGAATTGATGAATGCTGCAGTACCCAAAGCATCCTACAACGGAACTTTCTTCTTCTCTTTGAAACACTGACGTTTCCATTCTTCTTATCCTTTGCTCATTTAAAGCACTCTCTCTTCAATGCGGGTAGTCCTAAATATAAATATGATTGTGCTCTGCAACTCTTTCTCAGAAGATATGTAGATAGATTGCTTCTGTTCATCACTTTGCCTACATTTTATTCTCCCACATTTGCTCACAGCAGCCTCGGCAGCGACTGGATTATACATGGAAAGCCCACCTCATGGGTATCGGAAAAACGTCGGGATTTGTCTCATTAATCCTACTTCCAAAATGGTTCGAATTAGATTTCAATACCTCTAAAGATATCTCCTATTCTCCTTAGGGGTGTGTTTGTACCCATTATTTTCAGTTTAGTAATGGTAGTTTTCCATTCTGTCATCTGGATTTCGATTTAGGTTTTCACAGCATCGAGGATCAACATCCAGGATGCTTGGCAGATGCCTCAGGTACATTCATATCTTATATTGGCAATAGCATCATTCAGTTGAATTTCAGGTGATGGCTATTTATCTGGGTTTACTGAAATTTCTATGTTTGGAAGTGATGGATGGATTCTGTGGGATCTTGAGCAAAATAAAGTTGAAACTCTGATATCATACTATTGTTTGACAAAATGGCATCTGTTACAGGGCGGGGTTGATGAGGGAGAAGAACTCCGAAATGCGGCCATGAGAGAGTTGAGGGAGGAAACAGGAGTAGTTTCAGCGGAGTTTCTTGCTGAGGTACTTGATGGCCATGTTTCTTTCTGGTTTACATTTGACTGGTGGCTTCAATTGAAGGTGTATCACAGTATCAACCTAATTTTGAAACTACTTCTATTTCAGGCACCCCACTGGCTTACTTATGATTACCCACTTTCAGTTCGAAACAGGCTTAATCGGAAATGGGGTACAAACTATAAAGGTCAAACTCAAAAGTGGTGAGTATTATCATCTCAATTAGACGTGACCTCTTCATGGATATTGGAATCCCAGCTGCTTGAAAAGTCTGATTGGTCTCTTCTATTGGACAATAACGAATCAAGTCTTTCTGTTACACTGCTCCTGTTATAAACTTTGTATCGGGGAACACTGCAGGTTTCTCTTCAAGTTTACTGGAAAGGACGAAGAGATTAACCTTTTGGGAAATGGATCTGTCGAGCCAGAATTCCAGCAGTGGACATGGATGCCACCAGAGCGAGTCATAGAAGTTGTGAGTTAACTTGATCCTTATTGTCTTCAGCATCACAAAATCATCTACATTTCGGCTGCTGTTTTGAATTACTGCTTGTACACAGCGCACAGCATTGAGAGTGTTAGTATGTTCGTCTCGTTTAACTAAAACAGGCTGTCGATTTCAAGAGGCCAGTCTACCGAGAAGTTATGCAGCTGTTTAGTCCATTTCTCCAGGCAGATGGTGATGCAGAACAGTAAGAAAGAACTTGATGGGGACGTCGACGACGTCCATGCTTGATCATGCAACGTACCAAGAGCTTGTTTTATTTTTTATTATTCTATGTAATTGTCGGTTCCTTTTCTTTATTTGCTTTGGACTTGGATTCTTGTTAGCCTTCTATTTAAAGGCTGTCGGTCTTTACGTTTGAGTCAGTTTTTCGGAATTGGAATAAAAGAAGAAAAGAGGAGTCTTTCCTCGCATATATCGTCTCTCGGGTATTCGTGGAATCAACGAGTAACGATAAACCTTCCCCCATCACACGCACGCTGCATCAGATTGGTATCCAGAGCCCGGTTGATCTGGAGGAATGCCGCCCCGCCGGACAGCGCGTCATGCGTCCGCGGAGGATGGCGACTTCGCTGATATGCGACGTGAGAACGCCGACGTTTGCCGCGACAACGACGAGCTGCGGCGCCAGGTGGAGGTTTTGACTCAGCGGTTGGATGAAGTTGTACAGATGCAACGCCAATATGATGACATTACCGTCGTCGATGAGAATCCCTTCGCTAGGTTACGGAATCAGTCCCCTGAACGCCCCAACCACCGTTGGGAGCAGGGCTTTAGGGTGGAAGTTCCCCAGTTCGATGGCAGCATGAAACCGGAAGAAGTAATCGACTGGCTGTCTCAGGCTGAGGAAATTCTGGACTTCAAGGAAGTTCCCGATGATCGGCGCGTTTCTTTGGTCACGACTCGATTATATGGGCGTGCACAAGCATGGTGGCAACAGTTGAAACTCACCAGGACTCGGCAAGGCAAGGAGAAGATTGCGAGCTGGAGCAAGTTCAGGAAGCACTTGAAGTCGGCATTCTTACCTTATAACTTTGATCGGGAGTTGTACTAGCGATTCCAAAATCTCCGCCAGGGTACTCGCACGGTAGATGAGTATTCGACGGAATTCTATTCTTTCTTGGCACGGGTCGATATTAACGAGTCTCCCCTACAACTAGTCTCCCGATATATTGGTGGATTGCGCCTACAGCTGCAGGACGTACTGAACATGTTTGATCCCGTGAACGTCGCGGAAGCTCAGCAACGGGCAACTCAGACTGAGAGGCAGCTAGCGCGACGTTGTTTTAGCAACGCCAGGCCACCAGTCGGCGCTTCCAGCAGACCCGACTCTCTACCCCCACCGGTGCGCGAAGGGAATAATCCCCCATCATGGCGAAGCGCACCCAGCAACCAGCAAGGGTGTACAGGAGTATTGCGGTGTTTCAGTTGTGGCGAAGTCGGCCATCGACAAGCAGAGTGTCGGAATCCGAAGACGGCCGCTAGTGGGCTTTTCTCTGACGAAACCACCGTGGACCCAGACCCTTTTGTGGACTCTCAACCGGTATATGACACTTATGAAGAGGCGGAAGAAGTTGTCTCGGGTGATGTGGGGCCTCTTCTCGTGCTCTGGCGATCCTGTTTGACTCCACGCCTCCTGGACCACGAGTGGTTGCGAAACAACCTCTTCCATTCCACGTGCACCATAGGCGGTAAGGTATGCACGTTCATTATCGACGCCGGCAGCTGTGAGAATGTGATAGCTGAAGTGGCAGTGTCCAAACTGGGATTGGAAGCAGAGGATCGTCCTAAGCCATACCGTCTTTCCTGGCTTAGCCAAGGTACTGACGTAACTGTGTCTAAACGGGTACTTGTGAATTTTTCGGTGGGTGCAACATATCGTGATGCTGTCTATTGTGACGTGGTCCCCATGGACGCGTGCCACCTGCTCCTCGGCCGGCCGTGGCAGTATGACAATTCAGTTATTCATGACGGGCGTGCTAATACCTATTCGTTCCTGTTCCGGGGAACCAAAATTGTGCTAATGCCGGCCAAGCCTAAGGGTGGACCTATTCCCTCTCCCAAAGTGATATCCCCAACTACTCTGTTGACTAGAGGCCCGTTCCAAGAAGCAATGAGGGAAGCTGGTATGGTTCTCGTCGTGTGTTGCACATTACAGGCGAGGGGAGCACCAACTCTTGTCCCCGAGTCTGTTCAACCCCTACTACAAGAGTTGGCCGATGTGTTCCCGGCCAACCTGCCCAGTGAGCTGCCACCATTGCGGGACATCCAGCATCACATCGACCTGGTTCCCGGTGCGGCCCTACCCAACCGTCCACACTACCGCATGAGTCCGCAATAACACGAGGAGCTCCGACGCCAGGTCGAGGACCTCTTATCCAAGGGCCACATTCGGGAGAGTCTCAGTCCTTGCGCCGTACCCGCCTTGCTCACACCAAAAAAAGACGGATCCTGGCGCATGTGCGTTGATAGCCGAGCCATCAACAAAATCACGGTTCGGTATCGGTTTCCCATTCCCCACCTCGACGATCTGCTCGATCAACTGGAGGGTGCTTCTGTGTTCAGTAAGCTTGATTTGAAGAGTGGGTATCACCAGATTCGCATAATCATGGGCGATGAATGGAAGACGGCGTTCAAAACTCGAGAGGGCTTGTTCGAATGGCTCGTTATGCCTTTCGGCCTATCCAATGCACCAAGCACATTCATGCGAGTGATGAATCAAGTTCTACGGCCATTTATTGGTAAGTGTGTTGTCGTTTATTTCGATGACATATTGATCTATAGTGCTAATGCCCAGGTTCATCTAGAGCATCTCCGTGACGTCCTAGTGGTTCTCCGTCGCGAGAAGTTTTATGCGGCCACGAATAAATGCGAATTCCTCTCTCCATCCATCCAATTCCTCTGCTACGTGGTCTCGCGAGACGGCCTCAAGGTTGATCCCAGCAAGGTTCAGGCTGTGGCACAGTGGCCACGACCATCATCGATCACGGAGGTCCGCAGTTTTCATGGGCTGGCCTCATTCTACCGGCGATTCATTCCTCATTTCAGCGGCATCATGGCTCCTTTGACGGATTGTATCCGCGGGTCTAAGTTCCAGTGGACACCAGATGCCGAGGCGGCATTCCTTGAAATCAAGCAGCGCCTAGTAGCCGCCCCTATTCTGGTTCTCCCGGATTTTGGACAACCCTTTGAGTTGCATTGCGACGCGTCTCAGACAGGGATTGGTGCGGTTCTTAGCCAAGCTGGTCGTCCCGTAGCCTACTTCAGTGAAAAGCTAGCCGGCACCAAGCTCCGCTTTAGCACGTACGATGTTGAATTCTATGCGGTAGTTCAAGCCATCAAGCATTGGCGACACTATTTATTTCACCGTGAGTTCATTTTATACACCGATCATGATTCCCTCAAGCACTTGGGCAGCCAAGACAAGATATCTCATCGCCATGCTTCGTGGGTCTCATATTTACAACAGTTTACCTTCGTCATCAAACATAAGGCCAGGGTTTCGAATCGCGTCGCGGATGCGTTGAGCCGCCGTCGTGGATTGCTGGCCGAGATGCGGGTGCAAGTCCCCTGCTTCGACTCCTTCATGGAGCTTTATGTGGATGACCCCTTTTTTTCCCAGATTTTGGATCGCATACAGCAAGGGGATCCGACGGGTTTTGTACTGGAGGATGGGTTCCTGTTCCGAGATGTCCAACTATGCGTTCCGACTTGCAGCCTCCGTCTGAAAATGCTCCAGGAAGTTCACAATGAAGGCCATGTGGGTCGAGATCGTACCTTTCAACTCCTAGCCGCATCGTACTTTTGGCCATCTATGCGAAAGGAGGTCGGTCGGTTCGTGGCGCGTTGTCGTATCTGTCAGTTGGCAAAAGGAGCTGCCACTAATGCCGGCTTATATCTTCCCCTGCCTATTCCGTTGCAGCCATGGTCCGACGTAAGTATGGATTTTGTTCTTGGCCTTCCCCGCACCCAGCGTGGCTCGGATTCTATCTTCGTCATTGTGGATCGCTTTTCCAAGATGGTTCATTTCCTGCCATGTAAGAAGACGTCGGATGCTGTGGCGGTGGCCCACCTTTATTTTCGTGACATTTATCGGCAGCATGGACTCCCTGCTTCCATCGTGTCTGATCGCGACTCTCGGTTCGTTGGTCATTTTTGGCGGAGTTTGTGGCGTATGGTCAATACGCAGTTGAACTTTAGCAGTGCCTACCATCCACAAACTGATGGCCAGACTGAGGTTGTTAATCGCTCATTGGGTAATCTTTTGCGGAGCTTAGTGGGGGATCACCCCAAAGCTTGGGATCACAAGCTTCCGCAGGCTGAATTTGCACATAATCGGGCGGTTAATCGCTCCACCGGACTGTCGCCTTTCCAGGTTGTTTACGGGCTCCTTCCTCGCGGGCCACTCGATTTACTCAGTCTTCCCAGCAAGGTCCGTAACCACGCGACGGCTGCCGAATTTGTTGAACAGCTCACCCACATCCATCGTACCACCCATGACCGGCTGGTGGCGTCTAACGCGGCCTACAAGGTTGCCGCTGACCAGCACCGGCGTGCGGTTGACTTCAAGGTGGGTGACTTCGTCTGGGCCATCCTCACCAAAGATCGGTTCCCTGCTCGTGACTACAGCAAGCTCGCCTCCAAGAAGCTTGGTCCGGTTGAGATCGTTGAGAAAATCAACCCCAATGCGTATCGCCTGCGTTTACCTGCTCACATCCGCACTTCTGATGTGTTTAATGTGAAGCACCTCATTCCCTTTTCTGAAGAATCCTCGTCCGATGACGACAATGGCGGCACCGATTCGAGGCCGAATCTTTTCGACTCAGGGGAGAATGATGGGGACGTCGACGACGTCCATGCTTGATCATGCAACGTACCAAGAGCTTGTTTTATTTTTTATTATTCTATGTAATTGTCGGTTCCTTTTCTTTATTTGCTTTGGACTTGGATTCTTGTTAGCCTTCTATTTAAAGGCTATCGGTCTTTACGTTTGAGTCAGTTTTTCGGAATTGGAATAAAAGAAGAAAAGAGGAGTCTTTCCCCGCATATATCGTCTCTCGGGTATTCGTGGAATCAACGAGTAACGATAAACCTTCCCCCATCACACGCACGCTGCATCAGAACTCCATTCTGAGCCACATCCATTGAAAAGTAGAGAAGAAATAGGAGCTGGAGGAGGTTCCGCCATCTCCAGTGTCAGTTGTACTCTGCTATGAATGTTTTGACTTCAAGTGTCGGTTTGTTTAGTTTAGAAAGAAACCAGTAGCAATTCATTGCTCTTAGCCACTTTCCGAGTTTACAACTTCGAAGGAATAAAGAACATAAACTTCTGAAATGTTAAGACAATCCAGATGATTTCTTTTTTCTTCTGTCTAATGAAGGGGTGAATGATGCACAATGACATATCGGGAAGCTTTGACACAATGCTGCTTTCTTCAGTCGCCTGCTGTAGAAATAGGATCGGCTTTGTAAAGCAAGAGTGGCTTGTTTCCAACGTAACGACAGGCCAGAGGCCTTCCAGCTGAAGTTGGAGGCGAGAATGCCAACTTAGAACGCTCAAGGATGCTGTCCTCGCAGAAACTTTTCCTGCACGAAAGCCACATTAAGCACAAACTGCAGCAAAGTATGGACATCAGAAAAGTGCAAAAAAGAAAAGGTTGCAAGTTTCCCAGGACTGTTACCTAGCAGCGTCGAGTAAATGACTGGCGATTCCTTTTCTTCTGTTTGAGGGGGTCACCCAGATTGCTCTAATGCCGCACGCAGCAGGAACAGATTTCTCTTCACAAACAACTGCGCCAGTAATCATCTCCTGAGAACTAACGGAAGGAATCTTTTTTTTAGCTGCTTCCTTTTTGAAGATGACGTTTCCAAACTTGAGAGCTCCCCCTGAGTTTAACCTTGTATCCTTTCTAATAACTCCAGAATCCGCCTTTTTATCTGTGGATGAAGAAATCATCTTGAATGCTTCTTTTATTGGTTCAGCAACCAGGCAACCAGCAATTCTGTTCGATGAAACATATAGATAGACCTGCAAAGAACAGTGAGAGGAATACAAAAAAAATAACACTTATCTCATTCTGAAATCCAGATCAAATGCGAAGTGGGATAACCGGATAACAATGCAGCAGGAATCCCCAGAAGCATAACTTCACCTTGCAGAGTTGATGAAAAATCCACCCTTCATGGAGCTCAATCTCCATCATCTTTATCACATCCTTAACCTGCCAAGGAATTTGAAACGTTCCCTTTATTTCACTGATATGAATGACAAAAGCTCTTAAACAGTGATGATAAGCTGCTGATGCCCAAATTAGCATCAAGGATAATCGGCCCCCTAATCGCATTACCTTAGTTTTATGAGGTGAAGGGTCAGAATTCAAGATCAAAATTATACGGTCCCCTCCACTGAAAGCCATGGGAATTACCCTTTCGTTCTGCCAACCCTAATTAAAACCAAAACCCGATTCAACAAACTGAATCAAACCCATAAAAGAAAAAGAAAAAAACCTGGAATTTACAACGAACTGTATCAAACCCATAAAAGAAAACCTTGAGTTTACAGGGATGGAGGTATCTTAGTTCTTACCCTAAAGGGAATACCTTGGGTGAAGTTTCTGTGAAATGATTTATGCACTTTTTCATCCTGCTCATCTCCCGCAGCGTAATGAAACCCGCAAGAGGAACAGCTCCGGAGATTAAAATCCGATTGCCCCAAATCCAAATGGAGTTGCGCATAGCTTCTCTTTTTGTTCAAAACTTTACCACTTCCCGGATTCCTCGAATCAGGTTTTGAGCAGGCTTCACCAGAGACAGACTCGTCCACAAGATCGTATCCAGATCCTCTGCCGCTTTCATTTCTCTGATCCCTGGTAGAGGGGGAAGAAAATCCGTTGCAGCGAGAAGGGATAGTCGATATGAAAAGACGATTAGGTTGATCGAATAACGAGTTGAGGAAGAAGAAGAAGAAGAAGGAAAATGGCTACCCATTACTGAATCTGGAAGCTTTGCGGCGGCTGTAAGTGGTGACATCGTCGGGAGGTGGGTCGGGAGCAGCCGGAGCGGCGGCTTTGGAAGGTGAAAACGAAGGCTTGAAGAAGGAGCTTAGTTTGGATTGCATTAATTTGGAGAAAGAAGAGAGTGTGGGGTTTGCGTGCAGAGGAATTTGGACTGCCAGTTGGGGAGGAGCTCGTCGATTCGTGCGCGCGGTGGGTTGTGAGTGGCGCGTTTATTTAAAAATATATGTTCCCAGAACTATACTTTCCCGCCTTTTTTATTTTAGGTATAAAGTACCTTCGGAAAATGGATTATAAAACAAATTATAAATAGTGTCCGGGTCAGGTCAACATATATCTCGTGCTCTCCATGCGAGTAAATAGTCCGGCAAACCAAACCGCACTAATCCGCACACTTTGTAGATATTCATATCCATAATTTGTGGATAGTGGATTGAGTGTAGATAATAAAATATTAATTTTTATGGTTAGTGGTTAACCGCTATCCACAACGATTAACTCATAAAATCCACAATAACCACATTGGTTAGTTTATTCAAAATACTTTGCAATATTAGTTTGTGAAACGTGGAAGGCTAAAAATTAAAGTAACCACCAAAATAAAATACGCTCTTATTTAATAAAACAAAATCAAGTCAATATGCAATGCTTGTGTGAGATACTTTTATCAAATAAACATTGTTCGTTGGTATATGTTTATAATTACAAAACGAAGTCAATATATGTAGTCGGATAAATTAATCGATTCGTTAAAACAGTGGAACAATTGATAAAGGTTAGTTTGATACCCAAACTCATTTCCAGTTCTCCACAAACTCATGAACAACGCAACAGCCAGCTCCCAGTAGTACAAGACTAAAATCTAGAGTGAGGAATAATCGATCCATGAAAAGAGGGCGCCTCCACTTGTCGAGCCACTTTGGTGTTTTGCCGTTGTTATCGTCGGCGGAGGCGCTACATGCAATGATGTTTGTATGATAATAGGTCACTCCACCTCTCTGTTATCTTCAAATCTCTTTACAAATCCATCTCATTTCAATTTATACTAACTAACCTATTGTATGAGATTTATAATTTATTTAACTCTAATTTTTTCATTTTTTTTTTTGTGTGAAAAGAAACACAACATCATTATTTAATTATCATATTACTATATTTAATGATGAAGTTTTTGTGGCTATCCACAACCAACCCGCAGAGGATAGTGATTATCCACTACCCATTGCGGGGCGGGTTGTGGGTAGCGTAATTCTATATTTGTGGGTGTGGTTAACCATAAAATGTGGGGCGGGTAACCACACCCACCCCAATTTCCACTCTTACGAGCACGTACAAGTTAATTAGTCGCTCACCAATATTACAGATAGTAAAGAAAGGTTTACAGACCAAAATCGAAAATCAAAAGTATCAACACTTGCAGATAGAAAAGAAAGGGCATTCATAGCCACCAAATGGGTCACCCAATTGTTTCTCCTATCAACGAGCTTCCCTTTAAACACACTATACTGCTAGCTAAGAACTCCCTTCGCATCGCCACAGAAAGTAACATTCGATACCCATCAAAGAGCACCATTGGATTGCATCTCATAACGCAACCAATTCCACTAACCAAGGATCTCGTAGCCCTGCATAAGAAAAACCATTAGCATAAAAATACTACCTATCATATTCTGCACTATCAGCTCCCGCTGCATGTGATCCCTGTCTTACCGCCCCATCTACATAACATCGCAAAAGGGCACCTTCTCCATCATTATCCTCTACACCTACATCTCCGCCAGCTTGCGGAATTGCATGCATGGGCACGCCAGCCATTCATTGACCTGGGCATCATACTGTTGAAACAATACTTCTATGATATACTGCATATGATCAAAGATCACCCAATTTCTAGATTTCCATATTCTCTACAGCAGTGCCACAAAGCAAAAGACTCCGCTCCGAACTCTCATCCTGCTCTATATATCTCCGGGGAAAAATAGCGCAAAATTGACTTGAGCTTCCTCATATACTCCCATTTCCAAACCCTCCCTAGCCAACAAACCGACTGCCATCCTACAATACAGAAACATATGTTCCATAGTTTATAAGGGTGCCCAACAATCGATCATCTCGGCTGACAATTTCCCCCCTTTTCAATTATCGTATATGTCGTAGGAAGTATACGCTGCATTACCAGTCAGACAAAAAACTTGAGCTTGGGAGCAACATGGAATCCCCATATCTTCTTCCAAAAGGTCATATCGAAGAACGACACTTCATCCTTCCACCCTGGTTGACGTAGACTCAATTGTAGTGCTAAAAGATATCCGGTATTAACCATATACTTCCCTGCCTGTTTTGTCTCCCAAATGACTCGATCCCCTACCTGCCCTCTTGGTAAAGCAATACTTTAAATTTCCTTTAACTACTTACCCCGGGAAGCACTGTTCTAGACATACGTCACACTACCACTCTGATCCTCGCTCTATCAACCCATACATTGTTTATACAATCTGGATCGACAATGGACAGGTAAGGGACAGACCGATTGCACCTACCTGACACATGACTTATTAGCTAAAAGCAAGCCAAAAAAGAAGGGATTGACTTACAAATTAAGAAAGGGAATTCGAGGAAGCGTAAGCTGTGAGACAATGTAGAATTCGGTAACACCACTTCCGAGGTCAGAGAAATGTTCGGTATCCACTTGTCCTCTGCTATCCCAACCCGCAACCCTTCACCTATCTGCCATCGCAATCCTTTAGATCCCGACCATGGAGAATACTAATCGTGCCTAACTCTGCCTAGGTGTTTGAACGCCTAATTCTCTGCCTAGCTCCTAGGCCTACGTGGAATTAGATCCTTAAACCATGAAAAAGCGTTGATTTTTGTATAATTTTTCAGCTTCAAAATTAATTTATTATTATGCTATAATAATGAACATAGGAATAAGTTCACCACCAAAAAACTTTCTTTTTTTCTATCTGAACTTTGTATTGTCATCTTAACTTATATTATGGCCGTTGTGGAGCAAGTTTTTGCCACATAGGACAACGGAAGCTCCACAATTTTCCATGTCATTTTGTCATTTTTAACATATTAAGTTATTAGTTACATTAAAATAAAACTAAATAAACATGCATATCAATCATCATCATCAGGATTTGAACCTACGACCTACGAGATCAAACTATCATCATTTAAAATGTTCAACCACCAGGATAAAGTATATTTGACGTTATTAACCACAACAAAACATGTATATCAATCACCATAACTAAGATTTAATCATGCAACCTAGAAGCTCAAACGGTAATCATTTCAATTTCTTAACCAATAGAATAAAATATCTTTCATGCAATTAATCACAACTACTTTTTAACCAATAAAATAGTTATCACCGTTACAATTGTGTATTCTATTTTTTAACATTGATAAGAAAATCATTAACATCTACAAATAAATTATTTTTAGTTTATAATATGTTTATAATTTCTTAAAACTAATTAAAAAAACTGAAACATAAATTTAGTTGGTAGACAATTATAAACTTTTACATAATTTGACATGAGATTTTCTTTTGAAATTGAAAAATGAAAAGTAAAGAATAATCTTCTTCTGCATTCTAGAACACAGAGAATTTAACATTTTGTTTGTACGAACTACTATAAATTTGTGAACCAATGTAGTTATTTTGCAATTTGTTAGAAAATACTTACTATAAATATCTGAAATATATCAACATAGTTCAGTCATATGCTACATTTATATATACACAAAATTTCATGTGTTTAAGAATATCACTAGACACCAATGGTCACCAAATTCTTTTGTATATTTTTCAAAACCGAATTATGGTTATATGGTTGAAATATGTTTGTGACCAATTGGTGAAAGAAGTTATAAAAAAGTAATGTACATATACATAATGCGTTTGTCATTTTTAGGATTGAATTTGGCATTTCTCGCATATTAAAATGATATCATTATCTTTTCTTTTATGTTATTCCAACTTCTTTCTCTTTTCATTTTCCGTACGTCATTAAATATTTTTCCATGCACAATTATAAAACACATTGTCATTACTTTTTTCCTAATGTAATTATAATTCCTTTCTTTTCTCTTTTTATTGTTTGACATAAGTTCATTTCTTTTCCCTACATGAGTGTAGATGTGCAACTTTGAGTCATATTTAGATGAATAACACCTAAGTCAAGCAAGATTTGTAAACGAATCTTAAGCTATTGGATATATGATGGTTGATATGTAAATAACTATTTTAATCCTTACTTGATGTGACACCCTAATACATATATTACTATACTATTTTTAGTAACCAGTTATACTTGCCGGATAACCTTACTCATAAGATAATGATCTATATCTTCTCCGTTACCTTTAAGAGTATAGTTCAAAATGACTTATTGTCTCTTCCATTGATCATGGCAAAACATGGAGTATTTAGTTTCCCGTCACCCACCTCTCAAACCTTACTGGCTTAACTTAACTATCAAGATACATCCGATATGCTATATCTTATTCAGTCAAATAAACATCCATTCATCACCACATGTCATATCATATTCATCATCTCAAACTCAAAGAATTCATACATCACAACATAAGGACCATAACCCAATATCTTGATAACTCACTGTTTAAACATGTATGCATCAAATATCACATCATACTGGCATTACCATGTTACCCCTGTCCCAACATAGCAAAACATCATATCATCCAATCTTAAATCATAGTATAAAACACCATAGAAAACCATCATCATCGAAATGCACATTTTATATATCACATCATAGAAAGTCATCACTTAACCACATCAGAAGTAATATTTATACAATGATTCAATCACATGCATAGTTAGATTCATTGCATTTTACATCTTAATTTGCCAAGTCATACACTCCTCGGGTAGTATAGTAAATGACATGCATACCACCACAGATCGTACCTAGACTGGTGTCCTATAAATCCATTGCGGATCATACCCTAACCGATGTCATGTATACCAGGGTGGGACGTACCCGGACCGGTGTCCTGTAAAACCAACGCAGGATCATATCATGACGATGTCCTATAAATTCAGTTACTATACTGACTGCACAACAGAGCGCTTTTATGTTTGTATTAAGTTATCACACAATTCCAGTTACAGTCACATATTAAATATTGGAGGATAATGTGAAGTGAAGACAAAGTGTCTCCATAACTAACATTTGCTTTGATATAATTCGTACAATGTTGAAGGTAAGAAGCATAGCAGAATAGTTTGGTTGTACTTTGATATAATGGTGGAAAAGGCTAGCGTACACTCGAGGTGTAATATGCACCTTCATCCATACCTATTAGTTGTATGTTAATATATTTTGACAAATAAGAATCGGTGGTTATTATTTTTCATTAAATAAATCGTACTATTTGGATTAGAGAATTAAACACTGTATTTCACCTATTAGAGAATATGGTATAACATCATGTGTCAAACTCCGTTAATTCATGGTCTAAATACCAACTCTATAGGAGTACAGTAAGGTGGCGTCCACGAGCTTAAACCACGTACAACTTATGAAGTTGACAATTGCCGGTCAATTAAAGATCTGATGGTCATGAATAATATTTTCTAAGCAGTGATGAAGTTACAGTGTTGTTTGACTTTATTGTTGATCATCATTAAAATCTAGAGTAAATGTAGCGCCCCTCATATCAGATAAATCAGTGATAATAGGTAACAATCATAAATAAATATGAAAAGTAGGAATCTGATACCATTGGAAAAATGACAAATAATAAAAAGAAAAGTACAAACAAATGAACTCTCCGCCCATCGGGCGGGCATAAAACTAGTTATACAATAGTGAGCGTCTCCATATTCGCACCACTCTTGGCTGTTACACAGATTTTTTTAACAAAATTGGATGAAGGATAATCATTAGTGCTCTGGAAAATATAAAATGCGTAATTATTAGTGCAATAAAAAAATTAAGTAGCACAAATAAATAAAACTACTGATCGAATGCGTGGCTCAAATACATCTATATTTAGTAGCTACTAACTATTACAAAATAGAAATCCCCAACCATTGAGCCAATTTTCTGTGACAGGTCCATTTGCCTCAAATGGTGAAAAGGCCATCCGATCAAATGGCTCACGGAAAGTAAAATGCGAGCCGACCATTAAGCCCCATCGTTACATTCATAACCATCGTCTTTAGCTCCTCAAAACAGCATGATCCATGAAATCAGCCAGAAGCCATGGTTTTCCATGTCAGAATCTTCGTCGAAGCTGATCTAGAAATATTAACTTTTCTCTAACTGCAATTCATAGATAGTCAAGGGGAAGTGACAGAAAGTTAAATCTTATGAATCATAAATGCATCTAAGTGCAAGAGAGTCTGAGAACTAAGAACGGTCTGACGGCCTCAAACATAATAACATTATCACGAAGACTAGATACCCACTAACCAGCAATGAATATGCAGCGTCCTATGTTGTTTGTGTCTCCTGAAACAGCGGTCGTGTAATGGTCTTAAGTTGACCAAAGGCTCTCTGCACTCTGTGCTTTCCTTCAATAGTCAAATTGAAGTCCGCCCCTGGTTCCTGGAAAAAATGAAAAAACAATAAAACCGTGTATAATATAATCAATACATGTAATTCCTTGATGAACTATCGGAACAATTTTGGTTGCAAGGAAACACTTCAACCAGAATATTTGTCAAATGAGAGGAAATTACCAGTAGAGACTGTATACTTCGAGAAATAAGGGCGATATCATCCTTGTATGAACAAATAAGTCTCCCAATCTTAGCATCTCTGTGCATTAGGAGGAGAACACCAACAATGCTCTCTATCCCACTCGAGAGCCTTAGAGCACTATCATCTTCATTGGACAACACAGATGTGCTGAGTTTATGTATCAGTGATGCCATAGTCTTCAGTACTAGCTCGAAAAGCCTGTGACTGCTATCAAACAGGAAAAAACATGGCACAAAATAATAACTGGATGCTTCAACAAATCCAGCGGCATCATTATCTTCCAAAATGTTCTGCAAAAAGAAGTTGAAATATGTGTCATTAGAAAAGGGAATCAGAAACAGGACTGAGAATTCTTGAGGAGACTAAGCCCTGGAAAAGGAGTCCATTGTTTGGTTATATGAAAAATCATGAAAGAATATAGGATCAAGGTCCTGTACTAAGAAAGCAAAACCTGTACAGAACGATAGTCTTTATAGCAAGACTACATCCATCATGGCCAAGGAGGCTTGACACAACAAGTAAAATAGTTCTTCTGCACCTTTGAATTGAAAAGATCAAACATTTCCATTTAAATTAAGAGCAGCTATTGTCGTCTTAGATTTCTCTTCAGATTCCTTTACCAAGATCTTCCTAGATTTAAGATAATACTTGTTGACTAATTGAAACTTAAGGAAGAGTATGTGAGGTTATCCCATGTCAAGATTCTTACTAAAAACAAAATAACTAACGACCCAACTAAACTAGTCTAAAGGACTGGCGATCATATTTAACGGTGCAACAGAAATTTAAAATTTTGTTTCTAAAAAGTGAAGCTTTGAGCCCCGGTAGTTGAGTTTTTTCAATCCACCCAATACCATTTGGCCGACCCATCAGAGTTTATTGGATCAAAAAGAAATTAAGAAAGCAAGTGTTCTGCAAAGAAAGTCGAGAGAAAGTGTGAAGAGGGGAGAAATTTCATACATGCACAACATCAATCAGATATCCTGCCAGATAATCACCGATGCACAGGATACTTTGTTCGGAAAGTTTTGTAGGTTTGGCATCCAGTACGACAAGCACTCTGAGCATAGCACATGCATTGTGTAGAGATGGCTTCAATGTCTGAAAAGTTTAAATGTAACATCACTGTAAGTCAGTTGACCATGGCAGTCACGATCATATACCAAACGGAACTGGAAAAAAGGTTTGGGTTTATTTTCTCAGTTACCATTTGCTCCAGTATCACCCTCTCCACAATAAGGAACACAAGAGACTTGTCCCCTATCCGTGACAGGCATGCTGATATATCACTGGTCATGGACTTAAAAGTTCCATGATTACATATACTTGCATCAGTCTCCTTTGTGGGATAACTAATACTTTCTGCTGTTAAAGAACATCGCCATAAGTATATTTCTCATAAATAATAATATCGACAAAATTATGTTAGCAAAGGAGAGAGGTACGCCAAATTTACCGGGAGATGGTTTAAAACGGCATATCAAAGTCATGAGGAAGCTAACATGGTCACTTATTTGAATATGCCCAGCACAATAAGAAGAATGCAAAACCTCGATAACTCGACGTAGCATGAATTCATCCAACTCATGGCCTGCACATGTGTGTGTGAGAGAAGTTACCATTAGTCAAGTGTCTTGCACTTTCCAGCTAGGCACAGAATGGATAAATTACCCAAACCGGAGAAACAGTGGCAGCAGGTAAAACTAAAAGAAGGCTCCAACAGAAGCACTTACATAGGCAACATGAAGCTAAGGACCTAAGCAGATCCAACTCCAAGTGTGAGAAATAATACAAACAATAAACAGAGAGTTCTTGACAATCTCTCGGCAGCCTTACAAAAGGTCCAAGACAGGTGTTTCCTGGGCAAGCACAACACCTAAGATTAGTATCTTCACAACTTAGCTTTTCCATCCTGCTGTATAACACTTCCAGTAAATATGTATATTACCTTCTTCTGAGTGTATGCTGTAGAACTTTTTCAGCGAGTTCTGCATACGATCGTACTCCGAGGCAAGAAAAGCATTCACCGATGAATACTGACCCAACCGAAGTATAAGACGCAACACAGCCTGAACAAAGTTCAAAACGAGAAAGTTTAGCAACCACTGTTCTGAATATGGTAGCTGTAAGTGAATAGGACATGAAGAGGAGTGAAAAAAGAGAATGCAACTAAAAATCGACTACCTGGGAAGATGTAGGGTGCTTATCGCCCAGCTGAATTAACAATTGAGGAAGCTCTCTCATCCAACTAATCTGACAGTCCAAACTCCCTGAACCACTATTGAAGTACCACTGATCTTCTTTCTAAGAATCCCAGAGAAACAGACAGAGAAAGGGAGTAACAAAGATAGAGAAAATCAATCAGTCACCAGAAATAAATAAATCAAAGCAAGCTTCCAAAACATGTCTGGGGGTTCAGCTTACACACAGATAATAGCATTTCTTCAATAACTGCAAGGCAGGCCAATTTTATTTTAGAATCTGCACTGCACTCCAGGAATGTATTTGTAAATGCCTGCAACAAAATATTCATTTTTCCAAAGTGTCAAAATATAGTGCTGAAAATAGAACAAACAGCTGCCCAAGAAAAAACAGGACAATAGAAATCTACAGATGAGCAAGAGCAACACAAGAGGTATCTCTCCCCTAAACAAATCCATGCTCTCTAACCATCGACTTCAAGGATCAAAGGTGGGGGTTCTTAACACCAAGCTAAAGCCCACTTGTCGCAGATGTGAGAGTAGACAAACAATATGATAGAAACCCGGTCTTCATACCCGGTCTCATTTTCATTATTAGGTTTGTTATTAAGATATTTATTAAGATTAATAGTATTCGAATAGTAATAGGTTTTTCACGTCTTTTCTATAAATATGTACTTTGGGTATTCATTCATAATCTCAATTCTATTCTTCAATCCCTGTTATAAATCTAATTCCCGAATTACACAACCAACCAGAGAACGCTCTAGATCACTGGGTTTCTACCACAATATCATGCAACTATATTTGACCACAGAGAACTTCATCTCTCCAATTACTAAAACAACAAGTCCAACCTGAAGAAAGCGATCCTTCCAGTCCTCTGCCACTGCTGATATAAGCTTCGGAAGAAAAGGAATAAGCAGAAGAAGATGTTTTTCCCCAACACTTTTGCCAGACTCGGCATCACTGATCTGCAGAGCATTCATAGGACGAGCATTATCCCTTAAGATCCACCTCAATGCACTATACTACAGTATAGTCAGGAAAAACATGGAAAAGCAAATAGCAGAAATAATGCATGAATAGAGTGACTAATTGGCCCCTGAGGTAAGTGGTCGAGCAACAGCCACTCACATTGGCAGCTTGGGAGATAGCAAGTTATAAATTATTAGTCAGTTTTGTGAATTTAGAAATTACAAACCCACAACAACAACAACAAAACAAGGAAATAGTGCACATCTTAGGGGCCAATTTCTTTCTACCCTATTCAGGAAAAAACGACAATAACTATGCAAGTTGCACAGCAAGTAATGTATGGAACTGCAGCATGTTGCAGAAACCCTTCCCCCAAAAAGTCATATATATGCAAATGAATGATATTCCATGCACCGGGCAGGACTGAGGCACCATAACAATTCTACAGAGCAGCAAGAAAGGAAAAAGTACCGAGTGAGATCTCAAATATTAAGATGTGTGTTGCTTTATCAGGGGAGGGGGGGGTGGGGGGGGGGGGGGGGGGGGGTATAATTACAGGATATGAATCTATGATCTAACCTTCAGGACATATTCCACAAATGCAAGAAACTTGAAGGATAAGTCAGCAGAAGGCGTCATCCACTCGCTTGTGCAGAGGTATATCTCTGTAATCAAAGTGTTCAAGATGAAATACCTATCACCATCCTACAGCAAAATCAATGAAGGAATAGATTATCAAAATCATCAAACCAGAAACTACTATAAACATTCTCAGAACAGTCGACTCCTCATAAAAGGAAAAGGCCTGATTAAGAAAGGTAAGACAAACCATCTTTAAAATGATTAAACACAGCAGTAAATGATTGTCATGATATTCAAATTTACTCATTGCAATTGACACCTTCTGGACCTTGTTATCCTTATAATTTTTTAATTTGCACAATCAGACAGACTGCAAGACAGAGCATGACAATGATTAGTCGATACCTTCTCTGAGAGGTCGCGTATTGATTTGAGTGGAAACAAACGTAGTAACTGCTTCAATAGTATTGACGAGATACTATTATCCCACACAGACATTTCATGCCTTCCATCAAAGCGCTGTGATTCCAGTTTATCCTTGCGAATCCCATAAATAAAGAACCTGACAGCAAGACCTATGCTCTGAAGGATGCTATGCATGCAGTCAAATGATTGTGCATCTAGCTGGGATGTGCCTTGAATTGATGGAGTAAAGTCTTGAAAGCAATTGAGCAATACTGGTAAAAGTTCCTTTAGCATTTTGTTGATGATAGAGAACTCTGATAAAACAAACAAGAAGGTAGATTAGTACTTATATACTCATGAAATAACATGGGCATGGATGGCCAGGTGTTGTTTAGAACTTCGCTATTAACATATTCCATGCCCCAAAAAGGGAAAATGGTAGCTCTTCCAAAACTTTAGTAGCAATATCGTCAATTAGATTGTCATCGCATTACATAACCACCAGAAATACAATAATCGTGTCATCATCCTCTCCCTCGCTATTCTGAAAAGAAACCTACCACAAGTAGAGATAGTTAACACCAACACTTACCAACAGATTCAGTAGGTTTATCTGGTTCAAAAGCATGGAGAACTTCTTCGCGAAGAGCATCCTATAGGATTGGAGGGAAACCATCAGAATCAATAATAAAAACAGAATTAACTTAAAAGGCCAACACATTACAAATGAGCATAGCAACAGCAAACAATAACATCCAATGCATAAAGAGCACAACGTCATTCTTTCACTCCTTTTTTCATCTTTAACACTTGAATACTGATCTACGGTTTGAACTGAGCATGGATTGGATGTCCTCAACCACCCTTGCAGCTATGACAACCCAATGTTAATTTACTATTTGTTCAGGGACGTCATCAATGCACATGGCAGTTAACAAGCTGAAGGATAGAACTGCATCTTAGATATAGAATTTAGTTGTAGATATGCTAATCTTTTGGATGCGCATCGTAAAACAGCACCAAATAACAAGAACAGAAACTGTATCTTAAATAATAAGCACTTCAATCAGAATCAACTTGAGAGTTGCGTGATCCTAACTCAATCAATACCTTCCATGCTATACTAGGCAATGAAAACAAGAAAAAGTCTATAAATGGACGACTAAGTTGGAAGGTACAACGAGATAAAATTTGGGGGGTATGTTATAGAGACAACCTATACGATTATCAAGAAAACAACTATAAGTAGATTTTCAATGACTCAAAGGGGGCACCTGTTCAGATGTATCAACTTCTTTTTTATCAGATGGCAACAGTGACAAGCAGCATACTAACCCAGCAAGAACATTCCTGAGCTTGCCTTTGTCTTGCACATAGAACTGGTTACTCTTCAGAATATATTCATAGTTTTGTAGGATCTGACCAAAAAATGTTTTGTAGAAGCTGTAAGAAATGAAACAGTCACATAATTCATACGAAAAAATGGTGACTGATAAACTAGCTGCTTACCCTCACAACAAAAACATGTATTTCTGTAAAACAGCCTAGAACTACGTTTACATCTATGAAAACCAAGCAAACTTGCAAAGCGAAAAAGCTAAGAAGAGAAGCAACACGAGTTCTAAAAAGTAACAAATGAACAGATACACAGAAAAAAAGTCTGACCATACTATTGATATAAAGCTCGTTACCATGCATCTGTTAGATTTGTTAAGAACCTGACATCGCTTTTTATTTGAAAGTCATCTAGCACACCGATAAATCAGAGATTGAACCAACTAGATCGAAAACCTTGACCAGCCTTCGGCAAGCACATGGAAGCTTGACATCCACAAATAAGAGGAAACTCAAACTCCAACAATATTCCCAAAAAGGAGACCACAAATGGCTGAATTCAAGAACATACTTTACCTTTTCAGCATGCATAAAAAAAGAGGCTGGATAATACTGCACAATGAGATCTAAGAACTTGAAAGACATCAGTCGGACATCAATCGCCAAATGTGCCATTGCATTGAAAATGTAAACCATCATCATAGATATGATGGGTCCCTGATTATCCTGGATAAGGAAAGAGAGAATCAAATCAGCCATCTCAAGACAAATACTTGCGCAGAATACTCTAGTAAGATACCAGAGAACTTCAAGCGTTTCTAACTATGAACTTTTTATTGTTTAATTGATGATCTAAATAATAAAAGGCGCACTCATTACTTGTCCCTGTGCTCTCAGTGAGAAAACAACACAGTTACACATACACTGAACTTTATGCAATATTTTCCATTGCTTGTCATATATTTAAGGATTTCACGCAAGAATGAGGCAAAGCACCAATTACCTCCTTGCAAGCAGGCAATACAACTGACTTGAGTAGAAGGTAGAGGTTTTCTCGGACCATTTTATCATCATCACTGATGCGTTCACGCAACTTTTCTATCACAGCATATCTGTGTGACCTCAGTTCCTCCGGGTACTTAAGGAACAAATCTCTCATTCCCATTAATGCATCTACACGAAGTATTTAAGTCAATAACACCATACTTGACTTTGCATGAAACTCGATATGCCAGCAATGAAAAAGTCAATATGCCACACAGAAATATTAAACATAATCACCATACCAACTACCTATTTTCTGGATAGGAAAAAGAACAAGAAAGAAGCAAGATAAGAACCACAGGAATGGCACGTCTAATGAGGGAGTGGTGTAGCATGGAATTTGCAGGTTTTGCTAGCCAATGCTGATGACGAGCAAGTGAAGTAATTTTGATAATTACAGGAATGAGAAAAATCCGCCCTATGCATACACATACACAGCTTTTGCATTCCACATGCAGTGACGTTTTCAGCATTTTCAAGGAAGGAAGTAGTCCATCAAGGTATTAAGGTTTCTAATTTGTCAAGAAATCTGTAAGATAACAAGCAAGCAACCAATGACAGAACTCACTATTATTTCCTTATAAGCTACTGATGGGTTATAACGAATAAGAGTTGGTGGTGTGTGAGTTATCCAGGAAGATATTTTGTTCAGAAACAATAGCCGTCGACTACAAATATAATATTAAGCAATAACCTAAATATTTCCCAAAATCCTTTGACCCTCAGATGGAAGCTTTCATTTTACACTAGACCGAAACATACAAACCTTTACGAACTCTGGCATTGTGATGGGATGTTTGTTGAAGGAGCTCTTTCAAGGTCAAACCTTTCTTGCTGACAGCCAAACCCACTTTATCAGATGCCACGCTCTGCTCAGGAAGAACAATTGCTAATAGTGACCATCAAATGATCAGTATCATTCAACAACAAAAAAAAAATTATCAGTATCAGCACATAACAAAGTGGAACATTTCAACATAAACAGCAATGCCGTTCATGATGCTAATATTCAACCTTTCGATTTAACTTCAGTGTTGGTGGTATTCTTAGGTGGAGGCAACCTCCTCCCTATCTTCCTTTTAATTTTCTGCGCGGAGAAACAACAGAAATCCCAGCTTAAACCACACCAATTCAACAGTTTAGGCACTATGCCAATGCATCAATGTCTGGATGATCAGAAATCTCAAACCTTGAAGTCGACACCGCGCTTTTGCTGCTTCTTATTAGTAGAAGCTGCTCTATTTTTTGGCATTGTACCTGTAAGGAAAAACAAAAAGTTAAAACACACGCTTTGGCCTCTGGACTGCAAACTACAAAGAGACCCAGAGAGCCATTTCACAAAAAAAAAAAGAAACAGAGCACTGCAGGAGTGAGAGACGCTGAACGAGTAGCTCTTTTGCTTGTTACGCCAACGAAAGGAGGACGACAAGACTCAATAAAAGAAAAAAACTTCAGTTCTTTCACCGAGTGAAACTGAAAGCGAGAAGGGTTCCACGGGGAGAGAAGTAAGACCTGTTTTACGGCCGCCGTCGATGAGAGCTTTGTATAGAAGACGGAACCTCCCTTCAGATAAAACGAAAGACCAGAGAACCAATTCAACGCCCGGTCGGCTGTCGACGTGTGTTTTGCAGCCGGCGGTCGGGCTTCCCCAGTTCCCCTTTCTTTTCCGCTCCCCGTTTGAGAATTTCAGGTGACTTACGAAGTACGAAGTAGGGTTTGCTACTCTTCTTCTGGCGTCATATCTTTTAAAAAATATGACTTGGTCCTTGTACTTTTAGTAACTTACAGCTCAGTCCTTCTAATACCCAAACCAATCCAGCGGGTTTCACTTTCAATTCATGTCCGGAGATTCAATCGAGTGCTTTCGATCGATTCTTTTAAGCGGTGGCGGAAATCACGACTTCCGTAGCTTGCTTACCTCGGCCTAAAAAGTAAAAACTGACCTTGATTTCTTGGTGGTGGTTGTGCACATTGCCTTCTAGGGTAATTTCGCCATGGATGTGAAACCCAATTTCCCAATGCAATTCCAGCAGCAGCTTCCGCAGCTACAACAGCAATCGGAGCCTCAAGCCGCAGCAACGCCAAGTACAAGCGCCAATCAGCCGGCGGAGGCGCCGCCGAAGCAGGTGGCGATGGCCGTGGACAGGCTAGCCCAGGCTGCGCGACTAATTGCTGATGTGAGGATCGGCGCTGACCGGCTCCTGGAGGCGTTGTTCTTCGCCGCCCAGTCTCACCAGAGCGACAAGACCTTGCAGTTTTTGCTCAAGGAAGATGCTAGCATGCGCCAGCACCTCCAGGACCTGCGCACTGTTGGTATGTGTATCGTCTGTCGTTTCCATTCGCTCCTGCAGAAATTGTAGCCAGGGTTAAGTTCATATTTTCTTGCTTGATTTTGCTAGGAAGGCAGCTAGAGGAAACTGGGGTTCTCAACGATTCCATGAAATCTAGGGGTAACTCTTGGGGTTTGCATATACCATTAGTGTGCCCAGATGGCGCAGTTGTTGCTTATGCGTGGAAACGTCAACTAGCTGGGCAGGCTGGTGCATCTGCCGTGGACAGAACCAGGTTTGTATTGGAATTACTGACTTTGATGGCAATTGCTGCTTCAAATTTGGGCTGGATATTCCAGTGCAATATTGCTGCTTGATATGATGAAGGTCTCGGATTAGGGTTGTGGAAAAGATGACTCTTAAATTTGGTGTCTGACTGGCTAAATCAATCATGGCATCATCACCAGTATTGTCTGTGTGTAGGGTTTAATTTAAGTGGTAAATGTGCATTTCAGGTTAGCTCTGAAGGCATTCTCGGATCAGAAAAGGAGATTTTTTCCACGCTTTGATGATGAATCGGAAGATCAAAGTACAGAGCCAGATTCTAAGAAACCTTGCAGGCCTCAGGCACCGTTAACGAGTCAGCTAGACGAACTTGGAGACTTCAAATCTCTCGCTGATGTTCTAGCTCGTGTGGAAAAGGAAGTCCCCAACGTCAAAGTTCTTATGTACGAACGCCGCGATTGGTTGAAACGAGCTTCTTCTTTACCGAGTTCAGGAAATGAGAAGTTAATTGAATCATCTAAAGAGCATAGTTTTCACAGTTTAAATAAAATGCGAGCAGGACCACAGAGTGCAGGTGCCTCTGGAAGGACTTCTGTTATTGAAATATCGTTTCCTTGTACCTTGAGAGCTGTAGTATCGTTGCATCCTGCCGGTTCCATTAATCCAGATGCAGTTGCATTCTTTTCCCCGGATGAGGTAAGTCCTGTTAACCAGTTGAATCACTCGTTTGTTCTAGTTGTCGGGTTAAGTTATGGGCCCTCGTTTAGCAGACATTCTGCACCTTGCATCGTCTCGTACTATTTGTTCTAGAAAAGCATAGAGATGTGAGGGTGATACACAGTAGTTTGGAAGCCCAGATAGGTTTTGTAATTATATTGTCAAGCTTCAATCATGCTACCTGATTATTCCTTGAGGCTCTTGCTTCATTCTTTATCAACTTGAACTTTTCTAACTCCACGTTGTTGGGGATTATTTGCCTTTTGCCAGGGAGGCAGCTACATGCATGCCAGAGGTTCTTCCATCTATCATGTCTTTAGACACATCACGGTAACAGCCTCTATTTCAGACATGTTTGAGAAATTACATAAGCCAACTTTCTGAGACATGGTATCTTATCTTCCCAAGTTGAGACCCCAAATGTGTTATCGCCTTATGCAGGAGCATGCCGGTATAGCTCTGCAGCATTTTCTTGGAGTCAGGAGCGAAACTGCCTTATACTTTCTTCTGGTACTATCATAGATATCCGAACTCAACTTTGGTTCTTCCTTGTTCATAGTCGACGTTCTAATTTCTATTGCCATTTGTTTCCCGCCTGCTTGTTTCTTTTGTTTCTGAAGAACTGGATATGCAGCTACCAGACATTATTTTCCAAAGTTTGCGGGTGCGTATCTCCTCCTCTTATGATCACTAGCTTTTGTAAAAAATGATGTGGATTATGGAAATCTTAACTTGGTGCATGCAGTAAATGTGGGAAGCTATTATCAATGGATCGAAAAACATCGACAATACTACCTCCAGTCCGTCGTTCTTTCCGACAATTCTACCCTGTTAGAGAATCGCCAGCTGAAACCACTTCATCAACCAAGGACCAAGTTTTCGAGATCCCGGGAGCTTATCATATCGGATGCTATACGGACGAGTTGTAGTTTCGATTAGGTATTATACTAGGACCAATGCAAATGTTCATTTCATACCCTGATCCTCCTATCTTCTTTCCTTGGGATTTAGTCATTTTGACCACGAGGACAAATGTGCATCTTCTACTTCTAATTCCAATAGTTTGCTAGGCAATGTTCAAACAAACCATCAGCTGCGGAAAAGTCCACTTGCTGATTTGGAGCCCTTGACCGTGTTCACAGTGAAGCTCGAAATAAAAGGAATTTTAATCTATTGCTTTGGGTTTTTACTCCCCACTTATATCTCTAATTTGCTAAGGGATAACGGCGTTTAATTTTAACAAAAAAAAAAACGGTGTTTAATCTCATGGCAAAGAGATAATGATAGTGGGCCTCATGGGTGGGCCGTCTGGTTGCGTAAGTAATTGTGGCTGATTCTTGGGCTGGTAGGTTTTATTGCTGGAAGAGTATAAATGGGTCGCTGAGTTTATTGTGGGTAGCTACGCCACGGGCCCGCCAAGTGCATAAGGTTTTATTTCGTTTTTATTTTCCTTCCATTCTTTTGTGTGAGTGATCCTTATGCAATGGCGGAGTTAAGGTTGAAGTAAGTAGGGCTACAAATGAGTTGATCTATTTATGAGACATTCTATATTTGGTTTGAATAAATCTCATTTGAAATTGAAACTCGATTTGTTTACTAAATTTTTGTTGAGCTTGCAATGTTAGTTAGTCAGCTCGATTGGGTGGCTAATTGAACTCAATTTGAGCTCAAGAGATGTTTTAACATTGTGGCTAGTGATCCAACTCAACTATCGAGTTATGAGCAAATCAATCTATATGTTATGAGTTGGCTTGTTAATAATTTATAGGTTTATTAAATTATATATTTCAGCTCATATGATATTTAAAACTTTGAGTATGTTAGCAAACATGTCTCATTAATTATTTAAAATAGAAATTATGCATCATACCTTACTTTATATACTAATTACTAGGAAATAATGTGATATGAATTAGTTAAAGTTTATTAACTAAACAATATGATACTAATAAGCTAGACTGGGGTTCAACTCGATCCAACTCGTTCATAAACGAGTCGGGCTTGAACTTGACTCGTTTATTATCGAGTCGAGCCTATGTTACGCAAAACTCGACTTAATTCATTGTTGAAGCTAGGAGTGATTATAGCCCTTTCGACTTTGATATATCAGTGAATTACGTGTAAAATTTGAACAGATTTAAGAAATCAAGTATTCATTAAGGCTTTAACCCTCTCTCCAATTATTATGGTTCAAATTTGCCTCCCTCTTTAGACTTCTTACTTCGCCACTTAGTTGTTGTATTTAGTGTGCTTACCTCCCAGAACTTCTCTCACTCGGTATAAAAGTGAATCATCATGTTTCTTTCTTACTTCCTGCTCATCACAACCAGAGGTGGCAATATGAGTTTTAAGGACAAATATGGTCTTTTAACTTCATGGAAAACGTAAATACCTGTAACTCAGAGGATTATAATTTTGTGTTTGGTGTTTAGTAACACTAACTTATGAATAGTTAAACTTATATTTTTAATTTAAATTTTATGTATTTGTTCATAATTATTCGATACGAGTTTCTAATAAAACTTGACCAATTTTCGAGATACTTCTTTTGAATAGTTGGATGGTCCAAATTCTTATCAAAATGTGCCTCATTGGCTAAAAAAGCACTGCATAAAATAACTAAAAAAAGCTTGTTTAACAAAGAAAAAAATGGTAACCACGACTTTGGTCCTCTTGTTTTTTTTTTCTTCTTTTTGACAAAAGATAATCTTATATTGATTCGAACAAAAGATAGCTACATCCTGGAATTCAGCCAGGCCTGAAAATTAAAGAAACGACTCATAGTCGGGTACAATAAGAGGGCCTTTTTAGCCACCATATGGGCTACCCTATTACTACGCCGACTTACAAAGCGAACACTAAATCCCGTGTTGATGGCTAAGTACTGCACAAGCTCTTCAAGAATGACCCCCATCCGGTTATCCCTTGTATCAGCCCGATTAATCTTCTCAATGATCACCTAAGCATCCCCTTCAACCTCAATGCCCATTGGATCATCAATTACCGGGAACTAGATTCCTTTAGCCAAAAGGACCTCCCTATTGGGGGTCAAAATAATCATCCCTCCTGCCGAATGAGACCCACTCCTGGTAGCCTCATCCCACATACAAACAGCCATACTTTGGTCCTCTTGTAGATTATTATTCATTTGATGTTTTTTCTCTAGGTGCTCTCCACATTTTGACCACCCTTATATCCCTCACGCAAATCAAACCTAAAATGCATCATAAAATCCATTTTAGCCCCCATCCCCTTTAGCTAGGGATGGCAATGGTAGGGTCAGGTGCGGGTTTACCCTATATCAACTCCTAACCCGCCGGGTAGAGCTTTCTAAAATACCCGACCAAATAACCACCGGGTATGAAAATTATATAACCATACCCTACCCACCGGGTAATCACGGGTATTCGGGTAACCATGGGTACGAATCCTAAAATATGAACTTATACACATATATGCACATACATATTGTTGTCCATTTAAAATTCTCAATACTTGTAACTGTTCTGGCTTCAACAATCCACACAAATTAAAACACCAAACACATAATAATTGTTCTTGCTTCTACAATCCACACAAACATAATAATCGTCTACATCTTCATCATCAATAATGGTAGCTACACTCAATTTCTCAAGCTAAAATAAATTTCTCAAGGAAATTGAACCTTTGGTTAGCGGGGCGGGTATTATCGATTACCATACCCGTATCCTACCCTTTATTTTGAAACCGGGTATTACGCGTACCCGCCCCTTAACCCGTCAAAGCAGATAATTACCCTCGTTGACCGGTTACGGTCAGATAGGGTACCCATGGTTACGGGTTGGATTGACATCCCTACCTTTAGCCCATGGTTGTTGGTCAGCATTAGCCCTTAGGCGATCCTCAATCCAAAGACTAAAAACTTAGGACTTAAAAGGCTAAAAAGACCTTTTACCCTCCTAATAAACATAAACATCTGCAGATTGGAGGCTATAATTTTTTTTTTTTGTAGCAGACTATAATTTTCTCTTTAGTGTCGAGTAATTCTAATTAATGAATAGTCAAACTGATTTCTTTAATTTAAATTTTATATATTTGTTCATTAGAATTCTATACAAATATTTCAATAAAATTTGAGTCATATTCGAGATATTTTTATAGCTGAAATAATTTGCTAATAACTTTAATTGATAGTTCGTTATTTTGATTTCATTGTTTTATAGTCATTAGAACTTAAATTGTATTGTTTATGTAATTATTTATCTTCAAATAGCAAAGGAATGGTCGAGATTTTCACAAAAATGGATTTCATTGGCTAAAAAATACCACATAAGTCATAAAATAATTAAACAAAATGAAAAAAGCAGTCCCCACAACTTTGTGTCTTTGACCCTCTTTGTATATCATTGGTTGCTTTTTTTGTTTGTAGGTGGTTTCCACAACTTTGGCTCCGCTTTAAATCTATTGGGTGGATTGCATTTTCACATAACAAAGTGTTGTTTCTTATTTACAGTATAGAATATGCACCATATTTTCTAACCACACTATACACTGAATGTCGCCTTCTAAAAGTGGGATGCAAATTATAAAATACTAATTATATCAAAGTAATAAAATGCGTTTGTTTTCTTTACACAATTGGTTGGAGTGATGGAAAATTTTGAGGCAAATATAAGGATCCGCATGAGACAGTGAGAAGTGTTCAAATTGATACCGTCTTACTAATTTGTAATGAACTTATTATAAATGTTAGTCAACTTTCCTAATATCTACTTGAAGAAATGCTTTTGCGAGTTTACCCATAACCCAATTGCATTCATCTATCACTCACCCAACCGAAATAAAAGAAAAATATGAGTAGATAACCGATCGCACTAATACCAACTCATTAATAAATGGGTTATAGGTATAATATGCCCCTCTACTATGACGTTTTATCAAACATGCCTCTCTACTATTTTTTACATGAAACATGCCCTTGTACTTTGTAAAAATGATCAAACATGCCCTTTTGTTAAAATTTTCATCCAAAAACCGTTAACTAAGATCGAACTTTAGTTTGGGCGACACAAATGACTAAAATATCCCTGAAAATTTCAATTTATAATTTTTTAGTTCTTTTGTATAATCAATTCATTCAAAATAATTTCACTTTGAAAAGACCCAGAGAAATAAAACAGGGGACAAAACTGACATTTTTTCTCCCATTTGTCGATGTCGGGTCGTCTAAATCTCGGTTCAACCATAATTGACGATTTTTTCAATGGAAATTTTAACAGAAGGGCATGTTTGATAATTTTTTCAAAGTACAGGGGCATATTTGATGTAAAAAATAGTAAAGGGGCATGTTTGATAAAACGTCATAATAGAGGGGCATATTATGCCTATAACCCATTAATAAATTAGTGCGCCAATTTGATACCAAAACCAACCCTTACCCACATATTATGTACCCCTATCAAAAGTCACAAAGCACAAACATCACAATCGGTTAAAAAAAAAAGTAAATATCCCAAAATTGAGCTACCCAAAGTCTAAACTTGGTCAAAATTGAGAAAGTTACGCGTGAAGTTGACTAAAATGGATTACCCGCCTTTTGTTGCATAATACTTCCACGCTAGCTAGCCGGACCTAAATCGAAGAAACGGGAAGCAAAACCGGCGGGAAAAGAAAGCACAGGTCGAAAAACGGAAAGATCTCGTGTAATTTTCCGGCCAACTGTCCAGACCCCGACGGCCACATGTCTTCTCTCCAAAATTCTGAAGTGGGATCTCCATAATTGATTCGTGCCTCCTGCCCAGAAAAAAAAAACAGAGTGGGAAAACATCCCTGTCAAACTCGTGCCTTCTTCTGTCTTCCCGTCTGCTCTGCTTAAGCAGCTAAACCTTCCATTTTCATTACATCATTCATTGATAATGCCAATAATTCCCATCTGGACGATTTGTCCTATAAGCATGCTCCAGATTGATTGATGACCCACCTAATCCACCACAGCATGAATCAGCAGTCAGCGCCAAACAAAGCTTCTGTCGCCTTCCTCCCATGTCTGTCTCTGTCCTGCTCCTTCCACAGAGGAACGAAGGGAAGCGAACAATGACAAACAATAGCCTTTCCTCTAGGATATCCTCACTATGTAGCAAATGAGTCGAGTCGAGCCGAATCGAGTTAAATTTTGATCTAGTTTGAGTTTGGTTCGCTAGTAAACGAGTCGAGTTTGACCTCGGCCTGTTTACGAAAACACTGGCTTGTGTTTGAATCAATCTCAACTTGAGTTTGGCTAATTAACGAGTTCACGAGCTCTACTCGAGTTTGGTTCTCCAATTAGCTCGCGAGATTGGCTCGAGCTTAGCTAACATATTAGTTAGTTCATAATTTTAATTTCCTATATCATGTTATTTAATAATAATTTGAGATTGAGCAATATATGATACATAATTTCTCTTTTAAATTATAAATGAGACTTATTGGATCACATGTTCAAATTATTAAAACATCATATGTGGTGCGATATATAATCAAACAAACCTATGAATTATCAACAAATGAATGAGAAGCTATTAATCAATTCACTCATAATTTCCTAGTTGAGGTGGCCCGCTAACCATACTGTCGAGCCAATTCATAGATCAAAACGAGCTAACTCATGAGTTGAGCTCAACAAGCCACTGAGTCAAGCTGACTCACGAGACTTGCGAGCTGAACAAGGCTTAACTCAAACTCAACTCATTAGTAGACAAACCAAGTGTCGAAAGAGTTTCTCTCGAACTGAATATTAAACCGCTCGTGAACAGTTTGACTCATTTGCAGCGCTAAGCCGTCTTCTCTTATTTCTCCTGGCATGGGGTCCACATTCGGCCAACCCACACATCAATGCTGCTTGCTTTCAGTCTCATGCTGGCCTGCCGTGCTGGTCTCAACATTCATTGTGGAAGGTGATAATATCTCCCCCCCACCCCAAGTCCATCAACGTTTGGTGAATTACCCTTTATGAGTTGAAGAACAATTGTACACTCTAACACCTGCTTTGGCCATTATCATCAATTCATCATCTCTAAGTTCAGTTTGGTGGGACTGCCATACTTAATTCTCAACTTACAAGGTGGACAATTATCAAACTCAGATAAGAAGCTCGCAGACAACGGCAATAATGGTGATGGAACAACAAGACATCATCGTCGTTCCTTGCTCTCTATCTACATTGCCAAACATCAGAACCAACTTTTCATCACACAAATTCCAAAACACTACATCAGACTTAAAGTGGGACAAAAACAAATAGTGAAACAACACAAACTATCTACAGACTAAAAACTGCCACACGCCAAAAACGAAACCACTGATGTAGCCAAATGCAAGAGTTAGCTAGCTGTAGCTAGTGTCGTTCATCGACCATCAGCAGAAGTGAAAGAATCCGCAAACCCATTAGGCCTAGCAGGAATACTCCCCTTGCTATCTTCCAGGTCCACATAGCTCACGTCCTTGCCTTCAGCCTCTTGCCAACCTTTCACCATCTGGTTAAGCGGCAGGCTGTAGTCGATCCCACTGTATTCCTCAAGCTCGTCGTCCAGTGGCTTCCATTTCTCGACCAGTGGGGCAAGCACATTCACCGCGTGCCCCATGTCGGGCCTCTGGCTGGGCTCCCTGGCCGTGCAGTGGCCTGCGAGCTCAGCAATCGTTGAGATGCTCTCGAATGTCTCATCGTCGTTAGGCTGGAGGGCTGGGTCGATGGCGTTTCTTAGCTTCTGCTTGTCCGATTTCACGTGCCAGAACCATGCTGCCAGGTACTGCTTCTCCTCTGATCGGTCTTCGTCCAGCGCCACTAGTCCGGTCAGCATCTCCATCAGGACGACACCGAAGCTGAACACGTCCACCTTTGTCGTGATTTTCCCGGTCACTGCAGCGATTTGATATGGTACGACAGCAAGCAGTTAATATAATATAAAGCCAATTTTGACCAGGAGTACATCACTTCTCAAAACTAGCATTCCTAGTGAGTCCCAAGTAAGGTAAATGTTGAACTCAAGAACAATGAACTAGGTACTTGTAATAATAACTTACCAGCATATTCAGGTGCCAAGTATCCGAAAGTCCCAGCAAGCCTGGTCGCCACAGATTTCTCACCATCCGGAGCAAGTTTCACAAGTCCAAAGTCTGAAATTTTCGCCTTAAAATCATCACCGAGCAAGATGTTTGAAGACTTAAGGTCCCTATGTATGAAGCTCTGATGAGCAAGAGTATGAAGATACTCCATCCCTCTAGCAACATCCAAAGCAATATTTAGCCTCCTCTTCCAGGAAAGAGGCTCCAACTGAAAGCTCTTCCAGTGAAAAAGATGTCTGCTGAGAGCTCCCTGTGGCATATACTCATACACAAGAATCCTCTCATTACCTTCAATTGAGTAACCCAACAACGACACCAAATGCCGGTGCCTGACCTTGGAAAGAACTGCAATCTCCGACTGAAACTCATCCAATGCTTTACTACTAATCACGCTAGCCTCCATTCTCTTCACTGCTATGTTGGTACCATCGTCGAGCTCTCCTTTATACACTACTCCAAACCCTCCGCGGCCTAGCTCGTTCTCAGCTGCAAAGTTCTTTGTCACGTTACGAAGGACTTGAACCGATATCACCAGGTTCCCGGCCTCGATGACGTGAGAATCCCCAAACCTGCTGCTGTGCATTGAACCACCGCTTGCAGTTCTTGTGGAAGAGCTTGCACCGGTATTGTTATTGTTAGCAACCACGATCTTAACTGTGTTGTTGTCCAAGTCGGATGGATCTCTTGGATGAATGACGAGGGAATTTGGAGCTTGGAACGTGCCTTTCCTCTTCCGGTAACAATAAATTGACAGCGGTATAGCTAGAATGGCCATGAAAGCTACACTTGCAACAGGAGCTAGGACTGCAACTAGAATGGACCTCTTAGGGCCATTCTGTTGAGAAGAGGAACCACCATTTGATCCAGAACCTGGAGAAGATGATGGATTTTTGTCTGGAGCAGACTTTCCTCCATCAGCCAACAGGGGATTCCCAGTGGTCAGAAGTTGGACAGTGTTGGAAAACTTTGGCAATGGAGGTGAGATGTTGTTGCCACTGAGATCCAAGGTCTTCAGAGATGCCAGGCTAGTCCAGTTTTCCGGCACTGGACCTGTTATAACGTTGCTTTCAAGTTTGATTTGAGTAAGAGAAGCAAGCTTACCAACTGAAGGGCTTAAAGTTCCACTGAGATTGTAATTGGGCAGAACAATGGAATCGACTTTGCCATTGGGATTACAACGAATCCCGAGCCACGAAGAACATGGATCATTACCAGTCCATGAAGAGACCAGCCTCGAAGGGTAATTCAAACCAGCAAGGAAATCTATGAGCATCATGACTTCAACAGCACATGGAACTCCAGCAACAGACTGACAAAATGAATTCGAACTAAAGGAAGCTTTAGCCGCTTTAAACCTCGGTACAGGCCCCATCAATAGGTTATTGTTCAAATTCAGATTCTGCAGTGGCAGATCAGCTAAGCTAGAAGGAACTAACCCGACGAGTCGATTACCATTGAGATTCAGATCCTTCAAGCTATTCAAATTACCAATGCTATCAGGGATTGGACCAGTGAACTGGTTCCCATGAAGCCATAGAGTGGTAACAGATTCCATCGTCGCAACCACATCGATAGGACCGGTCAATCCATCGCCGTTCTGATCATTCAGCCACAGCATTTGCAAAGCAGTGTTGTCCTTGAAGTTTGCTGGAAGCTCACCGGTTATATTGTTGTCCGAAAGCAACAAGTTCTGTAGAGAGACAAAGCTCCCCAAGAAATCAGGCAACGGACCAGCCAAATTACAGCCGGTACATGTAAAATTGATCAACTGTGCAGAATTCAGCAACCCTTTAGGGATTGACCAACCAGTGGTCGCATTGAACTTGTTCCCATCCAATGCAAGGACTTCCAGGCTGTCGAGGCCATCGAAGAAATCGGAGGGAATCGAATCGAAGCCGTTGTAATCGAGAAAGGCGTACCTAAGCTTGGACAAGCCCTTGAAGGTAGGCAATGGACCAGTGAATTGGTTCCTCTGCATCCCCAAATTGTCCAGCATGGTGAGCTTGTTGAAGTCCTGAGGCAGAGTACCCTTCAAGCCCATGTTCTGAACTTGAATCTGGGTAACCCTTGAAGCAGAACAGATTACGTGTTTCCATGTCTGGCCACACGGGTCTTCTTCCCCGCCGCCGGGTTTGGGCCATTGCAGAACCTCCGGATTCTCCAACCCGTCTCTGAATTCCTTGAGGACAGCTAAGTCGCCAGGGTCTGTAGCAGCGAAAATGACTGGAACAATGGAGGAGAAGATGAAGAAGAAGGGTAGTAGCAGGAGTTTCTTCAGGCAGTGGGTTCCCATGGTGGTAGATCTGTGGAGCTCCATTTTAGTTCATGAAACATCACCATGTGAGCAAAACCAGTTCTTTGCTAGTTCGCTTGACACCCATGTATCAAATTTCCAACATTGAACTGCAGAGAGGAAGGGAAAACAGGGGAGAGACAGAAGGAAGCTCCGAATTTAGCAAAAGCCGCAAGCTTTCAGTATAAAGATGGATTGCAAAGGTTGGAAGGAAGCTAAAACATTCAAGTTAGGACAAGGGCAGAAAAGGGGAAGTCAAAATTCTGGCTAAAGAAAGCCAAAGTTCCAACCTTTCTGACAAGAATTTATACCACTCCTTGGTAATGAATGAACTTGTAGGAAGAGAGCATTTCTAGCTTTGCTCGCAACCACACACAGGAGGCAGTAGCCACTGTCTTGGCTTGCTTGCTTCGGCTGTAATATGTTTCAGTCGCTTTAAGTATTTTTTTTATTATTTTTTTTACTTTCCTCTTTGGACTTTGATTCTCTCTCTAGTCTCTTCTCTTCTTGTTCTTGGCGAATTTGAGGTGAATGAATGGAGGTGGAAGAGGATGAATTGTGGGGAATTTTCTTTTATTTTGTGTTAAGAAATCGAAATTATCCAGTGTTGGGTTTCTTTCTGTGCTTTCTTTTTTAAGGAAGTAATATATTCTTTCTTGTCGACTTCATTTACTTTTTCATCTTGGATTGTAATAGCAAATTACTATTATGATAATAATGAATTTTATTAGAAATGGCAAAGAGTACGAAATTGTGGATATCCGTCCGAATTCAATCTAATCGGTTAGTATAAAACTCAAACCTTAACAATTTTTAGTGGATATGGGTAAAATCCTAACTCGAATATTGAAGGTAATAGGTGAGAATGGTTTTCTCACTATCCAACCCAAACCCATCCGATGATGCATATTCATATATATTTTGTCTAGAAATGATAGTTATTTTTCTCAACATATTTTATATATAGCATATAAATATAAATTTTTTTTGTTTGAAATTAATTTTCTTCATTCTAGTGAATTATTATCGTCATTTTCTGCTTACATAATGTGAGTATTAAGTGTGAAAGTTAACATGTTTATTGAAGTTATAAAGAGAAACTATTACCCATGGATAACCGTGGATACCTGAAACCCGAACGGGTATGGGCATGATTTTGATTTTTTACCTGATTCTTATGTGAGTATGGGTAAAACCCGAACTACTTTGGTATGGTAACAAATATGCACTATCCGCCCCGGCCCGACCCATTTTCATCCCTAAATTTTATTGTAATTATTACCATAAAATCCGATTAACCTTTGTTTTTCTTTTCTCTATCAAATCATCATTAATTTTGATTCTTTAAAATTTTACATTTAAATTATAGTCACTAAAATGAACACAAAAGCGAATTATTATGATAGAAGTTGCCACCATACTTCTTCCACATGAGTAAGATTGGATTGAATTGCCTAATTAATAAGAATTACTATATAAATTTATGCATAGGGATTGGATAGCAACTAATAATAGTCAACTGAACGTAAATGCGGAGTGATGGATTTGTTTTGATTGATTAACCATGTTTCTCTCCATTAATTTCAGATCGTACTCCAACTTCATTGTCTGCCACCTCCCAACGCAACTGATTAACAAAGTCAGATCAATGCCACTTGGATCTACTCTATCTACGTCTATTCCGATCAATTAACCATTAATGATTTCTCTAGTGAAAAAAAACTAATTAATATGGACCCTTAATTTTATATACATGACATGAGGATGACAAAAATAATCATATCGTTAGATATCCGCTCAAATTTATTCTTTGGTAGGATAAAACTCGAATCTGGAGAATTTTTAACAGATCAAATAATATATGAATATTGCGAGCGATACATAGGCATGATTTTCTCACTACTCAACTCGAACTCACCCGATATACACAAACATATGTATTTTATTTTAAAATAATTATTATTTGTCTTGACATATTTTATATCTATTATATTATATATAATCTTTTCAAGAAATAATGTTGTTTTTAACTAAATTTTCAATTATAGTAATATATAGTTGTAGTTTTCAGTTATATAATATATGTTAGTGTATGTGTAATTTTTAACATGTTGGTTCGACTCATAAATATAAATTATTATTCATAGACAACCGTGGATATCCGAAACTCGACAGATATGAATAATGGTTTTAACATTCTACTGGACTGTTGTGTGAGTATAAGTATGGGCAAAACCTAAATATTTTTGAACCTCCATCATCCATTTTCATCACTATACATAAGACACAATAACAATCAACATAAATTATATTTCCCCTGAGGGTTAATTAAGTAGTGCATATAATCAAGTGAAATCATTGTTAAAAAACATAATCAAGTGAAATCATCAATATTTTCTTCCCTAATCAGTAATCATATAATATCGAAAAAGAATTAATAAAACAGATTTCCTTTCCTAAGTGAAAGGGAAATCGATCAATATCGTTTTTAATTAGTAGCATCATTAATCATGCATACAGCTGTATGGAGTTTGGGGTTTTACAATGAGCATCACCTTTAATTGTCACTAGCTAGCTAGGGTTTGGAATGCTTAATCGTGGGGAAAAGTTGGACAGCACTTAATTACACTTATTGAGCTAATTAATCAAACACAGAGTAATGAGAAATTGCAAACTGCCGTCATTAATTTACTGTGGCAAACTACGATTGGCGTTGATTATTGAATGAAAATCTATATTGTGACGGCATGGATGATATCAGGAGGAACCCGATATCAGGATGATGAGATAGTATGATCAACCCAAATGACATTTCTACTAATTATAGTTATTTAAAGTATTAAATTTATGTTGCATTAAATAATTTGTAAGAATAAAAAACTCATATTTTATATTTTTTTAAAAAAATTAAACCTATATTAATTACATTTCTCTCTATTTCATATTCTTTTCTTTCCCAACAGCTTTGTTGCCTTCTCCAAGTAGACTCCTTCCAGTCAAACTCCCAACGACAGACTCCTTCCGACCACATATTCTCCGACAGACTCCCTCCGACCATCTAAAAAAAAGTATCACTGCATTAAAAAAATATCATTGCACTGATACAACTACCATTACACTGATAACGTACTTGTACATTGATACCATTGCAATTATACAACCACCATTGCACTGATATAACTATCATTGCACTGATACAACTATTATCGCACTGATACAACTACCATTGCACTGAAAAAAGAAAATTAAATAATATAGATTTTAATTTTCACGAGTTATTAAATGCAACACAAATTTAATACCTTAAATGACTATAAATAATAAGGATGTCATTTTTCCAACCGATAGGCAAGCTATCTCATCCTGATAAATCTCAAATGTAAAGTCCTATTATCAATCAGCACAAACCCTATTCATAAAAATATAAATGGATATGATTTAATGGGTTGAAGAGGACAATCAAACGTCAATATGTACTGATAATGATGTTCCCATGTTAAGGTGAATTATTCATCGCCACGATACAATTGATTCTCACGGGTGAAGCTGAAATTAAAGAATCGAACCAATTAAATAAATCAAACATGCTTTAAAACTCTTTCTCACTATTCAGAACAGTAGAGCTTTCGATCAAGATGTTCTCGCCTCCCCCGTTTTGGCTCTCGCTCGAATCGGAACCTTTCCTTTATGCGTTGGTAGGCTTTCGACTCAATCTAATAGCCTACCTATCGGGCGCCAATAAAAGAGAAAGTTTTAACAGATTGTTTGGTACCAAATGAATCAAGAATTCATATCATTGTAAAATGAATTATCATGTAAAATTTATTGTCAAATGAAATTTTGTGTTTGGTATGTCATATTCAAATCTTTAGAAATAAAATGAATTTTCAAGTAGAATTCATTATCAAATGAATTCTTGTGGTTGATATGTCATATGTATAAGTAATTTAGTTAACAAAGAGGCTCATTATGCATTTCTATTATAATTAGTAAATAGTTGAGGAATTCATTTTGAAATTTCATCTCAATTTCTCGGAATTGCTATAACTAGTACCAATTTAGCAGAATTCAAATTTTAGAATTGAAAATGAATTCTTTTAAATACCAAACACAAAAACGTTTCATTTCAAAATGAATTCCTCAAAACTTATGGAATTCATTTATATCAAACAGTATGTTAGTCTGGTTATGTTCCTCATTTTCTCTTAGTTTTCGTCCGTTCCTGAGTCAATTCGATAAGTTATGAACCGAATAGACTGATGACCACTCCTGATTACAAGTACTACTTTATGAAGGTTACGGATGTCAATTTAGCATAGAACCATCACCATCGATCAAAAAATTTATTAAGCTCAAGGCGAGGGAGAAAAACCAAACTCCCCTCACAAATGTACATAAACTGCTATCTACAAGACTACAACATACGACTAAAATATACACTACCAACACTTCACCTTCTACATGTACAGTACAACCAACCACGACGGTAACTTCGTAACATTAAGCGCAGTATCTTTGAATCAGATCTCACATTGTATACGAATTCAAAGCTTCCTCGCAGACGATAGAGTTAATAATTGTGCATGTGAATACAAAGAAGTTGTAACCGCATTACATGCATGCATGTGATCGATGTTCCCCCGTCGTGTACGTACTCTGATGGATTAATTTTGGTTTGTTTAATTTATAGAAATAACTTGATATAGGTAGTAGTATGCCAGCTCATCTATTAGCGCCAAATCATGTCCCAAATGCCTAACATGCATGATCGTCGATCATTCGGTCGAACATGATCATTTTGGTTTATTTCTTAACACGAATCAAATTGAACTACTAAGAAAGAAGCCAACAACTAACTAGTACTTAGGACACCGGAGACGAGGACGCTCGAATCCTTCAAGTGGTGGAATGAAAGGTGATCTATGCAATGCAAACCATAGAGCAATTCCCTGGTCTTCTAAATTGCGAGGAATCGCTCAAACTAGTAATCAAGTTAATGGACATGCACTCAATTACACTTCTAGATAACCATTTCGATCAATGAACATGCAACCAATTACTCATAACCTAAAGCACTAAGGTTAGACTCGATAATCGGACAAGTTTTAATCATACCGAACAACCCGGGGGAGGGGAGGGGAATCTTCAACATCAAAACAATATTATTTTTGAAAGGAAGGTACCGAGGACTTTTTTTTTTTTGTTGAAAATCGAGCATAGCCATCCTTCCAACACAACCCTAATTGACACTTACTCCATCTGTTTCTCTCCTCCTCTATGGCAGGCACTCAGCTCTCTCCTGCAAACATTGACCGAACCCCCTCTCTGACATATGTGTAAAATGTAACGTTTACACTTTTCATATGGCTAATTAGTTAGACTTAATTTTAAGTTTAATTGGTAAAGTTGTGAATTTTACTCAGCTTACCTTTTGTATCCATGGGTTTCTCGTGTCCTATTAGTTAGTATTTGACTCATTGCTATCATGTGTAGTTCTATATTTTCCGGAACATCAACATATTTTTGTCGGTACAGTATTTTGACAAAAATATATTGTTTTATTTTATTAAAAAAGTGCACATATAGAACCACGTTCATACCCCAGATGTCCTACCATAGACTAATCGAGTATGACCTCCGTATCAAAATATTTTTGTTGATATGATATTTTGACAAAAATATATTTTTTATTTTATTTTTTTAAATCACATGTATAAGTAACCACGATCATACCACAAATATCCTACTATAGACTAATCGAGTAGGACCTCCGGTGTGGTTTCTCAATTATTGCTTGAAACCTATCGTTGCTACCTAGCAGCTAGGAATGGCAATGGAGCAGGTCCGGGGCGGGTTTCTTGGTACCCAGACCCGCCCCGTGGCAGGTCGGGTAATTGATCATGGGTCGCGGGTCGGGGGCAGGTCGACCCAATGGGTATGCAATTTATATGAAAACATTAGAAATATTCGTTATTTTTATTATAAGACTAAGAAAACAAACAATATTATGACAATTGTAGTTAAATTATTGGAGAAATTGAGGTTTTTACTAATTTACAACTTTATTATAGCTAAAATATTATGCAATAAAAGGAAAATTCTAAGTAATTTGACTAAGATTACATGTAATTTAGACAAAAATGGGTCGAGAATGGGACGGGTTAGGGCAGGTCGGGTCGATGAGACTACCCATGCCCGCCCCACCCCGCCTACGAGGGCGGGTCGGACCCACCCCAAAACAGATCAAACAAGTCAGGTAAAACGGGTCAAGTCGAAATTGACATCCCTACTAGGAGCTAGCTTTGAACCCAACGATTGATGCTGCTATTTCGATCTCTAGATCCGAATGAGGTTTTGCCCCTATTTTCTTCTCTCTTTTCCTTTCGAGGGTACATACATGCTGCCTCGAACGAGGAGGATTGGAAAGTAAAGGCCGTCGTGAGTCGTGACCCAGTGACTGTGAGTGAGTGGCAGTACCCTAAAAAGTTTAAAAAAAAGAACCCAAAAGCATATGCATTGTGCCCCAAGCCCCAGCACTAGAAATAAATCAGACAGTGGAAACGAACACAACCTCGCTGAGATCAGACTAGGAAAAAAACCCTTTTACACATAAAAAATGAAAAGAAAATTAGAGTAACTTTTGTAGGTAATGAATTGTTTGAAAGTAATTTCATTCATACGGGTTTTGATCGAATAAAGATATTCCGGAAATCATGCAATCTCTTTTGCCCCTGATTAACGCTTGTACAAACTTTGACCAACCAAATTTGAGAACTGTGCCATAAAAAATCTGCTTTCTCTGTGTCCAATATTGGTTGGACCATATATACTGTTCGTGGGGAACACCGGCAGACTAAAAGTGCCTTCCATCTCTCCAAACTTCGGTATAGATGCTAATTTCTAGCTAATGGAGATCTTAATTAACTATGCCTTTCATTTGACTACTAGAAGTGTAAACTTGTCTACTTAGGTTATACTTATAGCTAGCTTAGGTCTCTTATCTTCCTCTCGAGTAACTAAGCGGTCGTCCCTAAGTGGTAGGATTATAACCCTTATGAATTTGACAATCCTTGCAATTTACAAAGTGGAATTCCGTTAAACCACAACCCAATTGTTAACGTATAATACAAAGCAAAAAAAATATAAATATCCACATTAATTACTAAACCTATTAAGTCTTGCGGATTAAGTATATAATAATATTTTAATTAATTCTTCTCCTCTTTTCAGAATAAAAACTCATCACAAAAAAATCCATTTTTTTAAAACACGGTGTGATTATAACTGAAACCATAAAAAAAAATGTGGAAAGGAGCTCTCTCCTCTCTCCTTGCCGGGTGCTCCATGATTGGAAACGGAGTCCTGGCAGCGTTCTGAGCGATCCTCGCAGTCTGCCTCTCCAACCAGGCGGCGATGGTGAGGTCCCGTCCACCATCGAATTCCAAGTGGCGAGTGGTAGGCGACACGCCTGTCCATGTTAAGCATGCCGATCAAGGTCTCGGCCTGTGGAATAGGAAACGAAAGCGGTGGGTATTCATCGCAGATTCAAAAGTCTCGAATGACATAAGGACTGGTAAAAAATGAAAACAGACGTGGAAGGGGACATGGCGGTTTGCCCTGCCGTCATCGATGGAAGTGGAAGGATGTTGTGGGGATGATTCATGTCAATCATCAAGTAACAGATCCACTCCTTCGCAGTCGTATACGACCCGAGATTGGAGCTACTCTCAAGTGCTGCCAGTCGATGTAGATACACCGGAAACGGTCACCGGGGATGATGCTAACCGGAGACAAGATCTTAGGCCAGGTTCTAGTTAGGATGCCGACGAGGACCCCAAGCCGATAATATCGCTGGTCTTCGAGGAGGTTCCTACCGGCATACCCCTTGCTGATCGGGGCACTAGAAAATCGGGTGGGATTGCATCGTTGATACAACCGAAACGTATCTTAATGGCTAATAATTTTGATAAAAATAAAAAGAAAAATACTTTCATTCGGATCGGATCTTTATTGATCATGGGAAGTCCTTCTTGGACTCTAACTCTGCGTGCTGAGAACCAGCCGCGTAAGGGTAAGGATGTGCTCCGCCTGCCCTATATATTTCCCGAATTGTGCTACGCCTCTTCCACGATATCAAACCGTAACGAGGGGTGGGCGTCGGTTGAACAAAGCACAACCCTTGCTAGCAGGCAACTCGAGTCAGGTATTTTGCCATTCTCCTTGCTTCCTTCTTTTGGCCCGACGACCAGGGTACCGCATGGGCTGCCAGTCGGTTCGCCAACCAAGAATGAGATGCTGTGACAGAGTGAGGGAGACAGCATTTTCGAATGCTTTGGGTCGTCCAATCCCGTTATACACTCGTCTCATATCCCTCTTATTTTTATTCCATCGCAGATCACTACCATGGCTCACGTGACGGAAGATCAAATAGCAGTGTTCTCAAATAATGGCAACGAATGATGAGACTGGCTGCTTTTGGGTTAGTCTCAACTCTCAAGTACGAGCATCTACCGAGCCTATGCTTCCATTTTGGGAGGGTGGGCCATCTATGAAGCGAATGTAGTTTCGAACCCCCAGCCCGTAAGGAGCGTTTTGGCCCTCACATGTTAACAAAAAAGATGGGAAGACGGATTCGTGAAGAGGAGGACACGATGCACACGTACACTGGGGGTCCGAAGACGGTTTGGGTTAATAAATCCCTCGGCAATGCGCGACAGCTCCTTATGAAAACTAGCCAGGCTACTCTCCTAGAGAATGCTGCCGCGGAGGCCATTGTTGACCACCCAGGAGCGGATTTTACTACTAAGCGGAAGACAAGACGCGTGGCGGGGGTTCCGCATGGGCTGGTGCATGGGGCTCGGCAAAGAAGCCCTCGGGGGTTTCCCATGTCGTGATCACCTCGACGCGCCGTAGGTCAGCGACTCCGCCAGCTGGTGGGAACGAAGGAACGTGTGGAGAAGAGCTCGACGGCTGGGAAAGTGGCCTCGCCAAGTCTTGGAAGGCAGAGCCAGGGCTTGCATCGTTCTCCTGGAGACGATGTCTCGGCCAACCACTAGCCAGGCGCCAAGTGATGGAAACCTTGCTACCAAGTCTCGTTCTACTCAAGGGCCTACCGCGGGGTGCACTCGGATCCCACCAAATGAAACTCGGCGATGTAAATTGGTATTAGATGATGATTCGGAGGAGGAGTGGACGCCGATGGAGATGAACGCCGTCCAGGAGCTTGAGGACCCTAAACCGGTAAGGGCTTACCCGGTTCTCGGGGAGGGTTCTGGCCCAATGAAAGCTGCTCTTGTGCCGTGCCCTCGTCGGGGGAGCCTGAGGAAATCCTGGCAAGGGAAGGGAGATCCTGCTTCGGCGGGTATAGCGAAGATTGCGACCAAGCCCAGCCAGGCCAATCCTCCGCGACGCAAGGCTACTGTTGAAAATAAGATGACAAATTCTAAAAGGAAGCCGAGAGCTGTCTTTGTTGGACCCTCCGATTGGAATAATGACTTAGTTGAAGAGGCGGGGGGCACCATACTCTCGCTCGCTCCTGAGTTACTGGCCGAAATGGAGAACCTCTCGGAGTTTAGGCGGCTATGGAGCCAGATAAAGTCAACTCTGACACCTCTCTCTCGGAGGATGAGACGTTGCAGTTTGAAATCCGCAGTCGTGCTCCACCAATAAAGGCATTCCCTGCTCGCCGCTCTCATGTAAGCCAGGTAATGGCGGCTTTTGAAAAGGGGTTGATGATGTCGGATGCTCAGGGATGGGAGGTTGAATCCGAGCGCGATATGATATTGCGCCTCAATGAGTATGGGTCTAACATTATGGAGTCAGAGGATGGTGGGCGTAAAAGGCCTCTTCAGGAGATTGCAGGAGGTGCTGAAGAGGGACGGAGCCCTAAGAAGCAATTTGTTGAAGAAGAGATGGAGAAAGACAAGGTGGATGAAGCTAGCCTCGAGTGGCCCCCAGCAGATAAATGAGGATTCTTGCATGGAATGTGAGGGGAATTGGACCATCCCTCACATTCCAAAATGCTGTTAGTCTAGTTATGTCAAATAATCTTGTCTTCTTTTCGGAGACTCGGTCGTGCAGGCGCGTAGTTTCCTGTCGTTTGAGGGGGTTAGGTTTTTTGTTGTCCCATTGTTTCTTTGAGGATGCTGTTGATGTGTCTGGTGGGTTAGTAGCTGCGTGGTCCCCTGGAGTTGATGCTTCAGTGTTTTTTCATTCAAAATTTTCTCTTTGTGTTCTTATTAATGAAGAAGGTTTTTCGTACGTTGTGGTGTGTGTTTATCTTAGTTGTGATGTCATGATAAGAGCCTCACAGTTGGTAGAACTCCGTGACATATGTGCGACAATCCACCTGCCGTTTGTGGTAATCGGGGATTTTAATACAACGTTAAATGCTCAAGAAAAAGAGGGGGTACCCCATGGAACCCGGCCAAATCGGTTGCTCTTCGTGAGTTTGTTCACGATTTTGACCTCCATGACACAGGGTTTCAAGGGGATCAATTTACCTGGTCTAATAGGAGCATGGGGTCGGCCCTTATCTGCGAGCGTTTGGACAGAGCATTATGCTCCCATACTTGCATTGATCGCTTCCCGGATACTTTGCTCAAACACTTTACGGATCAAGGCTCGGGTCATCGTGCCCTCCTTTTAGCTGATAAGCCCTATGTCCGTAGTAGTAGGCCCCTCTTTCGTTTCGACGCTTGCTGGGCGGATAACCCTAAGGTTAGTGCGATGGTTCAGTATGTGTGCCATGAGGAAATCCAAGGGACCCCTATGTACCAACTCTGGCAGAAATTGAGAAAGCTTCGGCATCTTTTATATGATTGGAGTCGGGTGGGTACAACGAACTCATTGTGGAATATCAATACCCTCCAACGGGAACTTGACCGGGTTAAGCAAGTTCATCCAATTGATTGGGATGTTGTCAGAGACTTGGAGATTGAGCTTAACCGCCAGTGGGAGGCGGAGGAAATTTATTGGCAACAGAAATCTCGGGTCACGTGGCTGAAAAAAGGTGATAAGAACACGTCGTACTTTCACACAGTGACCAGGGCGCGCAGAAAGCGAAACTTTGTATCCGGGCTACATGATGACAATGGGCAATGGATTACCGAGGAGAAAGGGAAGGCGGAGATTGCCTCAAATTTTTACCAGAATCTTTTTACCTCCGAGAATCAGGTCCCCAACATGGCTGATCGGATTGCGAATCTTCCTATAGATCGGAAAGTTACATAGGAAATGAATGAGGTTCTAAGTTCTAACAGCTGAGGTTCTTCCCGAGGAAGTCCGTCGTAGCGTCTTTTCCATGGGATCAAAACAAGCCCCGGGCTCGGATGGTTTCACTGGAAAATTCTTTAAAGTCTTCTGGGACAATGTGGGTGATTCAGTGAGTAAAGCGGTATGCTCCTTCTTTTCTACGTCAAGGTTGGTACGGAGTGCCTAGTTAGTAAATACTCCATTTAATACACGTATATGTACCCATACGTACTTTATCCGTTTAAAACTTTCGTATCCGTATTATTGTCAAGCCGTTTCATTAGTTTTCGTTCATTTGACGGCTCTCGTACTAAACACGTATAAAATCCGTATAACACGTTTATTATCCATATTTAATGAAATAAATTATTAACTTTACTATCTTTTACATATTTATTTATTAATAAAAATAATTAATTTATATATTTATGACTATAAACGTACTATTAAACGTAACATTAGCTAAGAGACGAAGTATAATACCCTACGTATTTTATATGTAACTTTCCTGTACCGTATTTTACTAACTATGACGGAGTGTTAATCACACCTGGTTGACTTTGATCCCGAAGGTGGATAATGTGGAAAGCATGCGTCAGCTCAGGCCAATTAGCTTGTGCCAGTTTGTGTACAAGATTATAACTAAAATTATGTATGAAAGGCTTGCTTGCCTCTTACCCACGATGATTTCGGAAGGCCAGAACGCGTTCATCTGGGAACGAAAAATCGTCAAAAATTTCCTCCTAGGTCATGAGTTAATGCATTACCTGAAAATCAAGAAGCAGGGGAAGAAAGGATACATGGCTCTAAATGTCGACATGGAAAAGGCCTATGACAGTCGAATGGTCCTTTCTTCTCGGTGTTTTAGATAAGATGGGCTTTAACTCAACCTGGCGTGGGTGGATTCATGAGTGTTAGCGCTCGGCCTCTTTCTCTGTTATGATAAATGGCACCCCCAGGATATTTCACACCTATTAGAGGTTTGCGACAGGGAGACCCGTTATCCCCGCTCTTGTTTGTGATCTGCACGGAAGGGTTCGCGGCCCTCATTAGGCAAGCGATTTCGGCTGGGAAACTGGAAGGGATTAAAGTGGCCCTCCTAGTTCCCCATATATCCCATATTTTTTTCACAGATGATTCGTACCTATTCCTCCGGGGAACCCTCGAGTATTGTGAGAATTTGATTGAGGTGTTGAATGAATATGAAAAGCTTAGTGGGCAGCGGGTTAACTTGGCAAAGTCAACAGTCTGTTTTAGCAAGAATATCTCTCCTCCTGACTGGGAATTCCTGGCGCAGATCATGGGGGTGGGGGCGGTGGGGGTTCAGGATAAATATTTGAGACTCCCTACGCTTATTGCCCTGTCAAAAACCATGACCTTTCGGTATTTGGAGGAGAAGTTGCTTGCCCGACTTCAAGGATGGAAACAATGAACTTTGTCATAGGCGGCCAAGGAGACTCTGATTAAATCAGTTGCTTTGGCCCTTTTGTTGTATGTCATGTCTTGTTTCAAGCTGTCACTATCCCTGTGCCGCCTCTTGGACAAACATGTGGCCAGATTTTGGTGGGGTGTCGAGGCGGGTCGCTCTAAAGTTAGGTGGATGTCTTGGAAAAATATGTGTCGTAGCAAGCATGATGGGGGGATGGGGTTTCGTCCCTTTGAGCATTTCAATCAGGCGCTTTTGGCAAAAATTGGTTGACGCATTCTTAACGAACTCCAATCTCTGCTACATCAAGTCTATAAAGGAAAATACTTTCCGCGTGGATCGTTCCTCACAGCTGCGGCACGCTCGCGGCCTTCCTGGGGCTGGCAGAGTATTCTCTTTGGTTGGGAGCTCCTTTTGCAGGGGCTTCGATGGCAGATTGGGAATGGGCAAATGACCCCGTTGTTGGACTCCCGTTGGATCCTAGTCTGCATCCTTGTCCCCCGGCTTATAATCCTTGTGTGCTGCCTTGGGAGGAGATCAAGGTGAGTGAGGTTATTTGTCAAGGAGAGGGCCGTTGGTGTGATGCCCAGTTGCAACGATGGTTTGACCCACCTACAATCAGTGCAATTAAACAAATCCCTCTCCCGCGACAATCGGTGGAGGATAGAATGATATGGCATGGGACGTCTGACAGAATCTTTACGGTCAAATCAGCATATCACTTGGATGTTACTCTAGCTCAGCATAATGGGAATTCGAAAGCTATGGCTAGTTAGATGGATAGACCCAGTTGGATCCGTCTGTTAGATTCAGACATTCCCCCAAAGTTGAAGGTATTTTCTTGGCAAGTCTTTAATCGGCTTCTCCCTACTACAAAGGCTCTCATTGAGAAAAAGGTACAGATGCTCCCGCGGTGTCCGGTTTGCTGGGCCGCGTGTGAAACAATGGAGCAATTGTTTCTGGATTGCCCTGTGGCGAGGGCGTTATGGGATCATTCGGGATTGGACCAATTGGGTCAGGCTTTGCCGCGTCACACGTTTCCCCTGTTTCTGAAGAAGTTAATGCTTCGGCTTAGGCAACCAGACCTTTTTCTCACTATTATAGCGCTCTTATGGCGTATCTGGAGATCCCGGAACTGGGTAGTTTTTGAAGGTGAACAATTTGGTATCTCGGCTTTAATACGCCAATTTACCCAACAGTATAGCGAATGAATTGCCTTGCCAAGGGATCGGGATGGTCGATCTCCTATTTCGGTTCCCTGGTCCATGGCCTTGGTTAACCCGTCTGAGGTTGTTTGCCAATGGGATGGGGCGAAAAAAGCTGGCTCCCATTCGGCTGGTGTGATGGTTATCCGTCAGCGGTCAAGGGGTGTTATCCGGGTTCTGGGGATTCAGCTTCTTGATGTGGATGATCCTACGACGGTGGAGCTGCTTGTACTCAGGGAGGTTGTCCTTTGGTGTCTAAACCTGGGGGTTCCATACAATATGCTTTGAAGGTGATGTTAAGGTTGTGATTAATAAGATCAACCAATCTAATACAAGGGACAGTAGGGTGGGGGGCTTTGCTGCAGGAGGTAGTGTGCGATTTTTTGGCCGTAGTAACAATAGGGTAGCCCATGTGGTGGCTAGAAAAGCCCTGTCATTGTACCCGGCTTCATGTCGATCATTTGATTTTATGGCCTGACTAAATTCCAGGATGTAACTCTCTTCTTTGATTAATATATGATTATCTATTGTAAAAAGAAAAAACACGGTGTGATTCGCTATGAGAAACGATGAATTGATGTACTTTATTAATTAAATTTTTTTTAATTAATTTTTGGTTTTATTTTTTAATTTTTGTGAATACCCTTGAACAATTTCTAGGCCCACCACTGGTTTGCTTCGTGGATTTGAAAAATGAAGGTTTTGGTATAACTTGGATTTTGATAAACCATGGATATATGAGGGTTTTGGGTTCATTATGGATTTGAAAAAAACCATTGTTTGTTTCATGGTTTTCATTATGGATTTTGTTATTTAAATTTGTATGTATGAAGTGAATTTTACCTTTATTGCCCTCAATGGTATAAAAAGAAAAAGAAAATATGAGGGGTAGATTGGTAAAAAATGATGGACTTCAAACTTTATAATCAATTCCCACCTAAAGAGGTGAGATTTTCAAGTCCGTGGGGTCCAGGATTTGGACCCTTAAGACTATCTTTAGTGCAAGGTTCTAAAATTCCAAAATTTGGGGCTAGAATTCTAAATCTAGCCCATTCAAAAGTATTTTTGCATTAGAGGGGAGGTCCAAAATTTCAGAATTTGACATTAACTCATTATTCAGTTTAGTGTAGATTTCATTATTCTAATTACAAAATTTGTTCTTTATTTTTATATAGCCACTAATAATTAATTAAGACGAACATTTCGATAAATTTTTTTGAATTCCGACAATAAAAAAAATATTGTCAAATATGACGTAATTAATGACGAAAGCAACATTTTTTCTTTTTTGGATAGAGAGATGATGAATATCTTTGAGAGAATTGAGAGGAAGAAAATGAAAGTAATGAAGTAGAAGTGAAGGATTTGATGTGTATTTATTGGAGAATTTTGGGAAAAATAGCTGTTGGGTGCAAATAGCCGTTAGGGGTGAGATTGGGACTGATTGTGTATTTTTTTTAAATCTCCAACGGTCTGAAGGAAGGAGGAGCAACGGGGTGGGCGAGTGTTGCGCACGCAGGCGCGGGATTGGTGGCTCCCCTCACGGCGCTTCTTCTCCATCAAGAATGGTGGGCCCAATCAATTTGCAATTTCTTGGCTGCTAGTGGGCCAAATTTGCAGCGAAAATTGCTTTTGGTCCAATTATTTGGACTTTTGAACCTACATTAAAGTTGTTGGGGCCAATCTTTTGCCTTTTTGGATCCCCATTAAAGATGGTCTAAAGTCCATGGGTTCCACGAATTTGGTTTCTCTAAATACTTGAAGCAAACAATAAATTTTGAAAAAAGTCCATCATGAATCCAAATCCATCATCAAATCCTTCAACAAATCCACCAAACAAACAAACCCTAATAATAGTTTTGCCTCACTAGAGTATTTTTTTTGAATGGTTGCCTCACTAGAGTATTGATTAAACTATTCACCAATAATAGACTATAGGTGTAGTGATATCATCGATACAGAACAATAATCTTAATCATTTCAAAATTCACAATTTTCCATCTGACAATTTTTTATTGCGCTCATCTTTTTGTGTGCATGTTATGCACACACCTCATAATTATGGTTTTGATCCTACAATACTCATGAATGTCAAAACTATCTGAAGCATTAATTTTTATTTATTTATGTGAAAAGCGTGAATTCTAATATGATGAATAAGATAATGAGAACTTTTTCCGAAAAATAATATGAGATTTACTTGGTTTTTAAGAATCTGAAGGTTTAGCTTACGCAATGCATGAATTAGGTGTAGTTCTAAGGAAGACAAATACTTTGTCTACAAGATACGGCTGTCTACAAGATCTAGATTGAAGGAAAAAATGCTCTCTGCGGATTCGTGCGGAAGTCTTCAAGATACAGCGATGCTACATCCCTCCGATCGCCCACCGGACACCAGCCAGGGTCCGGGCTATTTCAATCCTTTTGTTGACCCGGCACAGGTGGTTAGGGACGGATCTACATCACCAGATGTCATTTGTGCCAAATCTTCTACACTTAGCTATGCGAGCGCGGTCACCGGCGCCAAGAATCAGAGTCCTTCTTCACCTCAGGCCACCAAGTGGCTGCCGATCGGAGAACAGGATCTGGTTCCTGGAGAACACATGGCGGAACCGGCCCTGAAGATCTCCCCAGGGCTTCGCTCCCGTTTGTGCGCGCCGTGGCAGAGGACGTTGATTATTAGGCCTCTGGGCTGCAAGGTTGGGTTCACAGCTCTCTGTTCTCGTCTCCGCTCCCAGTGGAGACCCACCAGATCTTTGGAGGTATTGGCTTTGGATCAAGAGTGTTTTTTGGTGAAGGTTGACAACGATCAAGACTACTTCAAGGCACTTACGGATGGTCTGTGGACGATCTACGACCACTATCTCCTAGTTCAACAATGGTCACCGGATTTTTGTGTTGCAGATCCCCTGCCGAAAAAGATGATTGTGTGGGTCCAATTTCCGGCGCTCAAAGTTCACTTCTATCACAAAGAGGTGCTGACAACCTTGGGGAATTTGATTGGCCGAACAATCAAACTGGATTTTCATACCTTGAATCAACAACGAGCCAGGTTCGCTAGGATTGCTGTTGAAGTGGACCTCTCCAAGCCCCTGGTGCCTCGGATTTATCTCGATGACAAATGGCAAAAAGTAGAATATGAGAACATCCCAGCCGTTTGCTTCGAGTGTGGTAGAATCGGCCATTCTACGGCGACATGCCCAAAGGTCTTATCTTCAGAATCGGCCGGGGTCATGATCGTTGCCGATCTGAGATCCCCGGTGAACAGTCAATCGTCGTCTCCGGAGCCACAAGCGGGATTCGGGCCGTGGATGTTGGTATAAAAAAAGAGCAAGCGGAATCCTAGGGATTCTGGAAAGAAAGGGAAAGGGGAGGAAGATTCTAGGGCCACAAATCAGGATCCTCAAGGCAGAAACGGGAAGGTCTCTACAAAGAGCAAGGAAGGCAAAGAGCCTCTCATAACCACGACGATGATGCCTAATGTTGCTCAACCCCCCCCCCCCCCCCCAACAAGGCAGAAATGGAAACGGGGAGCAGAATAAATCACGGGAGGAGGCTAGGAAGGGAAAGAACAAGGTTACCTCGGAGGGCAAAGAGGTGGGGAAAGGAGTCTTAGGGCCACACCCAAGTTTGGTAACACAAGTGAGTGGGCCGAAGCCCAGTAAAGCTTTGAGCAAGGAGTCTTCTAAATCGAACCCTGTTTCCCCGGTGAAGGCCCACACCACTGATCCCTCTACGTCGAAGGCCTAGAAACAGCAACTCTCTTTGCCATCGCCTCCTTCACAGATGCTGACCGGCCCAAATGGGACCAAAATGCAGATTCTCTCCTTCCCCTCTGCGTCTGTGACCACATCCAAGTCCTTATCCCTGAATTCACCGAGATCGACAGGAGCAAGGGCTAAGAAAAAAGCGAACAAAACCTCCTCGAAGAAATCATCTCCGATTAAGCTCAACCCATGCAAAGCTTTGCAAGTTTGGTCACCTGTCAAGGAGAGGAAATCTAAATCCAGAGCTAGAATGGCCTCCCAAAATTTACAGGAGCTTACCGCGTGGACAGAGGCGGCTCGGCGACCTGAAGAGACCATGAATATGGAGGCGTCACCAACTCCTCTGGCTGACCTCCCAATCTCGTCAGCCGTGGAAACTAAGGAAGCCCAAAGTGTTGGCACTTAATCCGGTGATGCCGTTTCTTTCCCCTGCTTCTGTTTTTATCCTTTTTGCTATGTCTATGTCTAATTTTCCTAGTTTCAAATTTTTTTCGTGGAACGTTGGTGGAGCAGGGAGCAAAGCTTTTGCGCGTTCCCTTAAAATGTCCCTTCGATTTCATAAGCCTGATTTTGTGATTCTTCTTGAGCCTCAGATTAGCGGTATTGTTGCTGATAAAGTTTGCGACAAGCTTGGGTACTCGAACACCATTAGAGTGGAGGCCACTGGCAGGAAAGGCGGCATTTGGCTCTTTTGGGACGAGAGTCGGTTCAGTGTTCATTTGCTCTCTGCCTGTGACCAGCATCTGTCAGTTTGTATCTCGCTGGGCAATGGTTTAAAATGGGCTCTCTCGGCTGTGTATGCTTTAGTACATCTCCAGATTCAATTCAAAGGGCCCTGACGTGAACGGACGCTTTGTCATTAGAGTGTTATAACCGGAGAAAGCTTTTTTTTACCTTACGCCCTACGTACCGCTAGCCTGTCTGATCTTCCTTCACTCCTCTCACAAAGTTCGAGCTACTGCGTAACCTCATGCTCGCTTCTTTTCCGAGGAGGGGAACCATTCAGCCATGGACCGTTCTGATTTAGTTCATGCCGTCGCATTTGAAGATTCATCCGGTCTTTCATGTGAGCCAACGTCAGTTAGTGGAATTTTCGTCTGCCCAACACTTGTCGTTAAAATACTAACTCAACACTGCGCCGGGTAATTTATTACCTTTTTGGGGTGGAACGAAGACACTACGACTCCTCTTCATAGCGGGACCGGCGGGATACTCCCTTGTGCCATTCTTTCATTTTCCCCGTATTTTTGCTTGAAAAAGCAAACTGTCCCAACACACAGCCTATAGATCTCCACAAACAGCTTCTTTAATGGTGATTCCCTCGGCTTAGCCCGTGTAAACCTCTTAGGCGAGAACGGTCTTCTTTCTTCTCTTTTCTCTTCTTTCATGTTTTTGACATGCCACTTACTTCCTTACTGGGAAATACTCTTTGCTACTTTTCCCAGAGGCGCGTCAGAGTCTTCAACGGAGATTATGGGATCAGCTCATCGAGGAGAGCAAATCTATTGATGTTCCTTGGCTGTTGACAGGGGATTTTAATGCGATCCGAACCATGGAGGAGAAATCTGGCCCTGCCTCTAGCGCCACCTTCCGTCGATGCAATCTTTTCAATGTAAGGATTAACCTTGCGGAGCTAGTTGATCTTGGTTTTTCAGGCCCCCGGTTTACCTGGTCCAGGGGAGGACAACGTGCTAGCTACAAAGCAAGTCGTTTGGACAGGAGCCTCTGCAACCTTGTTTGGAATTCAGTCTTCCCCAATTCTTCAGTTCTCCATCTTCCTCGCTACCACTCTGATCATAATCCGATCCTCACTTTGGTTGCCAATCAGGGGCACAATTCCTCTTCTCAACCTCCTTTTAAGTTTGAAGCGGCCTGGCTTACTCATGCTAACTTCACTGATTTTGTTGCAGGTGCTTGGGAGGAGAATGAGGCTCTACCAACTGCCCTAAACAGCCTTGCTGCTAAGCTTCGGGATTGGAATACAAATATCTTTGGCAATGTTCAGCAGCGGAAAAGGAGGTTGTTGGCTCGGCTTAAGGGAGTTGAGGACAGGCTGGACTCCTCCTTCAACTCCGGGCTAGCAAAACTTCATGTCAAGATCGAGTCTGAGTTGGATAAAGTCTTGGAGCAGGAGGAGCTTATATGGCTTCAAAGATCTAGGGAGAAATGGGTGAAGTTTGGAGAAAGGAATACAGCCTATTTTCACCAGCAAGTGAACATTAGAAGACGCCGCAACATAATCAGATCACTTCGAGACGGAAATGGGAATTGGACTGACGATCCTCAAACTCTTGAGTCTCTTGTTTTTGGTTATTTTACTAACCTCTCTTTACAAGATGATTCTTGCTATGAGGATCGCCTCCCCAAGCTCGCTTTTCCTCAACTCTCTCAGTCCGAGATGCAGAATCTTCTCCGTCCATTCACGATAATGGATGTCCACAAGGCGGTGTTTGAGATGAAACCATTCCAGGCACCTGAACCAGACGGATACCAGGCAGGCTTTTATCAAAATATGTGGAATGTTGTCGGCAAATCTCTAACCGACATGGCTCTTTCTTTTTTTGAGGCAGGACCGCTTCCGGAGGAGGTCTCTGAGTCGACAGTTGTCTTGATTCCTAAAGTTGAGAGCCCAGAATACGTCTCCCAACTGCGGCCGATCTCCCTCAGTAATGTCAGCTTAAAGGTGATCACCAAAGCGATGGCTAACCGCCTAAAGCCGGTCATGCGAAGGCTGATCTCACCTAGACAAAGTAGTTTCATTCCGGGCCGGCAAACCACAGATAATGTGATCATTGTCCAGGAAGTTCTGCACTCCTTCAGGAAGAAGAAAGGAAGGAAATAGGGCCTAATCTTGAAGATCGACCTGGAGAAGGCCTATGACATGCTTCGTTGGGACTTCCTCAGGGACACCCTGAAGGAAATTGGACTTCCTAGCTCCTGGATCAGATGTATTATGTATTGTGTTGAGCAAAACAAGATGCGAATCCTCTGGAATGGCAAGCTTTCGGCCCCGATCACACCGACCCGCCGAGTTCGCCAGGGAGACCCTCTTTCTCCTTATCTCTTTGTCCTTTGTATGGAGAGGCTCTCTCACATTATTGATAAAGCTGTGAATAATGGGCAATGGAAAGCGATTAAACTCTCTGCGAATGGCCCGCCACTCACCCACCTCTTTTTTGCAGATGACCTGTTGCTGTTCGCAGAGGCAGAGACGAGACAAATCTAAGTCATCAAGACCTGTTTGGAGGACTTTTGTTTCAGCTCAGGGCAGAAGATCAACTTTGAAAAATCAATTTTGTATGTCTCCCCAAACATTCAGCGCTCACGGGCCTCGAGGCTAAGCCAGAAAGCCGGCATTCCTCTAAACCAGAAGCTCGGGAAGTACTTGGGGATTCAAGCGATTCATGGATGAGTTACCAAGGGGCGATACCAACATCTCTTTCTCCGTATACAGAAGAAGCTCGCACCTTGGAAGGCCAAACGTTTATCCTTTGCCGCGCGTCTCACTGTTGTCAGATCAGTATCTTCTTCTTTGCCTACTTACCATATGAATACTGAGCTTCTCCCGAGTGCAGTTTGTAAAAGCATTGACAGGCTGAATCGAGACTTCGTGTGGGGGGAGGAGGAGAACAAGTCTAAGCTTCATCTGGTGGCATGGGAGAGGATGATTCTACCTAGAGATCAAGGTGGAGCTGGGCTCCGATCCCTTAGACAAGCCAACATGTCAATGCTTGCTAAGAATGGTTGGCGGTTTCTCAAAGAGAAGGAGACACTCTGGACCGAGGTTATGCGAGCTAAGTACAGCCGAGGAAACAAGGATCTGGACATCTTCAAGCCTATTCAAGGGAGTTCCTTTACCTGGAATAGCTTTGTGAAGGCTAGCAACCTTCTTCGGAAGGGTAGTGCGTGGAATGTTAAAAATGGGAAACACACTAATTTTTGGTCGGACGTTTGGGTGATGCAGGTTCCGCTCAAGGAGTTGGTGCTGTCCCCGATCCTGGAGGAGCTCGAGGACGCGACGGTTGCAGACTTCATCACTCCGGAAGGACGCTGGAGGACTGACATGTTCGGTAACATTCTCCCGCTCGAGGTGCAGCAGAAGATCACTAGTATAGCGGTGGACGACCTATCTACTGAGGACGATACTCTGTTTTGGGCAGCCTCATCCGATGGGAGATTTACGGCAAAATCGGCGTACAAACTCCTTAACCAGTAGCATCAGCATCCCGATGCAAAGCTTTGGAAGACGATCTGGAGCCTTCCCGGCCCGGAGAGGATTCACACCTTTATGTGGTTGGTTTTATCAGGGAAGATCGCCACCAACTCGTTTCTGTGCTATAGGAAAATTGCTCCAAGTCCCGATTGCTGTCTGTGTCAGGGCCAGCCAGAGACAATCCTGCACGTCCTTAGAGATTGTGCCCCGGCAGCCTTCTTCTGGTCACGGACAGTCCCTGTGCAGAAACAAGAAGCCTTCTTCAGCAACGATGTCTCCCTTTGGTTACGAAGGAACCTGGAGGAGACCGATGATGATACGATGGGCATCCCGTGGCACTCTTTCTTTAGCATGGCAGTGTGGCTTCTTTGGAAGAACAGGTCGACGGCGACGCACAAGGGTATGAGTGCTGCCCTTACTGCTCCTTCTCTCTTGCATTCCATCATTGTCAAAACCAGGTTATGGCATGAAGCGTGGGGTGCCGACACTCCGATCCTAGGAGGCAGAAGAGTTGGTCCGCAACGGACGCTTACCGATGTGAGGTGGCTTCCTCCTCGCCATGGATGGGTGGCACTTAACATCGATGGTGCGTCAAATGGTAATCCTGGGGCGTCAGGTGCAGGGGGTCTCCTGCGGGATGATAATGGTAGATGGTTGGGTGGGTTTGTTGCGAACATTGGCCACGCTACAGCTTTTTTGGCCGAGCTCTGGGCTTTTCTTCATGGGCTAGAGCTGGCATGGAATACAGGGTATCAATCCATCATGGTCCAGTCGGATTCGGAGCTTGCTATCCAGCTCCTTAAGCATCGACATGATCCTCTCCATCCGCACTCTACTCTTTTGGCAGCGATTCGCAGGAAACTTTTCCAAGATTGGTTGGTACGCATAGTTCATACATATCGAGAAGGTAATAGAGCCGCGGACTGGCTCTCGAAGCACAGTCTCGTCTATCCCTACGATATGTATGAATTGGCGGAGCCGCCTTCTGGGCTTACCTCGATTATCAGAGACGACGTGATGGGTGTCAGTTTTGAGCGCAACATTGTAGTCTCCTCTACCTCCCCCTCCTCCTAGTCTGATTGTATCTCCCTCTTCTTGGCCTTTGGCTTCCAGTTAAGCAAAAAAAAAAAAAAATACTTTGTCCACAACACTTTATTATGGTGACTTTTGGTCTAAACTCTAAGTAAAACCATATACGGAGTCCGCCGAGTAGAATTCTTACCAATAATCAACAAAAGGAGAAACCACAATTACTTATCATGTAGCAAAATGAAAATAAAAAGCAAATAAAAGAGTAAATGTCAAGTTTGGTCACTGAGTTTACTAAAACGTGACATGTTTAGTCACTGAAAAAATCAATTTTGGTCACTAAGTTTAGTAAAACATGCCATGTTTGGTCACTATCCGTTAGTCTCCGTTCAGCTCCGTTAACACCGTTAGTTTTTTGCTGATGTGGCAAACAGAATCGTCTAGTCAACCAATTTTAACCCAAAATAATTTAAACTTGACCAACCATGTCATAAACACCCAACCCAACCTCTAACCCAACCCCTAACCTGACCCATAACCCTAGAAACCCCTCGCCTCTGTTACCCACCACCAAGAAGAAGATCATTCCTTCCTCCGACCCTTTCCAGCTGATGACGAGCTGCCCGCAACGAATCAAAATGAGAACAAAACTCCATATCCATATCTCCTCCGATGAATCACTTCCCAAATCCTTACTGCCTTTCGCTAAATCATCGTTAGCCCCTAAAAATCCAAACTCGATTTTGCAACTTCCAGATATAGTTCTCCATCGTCACTTCACATCCCAAAACCCTTTCCCATCTGCAAGAGGAAGAGGGGGAAACAGGGAGGGGTTGAAATTGGGAAGGAGCAAATTGTGAAGGGTTTGAGATTGGGAAGGAGCAGATTGTGAGGGTGAATACGGAGAGCATGTGCAAAGGGATGGAGATGGGGATTTTGGGGCCATTAAGCAAATAGAAAATGACAAAAGAAGAGACAAATATGGCGAGCGAGAGATGAAGGTGGGGAGTAAAAGGAAGAGAGAGAGACTAGCTATTTGTGAAAGTGGCTGAGGAACAGAGAGATATATAGAGACTTTTGTTTCTATTGCGTTGCTCTAACTGGAAATGGCGAGTGCATCAATGGTGGGAAACTCTTCCCATTTACTCCAATCGAGCTCATGGTTCCAAATGACCGTCGTTTCTCCGTCAACAACAACATCATGACCTAATTATTCAGAAACCAAACATCTAATGCTTGCAGATCTTCGGTGAAGTAGAGCAAATTGAGGTCAGCTTGAAAGCTTCCCGGTGTTGGAGGTCGGGGACCTAGTGATGGTAAGGCCCGAGGACAACTGCTTGTGTGCAAAGGAGTGGCGATGCCGGATGGGGACGGATTCCGAGAGGTGGAAGACGGAAGGGCAGGTCTGGGCGACAGCGTCGGGGTGAGATGAGAAAGTAGATCTGGAGAGCTTGGGCGGCTAAATAAACTAGGGTCGGGTCAACGTGTTGGGTATCTGATTTGGCAGGTTGGGTATCTGATGTGGCGGTCGGGTTTTAAGTATTTCAGGTTAAATTTGGGTGACTAGACATATTTGTTAGCCACGTCAACTAATTACTGACAGTGTTAACGTAGACTGACGGAAGTTAACGAAAAATGACCAAACGTGGACTATTTTTACTAATTTGAGTGATCAAAATTAATATTAATTTTTTCCAGTGAGTAAACATGTCACGTTTTAGTAAATCCAATGATCAAACTTGGCATTTAACCAAACATAAAATAAGAAAACTTTATATGGCGGCCGGATCATTGTAATTAACCCTCCATCTAAACATCAAAGGACAGAAGTACTGTTTTGTAACTTTCGTATTAGAAATAAATATCATCGTTTTTTAAATAGTTTAATTTTTTTTTTGCATACACCATATGTATAATTTTTTACATCAAATTTATCAATACACATATAATTATATGCATGTATTCATTCATCGCATGAAACATAAAAACCACCGGAGAAACATGAACAGTTTGAGTGTACATCATTAATATTATTCTCTCGTTACATATTCACCAACAATAATAAAGTGGGCGAAGAAAGCGAAGGAATATTTATAAAGGAAAAGGAAAAGAAGTAAAGGAAAGAGGATAGATGGAAAGGAATCTTAGCTTGTTTGTGGTAAAAAAAGAGACAAAGAGAGATCACCATGACCATCGGCTTTTGTTTTGACTTTTGTGTCTTTCTCCTCCTCATCCCAGGTTATATCTGATCCAGAGTCATGGAGACCCATCCCACACATACACAAATGCAAATACGCAACACAAGATAGCCAGTAGATAAGCCTAGCTCGCCACATCGCGCAGAATGAGATGCAGAGGACCGAAAGCAAGCATGTCTCGTTTGCTATACCAGTTCTTGACCCAGAGAAGGGTTGGGTTTAAGTAGGCCCTCTCCTACATCTCTGCATCAACATTTACCTGTATTTCTCTTCTTTTGACATGAAATTCATATTTTCATCCCAATTTTTTTTTTAAATTCTATCTTTAAACTATTTAGACTCACTTATTCCTTATATTGTATCTCTAATGAGAAATTTTACAATGCTATATAGTATTGGTGCTATAGGTTTTTGCCTTTATGGTACAACTTAAAATTGTACATTTACGTTATGGTACAACTTCAGTTACTTCAGATTGTACCTATACTTTTTGTACAAATTCTTTTATAGTACAACTTGAACTTGTACCTTTATGTGATGGTACAACTTCAAGTTGTAAAGTTGTACCATAATATAAGGGTACAAATTGCTTTATGGTACAACCTAAACTTATACATTTAATGTTATGGTACAACTTTAAATTGTACATTAAAGCACCAATACTATATAGCATAGTAGAAGTGCTCATCTCTAATTCATTTATTAAGTGATTTCTTTGTATCTTATTTTAAAATAGTTAAATATAGTCGTTAATTTTCAAAATAGCATATAAGTATGGTCTCGGACCTGACCTGTGTGTTTAGTAGGGACTAGATACTATAACAACACTCTTTTTGTTGTTATTGTAACAACACTAGTCTCCAACCAATAGGAAGCTAGGGTTGTGATGACTTTTTATTAGATGAGTTGACCTAGTGTAAAATCAAAGCAGGGGTATAATTGTCATTATGAAAAATTTGTTTAAATAATAATAAAAAATAAAAAAAAATAAAAAAATAAAAAAATAAATTTTTTTATGTTCGGCCAAAATTTTGGTCGCCGGAATTCGGTCATCGGTCGCCGGAAAATGGTCGCCGGTCACCGGAATATGCTTTTTTGTCGCCGGAATATGCTTTTTGTCGTCGGAATATGCTTACCGGCGTCGGAATCTAGTCATCGGGGCCGGAATATGCCAATCGGCGTCGGAATCTGCTCACTGACGGTCATCGGAGTTCGGTCAACGAAGTTCGTTGACCGGTCAACGACCACCGGATGTTATGGTCTGCATTGTGAGATTTATGGTTTGGTTTCTCATATTTTTGTATGCCTTTTGTGGTTTGCTTTATCGTGTTTGTGGTTTGCATTAAGAAGTTTCTGGTTTAGTTTATCGTGTTTGTGGTTTGCATTGAGAAGTTTCTGGTTTGCTTTAAAAAAAAAATTGGTTTGCTTTGCGGGGTTTCTGGTTTGTTTTAATAGATTTTTGGTCTGCATTAGGACGTTTCTGGTTTGTTTTTGTGGTTTGCTTTATTGTGTTTGTGGTTTGTATTATGAGATTTCTGGTGTGTTTTTTAAAATTTTGTGGTTTGCTTTGCGGGGATTCTGGTTTGTTTTAGTAGATTTTTGGTTTGCATTAGGACGTTTCTGGTTTGTTTTTTTGGTTTGCTTTAACGTGTTTGTGGTTTGAATTATGAGGTTTCTGGTGTGTTTTTGAAAATTCTATAGTTTGCTTTGCGGGGTTTCTAGTATGTTTTAGAGCATCTGCGGTTTGGTTTATGAGGTTTTTGGTATGCTTTTTCTGATTTGTTTTAGGTGATTTGTGGTCTGTATTAGAAGGTTTATAGTATGCATTTTCTATTTTCCCCTTTTTTGTCCAAACCCTAATTGCTGCGAGCGAAGTCAGGGAAATCGAACTCTTACACACCATTCCCGAAGCCCTTCCCACTCTACTATCTCCTCTTCACACAGATCTCCTTCCTCCTAATCTCGAATTACTTCCCTTCAATTTGATCTCACGAACTGGAAAAAAAATTCCTTCAATTCCACCTCTTTCTTACTCCCATCCCGCCCAATTCTGGGCTCTTCCTCCTAATCTCGCCTCGGAGGCCATGAAGGTAGCCACCTAGACGAGGTCAAGCGCATGGTCGCCGAGTACTGTCAGCCTTCCGTCAAACTCGGCGGCGAAACCCTCACCATCGCTCAGGTCGCCGCTATTGCCAGCGCCCGGGATGTCACGGTGGAGCTCGCCGAGTCAGCCAGGGCCGGCGTCAACCTTTCCGCCCCAAAAAATGGCGATCTGCTCTCCAATCCCTCTCAAGCTCCTCCTCAAAACTCGCTCCTTCGTTTGCCTCTCTTCGTGCCACCGCCGTCTTCTCTCTACCGAACCTACCACCGTCATTCCTCCACCATAGCTGCCGGCGGAACAGGATGCTCCGGTCTTGAAGCAAGCTCTGGAGATCCTCCGGAGGCCAGAAAACGAATGGGATGCAGCGCAACTGAATCAAATCCTCTTCTCCGCTTCCCCTTTCTTCCTCTTCAAAATCGCCCGCCGGTTGCTGTCTTCCTCGCAAGCTCTCAAATTCCTGCAGTTCCTCCGACAGAGCAGCAGCAGCGACCCTTCGCCGCCGCCGAATGACCGATCGATATCGCACGCGTTGCAGGCTGTCTTCGAGCTCGCCAGTCGGGAACCCAATTCCATGCAATGCACAAAGTCATTGCACTCTCAGATCCGAGCTATGACGGAGGGACGACGGAGTTGAAATGCGTTGAGAGTTTTGATTTTACAGTGTAGCCGACAAGGGAGAAGAAGAATCGAGATCCAGGGGTGTGTGAAGGAGACGAGGGATGGTGGATGGGCTAAATATATTTTAATTTTATTAAATTTTAGACAAATTTACCCTTATACCCTTAATGAATCTTGTTGTTAGTATAACAACACCTAAGGTGTTGTTATACTATCTGGGCCCTGTTTAGTACGAGGTGGGTATGGGTGTTGAGCTATTCGCTCCGCGCCATCGTCATCACTACTTTAGTTTACCCAAATCTTGTATATTTTGTTTTTAGTTTTAAGTTTAAACTACCCATCCATTTATATACGAAAAATACAGAAACTGCACTGCCAAACTCAATTGTGGTGCTATATGCAGTTTGCCTTTTAACTAAGCTATTTGGATTATTTTCGGGTTGATGAATTTGGATGAAGAATATTTGTGGATTTATGTAGAGCTGGTTATTTGGTTTGGGTTTTTTTATTTTATCCGAAATCGGATCGTATAACTCGGACTGAGACCGGATCGGGACAGGATAGTAAACAATCCAATCCAATTTTTGGGCTTAGATTTGTCATTTGAGGTAAAAAAATCGTTCGGGACCGGATCGAAAACTGGATAAAGACCGGGTAAGAGAGCTCAACACCCAAAACTTAAGGGTAATTTGCATAAACGGTCACAAACCTTTGCACTTAGTACAAAACTTAACCAACTCCTCACCCTTTAAGGCCTTAGGCCACTCAAATCCCCACAAGTTCAATATAAAATCAAGATCGAATTGGGACCGAACCAGATCAAGACCGGACTATATCCAATCCAATTTTTGGTCCTTATATTTTCAAAAAGACCGGACTGGACCGGATCAATTTGGGCCAATTTAACCGGACCGTATAGCCACCCCTAGATTTATGTATTGAATAAAATGTAGTGGTGGATTGGATTCATGATCCAATGACATTTAAATATTGAACTAATATATTAATATTAAAAAATTTAGGTACTAAAATGTCAAAATATAAAAATTAGATGTTAAAATGTAATTTTCAATGATATTTTATGTTAAAAATTAAAATTTAGGTATCAAACTGTAAATATAAAATTTGCAGGCACTAAATTATAATTTTCTAAATATCCATAAATCCACCAATCTAATCAAATTTAGATTAAATTAATTGAATTAATCGGATATTTTAGTTGTTGGATTGGATTGGATATAACATTACCACCTCTAACACGTGATTTTCCTAGGTCAATTCGAAACCTTTATTATTTTACATCTACAAGAATACTTGTTAATATAAATATAACTCATGTCTGATTCATTAAAAAGTACATCTAGGGCAATAACTACTTACTGTGGACTAAGATTGCATATGATCCAAATTGTTCACAATTGAATTGATCCTTGATTCAAGAAAAGCACATTCCATATTTGGTTCATATACTAACGAGTTATGATTGAGCTAAGTCTTGTCCACCGTGGTCGGCTTGTCAGTTTGCTTAACTAGATGGTTTGTTGACCTCAACTAGTAAGTTGGTTCGAAAGTGTGGCTAACGAATCGATTTGACAATAGATTATAAGTTGGCGGGTTTATAATTCATAAATTTGATAGATTATAATCAAACTATATATGATGGGTTAAGACTTTACGTAAGTGAGGAAATATGTTTCATTTATAATTTGAAACAGAAAATATGTGGTATATATTTGCTTAAATGCTAATTAATTTTTGATAGCCTGATAACGAGCTAAATAATATGACATCGAGAGAGTATATAAACATGTGAGCAATGATGAAAAATTGACTACGCTCATTAAAAAAATATGAATTTTTTCATCATGACATATGAGAGCATCCACATAAATGCAATTGCAAAATTAATTGTCTTTGTATTTTTTATTGCCAACTCTTTTTTTTTTTTCAATCCACCTCATATCACTTTCATTTACCTATATCAATGCAATTAACTTGTAATTGCACATGTAATTAAATAAAATCTTTAAATTATAGAAAAGAAAGTAAAATAGAAAAGAAAGTAATATAAAGTAAAAAATCTCCATTTTTAGGGTTTTTTTAGAGCATCTACATCAATGCAATTGCAAAAATAATTGTATTTTTATTTTTTATTGTCAACTCAATTTTTTCAATCCACATCACATTCATTCCATTCACATACATCAATACAATTAACTTGCAATTGCATATGTAAGATTAACTTATTTTTGTAATAAAATAAAAGATTTGTATGTTTTTTTTATAAAAGCAAAAATCCTTACGTGGCAATTGCATAAAATGAAAGCTTGCATTATTGAAATTGAGACTTACATTCATGCAATTAGAAATGCAAATGCATTTGAAGCATTTCTATTGCCATATAGCTTTGCAATTCAATATGATAGCTTGGTGTAGATGCTCTTACTTTCATATGCAATTGCATTTGTTGCAAGAGCATCTCCATCAATGCAATTGCAAATCCAATTGCATATGATATTATATTATTCTTTAAAATTTTATGCAATCCAACTCATTTTTATTTCATTGCACCTACATCAATGCAATTCACTTGCAATTGCATACATGAGAGTTTAAGTGATTTTATAATATAAAAAATAATAAATCAAGAGAGAAAAATAAATTTTTATTTTTTCTAATTTTTATATGTGGCTTGCATCTTCAATTTCATTTAATGCAAGTTTGCATCTTCAATTTCAATTAATGCAAGCTTGCATCTTTGCAAGTGGCCACTATATTAGTGCAATCCCTTTTCAATTGCAAATTGAGTGCCACATAGAATTTGCAATTGAGCAAATACCATTAATGTGGATGCTCTAAGCTTGCAAATATACAATTGGTAGTCACATCAATGTAATTGATTTTGCAATTGCAAACACACCTGTCATGTCATCTTGCAATTGAGAATGCAATACCAATGTGGATGCTCTGATGCATCATATATGGCATAAAAATATTATAACATTTAATTTATAAATTATGTTATACTTTAGTGATTCAACCATTTATATTCATGAATTATATAAAAAAATTAATTTAGATTCATAAATAAAACGAGCTCTAGACCTCTAGCCGAACTTATGAGTTAGTTGATGTACTGACATCAATTAGAGCCTAACCCGAACTAGAGCCTTTTTTTGTAAACGAGATAAGTACGAACTAGATCAAAAGCGAGTTAGTTGTACTCATATTTACAGCCCACTCCAAGTTACGAATTGAATTTATGAAACTGTAATCACCAAGGGACCGGGAGTTCTACAAACCACTACCAAATCCGTCAAACTTTTTGGACCGAGAACATCTCGTCCAACTCCGGCCCAAGGATAAATGCTCTCACCGGCCCAACTTTTTAGAGGCTTCTGTCAGGCACGCAAACCACCGACCCAGTTCGTTATCCGCTTGCAACGGCCCGCACCGCTAAACCGATGTCTTCTCAACCCAAACAAAACCCCACTCCACAACGGAACTAGGTTTTCTTCTTCTCTCCCCGCTTCCGCTCCGAGTCTCTCCAGTAAACTGATCCCCAAACCAAAGTCACCATGGTTCGTCCCTGCCTGCCGATTCCGCTCCACCTAGGTTTTGATTTAGTTTGCCACAATACGGTAGTTCGATCTGATTTCTGACGAGCTAGCTTCTTCTCCTGTGCTTTTTTTTTTACAGCCGCAAGGTGATTACATCGAGCTTCACAGGAAGAGGCATGGCTACCGCCTCGACCACTTCGAGCGGAAGCGCAAGAAGGAGGCGCGTGAGGTTCACAAGCACTCCGAACGGGCGCAGAAGTCGCTCGGTATCAAGGGCAAGATGATTGCCAAGAAGAACTATAAGGAGAAGGTTCAAATGAAAAGAACGTAAGTTTGAATTGTTTCTCTCTTGCCGGAATCTTCTCTCCGTTCTAGTGGTAGAACTATGTGGATGCTCGTCTGCTTAGGTTATACCTGAGAATCGGGGTAAAACGTTTGATTGCCAAGATATATATTCTAGAGCAAATATGGCCATATGAGTGACGAGTCCCTGTTAATAAGCAGTGAAATGCTGTGAAACCAGTTATTATTCAGTATCACCGATAAACATATTGGAAGCAAAGTTGCTGTTGTGGTTTCCTCATCACTAAGGAATGTAATGAGTTGATAGTGGAATCGTTTACTGGTCGATACCCTCTTGGTCAGTTGGCAGCTTAATGAATTGTGTTAAGTTGGTATTCAAAAATAGACAGCCTGAGCACGAATTTCGGCAACCATTCTGTCTTCGAATATCGTTTTTTTCCAGGTAACTGATGTTCCCTGGTAATCTTGTGTCTTTTTTCAATAGATTGAAAATGCATGAAGAGTCATCATCTAGGCGTAAGGTTGATGATGAGGTTCAGGAAGGAGCTGTTCCTGCCTATCTGCTGGATCGTGAGACTACAACTCGTGCAAAAGTGAGAAGTGTTTCTGCCCATATTTGTTCATGGTATTGTATTTTTCTATTGTTAAATCAAATTTCTTATTACTTTGGGTTGGTTTTTTATGTAGATTCTTAGCAACACCATAAAGCAGAAAAGGAAAGAGAAGGCAGGAAAATGGGAAGTTCCTCTGCCAAAGGTAATATGCTTAGGTGTTGTTTTTTTCATTGATGTTTCGATTTGACGTCTTTATTGATTTCCCTTCTGTATCAGCTATTCTGAACTAGATGTGTTTCATGCTATTTTAGGTGAGGCCTGTTGCAGAAGATGAGATGTTCAAAGTGCTTAGATCTGGGAAAAGGAAGAGTAAGCCCCATACACCATGTTGTTACTTTTTCACTATTTTATGTACTGAAGTTTCTGGCTGAGTGATTATGTGCTCTCTGTACATTTCCAGCCAAGCAATGGAAACGAATGGTGACTAAGGCGACATTCGTTGGACCCGGTTTCACAAGAAAGCCTCCAAAGTACGAGCGTTTCATCCGCCCATCAGGGTTGCGTTTCACCAAGGCCCATGTTACCCATCCCGAGCTAAAATGCACATTCAACCTTGAGATCATTGGGGTGAAGAAGAACCCCAACGGTCCAATGTACACATCCCTTGGAGTCATGACCAAGGGAACAATCATCGAGGTAATCTCCCTTCCAGCCTTCCTTGAACATGCTTTTTGGGTCTTTTGTATGACAGCTAAAAAGTGTTTCTCGGCTTTCATCTCTAATGTTTTACTCGTCGCGAACAACAGGTGAATGTGAGTGAATTGGGACTTGTTACACCTGGCGGCAAAGTTGTTTGGGGTTAGTGTCCATTTCCTTGTGCCTTTTGTTGTATTGATTTTCATGGTTTGGTTTTCTGATTTCCAATTTGGTTGTGATGCAGGGAAATACGCCCAAGTGACGAATAACCCTGAGAATGATGGTTGTATAAATGCTGTTCTTCTGGTGTAAGACGGGATATAAAATATTAGGGAGTAGATGTGGTTAGCCTGCACCATTAAGGGAACTGCTGATATCTTCTCTTTCCCTAAATTGAAGATGTAAACTGGGTTTGTATTGACAATGCAATTTTGCTGCCTCATCGTTCTGATTATTCTTCAGCTTGCTTCTCTGGTTGCTTAAACGTTTATTTTATTTTTATAAAGTCTGGTTGCTTAAACGTTGATCTAAAGATGGTATGACGTGAAAAAAATTGAAACAAGTACTTGAGTTAGGGGTGATTTTTACATTTTTTATAGGGTAAAGCTGATGGGATTCATAAGAATCAAGAAAGGGATGCCTCAAGGGCTACAGCATCAGCTAACATCAAAGGAACCCTATTTTTCCAAACAACATCATCATAAGAGGAAGAATTTAAATGAGCACCAGCCTATATTGTTAGCTTCTCGATAAGTGAAGATCCAATCTCTAACATCCAGGGCCTCAGCCATATTCAATATCTCAGCACAAATGCTTCCCACTTCAGTACTGCATCTCTTTGCTTTCTTCAGTAAATGGATAACCTTCTGACAATCAGACTCCACCACTATGGCGCCTCCTCCCCAATCAGCAACCAAACGCAATCCAAACAAAATAGCCATCCCTTCAGCAACGTCCGGAGGCCATCTAACCTTGATTTTCTTATTAGCAGCAAACACAACAGCTCCATTCCAGTCTCTCAGGATGCATCCAAGTCCCACTTCCCCCCTATTTGTAATCCCAACATCAGTGTTCAATTTAAAGACTCCAACTGGTGGTTTTTGCCATTTATGCTGCATCCTATAATCATTGCCTTATAGCTTTTTGATCTTTACCCTGAACTTCCAGGTAGCACTGAATGAACTCATCTGCACGAGGAAATATCTCCCAATCCTGCATAAATTTATTATTGAATAGAAAGTTATTACGATCCTTCCAGAAAAACCATAGTAAGGAGCAGAACTGTGCAATTTCCTTCTCCGAATAGTTCTTCAATACTTCCTAAAGCCACTTTCTGCAGGTTAAACCTTCTGCTTTGTAGAACATCTCTGCCAGTGGCGTCTTACTCCAAATCCTTGTATTCCAACTACAGTCAACCAGGCAATGTTTAAGAGTTTCTCTGGTACCACAATTAGGACATTCGTCGCCCAAGTTTTGACTTTTTTTTTACTGATCTTGACTTCCACGGGGAGGATATTGTGAGCAGCTTTCCACATAAATGCTTTAATCTTTCCTGGCATATTAAGTCTCCATAGTTTCTTCCACCAAAACTCCTCATCTGTACCTCTCTCGCTTCCTGTTCTCTCCTCCTGTCTTCTTTCCTGTTCAATCCAATAACCAGATTTCACCATCGTCAGACCCTCTCCAGCATAAAACATCCTTTTCGATAACTGAAGAGAGAGGAATGGCCAAAATAGCCTGCTGTTCTTCTGCAGAAAACATTATCTCAAGAAGATCATGTCTCCATCTTCTTGTCTCTTGATCAATAAGGCTCGAAACTTTGGCATCCCAATCCATAAAATGGAAATAGGAATAAACCTCATGATTAACCAGATTAGGAACCCACTTATCACCCCAGATTTTCACTTCCTCGCCAGAGCCAATCCTCCATCGACTTCCATATTTCAGTAGATCCAAAGCTCCAACAAGACTTCTCCAAATATAGCTCGGCCTCCATCCCAACTTAGCTTCCAGAATGGATGTTCGAGGGTAATACTTAGCCTTTAAGAGTCGAGCCACAAGAGAGGTAGGTCTCACATGAAGATTCCATAGCTGCTTTGCAAGAATAGAATTGTTGAAGATTCTGAGGTCTCTAAATCCCATCCCCCATCTTCCTTCCTCTTGCTGAGTTTTTCCCATTTTCTCCAGTGGATTCTTCTTTCTGTTCCTTTCTGCCCCCACCAATAATTCGCCATGAGACTATGGATATCATCAATAATTCCACCAGGGATTTTAAAGACAGACATTGCGTAAGTGGTTTGTGCCTGAGCAATACTCTTAATCAGGATTTCTTTTCCAACATCACTATAATACCTGCTTTTCCAATTAGTCAGTTTGCTCCTTACTCGTTCTTGTAGATTATGAAAGACCACTTTCTTAGATCTCCCCACCATTGTTGGCAAACCCAAATACTTGGCCAACTTGTCAACCTCCTTTATTCCCCTCTCTAAGCAGATTTCCTCCCTTTTATCACCTTTGATGTTGCTGCTTTAGTAAATTTCTAATTTACCAAGGTTCACCATTTGACCCGATTCGAGCTCATATTGCTTCAGAATTTCCTTAAGCATCCTCGCTTCCTGGATATTTGGCCTAGCAAAAAGCACACAGTCATAGACAAAAAGCAAGTGGGATATAACATGAGCCTTATTGCAAATCTTAATCCCATGGTTATTTCCTTCTTTTCCATACTTATTCCCCAGGGCAGACATGCCTTCTGAGCATACAAAAAGAGGTAAGGAGAGAGTGGATCTCCCTGTCGCAGACCCCTCCCAGGCTTGAAGAATTCTGACTTATGTCCATTCACCAATACTACATATGATACAGAGGAAACACATGCCATAATCAAGTTAATCCACTTCTCATCAAATCCCATCTTTCTCATAATTCTTTCAAGAAAACCCCATTCGACTCTATCGTAGGCTTTCGCCATGTCGAGTTTTAGAGCTAAGAAGCCTTTTTCACCTTTAGTCTTGTTCTTCATGGTATAGAAGCATTCAAAGGCGGCAATAACGTTGTCAACGATCGACCTTCCGGGGACAAAAGCGCTTTGCGATTCACATATCAAATCATCTAGAATTCCTTTTAACCGATTTGCAATTGTTTTTGAGAGAATTTTGTATAGAACTGTGCATAGACTTATAGGTATGTAATCCTTAGGAGAGGCATGGGTTTTTACCTTAGGTACCAGAGCAATCAAGTTTCTGTTAAGACTTTCCGGGAAGCTGCCATTGTGGAGAAAACTCGTCAGTTCAGCAGTCACCCGAGGGGCCAGAGTGCTCCAATTCTTCTGGAAGAACAGGGCAGGAAAGCCATCAACGCCTGGAGCTTTCGTGGCACCCAGTTGAAAAAGGGCTCATTGGACTTCTTCAGTCGTGAAAGGGCTAAGCAATTTTTGGTTCATTTCACCCGTTACTTTCTTCTCTACTGCTTCAAGGATTCCCAGTTCACATTCCCACTCTTGCTTTTAAACAGATCTGCATAGTAGGTAGTAAGACAATCACTTAATTCTTCTTGGCCCCTATAAATTCTTCCACTTTCATCTTTTAACTTTCGGATTGTATTCTTCTTTCTTCGCTCAGAAGCCTTGGCATGGAAAGCCTTCGTATTCTTTTCGCCCTCCTTTAACCATTCCATTCGAGATCGTTGTTTCCACCGCTGCTCATTTTTTTATAGCATGTCCTGGAGCTCAATCTCCAATTTCCTCTTCCTGGATCTCCAAGTAGAATCCTTCACTTGGGACTTTATTTCTTTAATTCTCTTTCGAACCTTAGCGATTTTCTTTGGGATTTCTCCAAACTTCTCTGAACTCCAACTAGTAAGTCTTTCTTCACACTGCTTCAAGCCATCTTCCAAACTATCAACTCCCGCCTGTACCCAAACTTCACTCACAATAACACTGCTTTCTTCTTCTTTCGCCCAAAAGGATTCAAATCGAAAACTTTCCCCCCACTTTATCTTGATTTCCTTCTCCCCTTCGAAATCAATAAGAATAGGAAGGTGATCAGAATCCACCTCATCCAGATGCATCACTAAAGCCCTTGGGCACAGGTCCAACCATTTCTTGTTAGCCACTGCCCGGTCTGACCTTTCCTCAATGAAAGCCGACACATTTCGTCTATTATCCCAGGTGTAGGGGTATCCAATGAAACCCATATCAATAAGACCACAATCCGACAAAGCATTATTGAATCCCATAAGTGGAAAAAATCCCAAGTTACACATGTTTTTAAAAAAAATTCTCAAAATACACACGTTATGAAAATAATTCCCAATCTACGCATGTTTGGGCCATCACCGCTGTCGACGAAGACAGTGATTGCATCACCGCTGTCGACGAAGACAGTGATTGCATCACTGCAGTACACGGCCGCGGTGAAGGCCTAACCTGCGTCGAAAGTTTAAACAAACGTAACTTTGTGCTCGGTTATCCGATCGTAGCGAAATTTTTTTTGATTCCGCATAATTTTTCAAGATCTTGCAAGCCTCAAATTGCCGTAGGCGGTTTGGTCCCGCCTTCGTCTCGAAAATATGTCGTTTGCTACCCCGAACGAGCCTTTTTTCGATTTCGTCAAACTTTGAACGACCATAACTTTGTGCTCCACAATCCGAAAATCATGAATTTTTTTTTGATTTCGCATAAATTTTTAAGGAATACAATTTTTATCATAGACATATTTTCGGAATGTACTTGGATTCCTGAAAAGGAAGGTAAAGTTATTCCCAAAACCCCTTATATCCATAAATAATTCATTTTTTGAAAATTCTCTCCTACTAAATATTGTAGTCCTTAAAAAGTTATGCGAAATCAAAAAAAAAATTCATGATTTTCGGATTGTGGAGCACAAAGTTATGGTCGTTCAAAGTTTGACGAAATCGAAAAAAGGCTCGTTCGGGGTAGCAAACGACATATTTTCGAGACGAAAGCGGGACTAAACCGCCTACGGCAATTTGCGGCTTGCAAGATCTCGAAAAAATTATGCGGAATCAAAAAAAAATTCGCTACGATCGGATAACCGAGCACAAAGTTACGTTTGTTTAAAGTTTCGACGCAGGTTAGGCCTTCACTGCGGCCGTGTATTGCAGTGATGCAATCACTGTCTTTGTCGACAACAGTGATGCAATCACTGTCTTTGTCGAAAACAGTGATGCAATCACTGTCTTCGTCGAAAGCGATGATGCAATCACTGTCTTCGTTGACAGCGGTGATGGCCCAAACATGCGTAGATTGGGAATTATTTTCATAACGTGTGTATTTTGAGAATTTTTTTTAAAAACATGTGTAACTTGGGATTTTCCCCCCCCATAAGTCTGCTTTCTTGAACCAGCCCACCACCTGCCTTTTCAGCATTTGAACAAATCTGGTTGAAGTCACCTGCGCACAACCAAGCTTCCTCTCCTCCATTGTGTAGATTCCTTAGCATTTCCCATGTCAGCTGATGATTTTCCTTCTCTGGCCAGCCATATACTCCCGTAAACCTCCAAGTCTTACTTCCTTCTACCTCTTGAACTTCAGCATCAATGTAATTCCTCTCACTTGTTTTAATTTATATCGTAATCTCCTTATTCCAAAACAAAGAGAGCCCTCATGAGTTTCCTTCAGCTGGAATGCCTTCACCAAAATCAATGTTAATTATTATTGAGAGACAGATAACATTTATGAGCAGACAGATAACATTCATGAAGCTATGTAATCTTTCATACCTTCTTAGCTACCTCCTAGCTGTATAGAGCAATGCTCCATATCTAAATTCGTGTATATATACTCATGATATAATGAAAGTAAGATAGGCTTTCTGGGTTCCAATTCTCTCTTTCTAACTTGGTATCAGAGCCTCTCATACTTGAAATTCCAAATTTCAGCCCATCTGTAATCACAGTTGAAAATCCATACCTCATCCCTTGATCACAGCCACCAAGCCCCTGTATCTTTTCTCCGTGCTCTCTGTTTACCACAGCCGCTGTCGACTCTGCCGAGCCGTTGATAATATCAGTCGGCTTTTCATCGCCGCTGCCTCAGCCGCAGCCGCCTCTGCCTTGCCGTTGATCCGACCAGCAAGCCCCTCTTCACCTCTGCCGGTCTGGTTCCCCATTTTGCCTCCGGCTTCCCGTCGCCATTGTTGTCCATTAGCCTCTCACCGGCCATCTATTTTTCTGCCTCGCCGCAACTACTCCTTCCGCTGCTACGCCCGTCTCAGCATCAGTCTTCGGCTTCCCATCGCCATTGTTATCTCCGGCGAATCCATATTCTTCCGCAAACCATATTAGAGAAAGGAAAGTTTTTTTTTTCTATCTCTACTTTCCATATCTATATCATTCTATTTTCCCCCCTTTCTTTATTAAACCTTCCCAAACACCACACGCCTCTCTTTCTCTTCCTTACTTAAATAACCACATCTCCACCTACCATATTTCCATTCTTATTATTAAACAAAAAAACAAAAACAAATGGAGAAATCTGATATATCTCAACCGATTTCCTCCATTCTCAATGGTAGCAATTATCATATATGGGCACAGAGTATGCGGAGCTTTCTCAAGGGAAGGAAGTTGTGGCGGCTGGTTACTGGAGAAGCCTCCAACTGACTCAATCCGCTGATGAAACCACATCCAAATACTTGGAGCGACTTGACGATTGGGACAGCCAAAATCATCAAGTTCTTACGTGGCTGCGCAATACTTCAGCACCTTCCATTCATTTGCAATTTGGAAGATTTGACACAGCAAAAGAAGTTTGGGATTTATTAGCGGCCCGCTATATCACCTCCGACTTAGCCTATCAATATCAATTATGGGATCAATTGCATCGTCTCAAGCAAGAACCGGGTCAACTGGTGATCGACTTCCTCGCTCAAATGCAATCTATATGGGATCTTTTATCCCAAGCTAACCCTGCTTGGAAATGCCAGGATGATGCACGTCTGTATACAACACATCAAGATCAAATGCATCTTATCCAGTTTCTTATGGCGCTCCATTCAGATTTTGAAGCAGTTCGTGCTTCTCTTCTCCATCGCAGCCCCCTTCCTACTCTCGAAAGTGCTATCTCAGAACTCATATCTGAAGAAACTCGTCTCGGGATGTTGAAGCCTCGCCGATCAGACATGGTGCTAGCAACAACTTCTACAAACAAGTTTTGCAAGAACTGCCATCGCTCAGATCATACTTTAGCACACTGTCCAACTGTCGAATGCAGGTACTGTCACAAGATAGGTCACATCCTGCCGTTTTGTCCGACAAGACCTCCCAAACCGAACCCTAGCAAAAGCAAGACTATTTACAAGAAGAATGGTCATTCTGAGTCTTCTACTCGCTCAGTTGCAGCCTCTGCCATAAATACCCAAGATGATAGTACATCTTTCTCTCCATCCCTTACTATCAACGACCTTGAAAATATTCTCGCTCAATTGCGAGGTAACTCTAATCCTGCCCCTGCCATGTCTGTCATATCAGGTAGCAATACTTGGTACCTTGATTCTGCTTGTTGCAATCACATGACTTCAAATTCTACACTTTTTCGCTCCAAACAACTCTCTCAAAATAGCTCGAGTATTCAAACAGCCAATGGCTCACTCATGCCCATTGAACATATCGGCACTATTTGTTCTTCTGATATGGTCCTTCCTGATACATTTTTTGTACCCAACTTAACACTCAATCTCACATCTGTTGGTCAACTTTGTGATCTTGATCTTGAACTCACCTTCTCAAAATCTGGTTGTCGTGTGCAGGATCCTCAGACAGGACAAGTCATTGGGACGGGCCGTGAAGTAGGGCGTATGTTTGAACTCACCTCTCTTCGCTTACCTACACCCAAACCTACTCCTTTTGCTGCAGTTACGTCTTTGCAAGTCTGGCATGATCGTTTAGGGCATGCCTCCATTCATAATCTTCGTCTATTGGCCTCTCAAGGCACTATCAGTCCCTTTCCAATAAACTCTCTCCAATGTGTCCCTTGTACCACCGGTAAAATGTATGCTTTACCTTTCAATAATAGTGACACTATCTCATCATCTCCGTTTGATCTTGTTCACACCGATGTTTGGGGTCCCTCACCTACCGTGACTGCAGGCGGTTCACGGTACTTTGTCATTTTTATTGATGATTATTCTCGATATACATGGTTATATCTATTCCGCCAGCGCTCTGAAATTTCTTTGATTTACTCTCAATTTGCCTCTATGGTTCAAACGCAATTTGATCGTAAAATCAAAATCATTCGGTCTGATCATGCTATGGAGTATGTAGACAAAGCTCTCCAATCTCTCCAAAAATCACATGGCACACTTCTTCAACGCTCTTGTCCTCATACCTCACAACAAAATGGTAGTGCAGAAAGAAAGCATCGCTCTATTCTCAACACTGTTCGCACTCTACTAATCTCCTCATCTTGTCCTGAAAAGTTTTGGGGTGAAGCTGCACTTACTGCCGTCTACCTACAAAATCGCATTCCATCATCGGTACTCAAGTCAGTCTCCCCTCATGAACGTCTCTATGGTACAATTCCATCTTATAGTCACCTCAAAATCTTTGTTTCTGCTTGTTTTGTTCTTTTGCCTCATCACGAGCGTACAAAACTTGAACCTCGTGCTCGTCTTTGTTGTTTTCTTGGTTATGGGATTGAACACAAAGGGTATCATTGTTGGGATACAATATCCAATCGACTGTGTGTGTCTCGTCACGTAGTTTTTTGGGAGAATACTATGTTCTCGTCTCTATCCCCATTTCGTGCTGATACACCTAGTTTTTTCCTGTGATCCATCTGTTGATCTATTTCCTTCTGATGTTTTACTTAACCCTTACACCGACTCATCTGTCATAATAAACCCCTCACCCAGTTCACCTACCATCCCGCCAGCTGATAATGCTCATCCAGCTCCGCCTACGGCTTCTCCCTCTGACTATGCCCTACCTGATGATCCTGCACTAGAAGGTACTTCTTCTCGTCCTATTCGTAATCGTGTTCCCAATGTTCGGCTTCATGATTATCACTGTTACTCTACCTCTCTCTATGAACCTTCTACTTACAAGGAAGCTAGTACTAACCCTCTTTGGCAGAAAGCAATGGCAGACGAGAATGAAGCTCTTGATAAAACTCATACTTGGGATTTAGTTTACTTACCACCTGGCAAGACTCTTATAGGATCGAAGTGGGTTTACAAAATGAAGACCAATGCCGATGGCTCTATTGAGAGATACAAAGCACGAGTAGTCGCCAAAGGATACACACAAGAATATGGCATTGATTATGAAGAAACATTTGCTCCTGTTGCCCGCCTTACATCCTTTCGCACTTAATTAGCAGTTGCCGCTGTTCGACGATGGAAACTTCTCCAAATGGATGTCAAAAATGCATTTGTCCATGGCAAACTAGATGAGGAAATTTATATGAAGCCTCCTCCTGGATATCCATGCCCCGCTGGTAAAGTTTGTCGTCTTCGCCGAGCTTTATATGGGCTCAAACAGGCGCCTCGTGCTTGGTTTGCTACATTTAGTCGTACCTTACAGTCATGGGGATTCACTTCTAGTGCATACGACTCAGCTTTATTTATTCGTCGCACTTCTCAAGGCATCATTATCCTTCTTTTATATGTTGATGATATGATAATCACTGGTGATGATCTTTGTGGCATTTCTGATCTTCAACAGTTTCTTAGCAACAACTTTGACATGAAGGATCTTGGCTCTATTCGGTATTTTTTGGGCTTGGAGGTCACACCAACCAATGACGGTAGTTATTCACTATCTCAAGTTAAATATGCATCTGAGTTACTCTCCCGAGCAAACCTTACAGACTCAAAGATAGCATCTACTCCTCTTGAGCCCAATGTCAAACTTTCTCCTGGAGACGGAGTTCCACTTGATGATCCGACACTTTACCGGCAGCTTGTAGGGAGTCTCATCTATTTAACTGTCACTCATCCTGATATTGCTTATGCAGTGCACCTTGTTAGTCAATTCATGGCAGCACCTTGTTCTACCCACCATACTTCGTATTCTTCGCTATATCAAAGGAACTATTCATCATGGTTTATACTTCTCTGCATCATCCTCCCTAGAGCTTTGTGCTTACTCAGATGCTGATTGGGCTGGTGATCCGACTGATCGACGATCAACCACCGGCTTCTGCTTCTTCCTTGGCTCATCACTCATCTCTTGGCGAAGCAAGAAACAAAAGGTTGTTGCTCGCTCTAGTACTGAAGCTGAGTATCGTGCTCTTGCTGACACCACTGCTGAATTGTTATGGCTTCGTTGGCTTCTTGATGATTTGACTGCTCCACAAGCATCTGCCACTCGACTTTACTGCGACAACCGAAGTGCAATACAGATTTCACACAATGATGTCTTCCACGAACGCACAAAACATATTGAGATTGATTGCCATCTAGTTCGTCACCACTTACGTGACAACATGCTAAGTTTGATTCCTGTATCATCTGAGAACCAGACTGCAGATGTCTTCACCAAAAGTCATTTTCCATCTCGTTTTCGTGATCTTCTATCCAAACTCAAGCTAGCGTCCTTAGAACCGTCATCTTGAGTTTGAGGGGGAGTGTTAATTATTATTGAGAGACAGATAACATTTATGAGCAGACAGATAACATTCATGAAGCTATGTGATCTTTCATACCTTCTTAGCTACCTCCTAGCTGTATAGAGCAATGCTCCATATCTAAATTCGTGTATATATACTCATGATATAATGAAAGTAAGATAGGCTTTCTGGGTTCCAATTCTCTCTTTCTAACTATCAAAACCACAATCTTTCCTCACCTTTTCCCATCCGTCCTTCAATAAATGAGTTTCAATCTAAAACACGATTTGGGGTTTATAAAATCGGACAACCGATTTCAAGGAAGCAACTACTAGAGGATTCCCCAACCCCTGACAGTTGAGACTTAGGAGATTCATTGTGGTAGGCGGCCTTGCAACTCGGCAAGGACCGCCTCTGGTTCTTCTGGAGTAGTGGTTGTGTCCTTTCTATTTCTCTTACCATCTTTGCACTTCTGTTCCCTTTCTTCTTCTCCGCAGTCAATGTCCATATCATCTTCGTTTCTTCTTTTCCCTCCAGGAACTACTCTCTGGTTGCTAACTTCCGATGCCCTCCCTTCTTTTTTTAGTCTGGTCTTATGTAACCTAATTCGTGTAATTAAGGCCAACGTTCCCGCTCCAATTTGCTTAAACGCGAATTTATTTCAGTTCGCATTAAATTCGCGACTTTACTTTTTTCGGAGCGTGAATTAAGGAAAGAAAAAACGCTATTTACCATTTTTTTTATTCATGAATTGGGTATTAGAAGAACGCGGTTCCACCGCATTAAATTCTCCGGATTGGTTATCAAAAGTCACGCGTTCAACCCACTTCCATTGAATTTCTCCGGCAATGCGGCGGGCTGTGAACTTATTCATTTGTGAGTAAGTCACGTTAGCAATATATTGCATAAGTTGTTGAATGTATATGCCATTGTGTCGCTAAACTACAAAGATAAACATGTCATTTGCTTAATTTAATCATTTGTCAATATAAATAGATAATCACAATTAAGCTTGACATCCTGGATTCACATACTGGATTGTAAGAACTTGTTTAGCCTCTAGCCACATGTGTTGAGCCTTGAGAGGGCCCTTTTGGAATCCCTAAAATGATCACCAAAGAAAATGAAAGGCAAAAGAGACTACTGTTGCATACGGCTCATAAACTGGTTAGCAACAAAAGTGAGTTTATGTGTCCATGCTGCAGCTCTACGCTCTGCAGATACTGCTTCAATATCTTATAGAAGAACTAAATCTCCACAAATCACAAAGTATTGAATAAATTCCAAATGCTGGAATAAAATCACATAAGATATGAAGGGATTTGAAATACATGTTAGGATTTCAAGGAATCTAAAAACCTAATGATCATGATCAAATATGGCCCAGAACAAATATAATCATAAGCAAAAGAAAAGGCTTGAGAGGTGTCAGATGCGAAGCGTAGTAAAAGGTCATTTAGTGACATTAATTAATCGAACAGATGCTAACCTATAGGGTGAAAGTATAAAAGTCAAGAAAATGAAAAAGGTGTAGTTGCATCCACAAAGCAAGTGTTTACCTAAAACTCTTGATAAGAAGACTTCATGATCGCAAAAATGAAAACAATGTTATCAGCATTGAACATTTAAATATAAGTAGGTTGTGCTTGACAACTAAAGAAACCAAGACCGGTTTACCAATTCTCAATTACTCAGGAGTGATGGGAAACTGTAATATTTACCTGTTGCAACTCTCATGAATTGGCTGTTGCCCACAACATCGCCAGGGCAAAGCAAGGTAGACTCCACCCAAACAAATAAACATTAGTTGAAGAGGGTAACAAAAATGGAATCCAAAACATATGAGAATGGTAATTCAATAGCTACCTGCTCAAATAAGATATTGTACCCACTAAGATCATGGCGAGTACTCTTCCTATGCCTGTGAAATAGTCCAAGGGCAAAGCTTGGCTGAGATATAGAGTCACACCCTTCCAAAACCAAACACAAAATCCAGATAAGATTCGCGAGAAAGAAATTGTTTCGAAGTTCTCAAACCAAATAGGCCTCTTAAAAAGCGGACAATCTCACTTGAGACTCAAAGCCACATCCCATCAGAATCACCAAGTGGTTGCTCTTCAAAGTAACTATCGGCCTTGCATATAAATTGCATCTATATATGTTGAAGTCCAGAAATGAGAAAAGGAAAATGAACTGACCCAAACTAAGCAGGGCAAGGTGCATAAGAGGAAATAAAAACAAAGAAGCAAGGATATAGGGTAAGATAAGGCACATGGGGGATGAAAAAGAACCTAGATAGACCACGGCTAAGCAGTCTACAACCCAGGGCAGAAAGTAAAAGCAGTAGGGGAAAAGACGATATGCAAAAAGCATCACTGCAAGAGTGGATGAACAACAGCCTATGAAATTAGGAGACCAGAACTAGATTATCTATCGTAGTACAAAGTTGAGCCAAAAGTTTCTCTTGAATACTGATTGATGGTTCATTTTTGCTTTGAGTATAACTAAAATGTAGTTTCCAGTAATTGCTAAGTTGAAAAGAAAAAAAGACTTTAGAGGTGATGTAGTTCTACTGTCTATCGTATTCTTCCAGGCTAGAAGACAGATTCATTAAACAATCTAACTTGGGTAATACCAAATCTTGATTTTAAAAGTGGCAGGAGTAAACTTTTTGCTACGTACCACACCCACAGAATCGACCAACAAATCCAAAAAACTGCTACTTTTCTATCTTGCTAAAATGAACAGATATGATGTGCGAAACCTAGATTCGTGGAAGGGGGAAATACCTGTCAAATTAAGGATACCTGAAGAAAGGCTAACTGAACCACAAACAAAGGGGAAAGATGGGAAACATAAAAAAAGGAGAAGGTATGACCAAAACATACCTAGATTCATGGGAGAATAAACTTCTTATCATACTTGAACAAAGATCAAATCAAGTTCAAAACCTGCAAGCTTACACATTTTAAGCGATCAAGTCATGCGTCAAGTTTACTATAAGACCATATACAAAAGTTGGAAAGAAACGAAAAGTATCAGCATAGATTGGACATAAAGGGAACCTTTTTCCAGTTGAGCAAAAAGTGTAAGAGAGTGCACTTCTAGCTGTATACATATTCCTCATTCCTTTGTTGTGTCATCACTTTGATGGCGATACAATCGCAGGTACAAATCCTGTGGTCAGTAAGCTGGGGAAGTTATCAAGCGGACCTGGCTCAATGTAGTCCCAGTTCTCTGAACTAACAAAGCAAACTGACCTTTCTAGATTGCAATGAATGAAAGAATATAAATGTAAGATTAATGACAAATCAGAAGCAGAAACCTTCAAAGAAGAAAGAAGAAGAATCACATTTTTAAGGGGAAGACAACTAAAAAGGAGTACTAAAAGTAAGAACCGAACGATTCTCAACCCAAACTGTAAACGAAAATTATTTGGAAAATCTAGAATGACTATTAACTTCTGAATATGTTATCAACTGGAATTCATTCAGAATACCCATATCCCGCAAATCCAAACAAACTAAACCTTTCCTAGATCAATAAGATGAATGCTTAGGACTTTAGAACAACCAGTTTTGAGAGGAATACCCGTCGATGCAAATTTAGAGAAAGACTAATAATCACCATTGTCTATTAATCACACTACTCACATTTTATACTCTCGAAATACAAACCATCTAAAATTGGAACTAATGATTTAGGGTGTAAATTGTAAGGCAACATTGAACAAAAGTACAACTCTAGAACTCATTCACACGATGTTGCCGCTGCCATGGGATTTGAAGGGTGGATAAAATCAATGCCCTTGTGGTTGAGATAAGGAGTATGGTGCTAGGGAAATTGTTAGTAACCTGTCAAAGGACAAAGTCTATGCATTGCTGAAGGATCAAGCTAAGGCAGATGATATCCTGAAAGCAGCATTCCATGTAGGATCTCTCTCTCTTTTCTATTCTATGCCATAGTTACTAAGAGGAAGCATGATTCTTCTTTCATTATTTGAGCTATGAGATAATGTGATCACCTGTTGTATTGTAGGCTCATGTTCTGCTGCACTCTGTACACTCTACTCAAAATAGCTGCAGGTCTTCCTGTCAAAAGGTTCAAGATCAGGATAAAAACTTTGCTGCTATCAAGAGGAAATACTGGAACTGTTTGTACAGAAAACAAAATCCTCGACCATTAGAAACTAATCAAACTCGAATTCTCATCACCTTTGTCTATTAAAAGTAACATAAATGTTTATCATGATTCTTAACACATAACAGAAAGAATGGAAGAAGAAATTGGAGCATTAAGGGGAGAGTACTTGGACTTTATTGTTACCGACAACCAATTCCAGCTCCCTAGGCACGGGACGGAATGTTATTCCGCAGCATTGAAGTATAACCTAGTATGGCACATTGTTAGAAAAGCAGTCAAAACCAGCTAAAAAGAAAAATGAAGCAAAACAAAATGACATATTTCACTAAGGTTTCTCAATTGTCATATGGGTGGAATGTAGCATATCAATAAGCTAATACTGCTCATAGTAGACGAAACCCCATTTCAATCTCAAAATCCCACATTCTGCTACATTTAACTGTGTTATGTGGTCGTTTGGGAATGAACCTACCAAAAGTAGACCTGTCTTCTTCAATATACAGAAAGCAAAGGATCGTGCCCAAGAAAAGACACGGGAAACATGACAATGCTCAGGTTTGAAGATTATCCAAGAAAATAATTTACCTGCCAATCCCTGGATATGCAACCGACTTCTTTAAGATGGTCAAGCAGATTAGACACAGTGATTACTGGACATTATCTAAACATGGAACTGGAGATACTACCTATCTACGATGCATAGTCACTTGTGTTCCTCAGAGAATGTTCTCTCAACATGTCTATCCCTAAGCCTCTCTTTGTGTTGCCTCTCCGTCTCCCTTCACCGGCCCCTCCTGATTTCCCCGCTGCGCTCGAGATCAACCTCCGCGGATTTTGCCTCCGGTCACCTGACAACTCAACTCGTTCTAACTGCGGAATCTCGGCCCGGTGAACTCGGCAGCAGACAGTGCCTCCCTCCGCTGAGCAGCAAAATTCAGTCCTTCTTCCCAAAATTGTCCTCTGAAAAATTAATCTGTTGCCGTGTAACAGCAAATGCAGATTTGCAACTTTCCCGATCCCCAATTTCAAACCCAACGGTTCACTCTTGATCAATGAAGAAGAAGACTGAAGTGGCGTCGTTTTTGTTTCAAGTGAGCAGCTCTCCACAACGCTGTCGTTTCGTATAGTTTCTTTGCTGTTGTCAAACGTTTTCGTTTCAGTCTTTCGTTTTCCCTTTTGCTTTCTGCACAAGTACTTTGTTTCCTATCCAAGCTACCAAACAAGAGTGTGGAGCTGGTTGTCTTCTTGCTTGTAATCAGCCTATATAAGGCAGAGATGAAATGAAAGAGAAACAAGCTTTAGGGTTTTCAGTTCGACCTGGTTGTTATGGTATCAGAGCCATTCTTCCAGACCTAGCCGCCGCCGCCCACTATGGCTGAAAACCAAGAAGAAAACGCTGCTGATCAAATGCAGCAAAACGATGACAATGCAGCTCCTCACATTGTCTACCAGATGGAAGATCCATACTTCCTCCACGGTTCAGAGCAGCCAGGCTCCCTCCTGGTTGCAGATTGCCTCAACACAACAAACTACAACGATTGGAGTCGCGCTATGTTCAATGCACTTGCAGCAAAGAACAAGCTAGGCTTCATTAGTGGAACTATACCACAGCCTTCAGAAACAGATCCCAAGTATGGAGCTTGGATCAGGAACAATGTTATGATATTAAGCTGGATTCAACAGTCAGAAATCAGGAAGACTATTCTCAACATCAAGTCAGCAGCAGAAGCATGGAAAAGCCTTCAAAAAAGGTATGGATCTGGAGATATTGTTAGAGTTGCTGAACTTGAAGAAGCCCTCTCCACCTTGAAACAAGGTAATCAGACTATCACAGAATACTATGGGAATGTCATCACTCTTAGGGATGAGCTTGACAATTATCAACCTTTAGTGCCTTGTGACTGTACTCCTACAAGTCACTTAGACCGTCGTGCCATTAAAAAGGTCTTGGAATATCAGGAAACTAATTATGTCATCAAGTTTCTCAGAGGGATCAATGAGAATTTTTCTGGAGTTAGATCTCAAGTTCTGTTTGGGGATGATCTTCCTAACATCAACAGAGTTTTTCAAAGAATGTTACAGCATGAACATCAGCTCTATGACACTCAAACAGGGAAGATGATTGCTTCTGTTCACACAGAAAACACAGCCTTAGCCATGCCATGCATCATGAGAAGGCCTACCCTCCCACAGAAAAGACCCTTCTGCACCTTTTGCAAGAAAGAAGGTCATACAGAGGATACTTGTTATCAAAAACATGGTTGGCCACCTGGTTTTGGTACTCGACCTCCTTCTTCTGTTCCTCCTAGGGTGATTGATAGACCGATAATTATACATGTTTTTACCCCTATTCTGAGGCCGTTTGTGACAAGGAATCTCGTGTTTTAAGCCTATTTCACGCTAGGTTGTGTGTTTATGTCATATTTCAGGTCCCGGCGTTGGAATCGAGGCGGAGAAACGAGTTCTGGGTCGAAAGGAGCAAAGTTGGGACGAATAGGGCTGAAGGAGGAAAATACCCGGTCGGGTGGCCAAATACCCGACCGGGTATTAACCACTTTTGGGCGCCCGAGAAGCAGAGAGGGGCCCGGGCACAGCAGTTAAATCCCCGGTCGGGGATTTTGGTGTTGGACCGGGGATTTCCCCCTTTAGTGAAACGGTGCGCTGCAGAGATACCCGGTCGAAACCCAAAATACCCGACCGGGTATTTTGACCGGGTATCGCGACCAGGCAGCTGATTTAAGGAAGAAGAAGGTCAACATTGAAGGGTTCCGAGTTTTTGAGAGAGAAATCGATTCCTAGAGAGAGAAAGCGACGAACCAGAGTTCCCAAGCGCCATAGATCGATCTTCAACACCATTGGAGCCCGTCTTGAGCTTGGAGAAGTGCGATTAAACGTCCAGGAGCAGGAATCCAACTTCACAGTATGATTTCCGCGTCTGAATCTGCTTTTGCTTCTTTCTCTACGGAGTAGTTTCCCCATTCATCTGGGTATGGAGAACCCTAGATTTGTATGCTAGGTCTGATTGCATGAACCCAAGTACAGAGTTTGTGAATTGATTATATTCGATTGAGGTTTGAATGATTGAATGACTTGAATCCTGATCAAATTCCTGTTATTTCTGCTTTGACCTAGAATGAGAATATCTGCCTAGGTTGATAGAGTACCCTTAATCGAAAGTGGCGAATTGGTGACTTTAGTCGAGGAGCCAATTCGCTATTCTGTACCGAAGTTAATTCGGTAGTGGAGGTTTGGTTCATTAGGGCCTCAATCTGTTTACTCCGGTGGAGGTTAGTCGCCCGCTAGAGACTCAGATTGAGAGGGTCTGGAGACATTTAGTCGAGACTTCAGGCTAATTGAGAACCTTCCGCAGTATAACTTTCATGAAAACTGAACTTGGTAATTACAATCCGACTTAACTGCAGTCTAGGGGGAACCATATCCGGGTGACCTCTCTTGACTTGACAACAAACCGTTTACTTGCTTTGTGTTTTGTTTGCTTGAGTTGCACTAAAAGTTCACCGCTAAATAACAAGAATTCACCGAGTAGTCATCACATCTAGGACCCGGGTTGATAATAAAACCCAAACCCGCTATACTACGCTTTAGGAAGTGGTTACACTTGGCCATTTTCTAGAGTGACAGTAGGAGTGAGTCAGTGATTGAATGCACCTTTTGCAAGAAACATGGCCACACAGCTAATATATGCTTCAGGAAGAATGGTTTTCCCTCTGATTTTGCATCCAGAACTTCCACCTCAGGTTATGGCAGAGGTAGAGGAAGGGGTTATGCTAACACTGCTAGTTCTCCTCAGCAGGAAGATGAGATCAAACTCACCAGATCTGAGTATGAAAAGTTTATGAACCTCATGTCTTCTCAAAAGGGACAATCTTCTCATGCTGCTGCTGCCTTTGTCACCAACAGAGGTAACATTTCCAATTGTCTCTTGACTGCCTCTATGGTCAATACTATTTCCCATACAAAAGACAATTGGATACTTGACACAGGGGCTTCTGACCATATAGTTTGCTCCCTTGACTATCTTGATAATACTCAGCTCCTCTCAAATGCCTTTATTACCCTACCAACTGGTGAGCAGATACAGGCTACACATAGTGACACCATTACCTTGACTGAGAATCTAATCCTCTTAGATGTTCTCTATGTTCCCACATTCACCTTCAACTTGATTTCTGTCAGCAAACTTACCACCACCAACTCTTTAAGCCTAACTTTCCATTCTAACCTTTGTCTCCTACAGGATCTGAAGCAGATGAGAGTGATTGGTTCTGCTAGATTGCTCAATGGCCTCTACTACCTAGAAGTACCTAATTCACCTAAACACATCTCAGCTGTTAGCTCTCCTTCCACTGATCTGTGGCATTTTAGATTAGGTCATGTATCTCATTCTAAAATTCCACTCCTCAACCAATTTTGTACCTCCATCAAAACTCAAAGAGACTTACCTTGTGATGTTTGCCACTTTGCAAAGCAAAGAAGGCTTCCTTTTCCTTCCAGTCAGTCTGTAACCCATTATGTTTTTGAACTTCTTCATGTAGACATATGGGGTCCCAATCCTATTCCTACTTATGATGGATACAAGTACTTCCTAACTATTGTGGATGACTATTCACGAATGACTTGGATCATTTTACTTGCTGCTAAATCTGATGCTAGGCCCAAACTCATTGCCTTCTGCAATCAAATGCAGAGGCAATTTCAAACTGTGATTAAAAGGATAAGAAGTGATCAAGGTAGTGAATTTCACATGGAAGATTTCTTTCAATCCACAGGCATTTTACATGAAATGTCTTGTGTTGAAACCCCTCAACAAAACAGCAAAGTTGAAAGGAAACGCCAACATATCCTAGCAGTAGCAAGAGCCTTAAAGTTCCAAGCCAATTTTCCTACCACTTTCTGGGGTGATTGCATAAAACGTGCAGTGTTCCTCATCAACAGGGTACCTTCTACTGTCATTCAAAACAAAACACCCTATGAACTTCTCTACCTCACACCTCCAGACCTTACCAATTTGAAAGTCTTTGGTAGCCTATGTTATGCCAGTACTCTAGGGAATCACAGGACCAAATTTCAACCAAGAGCTAGGAAAAGTGTTTTCTTGGGCTACCCTGTTGGAATCAAAGGATATAGGATTTATGACCTCACCTCTCATGAAATTTTTATTTCCAGAGATGTCATCTTCTATGAAACTAAATTTCCATTCAAATATCCAGATTCTACTCCTCCTCCTCCTACTGATCCTGATTACCTTTTTCCTATTCCATCTACTCTTCCCAGCACATCAGATGATACATCAGACCCTCCTCTTGATCAACCCCCTAATCCACCCTCTCCTCCTTCACCTGCTCAGAATCCTACTGAACCAATGCAAACACCATCTCCTCCATCCTCTCCTGTTTCTCCCTCTTTTCCTACTTCTGATACTACTTTCCCTTCCAGTTCAGCCTCTCCATTGGCTACTCAATCTTCCCATTCTACTCCTACTCCTCCCCCACCTCCTCCTATTCCCCTAAGAAAATCTGACAGACCTACTAAACCACCACCTCACCTTGTCAAAGACTACCATTGTTATTTGGCCAAGCAATCTAGCACCACCAGTCAGTCAAGTTTGCAACAGATTCAAGACAAAAGGTTTGTTCTTTCCTCACTTCTCTCATATGATTCTCTTGCCCCTCATTATAAACAGTTTGTTCTAAACATCTCTTCTCATCATGCTCCTTCTTCATACAAAGAGGCCTCTAAGTCAGCAGCCTGGAATGCTGCAATGCAGCATGAGATCAAAGCTTTGATCAAAAACCAAACCTGGGATGTAGTGAATCTACCTGTTGGAAAGAAGCCTATTGGGAACAAATGGGTTTACAAAACCAAATTTGAATCACATGGGAGCCTTGATAGGCTCAGAGCCAGACTAGTTTCCAAAGGCAATTCTCAGCAAGAAGGTGTGGATTTTCATGACACTTTTGCTCCAGTGGTCAAAATGACACTGTCAGAACTTTTTTGGCTATTGCATCCATGAGAAACTGGCACATTCACCAGTTAGATGTCAATAATGCTTTCCTCCATGGAGATCTCCAGGAGGAAGTCTATATGACATTGCCTAAGGGTTATGATCCACCTCCTGGCTTTATCAACCCAGTTTGCAAATTAAAGAAGTCTCTTTATGGTTTAAATCAAGCTTCATGCCAATGGTTCTCTAAGTTAGCAGACAAGATTCAGACTCTGGGATACATTCAAAGCATGGCAGATCATTCACTGTTCTTCAAGGTAACAGACTCAACCTACACTTGCATACTCATCTATGTTGATGATCTGTTAGTTGGAGGCAATGACTTAACAGAGATCACAAGGTTAAAACAGTTCCTTCGTAATGAGTTCAACATCAAAGATATGGGGAACTTGAAATTCTTTTTGGGAATTGAAGTGGCAAGGAACAACAAAGGCATTCATTTATCTCAACGCAAGTACACTTTGGAAATCCTTGAAGAAGCTCAGTTGCTGGATTCCAAGGGTGTTACAACACCAATGGACTACAAACTACATCACTCCAGTCAGGTTGAAACACCCTATGAAGACCCTGAACATTATAGGACTCTTGTTGGCAAGCTGATTTACCTAACTACAACTAGGCCTGACATCAGATTTGCTACTCAGCAACTCAGCCAGTTCATGTCTAATCCAAGCAAAGTTCATTACAAAGCTGTACTAAGAGCTCTACGCTACTTGAAGACAGCTCCTGCCACAGGACTCTTCTTCCCTTCCAAAGGCTCTTTTCAGTTAAAGGCATTCACAGACTCGGATTGGGCAGCATGTATTGATACAAGACGCTCCACCACAGGTTATTGTGTTTACCTTGGTGACTCTCTTATCTCGTGGAAAAGCAAGAAGCAAAAGACAGTCTCCCTTTCGTCTTGTGAAGCTTAATACCGAGCCCTGGCATACACAACTTGCGAGATCCAATGGTTACTGTTTCTGTTGAAGGACTTCCAGATTGACCATCCGAAGCCAGCTGCTCTCTTCTGTGACAATCAAAGCGCCATATACATCGCCCAGAATCCAACGTTCCACGAGCGCACGAAGCAAATCGAGCTCGATTGCCACCTCGTGAGTGAGAAAGTTCAATCTGGTATTGTCAAACTGCTCCATGTCTCCTCCAATCATCAATTGGCTGATCTTTTCACCAAGCCCTTGTCTCCTGATTCCCAATTTCAAACCCAACGGTTCACTCTTGATCAATGAAGAAGAAGACTGAAGTGGCGTCGTTTTTGTTTCAAGCGAGCAGCTCTCCACAACGCTGCCGTTTTGTTTAGTTTCTTTGCTGTTGTCAAACGTTGTCGTTTCAGTCTTTCGTTTTCCGTTTTGCTTTCTGCACAAGTACTTTGTTTCCTATCCAAGCTACCAAACAAGAGTGTGGAGTTGGTTGTCTTCTTGCTTGTAATCAGCCTATATAAGGCAGAGATGAAATGAAAGAGAAACAAGCTTTAGGGTTTTCAGTTCAACCTGGTTGTTACCGTGCTGCGGGAAGGAGAAAGGAAAACGTAGAATAGGAAGTTACTGCAAAAAGGACACAGGAAGGAGATTTCAGCAAAAAAAAAAAAACGTAGTGGGACTCGACGGTTTTTACCACTCCATTAGGAGGGGTTTCTAAATTAATTACGCCTAAACACCCTGCCACATCAGCCTCCTAAAATCACTCTACGGGCAGGAAATTTTGAATTGGGGGTGCAGTTTTACTTTTCAGCTATAAATGATACTGTTGATACATAATACTTACCTTTTTACAAATGTAATTAAAATAATAATAAACAGACAACTTCCATAAGAAGCTTATCTGAAATCTAAACTAAAAAATGAAGATAAATTCTTTTTATGTGGATAGCAATGCCTCATTCCATCCTCCACCCACGGTTAGATGAGAACAATTAAAAATTAGTGAAAAAAGTACTAAAAAAACTAACTACTCTATCTATCTCTCTCATTAGCTTTACAAAGAACTCCTTCACGAGGAAAAGAAAAAAAGCTTTACAAAGAACATCAGTGAAAAGAGAGTTTCTAAAACAAGAAGCACAATCCACTTTCTGACGAGGGAAGAGATTATGAGTGTTGATGATGAGCTTTGCATTTGGTTTTTCACTGGCAGTTTGAAGGGTGATCTACAATCAGGTTGGTATTCTTACCTTTGTTTCTTTCTCAATCAGAAGAAAAATGTTTTGGTAGGAATTTTGAAACATCTGCAATACAGAACTAATTTCGTTAGTATTTGTTTACAAGGTGTTTATGATGACATAAGCCGATTCGATCCCCATACCAACTGATATCAATGATGGGGAGGATGTTGTACAAGCACAACTTACAGCTACTCCACTTAAAAAATATGTGGTTATGTTTGGGGAAAAGAAAAACAACAAGTGGGTTTGTAAGCTTGGATGTAGAGCTGATCCATATACTAGAACCTACTCGCGTATTCGAGCTCATTTTCTTGGTAGGAGTCTAGGAATGAAAGCGGCTGGTATAGCATTGTGTTCCAAAGTAACAGAAAGTGATCAAGAAAAGATGAGGCAAGAAGAAGAAGAAGCAAAAAGAGTATTCACACGGAAGGGTTTAGGTGCTGAAGTTCAAATTGTGCCTCCAATAAGCAAGATTGGTGTCACAAAAAGTGATTCCAAAATCATTACTTATATGTTTGATTTGGTATCAAGGCATGACACTGATGGTTTAGTTGGAAGATTCTTCTATGGTTGTGGGATTCCTTTCAATGTGGCAAGGTCTCCATTTTTCTATGAAATGGTGAGAGGCATAAATGAAGGACCGAAAGGTTATAAGCCTCCAAGTGCTGAAAAGATAAGAACCAACTTGCTTGATAAAGCGAAATCCAAAGTGGATCGTGCTTTGACGGGCATTCGGGATCAATGGCCTTTATTTAGTGTTTCTATTGTATCTGATGGTTGGAGTAATGTGAGAATGAGCCTTTGATAAATGTATTGGCTGTTTCAGGGGGTAGAGCTGTATTTCTTGAAGGCGTTGATTGTTCCGAGGATGAAAAAACAGGACTTTACATTGCTGGAATTTTGCTCAAAGCTATTGAGCAAGTTGGAATCTATAATGTTGTACAAGTGCTCACAGATAACGCTTAAGCTTGCAAACGTGAGGGAGAAATCATCATGGATAGACATCCTCATATTTTCTGATCAGGTTGTTTAGCTCACATCTTAAGCCTTTTGATGAAAGATGTGGCATCTTCTCATTATCCTTCTTTGAGGTTTGTGGGATTTCTTTATAAGAAAGTCAAAGGGATAGTGAAGTACATAAGAAGCCACAACATGATGTTGCATATTTTCAGAAAGTTTTCTGCTCTCGAGGTGATTCAAGTTAAGAAGACAAGATTCGGTCATCATTATGTTATATTAGAACGTTTAGCCAAGCTGAAAAATCACTTGATTTCAATGGTATTAAGTGATGAGTGGGAATCTTTGAAGCATGGTGCAACCTCTTCAAATTTAAGTCATGAAGAAGTGAATAATGCTATTTTAGATGGTGACTTTTGGGAGAAGCTGAAATTTGTTCTTAGTTTCACAAGACCCATTTGGAAAATGATTCTCTTTTGCAATTCTGACAAAGCTATTATCGGTGAAGTTTATCAAAGAATGGAAGACATATTGAACTGTATTCAACTTGCTTTGGTAGACCATATGGAGTTGAAGGATATCATTGAAGCTCTTGTCATGGAGAGATGGAGAAAAATGAATGTCCCTTTGCATTTGTTGGCTTATGTGCTTACTCCTTTCTATTATTCTAACAAATGGTTGATGAGTTCTAGTCCAAAAGGAGAGAAGAGAATCAAGCCTCATGCTGATCCTGAAATTCAGAAGATATATCTTGATGTGGTAGATCGTATAGTTGGGAATTCGGTTGAGGCAACTAGAGCTCGAGTTCAAATTAGCGACTTTGTTTGCAACACAGGTATCTATTCTCATCAAATTAATTTATTCGCAACCAAGACCCATTTATGTTCATCTATGAGAAAACTACTTAAGCTAGCTAACATTAACTATATTCTTTTTAAGTGTGATACTGGTTACAGTGCGTGTATATAATAAACAAAAAATACTTACATATGCATGTGGGTTAATGAAGTATGGGTTAATAAAGTTGAAACAAAACTACTCTTTCTACAATGAGTACAGAATGAAATATATGAGAGGGGAGAGGCTAAATAAACATAAGGGAATTGGGGGTTTAGTTTTGTTGCAATTAATTAAAAACAAAATCTAATGGTTGTGGATTTTGGGTACTGGTGAGCTAGCTGTGTATGCATGTGTTAATTTCCATTGTTTAATCAGTTCATCCCCTCCTCACATAATTTCATAATAACCTAGTCCTATTGGTACATGACACGGACAACATAATTTGCTATAATGATTTTTTGCTTTGTGTAGTTGTGCTATATGTATTTTATGGATTATAGTGTAACTATAATGCTATTGATTTAGGTAAGTTTGCTCGTCCACAAGCGATATTCGATAGAGAAATATTGCCTGCTGTCAAATGGTGGAACTTACATGGTGCAGCAGCTCCTGAGTTATATAGTTTGGCTGTAAGGGTGTTATCGCAGAGTGTTAATACTTCTTGTGCTGAAAGAGTTTGAAGCACATATAGTTTCATCCACAGTGTGAAGAAGAATCGATTGAATGCTGATCGTGCTGAATCCTTGGTGTATGCTCACTACAATAACCGTTTATTGACACGTTACAGGGAGGATTATGAGAAAAATTATAAGAATTGGGATTCTTATGTGGAAGATGATATGATAGACCTTGACACACAACAACTCGAGGATAGAGACTTTTCCTTGCGTCATGAAGAAGACTCGGTTGTTCCAACTTCAAGTGTACCCATTCCACCTCAAGCTACTCAAGAAAGTGGAAGGGAACCGAAAAGAAGTAGAAATGTGTGATGTCATGTTTAATTTGTAAGGTTTGTAACAGTTGACCAAAGGGTATTGCTTGCATGTAGTGGTCAACTCTTTTGTATAGCAATTAGCAAGCACATTAAGAACTATCTTTGTATATCTAGTAGGCTTGTCATAGGATATAAGAAAGTAAGGTTTGTAATAGTTGACCAAAGGGTATTGCTTGCACATAGTGGTCAACTCTTTTGTATAGCAATTAGCAAGCATATTAAGAAGTATCTTTGTATATCTAGTAGGCTTCGGGATGTTTGGGTTATTATAGAACATGATAATTGCTTTAAAATGAAGCAACATAGGTCATATATAATGGAATTGCTTTTGACAATTTTTGTTTTCACCAATAATATTAAGTTTATTTTTTCTTAAGTATATTAAAATAATATAATATTAACGCTCTGTTCGCTCTCTCTATATTGAGTTCTTGAAAAATAGACGCTCTCACGCTCCCGCTCCACGAACTGGTTACCTAAGTCCGGTCCATGTTTTTGGGCCTTTTTTTTTTGTCTTCCTTTGGTGTTTCTTTAGTCGCAGTATCCTGGGCTTGTACGATTACTTCTTGCTCTCTACATTGGGCAATCTGACGGGTCCGCCCTTTACTCTTTATTATTTTTTTCCTCTTCAATCTGCTTTCTATTTTCTCTATCTTCTATGATATTTATTTCTTCTTGCTGCAGCTTTCCACGCGCTTCTTCTCGTTTCCCTAGTTTGTCTTTTCCCTTTTCATCATTAACTGCTTCTCGATCTTCTGGTCCCGCCTTAATTAAATCAAACAATCTCACACGCGGTGTTCCAGAAGGAAAACGAACCACCACCGGAGACTCTTCCATTCTAACTGCATCTTCGCCGGAATATCCTCCGACCTTCCTCTGCTTTGCCTCTGTCCACTATGACACTAATCTTTCAGCTCCCGTTTTGCCTTTTGGACCCATCTTCTTGACTGGAGACAATGCTCTCAACCAATTCCCATACTCGGATTCTTCCTCTGGGATAATCTCCTCTTCACAGTTTTTCTTCAAGTGGCCAAGGACCCCACAGTTGTAACAGAAGTTGGGCAGTTTCTCATATGCCGCCTTATACCAGACATTTTCTTTTCCTTCAGCGAGCAGGACTCCTCTTTGCAGTGGTTTGTTCACATTTATAGTAACTCTTAGCCTCATATAACTGCTCCACGACCCAAATTTGTCTGTATCAAATATTTTAAGGGAACCAAAAATCATACCAATCTTCTCCGCCATTTTCTCTGTTCTCATCTTCAGTGGGATCTTCCGTATTCGAACCCATATTTCCGTTTCGCTGAAATCCATTTCTGCCGTTTCTTTGTCTCTTTCAATTGGTTTGAACACCATGAGATGGTTATCAAAGGGCCATGTTCCTCCATAAAGAGCCTCTTTCCTGTCTTCATTACTGAAAAACTGGAAGGCGAAAAGATGCTCTCCCACCAGATGGATAATAAACTCTTTATTAAGTTTCCATGCTGCACATAAAGCTGTCTTCAAGAATTTGGCACTCAGGGTTTTAGCTCCTTGGAGATAACCCACCGCTCACCATTCTTAGATCACTTCTTCAACTCTAATGTCAACATCATCTTCCTCCACACTGACAACATTTGCCTCTTCCTCCGACAAGTGAAAGTTAGTTAACCTTTTCTCTATTTCTGAAGCCATGACTCGCCAATCTCGTCAAACCGCCAACATTGAAACACAAAGAAGAGGGGGACATAATGGATCGAATTATAAGGTAGAGGAGAAGAAGAAAGAAAAGGAGACGAAAAGACACAATCACAAGCTTGAACCGCAAAGAGCTCACCGGGGGAGCAGGGAAAACAGAGCTCTCAGAGCGAGAGAATTAACCTCTTGGGGTGGGGGTGGGATACCGTCACTTCCCTTTTAAGGGTCGTGAGATGCGCTACTCCCCTCCCAGCCGTTAGATTCATTATCTCTCCTTTTTTTGAATGGATGAAGGAGATTAATCAATGGGTATTTTTGGATGAAAAAATAACCACACCAGATTTCTCTCCCCTAATAGCCCTACATATTCCTCTCCTCTCTTTTCCTCTAACCCTAACAGATCCATCATCTTCTTCTCTCCTCTCATCTTTTTCCGCCATCACCATCTCCTCCTCCTATCGGTGACGTCTTCCCGTCGCCGTCGATGTCTTCACGTCGCCGTCGGTGTCTTGACGCCATCGCTGCCCCTTCCCTCTTCTTATCTCCTCCGTCCAGCCACCACCGCCGCTAGTGCCCCCTCCACAACCCTCAACCCCCTGTCGCGCCTTTCGTCTCCCCCTTCCTCCCCCTCCCACCATCACCGCCATGCGGTCCTCGTTGCAATCCTCCGCCTCCCTCACCCCATGCCGCCACCGCCGTGCCTCCTCTCCCTGTCTCTTGCGGTGCGAGTCCCTCTACCACTATACTCTTCCTCTCCTCCCCTTCGTTTTTCAGATCTTTGAGTTTTTGTTTTTCAGATCTGGTTTTTTTCTAGTGGTTTTTTTTTTCTGATAGTGGATTAGTGGTACTAGATGTAGTGGTACTCTACCACTACAATCTTGTAGCTGGTAGTGGTATCGTACCACTATCTTTTGGTACCACTACTATTTGGTACCTGGTAGTGGTAGCGTACCACTACCAGGTAATGGTACCAAATAACAGTGGTACTCTACCACTACCAACTACCATATGGTAGTGGTACCAGTGGTAGCGGTAGCGTACCACTAGCGCATTGATGGAGCGATAATTTTTTGCAGGTGGCCGGAGCGAGTCTTATTCAAGGATTTTATCGGAGAAAGTGTGTCGGTCGCAAAGTCAGCCGGTCGGAGTGTTGTGGCGGCTAGAAAAGGAAGAGAGAGATAAGAAAAAGAGAGAGTAATATTTATTGTAGGATTTATATTTAAAAAACATGTATTTAATATGAATTTTTAATTCTCAATATGTAATTAATATAAAATAATTAATTAATAAAATTATTTTTTTGTCATACCCAAAATGCCCTTGGTTGTGAATCTCACAACCCCATAGGGGAAATGACCATATCCCGCCCCTTGGTTGTGAATCTCACAACCCCATAGGGGAAATGACCATATCCCGCCCCTTGGAGTGATTTTTACATTGATAATCAATCAACGGTTAATTATAACTGATTATAAGATATTGGTGCTGTTATCATTAGGCTGAAATGGTTTTCTGTTTAACTGATAACTAACTAAATAGGTGGTTAATGTTTTGTTGATAACTAACTGTATATATATATCTGTGCAGACTGTGCTTGTATTCTCTTTCTGTTTAGTTTTTTTGTCTCCGCCACTACGATGTCAACAACTCGTAGACATGAACATAGAACGCGTACACTCCATTGTCACATTACCAGATAAAAAACAACTCAAAACAGTACGATTACCAATAAATAAAACGTTGGCACCACACAGTCGATATTAGACTGCACGAGTCCAGTACAGCTGCAGAAGAAAATTACACAGCACAGTCACACACACACGCACACTGTTTAATTCAAGCTTCAGAATTCCATAATCAATCTTTATTTCCTCAAACAGACAAGAGAAAGACCAACGCAATTTCACGAGCAAATCTGCAAAGCTTCTTGACTCTCAGTCAGTGGTCCAGCCACAATCTGCGGTTCAATCACCTGGACGAGCCCAGTAGCAAGCCTCCTTGTCAAGTCCTCAACATCCACCTTCACTACATCCGTCCTCCTGCCGATATCAGCAGCATACCTGCTGACACAATAAACCCCCACAGCCGTTGCTGCCATACCATAGACATTTGTGGTGACGAGACGCAGAGGAGTAGACAAGACCGCAGCAAGCGGGCCACCTATAATCGACACAGCCTGACCACTCTGGCCCATTGTGGTCTGATTGATGACTAGAAGACCCGTCTTGCAGTAGATAGCGAAGTCTTCACAGTTGTTCTTGAACACATTGTAGCATCCAAACCCATTCTCCTCCAGAAGGAACTTTGCACGATGGACCACAACATCGTCTGGGTCAGCATCCGCGAGAGTGCAAGTTCCACCACGAGCTTTTGCAAGGAAGAGAGCAGGGTTGACGCTGTACTCGAACCGGTATAATATGCCGCCGGAGAGGAAGCAGTCGAGGCAGGAGAGCAAAACTCCGTTGTTACCGGCTTCTTCACGTGAAGAGCACGTGGGGCAAGGGGCTAGAGGTCTTTTGGGGGTTGAGCTGACCAGAAGGATGTCAAGTACGGTTCCAGTTCCAACTTCTTGGCCACGCCTGGTGAAGTGTACTACTTTATCATCTCCAATGTAGATACCTGATTCCAATTCAGGAGGTAAAAGACCTTAAGATCACAAAACAGCTTGGAAATACTAGACAGACAATTCCTACGAGTCATTAAGCCAAATCTTGGGGGTCGATATTGCGACAAGAATGAACAGTGAAGAACCTAAATGCAGCATATATATAATAGATGGGATGGGGAGAAACAACCAATATGAGAATGATAACTACTAAACTACACCACAGAGACGGAGTTACAGACAAGCGAAGAACACTTGCCCTAAGCTCCTAACAGGGCTAGAAACTGAGAGCAGAACTGCAAATGGACCATTCACCTAATCAAACCCTGAAGGAATGTTGGATCGTAAGGGTGGGACAGCAGGTGTCTGGGCAATGCAACCTTATGTGAAAAACAATGATATAAGTGTGTAGTACCAGTACACAGACCAATGGTTTAGATCCACTGAAGCACGAAAAGCAAAATAGAGCCATGAACTGCAAACCAAGGGGTTAGAGCCATGTGTAAGGAAATGTGCCAACTTCCATCAATGATCCTGATGATCCCTCTTCCCCCAATCCCCAAAATTCTAGTAAGCAGCAGAATAGAAAGAGTGAAATGAGGAAGGAAGGAAGAAGAAGCGAACCGTGATGGGCGTAAACATACGCAGCTCTCCAGGAGTATATGTGATCCCCTGGTTTCAAACTGTCCTTTGGGATCCTGTTATTGAAGCCATAAATCTGCCGAGTTTGAGTAACAAAATAGCATATCCAGTTCCAACACGAATCACCCAGGAAAAAAAAAAAAAAAACAGGAATCAGAGCGAACAAAGGAAGAAGAAGAAGAAGAGAGAATTTCACCTGTTGGAAAGCAGCCCCATATCTCTTCCTTCACCTCCTTCTTCTTGCGCCTTCCCAACGTTTTGCCTGGAATTTTGGCCTTTTCCTTCTCTGGGACTGCAGAGACCGCGGGGAAGTTGAATTAAGGAGTTGAAAGCGAAGGGATTGATGAAGACAGGTGAGAGAGATGGCGCTCCTTCTTCTTCCAAACCTTAGCGGTTAAGGAAAAGGAAAAGCGAGAATGGGCGAAAGGGGAAGTAATGGCGGATTGGGAAATAGAGGAGTTTTCAAGTTTGAGATTGAATTGGGGACTGACACGCTTCGCACGCGTCACTTTTATGAGTGTTGTGTTTCTTTCTTCTTCTTCGGCCTTTTCACTTTTTGCTTATGGGCTATTGGCTATGGCCTATGGGCTTTGGCGTCCTCGGGTCTCGGCGGGGACACGAGGCAACTTCCCAAATTTCTGGGTCAAGAGGCCCAAATGATACATATTGAACCGGCTGCTCCCCGTCCAAATAACGATGAGAAAGAGGGTTGTTGACTTGTTGGTACTTGCCTTACGAGAAGTCAAGAACCGATGAGCTAAAATACCGGGATTGAAAAATCGTACCATAGTGGTGGTTCGATAACAAAATAATTTCATATTGAATGCTAAATCAGTAGACGGTATTTAGTGGTATGAAATGGTTGAACCATTATTAAACTATAGTTTCAACATAAAATATTGGGTTATAGGTATAATATGCCCCTCTATTATGCAGTTTTATCAACCATGTCCTTCTACTATTTTTTACATCAAATATGCCCCTATACTTTGGAAAAATGATCAAATATGCCTTTTTGTTAAATTTCCATTAAAAAAATCGTCAACAATGGTTGAACCGAGATTTAGACGATCCAACATCGGTAAATGGGAAGGAAAATGTCAGTTTTTTCCCTTGATTTATTTCTCTAGGTCTTGTTAAAGTGAATTTATTAGAGGTATTTGGCAGTACAAAAGAATCCAAACAATTCTAAAGTGAAATTATCAAGGATATTTTAGACATTTGTGTTGCCCAAACCAAGGTTCGACCATGGTTGACGATTTTTGGATGAAAATTTTGACAGAAGAGCATGTTTGATAATTTTTTCAAATTACAGGGGCATGTTTGATGTAAAAAATAATAGAGGGGAATATCTGATAAAACGACATAATAGAGGGACATATTATACCTATAAGTATAACCCTAAAATATTCTATCACTTACTTTTGTTCCGTTATAATTTTACAATACTCGTAAAAATACTTGATGAGGCCGAGCCCCAAAAAATAGTAATTTTAGGCCGTTGATGGTGGAGAAAAGAGGATATGAAGAGGACAATGCTTTAGGATTTTGGATACTTTTAGATTTATATTTTATCTTTATATTATATATTCTGAAAATAATTCTATGAAAAAAGTTATCGTCCGGAAACATTTATAGAAAATAAAAAAAATTACGTCAATTGGATAATCGAACATAAAATTGCGATTGTTCAAAGTTTAGCGAAATAAAAAATGACCAATTTGGGGTAGGAAACGACCTTTTCAAGAGACGAAGACGGCTACAAAGATCTCGAAAAATTATCACCGAGTGCAAAATTACGATTGTTTGAAGTTTTAACGTATGTAATGTGAAAAATCGTTGGAGCCCTTGATCCGTTGTAAAACATGGATACAAATTTACCTGATTCAAAGACCATGTTCATATTCCGTAGGGTCTCTTAGAAGGGTTCAGGTCTCGCAGCTCATACATGTATATCAATGTGTGTGTGTTATTCGATTTGATTATTAATAAAGAGAATACTATCTCGAATTGGTAAAACAATCGCCAGGCGGAGGAGCAGCAGCATGCAACGAGCAGTGATTAGCAGCCACTCGTGACGTGAGTCGTCCAATTATGTACATCCATGGAATACCCACCGGAACCGGACAGCCGTTAATTAGCTCCCCTCAAAAGTAACAAACGACAATGGAAGGCTAGCTGGAAGTAGCGCCAACTTCCCCGGCCGCCAAAAGACAAAACCAAAAAACGAAACATGCATTTGTCTTCTCTTCTTCATGTTTCAAACAAACCTATCCCCATCTTAGCTCGCTCTCTCTGTGTTTCGTTAATTGTCTCCCCCCTGCAACCGATGGCTACCTTCAACGCGTTTGTAGTCGTCGATCTCAGGTCGACCTACTAAAACCAAAACAAGAAGAGACGAGAGAGAGCATCTGCTGGCTAGAGATTCGCCCAACGTTAAAAAGAAGTGGCTCATATTGATTACGAGACCACATAATTACAAACTTCCACGACTAATTTGATGCCTTTCTTCGTTGTCGATGAATTTGTTATGTTGGGACAATTCAAATACTATATTGATCGAGAGTGCAACGTATAGGATCCTTATATTATTAGTGTCATAAAATTCATTAGTATCAGATCTTTTAAGAAGAATAATGAAAAGCAAATCCATACGGACTTAACTCGGTTTCAACAATTTACGAATAAAGAGAGAAACTCAATATAGTTTTGTTTTGTTGTTATTCTTCTTCCCCCCTATTCTGCCTAGTTATACATTAATTAATTAGCTTTTCCTCTCTCGATATATATATATGTTCTACCAATTTAGCTCAAAGAAGCGCGCCGGGTAGATCCTTTGTTTTTGGCCTTGTAGCAAAAATCAAAGTTCGTAATGATGCTTCTTGAGGTGATCGATTATGTTGAAGACAAGAAATGCCGGGTTTTGTTTTTATACTTCCGTCGCTTTGCTCCCTTGCCTCATTATTCCGGAAAAAATCCCAAAATACCCTACCTATTAAAAAAAATTCCTCAAATACAAGACTTATAAAAAAATTTCCCAAAATACAGCAGTTTCACCATCACTGTCATTGTCCAAGACAGTGATGGTGTTCACCGTTTTGGTTCAAAACGGTGATAGTATCACCGCTTTAAACAACAACAGTGATGCTATCACCGTTTTTGTCCAAAACGGTGAAGCTATCATCGCCTTCAACCAAAGCGGTGATCGATTGACCGTTGATAAGAACAACGGTGAAGGTTTATCACCGTTGAGATCAAAAACGGTGAAGTTGGCGCGGATCGCTGACGTGGCGAGGAGCGGGGACTTCACCGCGTAAGACGAAAGCGGTGATAGCCCCGCCCCGCCACGTCAGCGATCCGCGCCATCCGCGCCCTTCACCGCTGCCGTTCGATGCGGTGAGGCGCGGATTGTGGTTTTTCTCCACGATCCGACGCCTCACGCCTCGCCACGTCAGCCATCCGCCCATCACCGCCTTTGACTGGAGCGGTGTTATCACTGCAGGCGAGGAAAGCGGTGATTGGCCGCCATTAATTGTCCAGCGGGCTCGTGAAGAAGGAGGAGGAGGTAGAGAGGGAGGAAGAAGGGGCCGAGGAGGTCGTGGAGGAAGAGGAAGAGGAAGAGAAGGGGAAGTGGAGGGAAATGAAGACAACCAGTGAACTATCTATGTCGTTCTAATTTAGTTTCATCTTTTTTTGTTTTCCATGAACTATCCATGTCGTCTAAATTTGGTTTGGGTCTTGTGTTGTTTTCCATGAACTATCTATGTTTCTAAATTTGGCAATCGGATTGTGTTGTTTTCCATTAACTATCTATGTCGGCTAAATTTGGTTGGTTTTTACCCCCATGTTGAAACAAAATGAACAACAAACGCCCTTTATTACAATCACTCAACAAGATTAAAACAAGAAGTCCAAATTAAACATCACAACAACGAAAACTACTCAACAAGATTAAAACAAGGAAGTGAACAACAACAACATCAAGGTTGGTTCGGAATTGGCGCCGAATCTTGCTCTATAGGTGGACCTGGGCAACGCCTCTTGTCATGACCCGGTTGTCTGCACTTTGAGCAACGCTTTGGACCCCGTCGGGCACGTTGTGATTGGTCCATTTCATTGTGAATCCTTTCGGTCCTAGGACGACCTTTGGTGCGCTTTAAGTGTAACGGTGGGATAATCAACTTCCCATTGTCTACAGGCCAATAAGCTTCATCCGGCAGGGGGCTAAAACTTGACGAGTAGGAGTTCCTGATCGCCTGTTCCGTGTAGTAAGGACTAACCAAACTGTAAGCGCTGAGGGTTATCGACTTAGCTACTGCCATTGCATGTGAACAAGGTACTCTTCTGTTTTGATACTTTTGGCATGTACACTCTCCGGTGCGAGTTTCTACGTGTAGAGTAACGGATTGACGATTATGCCCACGTCTTCCTCCACCCCAGATACCTGTTTGCACAGCAAAAATACCTTCATTGCGGTTGAACAGGACAACTCTGTGCTTACTTGATTTCTCTTCGATCTTCTGCATGCCATCAAATATATGCTTAGCTATTGAATGACCAGCACGCTCCCTCCCTATAGCAGCATCCCGTCTCTTCACAAACCACTCGTTTACCTTCCAATATGTCATCTCCACTAGGACAGATACAGGCATTGCCCTAATGCCCTTGTAGACTCCATTTATGCTCTCCCCATGGTTGGTAGTTGCAATTCCGAATCTAGCCCCGTTGTCCATGTGAAATGTCCACATGTGCAGATCTTGACCTTCTGCCCATACTGCTCCCGCCCGGTGTATTTGACGGATCGTCTTCATCTTCTGCTCGTACTTTTTTGGTTGATGTGCAACGGCTACAAGACCGGATAATTAATAATTAATCCATAAGAAATTTCATTTGAACAATAAACCATGAACAATCACTGAATTACATTATTACCTGCACTCCACAATTGATCTCTTATGTCTTTCTTCTTGCCAAATTTGTGTTGGAAATTGGCTAGGAAGTGACGAATACACCAACGCCATGTCCATCCCCATTCGTCCGGGAAACCACGGACGGCGTGTTTAATCCCGGCATGTCGATCCGATATAATTGTAATACCCATTCTTTGTGTGACGTGGGCGTGTAGCTGGTCAAAGAACCATGCCCAACTTAGGTTGTTCTCCCCTTCAACTAATGCAAATGCTAAGGGAAAAATACTTAAATTTCCATCAACCCCAGTGGCAATAAGAAGAGTTCCTTTATACTTCCCAGTAAGGAAAGTTCCATCAACCTGTTAAAATGAATAATGAGTTAATAAAAATTGAAATTAGTAAAGTAATGAAATAGTACAATATTTTGAGTCCGTAATATACCTGAATCACTGGCATGCAGAAGGGAAACCCGTCAATGCATGGCTTGAATGTCCAGAACAGACGATGAAACATCAACTCGTTCTGTACTCGAACTTGATCTTCAGTTTCTACGTTGTTGTACCAAGGCACGAAAACCGTCCCAGGGTTGGACTCCTCCATTGCGGACATTAGTCTGGGGAGTAAAGCATACGAGTCATCCCAATCACCGTAGACATCAGCCATGGCCTTCTGCTTCCCATGCCACGCCTTCTTATACCTTATGGTGTAGGAGTGTCGATCCTTCACCTCCGCCATGATAGCTTTTATCTTGATATCTGGTTGTGCCTCGATAAGGTGCTTAATGGTTCTTGCCACTTTTTTTGCTTTCAGTTGCCGGTGATCCTGTGAAAGTATGGTTGAGGAGCAACTGTGGTTGTTCTCTACTGTCCGCATGACCCAGACCCCCTTTCTCTTCATATATGCAGCACGAAGTTGCCACATACAACCCTCTCCAGCATTCTTACAAATGACATGCAGTTGTCCCTTGTCAGAATATTTTACCTTCCATTCAAAATTACGCCGCATGGCTTCTTCGCTAAAAGCGTCTTGCACATCGGCTTTCGAAGTGAACGCCATACCCACTTCCAAATTAGCAGTCGGATTATACACAGGCATGGGCCGAAAGTCAGGGGCATCGTTCTGACCATATAAAAATTGATCAGGAACCTCTGTGTAGTAAGGCGTTGGTGCCTGTCGGAACGCCACCTCACTGTCATCGATATCGTCGTTATCGTCCGTATCTTCCTCCTCACTGACTGATCTCAAATCTTCCTCACTTTCATCGTCACTGGAGGCGAATGGATAGGTCGGCGAAGGATGGTCATCGTTAGCAGCATAACCAGCATCGCCTTCTTGGTCATGCGAAGGACGCCCAGTTCGAAGGGTGTTTTCAATGTCACCCCACTCTGGACCCCAAGCAGGCCATTGATCACCGTCGGGCTGAACGATATCGACGGCAGTCTCACCACCATGTGGCAGGTATTCTTCCCACCCAACACCTCCTTCAGAACTACCTCCTCCGTAGTTGCTTGAAGTACCTCCCCAACCATACCCTCCGGCAGAAGAACCTGCTCCGTAGTTACTTGAACTACCACCCCAGCCATACCCTCCTGCAAAACCATCATCATAAGAATACTGGTGAGAATGAGTTTCACCGACCGGCTCGGTCTCGACATACACCTCTGCAAGCCGCACGCCGTTCTCAGATATGAAATGTGTCATCATGTTCGCGTCGTCATCATCATTTATGTCAACTTTTTCGTACATGACTCCGTCAGCACTCATGTTGGGATACCGGTAAGTAATTTGACGAACTCTCATTTGCCCGCCCGTACAAGTCCTTTCTGCACACCTGTCATGGAGTTCTTGCCACGAGGGCCTCGACTCAATTGTAAGCGTACTGGATTCGCCATCTTCATAGTCGATCCCCATGTTCGAGTTTGTCACCCGACCATTCCACCGAATAATAAGCCGAAACTTCTTAAATTTACCCATGTCTGCAATTTATAATAATTAAGTATTAGTATACAATTAGTACATTATGGATACAAAAACAAAACAAACCCATAATAAAATGCAACTAATTGATCTATTATGAGAAAACTAAACAAATTAATCTAATTCAGTACTAACTAACTAACATCTATCATATCATAATTAATCTAAATATATCATAACATCTTTTCCAATAACTGCGATTCACTAAATACAGACATATTCATACTAACAGCTCAACATGTAAAAAATACATACTTATAACATACTCAATCCCGATCTATCATGAGAAAACTAAACAAATTAATCTAAATTCAGTACTAACTAACTAACATCTATCATATCATAATTAATCTATATATATAAACAAATTAATGTAAACAATACGTAATTCTAACATACCGAATCCCGACGAGTTTCTTGAGCAGTAAACCAACTCCAAACCAGCTGAGAAACCGACTAAAAAAAAAGGTTTGTTGTATTTGGTTGCTGTAAGGCAGCAGCAGGAAGGGAGTGGGCTTCGGTATATATAGGAAAAAATGGCTGCTAATCACCGCTTTGGACTTCGGCGGTGAACACATCATCGCTGTTGTCCAAAGCGGTGATAGCTAGGTCGCTGTGACCTAATTTTCCACCTACCAGGGTAGAAAAACGTGGTCAATTATCCCCGCTTTTCTCCACCGCGATGCTATCACCGTTTCACATAAACGCGGTGAAGAGATAAATTATCACCGTCGTTCTGAAAGGCGGGGATGCGATCACTGTTGTGGTCCAAAGCGGTGAAGCATTCACTGTCGTGGTCCGAGGCGGTGAAGCAATCACTGTCGTGGTTTGAGGCGGTGATGTTATCCCCGCTGTCCTCAAAAGCGGTGATACCTTCCCCGTTTTTAATCAAAGCGATGATTACTATCACTGTCTTGGACAAAGACAGTGATGGTGAAACTGCTGTATTTTGGGGAAAAAGTTTATAAGTATTGTATTTGAGGAATTTTTTTTAATAGGTAGAGTATTTTGGGATTTTTTCCCATTATTCCTACAAAGAATGAAAGAATACCTCACATTCATGTGGATTGCAGCATAGACCAGACAATTTATAAGGCCTTTGAACGACTATATATCTTTTTTACTCATTCCAAAGATCATGATGTGAAAATTAATAGGTCATTACATAAATACAAAGCTTACACTGATCCGGATGTGCAAATTAACAGGTCATTTGCAAAACATAAATATATAAGACCTATTAATTTTCATTGTGGGGATGATATGACAAATGGTCCTGTTGAGCAACATCATTTAACATAATGGAAAACATTTCCAAAGCGACCGTAAACAATTAAGATGAGAGAGGATCGCCCCTATCGCAACCCTTGTTTGCATTGAGATTAGCAAATAAGCTACCATGGACATATACACTAAAAGTAGGCAGAAGAAACACAATGCCTCACCCACGTCACAAACTCCTATGATATATTTACATTAAGCATCACACCTAATAAGAAATCTTAGTTTATTGAATCAAAAGCTTTCATCATATCAATAGCGATTATAGCGAATTTTTTTGATTTTGCATAACTTTTCGAAATTTTGCAAGCCGCAAACGATCAGATACCCGAGTGCAAAGTTGCGTTCGTTTGAAGATTTGGCCTAGGTTAGGAGTTGATCAATTTTGTTTTGTTAAAACCGATGGGGGCGGCAGGCGGTTTATGAGAAAATGTTATATTTTTGGAATTTATTTGGGTGCTATTTCTGAAAAAAATTCCAATTTGAGGTGCAAGAAGAGAGAGAAAGGAGAAGAGGCAGTGGCGGAGCCAGAAAATTGGCCAAGGGGGTGTCTTTATCATATCATAAAAAATCACATATACAGTAGAAAAGTCAAGTTTAAATGAAAAAAAAGTCAACAACGCAATACTCTAAATTCATACAATTACATTAAAATAGTTTCACGTACATAGGTTACAACGTCACACATATAAGTTCAGTACATACAAGTCAAGACTTCCATTCATCATGTATTACTGTTTGTGCCAACTAGCTCAGGACACGAACAATGATATTTGTTGGTGTGGGGTTGACTCACAATCTGTTCGTCTGATCTCGTCGGGAGGGAAGAGACCTGTGAAAGAGTCGGGGTTGCCCCCCTGATTAAGCTCCGACGATCAAGTCAGTTTATATTTTGGGTGAAAGTAGAGAGAATAAGATAGAGAGATAAGGTGTAGAGAGATAGTGAAAAGTAGAAAGTGAGGAGAGAGGAGAAGTCCCCTGCTTTGGAGGGCTTCAATCCCTTATATACCTGTAGCGCGTATCGAGCATCGCCGATTGTGTGCCCTACTACTTAGTCTGTGAACGGAGTATTTAGTAACACCCTCAACAATTACAAATTAGAACTCAGAAGTACCTTGGAATTGATTTTGTTAAACAAACAAGTGAACTTCAATTGGTACTTCATCACTTTCGGTTTTGTTTAAACAAAAGGCAAGAAATATCTCTATTGTAGAGCTACAAAAGAAATGAGCGAGTTTAAACAAAAGACAACAATTTATTACTATAAATAAAGACGAAAGTGCATTGCATAACAAAACTAAACTTACTCGGTTGAGATGGTAAGAAATTCTTCTTGCAACTAAATAATCACTGGTTCGAATTTGTATATACCCCTACTCGAAAAAAATTTCTCCAAACCCAAGGGGGTGCAAGCACCCCCCTCCTCTCCAAGTGGCTCCGCCACTGAGAAGAGGTGAGTGTGAAAATTGATGTTAAAATAATTATAATGTTTATTATTATATTTAAATAATTATATTTTGAATACAAATATATGTTAATGATAATTGTTATAATTAAGATAGTAAGAAAGATTATATTACTATTGAATCATAAATCATAATTTTTTTTTACATTTTTTTATTATAAGTGTAATGGAAAAAGTAGAACGTGAAAATGTTTGGTTGACTTAGGTCAATTTGGGTGACTCAAATTTGCGTTGAAAGAAGAAGTGTCATGTAAATACTGAAGAAAAATGGATCGATGTACATTTGGACCGGACCAAATACGATCGAATGCAATGATTGTCCGCGGTTCTCATGAGTTTGGACATGTTCGAACCAAACTAGTTATTATTATAATATTTATTATTATTAAAGTATATTTATTATTATTATTATTTATTTTGTGATATTATTTTATAAATTTAATAAATTTATTTTATAATAATATAATTACTTATTTTTTACTCTATTTGCATCCACTACTTTTTCATCCAAACAATAATTTACCCCTCCACTTACACTCTCAATCAACTTACATCCCTCCAATTTGGCCCTTAACTTATTCATTCTCGAATTTGCACCTTTTTTGACAAACATAGTGAAAATTTATAGACTAGCGAAGTTTCCCAGCCAACCCGGAGCCCCCACGTGTCCCACTCCTATACCGTCGACCGTCGACGCAAATCTCCTCACATGATCCGAACCCATCCATGATCCATCAGCCCGACCCGGCAGCATATTGCACCCTCCGTAGCGAATATTCATAATTAGTTAATTACCCACGAGACAACGAGAAGGTTCCTGCCCAATCCCTGCTTCCCACGTGGTCCTCTCACCCGACTGGTCCAAGTCAGCACGCGCCAAAATCTCCCCGGGGCCCATCCCTCCTACGTGTCCGTCTTTGTGGTCGACTGCCGAGAAGTGATCACATACGCTCGCAAATCATGACCGTTAAAACAGAATTCCCCTTACCCCCTTCTCTTCTTCTTCTATCCTTCCTCACTTGTCCCGTTTCTTACACCAAGCAAAGCCAACAAATCCCTAATTTAGTGAACCGGAGAATTCCTCCGAAATTTCCGTCACACCGGCGATGAACAACCAAGTGGCGCATCCGTCATCGTCGTCGTCCAGCGACGCCTTCTCCTTCATCTCCAAGGGATGGCGGGAGGTCCGTGACTCGGCCGACGCGGATCTCCAGCTCATGCGTGCCCGGGCCAACTCGTTCAAGAACCTCGCCTCGTCCTTCGACCGCGAGCTCGAGAACTTCTTCAATTCCGCCTCCACCTCGCTCGTCGCGCCGCCATCGGAGAACAATTTCGTCAAGAAGCTGCAGCCGAAGATATCGGAGTTCCGGAGGGTGTACTCGGCGCCGGAGATCAGCAAGAAGGTTCTCGAGAAGTGGGGGCCTACCAGGGCCAAATTGGCGATTGATTTGTCAAGCATAAGGAACGCTCTCGTGTCTGAGGTCGAGGGGTACGATTATGATGGGGACAGGGATGGAAGCGTGGAGTTCGATAGGGTGTGGAGAGGGAGGAGGAGGCTCAAGTTCAAGGAGTTCTGGGGCGAGTGGAAAGATGAGGAGGAGAACGAAGGGAACCAGACTGAAGAGTGGAAGCCCATTCGAGATTTGAAGAAGCGGTTTAAGGAGCTGGAGAAGAAAAGCGAGTTGGGTGAAATATTTGAGGGGTTTAAGAACAGTGAGCTCGTGGAGAAGGTCAAATCCAGCCTGGTATGTGCTTTTCCATCTCGCTGCTTCCCCTTATGGTAATTCGTTATAGCTGTCGTGGGGAACTCAGGTTGTTTTGGTGTGAAATTATTAGGATAAGTTCTTATGAATTTGATAGGGTGCAGGATGCTATTTGGTTCTGCTGTGCACGTAAATTTGTGCTTAACTTTGATAAGAAGTTCAGGAGCCCATTTCTGTCCACTAGTTGGTAGAGCTTTTAGAAATATTTGAAGCAGGTTGGCACTTGTAGGCCTTCTCTAAGAATCAGAAATAGCTGGAACTAAATATGATTGAGAGGCTCTTGCGGTTATAAGGATTCTTTTATCTCTTGTTTAGTGACGAGTAATCTAGTATCTCTGAATCAATACGCAATAACTTATTGATGTAGCTGCCCAGTTTCTGTGTAGTTTGATCTTCAACGCATTAGCTTGATAATTACACCGAGATTCCTACTCGACCAGACGTTGACCGGCTTACATCAAGCACTTTGCGTGTTGGCTTTTCAAAACCTATCTAACTTAATGAGAGAGACTAGCTTATTTGAATCTTCCAAGCTTTTATTTATATACGTTTTTTTCAAAGTAAACTGAGGGTTTGGGTAACGACTGTTAGCAGTAGAGACTCGGGATCTCGCCCATTCAAGCAGTTCTTTGTTCATATCGTCCTTGCGCACAATCACTTCAATAGAGTGGAAAGAATCCTTCTGCGAATTGCCTACTTTTGTACTGGAAATAAGTGCTTATTTTGTAAGAATGATATATGGTTTGAGTTCTCATGTAGTGTATGTGATGTATTTTGCAGAAATCAATTCGCAAGGATCCCCAAGAATCACAGGTTAGATATCTGATTCTTAGTCTATAGACTCCACCTTAATGTGTGGACCAACAGTCATTTTCATCCATTAAGGAGGACCGTCTCTTATTAGTGTGTTATGATTTTATGACATCATCAGATGACTTGCCAAATTCTTCCTTGTCACATATGGTAATTTGTTTTTCTAGCAATCTGTCTGCAGAACCACTAGGTATCGTCAATAACAGATAAGAGCTAGGTTGCCCATTCGGTTGAAAAACTGAAACGACGTGACTTTTAAAATAATTTCACTTCCGCGTTTAAAAAATAGAAGGAAGGGAAGCCAGTCCTTATTTTTCATTAGCAAGTGAACATTTTGCGCCGCTTAAGGTCGAATTGGCTTGTTACATTTTGTATTATAGAGTACAGTCCAAAAACATGACCAGATTAAGTTCTAGCCATTCATTTTCCGGAAATCTCTTGAAATGTGCTCTGTTGGCCACATGCCTCCTGAAGTGATGGCTCTAATGCCTTTATGCATGATATATTCTGATTCTGGACCTCTCTAGGTGTTAGTCTCTACTGTTTTTATTATTACTATTATTATTATTATTATTATTATAATGTGTTAGTCTCTACTGTTACTAGTAGCTGTGTTTATCCTTCAATGGAACTGAAAGTGTACCAACCTGACTGTTTCTATGGTGTTGCTACGTGTAGGAAGTACCACCACTTGATGTACCTGAACTTTTGGCAAGTTTGGTGAAGCAATCTGGGCCCTTTTTGGATCAGATCGGTGTCAAAAGAGGCAAGTAATCATGATGGGTTATCAAACTATTGTGGAACTTGGTCTACCATATGTGGCTGTTCTTCTGTGCCATTATCCAAAAAATAATCTTATGCTATTATTGGCAGATATATGTGACAAGATAGTGGACAGCTTGTGTAGTAAACGCAAGAACCAACTTCTACTGCACTCACTATCAAGTGGAGAATCCTCTCTCGTTGGGGACGACAACAATGGCAATACTGATGAGCTTGATGTGAGAATTGCCAGTGTCCTTCAAAGTACAGGTCATCATTATGAAGGTGGATTTTGGACAGACAACGCCAAATATATCCCAGAGGACGGGAGGCGGCATGTTGCCATTGTCACAACCGCTAGTCTTCCTTGGATGACTGGAACAGCTGTTAATCCACTTTTCCGAGCAGCATATTTGGCACAATCAGATAAAAGAAATGTCACCTTGTTGGTTCCATGGCTATGCAAGTCAGATCAGGAAATTGTTTACCCCAACAGTCTCACATTTAGTTCACCAGAAGAGCAAGAGAGCTACATTCGGAACTGGCTCGAGGAAAGAATTGGGTTTAAGGCTGATTTTAGAATATCCTTCTACCCGGGAAAGGTAACTACCTACTAACTTGTAGTAAACGTAGTTTGCTTCGTTTTTATGAGTTACTGAAAACTATTAAACGTTATGTAAATATTGATTCTCTGTGTCCTATATAGTTCTCCAAGGAAAGAAGAAGCATAATCCCAGCGGGGGATACTTCTCAGTTTATACCATCTAAGGAAGCTGACATAGCTATTCTGGAAGAACCTGAACATTTGAACTGGTATCATCATGGTAGGCGCTGGACTGATAAGTTCAATCATGTTGTTGGAATTGTACACACAAATTACCTGGAATACATTAAGAGAGAGAAGAATGGGGCTTTGCAAGCTTTCTTTGTCAAACACATCAACAACTGGGTTGCACGAGCATACTGCCATAAGGTTAAGTGTCCAACCCTGTGAATTAACTGTCATTATCCTTTTGCGTTCTTATCTAAAGTTTTGTTTGTATTGATGATGCAGGTTCTCCGTCTTTCTGGTGCAACACAAGATATGCCAAAGTCAGTAGTGTGCAATGTACATGGTGTCAACCCAAAGTTTTTGCGCATAGGTGAGAAAGTAGCTGCAGATAGAGAACTTGGGCAGCATGCCTTCTCTAAAGGAGCCTACTTCTTAGGCAAGATGGTCTGGGCTAAGGGATACCGAGAGTTGATAGATTTGCTGGCCAAACACCAGACTGATCTTGACGGCTTTAAGGTGGATGTATATGGGAATGGTGAGGATGCACTTGAAGTTAAGAGTGCCGCTAAATCACTGAACTTGAATCTCAATTTCCTCAGAGGAATCGATCATGCTGACTCTTCTCTCCACGGGTAAGTACTTTATAACAACCTTCTTTCAGCTGCTATGGACCAAGAGTTGGCAAATTGTAGGCAAGCAGCACGAATCCACTGGTGAACTTAGTTAGCACTTCCTTTTTACAACTGAATATTATCGTTCACCATAATAGTCATTCTTATCTTCTCATTTAACTTGTTATCTGAGCCTTGCAAGGTCTGTTTGGTTTAGCTTTTGATTTACAGATATGACATTTTTAAGTTTCGGTAAAAGTGAAGTAAAAAAAAAGGTGTTCTGAACTCATCCTTTTCTTTCTTTTCATATTTGAAGGTACAAAGTCTTCATAAACCCAAGCATCAGCGACGTGCTCTGCACAGCTACAGCCGAGGCACTCGCAATGGGGAAATTTGTAGTATGCGCAGATCACCCGTCGAACGAGTTCTTCAGATCATTTCCGAACTGCTTGACGTACAAAACATCCGACGACTTCGTTGCAAAGGTGAAGGAAGCAATGGAGAAAGAGCCTCAACCTCTGACTCCCGAGCAAAGCTACAACCTCTCTTGGGAGGCTGCCACCCAGAGATTCATGCAACACTCCGACCTCGACAAGATCCTGACAGAAGACAGAGGAGCTGCCACCGCCACAACGAGACCACCCATGCCAGCCGTGCCCAAGGCCTCGGAGGTGCTCGACGGCGGTCTGGCATTCGCGCACTACTGCCTCACCGGGAACGAGTTCCTGAGACTATGTACTGGTGCAACACCTGGGACTAGAGACTACGATAAGCAGCACTGTAAGGATCTAAGGCTGTTGCCCCCGCATGTAGAGAACCCAATTTACGGTTGGTAGGTATATATAGGTGAATAATGTAATTAGTGTTAAACCGTAGTTTATTTCTTTTTGGATGGTAATCCATTTGTTGGCGTAGATAGGGATAAAAGTGTGACTGTGTTACTTGGACTTTATGAAGCCTACGTATACAAGGTGTCTACAATTTTAGCGTATCCCACCTGCTTGTGCAAGTTACCTCTTCCCTTCTTCGGTTTGAATAGATGTTCGTAATTCAACTGGCTAGGATGTTTGCAGTTAAGTTCCATAAAAAATAGGCAATACTCCTGCCAATGAAGGAGCAAGAGCAATACATGTGACAAATCCATTATTTTTTACTAGTCACGGGCCTGGCCAGTTGGCCGGACTCAATCGTCAATCACGTAAACAAGATTATAAAATTGCAGGTAAGATACATGGGTTTTGTTAGTATAAAGAACTCAAAATATTCAAATTGATTGATAGAATAAGAGAACGCAAATTATTAAAGTACGTCAACAATTCAAAATGATCAAAATCATAGGATTTTTCGACATTATAACTGACGTATCGACTAAAATATTTTTACGAAAATGAAAGGCAAATAAGAACCGACTCCTGAAGAAAAATTTAAAATCATCATTCTATTTAGGCAAAATACAGCTGTATATCCACAACTATCAGGTTTGTGACAAATATATCCACAACTATCGAAATACACGAAATATCCATTTCCGTCCACTCCGTTAACTCCGTCAGTTAACTTGATGACTGGACAGACGGTAGATTCTTAGTTGGCGTGCTTCTGGCCCCACTAAATGACGTGGATTAAAAGAGGGGAAAAATTCGGCAAAATACAGTTGTATATCCACAATTATCAGGTTTGTGACAAATATATCCACGACTATCGAAATACACGAAATATCCAAAAATCGGAAGGTTGTGTAACAAATCTATCCACTTTCGTTTGAAACTATAACGGCATGTCAGACGGCGTTAAATTAACTAACAAAATGTTGAATCGATGTCATCTCACCTGCCATAAGCCAAAAAACAACCAAACTTTACACGGTTATCTGTTAGACCTCGATGCTGTAATCTTCTCTGTTGGTGATTTGGTTAGATTCAAACTTGGTATCAAGTTAACTGACGGAGTGGACGGAAATGGATATTTCGTGTATTTCTATAGTTATGGATATATTTGTCACAAACCTGATAGTGGTGGATATATTTGTCACAAACCTGATAGTTCTGGATATACAGCTGTATTTTGCCTTTATTCAACTAGCCTATTTGGCATCTACGTGTAAAGTTTGGTTGCTTTTTGGCTTATGTGGCAGGTGAGCTGACATCGATTCAGCATTCCGTTAGTCAATTTAACGCCGTCTGACACGCCGTTATAGTTTCAGACGGAAGTGGATAGATTTGTCACACAACCTTCCGATTTTTGGATATTTCGTGTATTTGGATAGTTGTGGATATATTTGTCACAAACCTGATAGTTGTGGATATACAGCTGCATTTTGCCTTCTATTTACTCCTCATCGTGAGAGGTTACTACACATTTTCTTTTTGACTTATTTTCACTTCCTCCGTTATGAGCAACATCATCATCTGCACATAATAATGCCATCTCCATTAGTGACACATTTGTATCCATTGTCAATTTCCCCTTCCTTCTTCTCTTGCATTTAAGTAATCTCTTTCTTGTTTTCATGCATTTTATTCCACACAAAAATTTGATTGTAAAATATTTACAAACACCAACAAACTTTTTCATTGGAGCATAATTTATCTCGTCCAAATTATGAACAATATCCAAAATTTGTTCTTTCTCCTCATCACTGGTACTTGTATCTTCATCATGACATGAACAATGTATTTCTTCTTCTCAAGATAATCGTCATCTCTAGCACAGATCCAGTACATCCACCATTAGCAGTATCATTCTTAGTTATTCTCATACATTACCATTATGAATTAAGATCATTGGCATTCAAAAAAACACAATATATGGTGTGATTGTCTAGAATCATATGTGCTTAATATATATTTGAGTTAAAATTGTAACCAGATACAATTGCTTGCATGTTAGTGCAAAAGGAAGCAAAGTTCCACTGGAGTTTTATGTTATAAACGACATGCATTTGCCTATACATTAACGAATACAACTAAGTGTTATTTGTGCATGGTTTTAAAATTGATGACATATATTTGTGCATGGTATAGAGATTGATGGCGTATATACTTGATACTACAACCAGTATACAATTGCATGCATGCTAGTGGGTAATAAAGGAAAGTTCCTCTCAAGTTTTGAGTTATGCAATTAAATGCATTTGTCTAGAGTTAAAGAGTACATATGAGTATCATTTGTGCATGATATAAAAATTGAAGAACTATATACTTGATTATATAACTAAAAGTATAATTTACATGTTGTATATAGTCTATAGCAATTTATTTAGTTGATGAAAGACGCAAATAATTGTATTGTAAAATCAACATGTGAGAAGTAGACATGGTAGACATATTAGTTAAATAATAATCAAAGGGTGCATATTCCAAATATACTCCAAATCAAATGGAAAATATTACAATTTTATAATTCATATTGATCATCATTTTCATGCAAGTATAATTTACCTCAATCAAGTTAGGAAGATCGTTTCGTTTGAGTTATGCTCTTCTCGCCCTTTCCTATGCTGAAAATCGTGTATTCACTTGTTGGATTAACGATGTAATATGTGAGCTTGATATCGAACTTCAATATCATTCTCTCAAGTTGTAAGAGATGAGTATGTGGTAATCCTCTAATTATATCATTGTTTTGGAATAGCCTTTTAGCCGGCATTCCAAATATTCCATTTCCCACTCGATCCATAACAACAAAGTTAACCTCAGTGGTGTTGTCCAGAAATCGAAGGTGGATCCTGAATAAGTATAATGTTAGTAATGACATAAAAACTAATAGAAAATGATACTTTTATGGAAAGGTTTCACATCCAATATATCATCACCGCCCATATTAACTTTGACAACTTTGTATTTGACGGAATACATATTTTCCTACCTATTACATAAAATATTAGCATTTGATAGTTAATGGGTTGTTAAATCAAAATTGATACTTACCTCTTCTCCATCCTTAATTTTAAATTAATTTAACTTTTGCAGTGTTTTGGTCGAAATTAGTTGTTGAGGTGCTTTCGTACTTTTCACTGGAAAAGTTGGTCCCTCCCAGTCACTTATTTACCACAAAAAAAAGGAATGAAAGTTTATCTTTTTCTATTTTAAACTTTAAAGTTATAACTGGCAACTAAATATGATAATTAAATTGTCATGAATTTCACCTTGACCCAAAATTAATGACTTATGGAATTGTTAGATTTGCCAGGATCAAAGTCGCTTGAGATCAGAAGGTTTTCTCGTTTGCAAATTTGACGATTGTTTAATTAAATTTCATTAACTTATTTTCAAATGGTTGTATTAATCATGACAAAGTAATAAATATTTTTCTTTGCCATTGTATATTTGTATGGAACAACATATAATGATGCAATGACCAAGATGAGAGGGCGGTTACCCACATTTGCAAGGATGACATTTAATTGGGTCCTACCAAATAGAGTTACCTTGACAACAATCCCCTGCAACCAAATTGTATATTAAATTTGCAATTAGAGTTAAAGTAATGTAGGCTATATATTAAACTAAAAATAAAAAACTAATTGCATACTTGAGAAGTTTTAGTTGGAGCCTTCTTGCAAGCAATTCTCTTGTCAGTGTTAGATGTCAATAAACCCAAATAATGTATAAGTTGACTAACAACATCTGTGCAATGAAAATTTTAATAAGTTCATCAATGTTTATGGCTGCATACATATCATATTGAAGTAATTTTGAATCGATAAAAGTAATTCGAACCTAAAAGAAATTTTTGTTAGTTGCACTTCTTGTCAATCTCATCTTGTTAGATGAAATAAAACTTGTAAGCTAGTATGGCTGGAATATCATTGCATGTTTCGACTTCTGTATTTGATTCAAACTTGATGACCAATTTGTTTAGAATTTGGCCAATAATCTCCCATTATCATGCTCGTCATAAAGTCTTGATAGTGGAAACTACCTGGTCATGAAACATGGGCCGAAAGTATTTGATTTTTTCTTTGGGAATTTGCACCCTAATATCATTATCCTGATGAAAAAAATATGAATATTTATAATTTTTTCAAATTTTAATCATATTTGAATTTGTGTGGTTGTTGTTAGTTTATACTATGAGTCATAAATATCATATCGAGACAAAGAATAATATTTGTCTTGGGATTGATTGACTGTCAATTCCTCGAAACTTGACATTGAAGAATCTAGTTCCTCTTTTAAATTGTGATATCGGATATCAGGTTGGATTACATATTCACTAACCTCCAATTAAAATAATAGTCAAACAGTTTTTGTTGTTATTTCACAATGGATATCAGATTAACTAAAAAATATGTAATAAGCTTAATCTTGATGTCTGAATGTGATTAAAAAAACAGAGATTAGCTCTTTTTAAAATAACAATATTTGCATATATAACAATAAATATTATTATATTGGTAGTAAATTTTAGAAAGAAAATATAGAACCAAAGATTGAATAATTTTAGCACTTAAATAAAATTTAATCCTCCCACAACTAGGGGTGGCAATACGGTCCGGTCCGGTTAAATTGGCCCAAATTGATCCGGTCCAGTCCGGGTTTTTTGAAAATATAAGGACCAAAGATTGGATTGGATACAGTCCGGTCTTGATCCGGTCCAGTCTTGACCCGGTCCGGTCCCAATTCGGTCTTGATTTTATATTGAGATTGTGGGAATTTGAATGGCCTAAGGCCTAAAAGGGTGAGGAGTTGGTTAAGTTTTGTACTAAGTGCAAAGGTTTGTGACCGTTTATGCAAATTACCCTTAAATTTTGGGTGTTGAGCTCTCTTATCCGGTCTTTATCCGGTTTTTTTACCTCAAATCTAAGCCCAAAGATTGGATTGGATTGTTTACTATCCGGTCCCGGTCCGGTCTCGGTCCGGGTTATACGGTCCGGTTTCCGGTTTTTCCTCCGGTCCCGGTCCAAATAGCCAGCCCTACCCACAACCATGAATACAGGTGAACTAAAAAGATTAATTTCTACTGCCATACATAATAACATGTTAGTATGGAGGCAATTGCGATTGGGTAGTGAGTAAAAAAACAAATTTAGTAAAACATGAACAACGTCTCTATAAGGACTTGCGAGTGAAAGTGAAAGAACAATGACACAATGGAAGTCATCATGGAAGAAATAATACATGCAATAATGCATAATCTAACAAATAATCAACTGGAAAGGACGGGATGTGTTGGGTGGGAGTAACTGGGTGTCTCTAATCTAGGAATTATATAGTAGTCGGGTGGGTTAGTTGTTATTTAGGATTATGTATCTTGCCTTCTCTGTGTTATTGTCAGTAGCAATTAAGGATACTTTATTGCAAAGTTACTGTGGGTATAGTAGGTTTGCAATTGCAAGGTAATATCATTTTTATTTTGTATTTTATATTCAATTAAGTAATTCCAATATTTGTATGCTGTATAATTTTGGAATGAAGTGATGAGTTAAGCTCTCTAAATTTTCAAAATTTTTCTTATCCACTTTATTTACGCTTCAAAGATTCTTTTATAAGTTTTTTTATATAAGAACCAAATTGGATCAAATGTTCAGTTAGTAGAATCACTAAATTAGTTACAATAGAGGTTCAACTCATTTTATTGGATGGTTAGAGCCAGAGTTGGACCAAATGGTTTTTAATGGTTTGGTATGAAACCAGATGATCCAGTTTAACTTATTCAATGGTTCACTATTTAACCACAAAAAATAAGCCAAAAGTATGTTTACGTAAACTAAAAATATCCATCCTCAATCACTAATTTTATTCATGCTTATTTTTTTCATTTCCCATCCTCCTTGTTGGATTTATCTGGTTCACTACGGATTGTCACTCTTATTAATGACTTGAATTTAATAAAAAATTATAATTTATTGTGAGATAGTTTGAATATTTTGTTATAAGTTTGCTGGTGATAGATGATATGGAATAATTTTTTTTATGGGTAGTGATAAATTCACACCTAAATTATCGTATTATATATCTCTTTTATATTATAGTGCATGAACGGTTCTATCCACGTTTAACCAACATTTTTATAACGGTTAACTATTAAACCATGAACCACTAACTTTTTCGGTTCAACATCCGGTCCAATTATGAAAACAATTGTTTTTTTTTTTGCACCATGCACTTTGCGTCTCTTTTAATGGACTAATAAATGCTTATAAGAGTTAGGTGTTTGTGCAAATTGCATGGACATGCACATGCTAAATTATATTGAATCGGCCCTGTTCTGAATAACATCACCATTATGAAAGCCCATATACAGCATAATTATTAGTAATATTTCCATGCGTCAGTTAAAGAAACCGTTCGGTGCTCTGAAGCCTATAAGAATTAAAGAGAAAATGATAAAAAAAACCCTCCGTGGATTGCGCAGAGAGCAGGAAGAGGGGAATTAAGGGGGCTTCCATTAGGAACGTCCGTATAGGATTGTTAGGAAGGATTAGGATTAGGATAATTCTGTCTGTATGATCCACACATTATAACGAAGACATTATAAAGTAATATAATACACACATTGAGAAATTTTAAGTTAAAAAATATCTTTATGATATTTTTAGTTTGTACCTACAAATTCTTTTGTTAAACAAACTGAATTTGTATTTTTATTAATGATACAAGCTTACCATAATATAAATGAACAATTTTTTTTATGGTACAAACTGAATATGTACCTTTAACGTTATGGTACAAGTTTACTTTATATATCGAAACACCAATACTTTAGAGGATAGTAGAATGACTGATTCTTTTTATTATTATTAGAATTTTTTTTTGCCGATGAAATAAGTAACCTCTAGTCCTGAATGAATGTATATGTTACAAGTTAGGCGTATCCCACATCGATAAAACACGTGAAAGGTCCATGGTTCATAACTAAGAAACCGACCTTAACTGACAAGATACGTTTTGGGGTGAAATGGAATAGTTCTTGTAAGAACTCCAAAGTTAAACGTGCTAACTGTGGAGCACTGCGAGGATGGGAGACCTTATAAGAAGTCACCTGGACATGCACCTCGAGGCCAAAACCGTGAGGGTCTAGACCCAAAGCGGACAATATCTTCTGGGGGTAGATTTAGGATGTTATAAGTGGTATCACATCCTCTTTGTGTCCTTCTTGATTGATGGTAGGGCATACCTCAACAAGGACGTTGAGTCCCAAGGGGGGTATGTAACACCTTAGGCAAATCCCACATCGACAAAATACGAGAGAGATCCATGGTTCATAAGTAACTAACCGATCTTAACTGAGAAGACTCGTTTTGGGGTGAAATGGAAGAGTTCTTCTAAGAACTTTGAAGTTAAATGTGCTCATTGTGGAGCACTGCAAGGATGAGTGGCCTTATATGAAGTCACCTTGACATGCACCCCTATGCCAAACCCGTGAGGGTCTAGGTCCAAAGTGGACAATATCTTATTGAAAAAAGTTCGGGATGCTACAGTATATGACACCTATATCCGTTAACTAAAGAAAGAGACCTTTTAGTTAATTGAATCGATGAGTACTGAACTGAGTAGTATAAACCTATAGTAAGCTAAATAAAAGGAAGAGCTTTGGTCATTTCCGTTTTCCTGTCTCATGGAAGCACCGCGAGAGCATTGAACATCTTTTCTTTAGATGTCCCCAGTGATCAAACTTTGGTCATTAGTAGGATGGAAGAGCTTGTCTGATCGGCCCCAAAATCCAATCTTAGCCTCTAGTGACGTTGTTTCATTTGATCTGACCGCAATTCCAAGTTCTCCAATGTGTTTTTTTTGGAGGATTTGAAAATATCGGAACACTATGGTCTTTAAATGCTACCAACCTCAGGTCCGGGTCCTCTCTTCTCAGTTTAACTTTCAAGTCCGAGAATTCCTTCTTCGATCCTCTCCCTCCTCATGTTGCTCATTTCTCATCTCCCCGACACTCTGGTGCCAAAGATTAACTTTAATGCGCCAGTTCAACATGATGCTTCATCTTCTTGAGTTGTTATTCAAAATTCTAGCGGTTCCACTCTTGTGGCTTCAGGTTCATCCACTATGGAATTTCAGACCGATATATTGTGGAGCTTCTTCCAGCTCGTGACGCCATTTTAAATGTGATATCCCGTCAGATTGCAAGAGTGGTAGTAGAAGGCAACTCAGATGTTGTTATTCATAAGCTCCAGTAGAGTTCTAGGTGGACTCGTGTTGCGTGATTGTTTCAAGCTAATCTTGGCCATACCCCATGCTGTAGAGTTTTAGGGAGATTCCTTGAGTTGTCAATTGGACTGCCAATAGAGTACAGTCATTTCTTGTCTTTGTTAGAATTTGTGTCCTTTAATTTTTGCATCTAGTTATTGTTGTGATATGAGTATGACTGGTTGGGTTTTAGACAAGGCGAAATGTTTCTTCGAATTGTTGTTTCTTTTTTGAACATTTCTCAAAAGAAAAATGAGACGTTTGATTACTCAAAATTGTGTTGTAGAATGCGAGAAATGTGAGGGTAAAGAGATTTATATACTTAATACTTATATGAACTTCTGCTACAAGCAAACTCTTTCAAATAATCCGAGTCGCCTAACAGCGTTCCATGGGAGGCGAAACCCTGGCCTTACCAACTGAATATTTATGTTCGGATTAGTGGTTTACTGGTTTATTAGTACCCGAACAACGTTTCTTCGACAATTCCACGACAACGCTTCATCCGCGGGAAAGAGGCGTGGGATTCGAACGATCAGCGAGTTAGTAGTGTGGCTCATGTGACTTCCATTTCAGGAAAGAAAACAAAAATAGGAGCTCGCCAAATTGGAATGGCGTGGCATCACTGTACTTCCTCACGTTGCAATTGCAACTGAGATTCACATTACTACTACTATACAGTAATTCCCCAACTCTGAAGAATAGTTTCTTGGCAGGCGTGATTCACTCTCATGTGATCCCCAGTTTTCATCTGACAAAAAAATCCCAGGTAAAAACAACAATCCCAATTAACAGAAGGCCCATGACTTCAATTTCTGACACTTCACTAGCTTTCAATTCAGAAACCCTTTTCACTTAATGGGGATTGCAGCCATTGCTGACTAGCTCGGGCCATTAGGGTTCCTTTTTTTACCGGGGATCCACAAACCATAGTGGGAATCTGGCACATGAGTACGTGTTCTCTTCTTTTCCCTCCTTTCCTTTTTAATGTTTGTTTAATCCCCATGACAAGTTTAATTCTTTTTGATTGTTCATCATTTCATCAACAGACGACCAGGTACTAGAATGTGCTATATTCCTTCTCCATTTTCTTGATTTTCTTTTTACCTTATGGTACACAGGACCAAGCCTGGCCATTAGTGGTGGTGCAATGAAACTCTGTTGTGTTTCAGACCCTTCATTTTTCAAGGGAAATGTATAAACAAATTGGACAAAGAAAAGGGAATGAAAGTAGGTTGTTGACCGACTAAGAGATCATGTTAAGATGGTGATGAGAGGTTGAGGTTAGCTGCTACTGCTGTAGCAACTCACTCACTCACTTATCATAACTGGACTACTACTTATATCGATATACTTCATTTTGCTTATCTTTTGCTAATTAGAGAATCTTTTCCTTTTTTAAATGAAAAAGCCAATAACTTCTACAAGGCACACGCTTTTCTAGTGGGAACATGAACATCTCAAGGCTTAAGGCTGGGTGGTTCAACTGGTTCATACGTACAGGGAAGGGAATAGAGTCGCGGACTGGCTCTCGAAGCACAGTCTCGTCTATCCCTTCGGTACGTATGAATTGGACGATCCTCCGGCAAGCTTGGATGTTTTACTTCGTGAAGATGTGATGGGAATAAGCTTCCCGAGGCAAGTGCTTCGAAACAGATAGTCTGACCAGCGGGTTACTTCTGCAGATTCTTTTGGCTATTTGTATGCTCTGTGATCTTTTGGTCGTTGGGCTGGTTCCATTCCTGTTTGGCAACCTTGTCCCTGTCTGTGTATTGGTTTCTCTTTGGCTGATTTAATAGCCTCCCTTTAATAAAAAAAAAAATGAACATCTCAAGCTGCAATGGGTAGGAAGAATGTTCCCTTTTTCTGATGCAGTTTCCATTTATAGTGAATTCCCTTATGTTTGTCCTTCATAGCTTGGTAATACTTGCCTAGCCTTCAACATACCTAGAGTTTGCGAGGATGGAATGAAATGTTCCTTTTATGAAGCTGCTCTGATGGGTTGTAACCATGATTGTGGTTATAGGAAGGAACATTATAGGCTCTTCTGAAAATTCCAGTACTAGGTTTGTACATTTACTTTTGCAACTTGCATTCTTTTACAGAAGAGGGAAGATTGACAACCACTTAAGTGGGAAACAACTAGCTCTGGAATTCCCCTTCTTAGTTTCCCACCTTTTACAACTCTGAGACCCGGGTTTCAATTTCCATTTCTGACACTTTTGGGTGCTTCTCTTTACTTTGTGGTGCCTTCCTGCAGATCCATTGTTTGTAAAAGTAAGCCTTAATCTAAGTTGAGACGGGGCATAGGTAAGTGCCTTGCTCTAGCAGCATCTACCTCTTCATAGTTATGGTACAAGTGGCCTTGAAAAGGTTAAATGCCAACTCCCTGGTAAAAAACCCAGATGAAATGGTAAAACCAGTGTGGAACCCTTTTTTACAATTCTGCTTGGAGTACTTGGATTCTTCACTTTACTTAAGATTCCCTTGCAAAGAATCCCTTCTAGAGCGAGAGAGTTAATAGAAGTTAGCAAATTACTCAAGTTCTTGAAGGGATCTTTGCTTTTAGTGATCGAAGTCTCAAGATTGTCAATCTACTTTTGAAGATTCTTGTGTTTTTAGTCCAACTTACACATGCGTTTAAGTGGTGAAGCCAAGGGATTATTCATCTGAGTATTGGATTGGCTATATCAAACCAACCCACTAATCATATTTCAGCTTGGATCCAACTTGTACGTTCTGCTACATGGTCCTTCTTGATAACCTTCTTAATTGGCACTATTTTAATGCTCAATCCTTATTTTCTAATGCAGTCATTAAACCATGATTGATAATTTTAAACCCTCAATAGTTGAAGAAGTTCCAAGAACTTTGTGTAGGGTAGAAACAAGCTTATGGTTGGTGAAGAAAGATATCCCGAGAATGGGATTTGCTTTGGATCATAGTCCACTTTAGGATTAAACTTGTCTTTCTTTCTTTGTTTATTGTATGTGATCTAAGGTTTATGATGTGAAATTGAGCTTTCTAGTGCTCCATCATCAAGAAGGTAAAAAGAGCATATGTGACAAGAGCACTTATATTTGTTTCTTTCAAAAAACCTTTTGAAAGCTTATGAGAGCTTTTCTCCAGAAAGTGTTAAATACAGGTTAACAGCAGCCACCACCAAACATTGGCAAGATAAGGACAAAACAATACTTTTCACTTTTCCTGCCTTAAACCCTCGTCCTACACTGACTAAAAAAAGAATCAGCAGACAAACTTTGTTTACAAGAAATATTCACTTCTGAACGTTTTACACCTTCACCATTTACTGGCTGAGGCTTCTCAGTTTCCGCAGGACATTCAAGTACAGTTATTACAACATGATCCCTATCAACGCCATCCAAAACCGGGTTTATACTTCCACGGTGGAGCAATTGTGGTGCCTGTTTCTCTGGAGACACTGTAGCTGTCTTCAAGCTTTTGAAGCTGGCAAGACTAGCAAGTTCCTGAACTGATTCAGTTAGCTTCTCTACAGACTTGACTGTCTCGACTAGTATCGATGCAACGGTTGCAGCTGGTATCATGGCCAGGAAATCTGCTTGATTTACTGAGACAGATTTCAGGACTAGTTTAAGCTCTTTCATGGCAGATTTTGAGCTCTCGACATGAACAACTGCTGGAGAAGGATCAGTCATCGATTTCATAGAAGTAGCCAATGATCTCAGTGCCATTCCTGATTCTTCACTCATCCTTGTGCATATTTCCTTTGTCTTGTTCTGGAACTCTTTTGGCGCCTTTAAAAGGAGCAGCAAGCAAAGATTTGATAGGTTAGCAGCTTTCTTTTTTCGTCATCCGCTGAATAGAAAGTAACCTTTTTCAGAGGCTGCTGTGTTTTGGTGATTTGTTTCATCAAAACACTATGGATGGCTGAAGTAGAAGGAGGTGATTTAATAGAGTTGGAAAAGTGAAAAAGGGAAAGTAGAACAAAACATCTTGACTGATTTTCAGCTGTCAATGGAATATCAGAATTGATTGTCGAATCAAAAGGATTGGCAGAAAAACCAAGGCTTTTTCAAGTTCTTACTTTGAAACCAGAGTGAATGTAGCCATTAAGAGCTTCAATCTGGTAAGCACAATGTCGTGCCAAAGCTGCAGTCTTCAAGTATTGATTCCATGGATGCTTCAATTTAAACTGGCCGTGTCTCGGCTCCCATCTTGCAAGATTTGCCTGCAAGATTAGAGAACCATGTTATCAGTAAAGCCAAGAAAGGAATACAATTCGACAGAAGAGAAATCTTTTCAAGAAGTTGTAGGAAACTTTACCAGGGTTTCTTCAGTGGACTTGGAAGTGAGAACACTTTTGTATCCTTGGAGACATGGCTTGGCTTTGCCAGCAACATCATTTTCTCCATCTTCAGGGGACTGGAAATACTCAACTGGAAATCCTGTCACAAAAGAGTTCCTTCCAATGTAAGTAACACAACTGGGAAAAATGAAAGCTGAGTTTATGAAATGATCCAAATTCATTCATATATACCTTCGAGGTAGCATCCGAGCTTTTCGATATTAGAAGCAACCAAGTTGTGAAGATCTTCACCAGCCCATACAGGGCAAATGAAAATGGACACAACCATGCATGTTGCCACCCCTATTATGATGGTTGTCAGTCTCTGCTGTGCCAAAGTCAAAAGCTCGTCAACCCGGTAACCTGATACCGATACCAATGCGAATGTCAGGATGAAGATCATGACTCCATAGTCGTATCTCGCCTTGATCCTTGGAAAGAATCGCATGAATGTGGAGGTTGAAGCTGCATGCCGCAAAAGTAGGTAAAAAATTATTTGGCTTAATTTTGAATCCATTGCAGTGAGTTGCTTCCTTTTTTTGTTTGAAATGCATACCTAACAAAAAAACAAGGATTCCAAGCACAACGGGCTCTCCCTGGTCTCCAAATAGAGCAGCCAAGTGCTGAGCTCCAAGTCCTAGAGCACCAGCAGATAGTGTTGCAAAACCTCTGTTCAACCCTTTGCACAAAGTCCCACCTAGACAAAGAGAAAAGGAGTCGGTATCTAAATGCATACTTCCGTAACTTGTGACACAAGAAATGAACAGAAGCTCCAAAAACTCACCAACTGTGAACTCAGAGATCACCACAACTGTAAGCACAGCCCACATCCCAGCAGCCCCGAAACCATCATACAGCGGCCTAGCGTAGTATAGTAAGGAAACCAAAGTGAGTGAGAGTCCAACTTTAAGGGAGTGAAAGACCTTTCTAGGATCATCTTTCCCAATCTTCACCATCCCTTTTCCAAACTTGATCATCTTATCGTTGAACAAGCTGCATCGCCGACGGACAGGCCCCCACAGTTTCTCCTGGTGGGATACTGATGACTCTGTAACAATCTCCATGGATGAAATGGAGTGTGTAGCACCTTTGGGGAGGGGGGAGAGGAATGAGATGCTTGTGGAGAGAATGATAAGTCACTACACCAACTTCTATCTATTTATAGGAGCACCAAAAACATATATATGTATATATAATAAGTTCTTTTGTGCTGGTTAAATTAATGAGTTCTTTTGCATGATGCAATGACGGACAGAGATTTTTGTTTGGTATGCTTCAAATTTGTGTGGCTGACTAGACTTCTTGCTTACTTAGTATTAGTATTATTATTTCTTATTGTTTCAAGGCAATAGATATTTCTGTAAGTTTCTTGATTTGCCATTGGTGGAGGAGATAATACTGAAAGGCTGTATCTGGGTCGATTGTAAAGAGAAGAAAAAAGAACATGCATGTTAGTGGCATTTCATTCGTTACAACAAGTGGGTGAGTTGCCCATTTACTTATCATCATTCTCTTATATGATATGGTGGTGGTAAATCAACTTTTGTTACACTCCGGCCACCGGATCGAGCAGGATGGCCTCAAATCCAAACTTCTCTCCACTTACCCAACTTGCTCTTCTCACCAATATAGACCTACTTACGTACTGCTGCCTCCTTATGATGAGGTAGTCGAGACCTTCAGGGGCGGCTGGCGGCGGGTATTGTATTGGTATTACGCCTTTGCTTGCAAGAGGGAAACAGCAAATGGAGGGTATTGGTCATTCACTGTCAAAGGTTTACCGTTCGACCGATTTCCCGAATGGCCGAATTCTCGGCGACTGAGTGACTGCTGCAGTCTGCAGATTGTTGTTCTAATAATTCTTCATTCTTGGTGATAAATTGTCTCATTGTCCCATAATTATTCATTTGTTGATTAATTTAATAATTTTCATTTGTGATTTGTGAACAAGAGGGCAGAGGCACCTACGGGCTACGAGAATGTAAGAAGTAAAAACAAACTAAAAGACAAAATCCTTCTTCTGCCTCTCTACAGGCCTACGAGCTACGACACAGACATACACAAACAAAGAACTCGGCTTCGGCTATACTAGGGATGACAATGAGTCGGGTTGGGTCGGGTTTTGCCAAATTCAAACCCAAATTCATGGGTTTATCTGTGAAAAAAACCCGGGGTAAAACCCACAGGGTTTGAAAAACTCAAACCCAACCCAACCCGCTGGGTAACCGCGGGTTCATGGGTACCCACGGGTTTTTGTCGTAAAAAATTCACAATAACAAATTCCTATCAAAATTAAAGTCAAATATCAATCTCCCAATACAAATTATCCATATATAAACACCATTCTAGAAAATTCAAGCAAATCACAAATTAACTATACAAATTGTTCAACACCAATCTAGAAAACTCAAGAAAATTGAAGCAAATCACAAATTATCCATAAATAACATGATTAATTGAAAGCTTCATCCTTTCAATTAAGTTTTTCACTCTCCACTCAATAACATCAACTTCATACTACATAACTAGAAAAAAAAATTAGACATGTCTCCACAAACATAAATAAGATTAGTTATTTAGAATATTAAATATGCCAAGAAAATTAATCATATGAGTGTGGGCGGGTACCCATGGGTCGGGTTTACCTAAACCCAAACCCAACCCAACCCGGTGAATAGTGAACGGGTTTAAACTCAAACCCGGCCCAAAACCCGTCAACACGAATTTCACCCGCGTTGACCGGGTTGGATCGGGTGGGTACCCGTGGGTTCGGGTTTTGTTGCCATCCCTAGGGTATACCTATGAATTATGAAATAATGAATCAATTAACAAATCACTAAATCAAGTAATCTACATTAAGTTACCCCAAACACTTCAAATCCACGTATAGGAGAGGACAAAGTACGAACTGCTGTCTGCTGGGTTCAGGTCCTAGGGTCAGAGGTGGCAATTAGGATCCAAATCCATGAATCCAATCCAATCCATCCACCAAATTATCCACCTAATCCAATCCATTTAAATCCAATCCATTTGATCCAAATCCAATTGGATTGGTGGATTCATGGATCCATCCATGGATCCAAATGACAAATTATGATTTGGTACCTATATTTTTTATATTTTACATTTTGGTACCTAAAATTTATATTTTATACGAAAAATATCATTGGAAAATTACATTTTGGTACCTAAAAATTTTCATTATGACATTTTAGAAACAAAACTTTTCAAATTTTACATTTTGGTCCAAGCCTTGGATGTCATTTGGATTCATGGATCAATCCACCAATCCATTGGATCCAATCCATGAATCCACCAATCCATTGGATCCAATCCATTTGATCCATGGATCCACCAATCCGATCCACGAATCCGATCCAATTGCCACCTCTACCTAGGGTCGAGCAATTAATCTTCGACGGCGACGGGGTTCGACGGAAACAGGGCAACAGCGAAGGGTGTCTACAGGGCAACGGCAAAGCGGGGTCGACGTAAACATGGCAACAACGAAGGGCGTCGGTTTCGATCGGCGGCGTTTGGATTTCATGAATGGAGGGATTGGCGGCGTGACGCGTCGTGCAGCAAGCAGGGGAGAGGGAGACTTGATTCGATTTACTAATTAATAATTACAACTAGGTTTTAGGGAGTTAGGGTCGGCTGACGGCTTTTGGAGTTTGGAATATGGTTGTCGATGGATGCCTTTCCCATTCGGTGTCGGGAAATCGAGTTGCAGACGGTAATTTACCGTTCCTCCCTCGGTAAACCGTCTGCCACCAATTTGCTGCCGACTACCGTTTTGTTGCGGTTAACGGTTTAACCGATAACTTACCGGTTAAACCGTTAACCACAATACCATTTAGCACCCCTAGTCAAAAGTTCAATCATATCTGAGATCATTTTTATTTGCTAAAATATGTATGAATGATTACTAAATTAATTTTTAGTAATATGTCTGGTTTGTAAAATTGTGTCTTTCCGGCAGTTCAATCTAGAAAACTTTTTATCGAATCTAACTCGATAGACGATTATTAGTGGTATGAAACGGTTAAATAACGACTTCGACATAAAATATGATATCGCTGACTTTTCTTGTACAACCTCCAATATAGTGTTACAATCCTTGATAATATGTAATGAAAGTATATTAAAAAAAAGTATGAAGATATAAAAGAATTAAATTGAACTTAGAGTTTCCCCTGGTCCAAAGCTTTTAAAAAATGATTTTTTAAAGACCAATTAGTTCTTCCTACAGTTTATTTCAATTTTAAATCTCTAATTTTTGTGAGCATATATTATTTTCGGTAACTCTTAATAACTTGTATTGATTTGTCATGTGCGCGCGCCAACATGACTAATCGAAATTTTTGGTGTTCTTATCTTGTTTAATTATTCGTATTTAGTTATGATTTTTAGATTATTTAAGTATTATATTTCTCTAATTGGATTAAGAATTTCTCATTAAAAAACATATTTCTCTTCCCTTTCTCTCAAAGCGTCGTATTTCTTTTCCATCTTCAGCCGATGGAGACCGTCAGCGGCGGAGCCTCCTCAAGTGCCGTTAGTGACGGGCACACTTGGGCGTATCTTTTTTCGATCAATCCGGATCTCAAGTTGGATTACTACGAGTCGGAGTTCGTTAATGGTTCACTGTGGATTCCCAAATCGGTGATCGATGAGGGTTCCAAGAGGTGCGTAAATTGCTTAGTTGGCCAGTTCATTGACTGACTAGCGTCGCTCTTGCCCATTCACTTCTCGCGAATTGGATTTGGGGACGAGATGGACTATTAGGGTTTCATGGCTTAGGGAACGCTTGGTGCTATTTCAGTTTCTGAACGCGGAGGTTTGTCGTTGGGTCTTTGAAGGAGGGCCTTGGCACCATCGCGAGAACATGATTTTCCTGCGAAACTGAGAACCAGGTATTCAACCTCTTGCTATCGATAACTTTGTGGTTCCATTCTGGGTTAGGTTATCGAATTTGCGTTCTGAGATGACTTCTAAGGAGGGATTAGGGTGTATTGTTAGCTCTCTAGGCCGACCTCTTTCTATGGACTTCCCTACGAAGCAGGGGACGAGGTTCAGGGTTGCTACCGTCTGTGTTGAAATTACTGTGAAGTCGAACCTTGTGAGATGCTAGTGGATGTCGATTTTTGTCATGTTCCGAGCAAATGTGAAAAGTGTCATGTGTTTGGAGATGATTGCTCAAATCCTGGTGTAAGAACAAGAGGATCTGGGTTGTGAAGCAGACTCGAGTGAAGGAAGTAACCCATATTTCTCAGTAGAACAAGGGGAAAAGTGTGCTTGTGGTTCAAGATGTGGATGTTACTTGGTATGAGGTTAGCTTGGTGGCTGGTATGAGCTGTGTGGAGGTCTCGGATGCTATTGTGGGTGAGGCTGAGCTTTCTTCTACTCCAGAGAAGGAGTTTGAGTATGTCCAAAAAATGAGTGAGCGCTCAAAAGCTGATGAAGATGATGGATTCCAGGTGGTTACAAATAGGAATAATAGAGTAAGAGCTTTCGCTCCACGGTCTGCATCTAAAGGTCCTTGGAACTTATATTCTGGTCCTGGTAAGAGCTCTCTGGACGATAAAATGTCTCCCTCCCTTTGTCGACCTGTATTGAGGTGTGTTGTTGCTCCTCCTCTCTCGCTCCTGTTAAAGGTAAGGGAAGGGTGGAAAGGCGCGGGAAATGAAGGTCGTGTGCTGGAATGTCAGGGGCTTTAATGCTCCTGAGAAGCACTCTACAGTGCTTAAAAGTTTTGCCGCTTGAAATTAGATATTATAGCAATAATAGAAACTAGAGTTACAGCAGTAAGTAGTGTTGATATACTTACTAGACATTTCAGTCATTTGAAGCATTTGAATAACTACCCTAATCCCCAAATGATCGAGTCTGGTTGCTCTGGAAAGATGATCTGGATATTACTAAGGTTGATGATGGGCAACATTTCCTAAAAGTCAAGGTTGGGGGGTCTTCTCCTTTCATTCTATTGGTGGTTTATAGTCCAAATAAGGAAGCTAAAATGGCTGCTTTGTACAGAGGGATCTTATGCTTCAGCATGAGGTTCTTTTACCTTGGGTGATCTTAGGATATTTTAACGTTGTGCTTGATCCAGGAGAAGCTTCGAATTCTTCTATTATAACTTCTAGTATGGTTGCTTTTAAATCCTGGGTTGACGACGTGAAGCTGCTTGATCACAAAGTTAGGGGTGCATGGTTTACTTGGTGTAATAAGCAGGTAGGGAATCCCATTGCAAAACGGTTGGACATAATCTTGGTTAATGAGGCCTGGTTGACTACCTTCTCAGCCAGTACATCTTTGACTACTCCCCATGGGGTGTCTGATCATTGTGGGCTGTTGTTGAATGTTATCCCTCACGTGGAAAGTTTCCCGAATCCGTTTTAAGTATTTCAAATTCTGGGGCAGTCATCCCACCTATAATAACTTAGTTTCAGAAGCTTAGAATTATAGTGTGGATGGCCATCCTTATTTTGTGGTTTATGCTGATATATTTGCTCAGATATTAAAGATGTCTCTTCTTGCCAACCCGGATGCCAATCTGGCGGAGGAAGAAAAGTAGCTTGCAGCTGAGTGCCATGAGTTGCAAAAAGTTGAGAAAAACTACTATAAACAGAAAATTCAGATCAAGGGGGTGTAGGAGGGAGATATGAATACATCTTTTTTTTCATCGTTATGTGAAGGTTCAAACTCATCGCCAACTGATCACTCATCTTCTAAATTCTCAAGGACAAGATGTGACTGCTGTTAAGGATATGGGAGAAGTCTCAGTGGACTTTTATAGGAAACTAGTTGGGGAAGTTGATCCTGCTGTCATTGTTCAGCCCTCCAACTTCTGTGAGCAATTATCTCTTAAAACGCTTACACAAGAGGAGGCTCTTTCCTTGGTTTCTCCAATCTCTAGGGAGGAAGTCCATCAAGTGTTCAGGAAGCTTGGCAGGGATAAGGCCCCAGGGTCAGATGGATTTCCCTCTGAGTTCTATATGCTTCATTTTGACCTTATTGGTCGTTTGGTTGAGGATGTGGCTCTAGATTTCTTTTCCTTTGGCATTATGCCTCGAGTTCTGAATTCTACTCTTGTGGCTAAGATACCAAACGCTGAACAAATGAAAGTCTTCCGCCCCATCTCATGTAGTAATATGATTTATAAGGGGATATCAAAGGTTCTGGCCAACAGGTTAGCATATGTCCTACCCTCTTTACTTTCCTCATCTCAGTATGCTTTTATTAAAGGTCGGTCCATTAGATATAATATCCTCTTGGCGTTAGAATTAGTGAAAGATTATCATAGAAAACACATCTCCCCTCGTTGTGCTGTCAAAATTGATATCATGAAAGCATTTGACTCGGTCAATTGGTCTTTATTGTTCTCTATTCTTAGCACAATGGGAATCCCTAACTTGTTCATCAAGTGGTTAAAAGCCTATGTGTGTTTCCCAAAGGTTAGTGTTGGCTTGAATGGTGGCATTTGTGGTTTTTTTAGATGAAAAGGGGTCTTAGGCAAGGTGACCCACTCTCTCTCTATTTGTTTACGGTTGCAATGAAAGTCCTTGATGCTATGTTGAATATTGCAGTTAGACAAGATCGAATTCCTTTCCATTCCAAGTGTAAACCGTTGGCAATTACACATTTGTATTTTGCTGACGATTTGGTTGTTTTTACAAATGGTTCTATAAGAGGGGTGGTTGGAATCTGTTGAGTTTTAGATGCTTTCTACACTATTTCGGTTTGAATTGTAACCTTGATAAGGGTTAGCTGTTCGGGGGGGGGGGGGGGGGGGGGGGGAGGGTCTCTGCTTTTGAACAACAGTTTATATCTTCTTACTCGAGGTTTCCCTTAGGAAGTCTTCCCGTTCGCTATCTTGGTCTTCCCCTCATTACAAGGAAGCTTACTAGAGCTGAGTGTCGTGTTCTTGTGGCGAAAATCACTGCTAAAATATGCAGCTAGAGGGACTAAGATGTTAAGTTTTGCTGGTAGGCTTCAGCTCATTGCAATGGTTTTGACAAGTGTCCTGCAATTTTGGATATCTTTCTTCTTCCCTAGTTAGTTATTAAGGAGGTGGAGTCCATGTGTAATAACTAATAAGTTTCTCTGGGATGTTAATGATTCATCATTGAGATCAAAGGCTGTCACTTTTTGGGATTTCCTTGCTTGGTCAAAGCGTGAAGGAGGGCTTGGGATTCGTAATTTTGTGATCTGGAACAAAGCATGCATCCTTAGGCATCTCTGGGCTATTCTTGCTGAGGAGGGATCAATTTGGGTTGCGTGGATTTGTCGTTATGGTGTCAAGCAGGCTTCGATTTGGGATATCAATGCTTCTGCTGCGGGTTCTTGGATCTAGAAACGGATTCTTAAATGTCGAGCGGTAGCGAGACCATTTATTTCACAATTGGGGGCCGGCTTGGCATGGGATGGAGAAGTAGTGACATCCTATTATGTGAAAAAAGTATAGAATTCATTGAGGCAGAGGGATAACATTGTATCCTAGTACAATCTTGTTTGGGACAAGTGCATTGTTACTCATCATGGTTTTATTCTCTAGCTTGTGGATATTTAGATTCTCGTCATCATCTCTTTGCTGATTGTTCTTATACAAGGAATGTTCTTAATCAAATTATGCAATTTGCAGCTCCTCCAGATTTGGGAGACTGGTCAACAGTGTTACAGTGGGGAAAATTTCCCACTGTACACATGTTTTTAAAAAAAATTCTCAAAATACACATGTTATGAAAAAAATTCCCAATCTACGCATGTTTGGGCCTTCACCGCGTCAGACTAAGGCGGTGATTGCTTCACCGCGTTAAAGAAGAGCGGTGATTGCATCACCGCGTTAGAGGAAAATGGTGATTGCATCACCACTGTAGAGGAGGGCGGTGATTGCATCAGCAGTGCATCACCGCTCTAGAGAAAGGCGGTGAAGGCCTGACCTTCGTCAAATCTTTAAAAAAACGTAACTTTGTGCTCGGTTATCCGATCGTGGTGAAATTTTTTTTGATTTCGCATAATTTTTCGAGATCTTGCAAGCCTCAAACTACCGAAGGCGGTTTGGTCCCGCCTTCGTCCCGAAAAAACGTCGTTTTCTACCCCGAACGAGTCTTTTTTCGATTTCGTCAAACTTTGAACGATCATAACTTTGTGCTCCACAATCCGAAAATCATGAATTTTTTTTTATTTTGCATAAATTTTTGAGGACTACAATTTTTAGTAGGAGAGAATTTTCAAAAAATGAATTATTTTGGATATACGGGGTTTTGGGAATAAGTTTACCTTCCCTTTTTAGGAATCCAAGTACATTCCGAAATTATGTCTATGATAACAATTGTATTCCTCAAAAAGTTATGCAAAATCAAAAAAAAAATTCATGATTTTCGGATTGTGGAGCACAAAGTTATGATCGTTCAAAGTTTGACGAAATCGAAAAAAGGCTCGTTCGGGGTAGCAAACGACGTTTTTTCGGGACGAAGGCGGGACCAAACCGCCTTCGGTAGTTTGCGGCTTGCAAGATCTCGAAAAATTATGCGGAATCAAAAAAAATTTCACCACGATCGGATAATCGAGCACAAAGTTACGTTTTTTTAAAGATTCGACGAAGGTCAGGCCTTCACCGCGGCCGTTGAATGCGGTGAAGCTATCACCGTTTTTGTCTACAGCGGTGATGCAATCACCGTTTTTCTCTAACGCGGTGATGCAATCACCACTCTTCTTTAAAGCGGTGAAGCAATCACCGCCTTAGTCTGACGCGGTGAAGGCCCAAACATGCGTAGATTGGGAATTTTTTTCATAACATGTGTATTTTGAGAATTTTTTTTAAAAACATGTGTACAGTGGGATTTTTTCCGTTACACTTGTGTGTATCTAGATGGAGTGGGTCGTCTGCTACTACAGACTTAAATCATTTGTCATGTATGGTTCTACTGGAGCAAGACCCCCCTCACAGATTGTTGCGCAGGCGAAGTGGATCATCGGTTATCGATGTCAATTAGATTAGAGCTTGTTGGATTGTTTTGAGTCTAGGGGCTTGGGGTAGTATCTTACGTCTCAGTTTGCTTCCTCATATGTAGGGGTTATTATTGTATAGACATTGTTTGTTTTGGGGAGCGCCATATTGGTTTGCTATTGGTTGCCGGTTCTAAATGAAATTTTGATCTAACTGTAAAAAAAGAATTTCTCATTAGTAATGGTTCATAATTAATTAATTTTTTTTTGTGGATTAAGATATGGGGATTCTAATAGGAAAAGAAGGAGGAGAGAGGATAAAATCTAGGACGAGAAGGAAACCAATTGGTGATGTAATTCTATTGATAAGTATTCGATTTAAGGTTACTAGTATGATGTGAAGATTGAATCCAATTTAGTTTTCTTAGTTTCATTATTTCCTAACTTTCTTTCATCTATTCTCTTCATTCCTATTAGCTTCCTTTCATTCTTAATTTATTTGGTTGTTCTCACCATTAAAGGATCTTCCGCTTATCCAGTATGTTACATCAACCTACTTTGCTTGATATCATCAAATTCATTTATTTCAAATGTATATCTTTTCAAAGTACATAAACATTAGTTTGAATACGCGTCATTTAATTTAAGGTTGTACTAGTATACAACTAGATAATTCATATTTTATATATGTTTACTCGTATATTTGAGCATCTTTTACCTTTTTATTTTAGTTATTTATGTGTTTGTCGGTTATATGCTTGTTATTTGTTTCTAGTGTGTTTTTTAGGTCATCCAAGAAATTTATTTGGCACAAATTAGTAGCCAAAATAAAATATTTTAGATTCATGGATGTCGAGAAATTTTTCGAGATGAAGTCTGGATTATATTGGAACTCAATCGAGTTGATACAAAGTAGAAATTGAAGGCAAAAAAGTGGGCAATCTATTCATGCGCTCTACCACGATTGTTGGATACATCGTGGTCAGTCGCTAGTCTAGATAATATCACAATTGACTCAAAATAGTGCGAGAAAATTAATTCATAAGCATTCCAAAATGGTAGAGCTGCCCAATACAGAAGGGGGATCCTGACCATCTGACCCTGGTGGCATGGTGCTTGATTTGCGCCAATCATAAACACTATTTGTCTTCCGTCTTTTTGCTCTCACCTCTCTCTTCTGGTTCTGTCCGTTGCCTTTCCCCCCGATGACCGTTGGGGGCATGCCTCCCATGGTGGAGGTGGATCATTGCTTGAAGCCGCCGGATGGGTCCCCGACGAAGACGCCCAACCAGCCCAGCAAGAGAGCAAGAGCCAGCAAGGGCGAGGGCTTTTCTGGAGATAGGGAAATGGATTTCGCAGTCGACACTTTGACAGCTACAGAGGAGAATACAGTTGAAATGGAAACTCTCCCCCAGGATGACGAACAAACGGAGTCTAAGGAGATGGAGACAGAATCGGGCAGGGCGAAGGCGTCCTACAAGGATTCCTTTCTAGGAAACAGTCCACCGGATGCGATCCCAGAAGGGGATGCTCTGATGTCGGATGAATCTGAAGGTGAAGAGGCAGATGACGATCCTGATTGCCCCACCATCCGAATCAAGAAGAGTACGGACGCTCGTGTTCGGAACCGCTGGAAACGCGCCATTACGTTTCGGGTGTTGGGTAAGACATTCCCTTTTGCTTTCATCCATAGGAAAATTCAGAATATGTGGGCGAAAACGGGGGGAATCAGGATTGGAGATATTGGAAACGGGTATTTTCAAGCAAGCTTTGATTCGCAGCTTGACCACAATCGGGCTCTCTACGGAGGACCATGGACGATTGATGATCACTACATAGCTTCTGAGCCGTGGAGATTGGATTTTGACCCGGATTTCGACTCGATTAACCGAGCTTCTGTCTGGGTAAGACTCCCAAGGCTCCCTCTTGCCTATTTTGATGAAGAGATACTCACAGATATTGGGGATAAGCTGGGGCGAGTGGAGAAAATCGATTATAACACGACAAATGGGTCAAGAGGGAACTATGCGCGTATATGCGTCGAAATCGACCTGAGGAAGAGGCTGGTGTCTAAATACAGAATCAAGAGAAGGGTTAGACGTGTAGAGTATGAAGGACTCCACACAGTTTGCTTTGGATGTGGACACTATGGCCATTTGGAAGACTCCTGTCCGCTGGGAACACCAAAGGCCACAATGTCACCCGAGGAAAAAATGAAAACAAGCAACAAACCTGCTGTACCTGATATTAGGCCGGAGATAATGGAGGATTTTGGGCCATGGATGCTTGCTACCAGAAACCGAAGGAAGCCAAGACAACAGGCTCAAAACAACCAAGGGAAGAAGGAAATGAGGGAGGAGAAGATACAAACACAAGAAATGGGGTCAAGATTCAAGGTGCTGGAAGGGGAACTGGATGTGGAAGAAGCAGAGACTGAGCAAGGGACTATAGAGGAACATCAGGACAAGACAGTGGAAATGGGGGAGGAAAGTGGCAAGACTGAGAGTGAAGGAAAGGATGTAGGTAACAAGGAAAAAGGGAAAGGCAGGAAAGTGGAGAACCAGAAGAAGGAAGGAAAGAAGATTAACAAGAATGTGGTGCAGGATCCCAACCGCAAACCACATCAAAAGACAACACCAGAGAACCTGAAGGCTAACAGCAAGACAACAACTGGACTAAAGAAACAGGAAGCTCCTAAAAAAGCTATGGACACGGCAAGCAAGGAAATGTGTTCCCCTTCAGTGGTGGCACAACATCCCCCTCCTACCAAACCTACTACTCCTTCTAACTTGAAGAGTGGATCAGGGAAGGAGACTTCCAAGGATGCCAAATCGGGTCACCAGCCAAAGATGAAGGAGACAATTCCAAGCTTAACCAAAACTCCTGAGATGAAGAATGTCAAATATCCAGAAAATGTGAAGCATCCACCCCGGAAGATCAATTTTGAATCCAAAGGAGGAGAGGAAGCTCGAATTACTGAAAATGTCTTCTCTACTTCGTCAGTTGCTCAGAGTTGCAACGAAGATATGGGACAGGCGGCTATGGCCGTCGATCCTAGATGATTTCTCGACTTTAGGTCGCTGTGAGGGAAGTTTCCTTTAATCCATTTAATGATTAAAGTCTTCTCTTGGAACTGTCGAGGTGCAAAACACCTCAAATTTCGGTCTACTTTTGAGTTTTACAAGTCCAATTACAAACCTAATGTTGTGTGTATCTTTGAACCTAGGATCAGCGGGAAGGATGCCATTGATGTCATCAAAACTCTTGGCTTCGACTCTTGGGAAGTCTCGGATGCAACCGGCTTTAGTGGAGGGATCTGGATGCTGTGGAATAAGAATGAAGTGCAGATGAAAAAGCCTGAGATTCATAAGCAGTTCATCCACGTTGAATGCTCATTAGCTAATGGAGATGAATGCGTCCTCACCGCCATCTACGCTAGCCCAAATGAGCATGTCAGAGGGGATCTTTGGGAGGCGTTGCGGGGCTTCAATCAAAGAATTTCGTGCCCATGGATGCTGTTTGGCGACTTCAACACCATCACTAGGCCAAATGAAAAGCTTGGAGGAGCCAACTTCAGCTTCTCAAGAGTGAAAGCATTTGTGGATTGCATTCAGGATTGTGGTTTGTTGGATCTTGGATTCTCAGGACCAAGATTCAATTGGTTCAAAGGAGGTTCGGGTGTTCGAGAGAGACTTGATAGGGGGCTATGTAATCTGGCATGGCACCATAAGTATCCTCAAACACATGTCTTCCATTTGGTCAAGATGAAGTCTGACCACAGGCCGATCCTGGTTTGCAACAAGAGTGTCCCGGCCAAAAACAAACTGGTGAGACGCTTCCAATTCCTTGCACCCTGGTTAACTCATGAAAATTTCTTTCCGTTTTTATCCTCCACCTGGAAATGTGGCCAGTCTTTTCCTTGTGCTTTGCAGGATCTCTCAGGAAAGCTGCAAGTCTGGAATAAAAACGTCTTTGGCAATATCTTCCAAAAGAAGAGGAGCCTTGCCAATGCTCTCAACTCCCTGGAAGTCCTTAATACGAAGAGCCCTTCCACCTCTTCTCTGGAGGAGGAAAGCAAAACCCGAATTGAGCTTGAAGAAGTGCTGTGGCAGGAGGAGATTCTTTGGCTGCAAAAATCAAGAGCTAATTGGACAATTCATGGAGACCAGAATTCAAGGTTCTTTCACAGCAGTACACTTTGCAGGAGGAAAAGGAACAAGATTTTGAGTTTGAAGACTGAGGAAGGGAACTGGATTACAGATCCAAATACGATTCAAGAGATGGCAAGGGAGCACTATGTGAAACTGTTCACTAAAACCAACAGAAGTAGTCAGCAGACAATCACAGCCAACTTCCCTCTCCTTGACAGCCACTTTTGGGACAACTTGAAGAGAATACCAACTTTGGAGGAGATTCATGGCATTGTCAAGGAGATGAATGGATTGAAGGCTCCAGGGAAGGACGGTTTCCATGATCTCTTCTTCCAGAGATGTTGGAAGTTTGTGGGACAAGACTTCTCCACCTCCATTCGAAGATGCTTCATTGAGCCTGACAGTATTCGTTTCCACAATGAAACGTTGCTGGCCCTTATCCCAAAAATTGACTCCCCTAGCTCTATGAATCATTTCAGACCCATTAGTTTATGCAACGTGGGTTATAAAGTGGTGGCCAAGTGTATAGCTAATAAGCTTAAACACCTCATGCCCCATTTGGTTAAACCCAACCAGTCTAGTTTTGTTCCCAAAAGGCACATCACTGACAATATCTTAATCCTGCAGGAAACAGTTCATTCAATGGCAAGGAAAACAGGCAAGAAGGGGATGATGCTTCTCAAACTCGATCTGGCTAAAGCCTATGATCGCCTCGATTGGGATTTCCTTGAAGAAACAATCACCCTGGCTGGTCTCCCTCGAAGTTTGATATGTGTCATTATGAAGTGTGTTAATACAGTGGAGATGCAAGTCCTTTGGGAAGGAGGGGAGACACAGAGCTTCAAGCCAACTAGAGGCCTTCGACAGGGATGTCCTCTTAGCCCTTATCTTTTTACTTTATGTATTGAGAGACTAGGGCATTGCATTACGAATGATGTGAATGAAAAAAAGTGGAACCCTGTCCGCCTCTCCCCTGGAGGGCCATCCCTCTCCCACTTGTTTTTTTGCGGACGACCTGGTTCTCTTTGCTGAAGCTTCCGAGAAACAAGCTGCTATCATTAACCTCTGTGTTGAACGGTTCTGTGATGCCTCGGGAGAGCTTGTTAGCAAAGAGAAATCCAGAGTCCTATTTTCTAAGAACACTAAGGACAGGGATAGGAAGATTATTTGCGAGAAACTGGGTATCCAATCGACTCTTGACTTAGGTAGATACTTAGGGGTTCCTGTCCTTCATGGTAGGATCACTAGGAACACCCATAAGTATCTCATCGATAAAATTGATCATAGATTGACCTCCTGGAAGGCCAAGACCCTTTCCCTTGCAGGGAGAGTCACTCTTGCCCTTTCGGTTCTCAACACACTCCCCACCTATGCTATGCAGACAACCCTTCTCCCGGTCTCTGTTTGTGATTTAATTGACAAAAAGATAAGGCAGTTTGTGTGGGGTTCGAATGATGATAAAAAGAAAGTGCATTTAATCTCTTGGGAAACTGTTTGCAAACCTAAACAACAAGGCGGGCTGGGTCTAAGATCAGCTAGAAGCTTAAACATGGCATTTATGATTAAGTTAGCCTGGCAGATCTTTAACAATAGTTCTGATTTGTGGGTGTAGGTTATGCAGGGCAAGTACTTTAAGCACAAGGATGGACAGATTGTGGCGATGAAAAGGAGCAATCATTCAAGCCTGTGGAAAGCAATCTTGAAAGCCATGCCCCTAATGAAAAGCGCCACAAGCTGGAGCATCAGAGATGGAAGAACTACCAGTTTCTGGAATCACCCGTGGCTGGACAATGACCTGCTCCTCAAGGATCATCTTATTCAGGGTGCTGATCTGTGTGATGGAGACTCTGCGGTGGCTGACTGGACTGATGCAGCTGGAGAGTGGGATTGGCAGAAGCTTCAAAACCTCTTCACTCCCGATACTCTGTCCCTGATTGCGGGAATGGAACCTCCAAAAGAAGAACTTGGGGAGGACAAATGCATTTGGGGACTGGAGTGGGATGGCAGATTTCGACTGAAATCTGCGTACAAGCTTGCTGCGGATCAATTAGATGAAACTGGAGATGATCTCTGGAAAAATCTCTGGAGGTGGAACGGACCAAGCCGGACGAAGCACTTCCTCTGGTTGGTGATGCATGACAGACTGCTAACCAACAAAGAACGAATGAAGAGGAAACTCACCACTGATGGAACCTGCCGCCACTGCAAGGACGTGGACGAAACTACGGAGCACATCATCAGAAGGTGCAGCAAGACTAGGAACATTTGGGAGAAGTTCAGATCCAGAATTACGTGCGATGACAGCTCTCTGCCTTTCACTACTTGGATGACACGCAATCTCAACAATGCTGTCCATGGAGTGGAGTTCGGTCTGATTGTGTGGCACCTCTGGAAACAGAGAAACGAAGAATGCATGGATGGCAAAGTTTATGTTGAGAAATCACTTCTTTGCAGGATCGATGCTTGGTTCAAAATTTATAAGATGGCTCACCAGAATGTGGAAAAGAGCCTTGTCCCTCCCATCGTGCGAAGAGAAGAACAGATTGGATGGAAGCCCCCCCTGAGGGATGGGTACAAATCCAAACTGATGGGTCTGTCCTCTCTCCCTCAGGAAGTGCAGCCGCTGGAGGGCTCATCCGCGATTGCCTAGGAAGATGTCTTGTGGCTTTTGCAGGCAATCTTGGGACCTGCTCGATCACTGCAGCAGAGCTTAAAGGAGCAGTGGTGGGACTTCAGATGGCCTGGGACAGAGGCCACCGTAAAGTTCAACTGAAACTTGACTCTGCTACAGCGGTGGCCATCATCAAGAACTGCGCAGATGATGAGCACAGACATGGTCTCCTTGCGCAGCATGCTTTCAATCTTTTGAGTCGTGATTGGGACGTTGTGGTCTCTCACGTGTATAGGGAAGGAAATAGAACAGCCGCTGTAGCTTTTGGAACACATCATGTTGATGTGTGTAGCCCTGATCTTTCTAGGTGGTTAGATTATGATGTTATGGGAATTTTCCAACCTCGTCTTATTAATACATGATCCTAGACGTCTTTGACGTCTGTCTTTCTACCAAAAAAAAAAACTTCTCATTCGTAACCTGTCTCACTTTAGCATGAATATGTAGGGACTCCATTTCTAGCCATCACTTCATTGGTCTCACACTTAGAAGTAGAACAATTTCTGAAAGTAGGATGACAACAAAACCCGAACTCACGGGTATCCACCCGACCCAACTTGGTCAACGCGAGTAAAATTCGTGTTGATGGGTTTTGGGTCGGGTTTGGGTTTAAACCCGTTCACTATTCGCCGGGTTGGGTTTCGGTTTAGGTAAACCCGACCCATGGGTACCCGCCCACACCCATATAATTAATTTTCTCGGTATATTAATATTCTAAACAACTAATCTTATTTATGTTTGTGGAGACATGTCTAATTTTTTCTTTCTAGTTATGTAGAATGAAGTTGATGTTATCGAGTGGAGAGTGAAAAACTTAATTGGAAGGAAGAAGCTTTCAATTAATCATGTTATTTATGGATAATTTGTGATTTGCTTCAATTTTCTTGAGTTTTCTAGATTGGTGTTGAACAATTTGTATAGTTAATTTGTGATTTGCTTGAATATTCTAGAATGGTGTTTTATATATGGATAATTTGTATTGAGAGATTGATATTTGACTTTAATTTTGATAGGAATTTGTTATTGTGGAATTTTGTACGACAAAAACCCGTGGGTACCTATGAACCCGCGGATACCCAGCGGGTTGGGTTGGGTTTGAGTTTTTCAAACCCAGTGGGGTTTCCCCCGGGTTTTTTTCACGGATAAACCCATGGGTTTGGGTTTGGGTTTGGCAAAACCCGACTCATTGCCACCCCTATATGAAAGTAGTCCTCAGCAAGCTTAGCTTTTCTCTTCCTCGCGTCTAACCCATATATCTTCTTTATTTCTCAATCCAACAATGTAATCGCGACGCCTTCATGCTCTTGTCGAGGCATGGAAATATGTCATGTTCTTGTTACGTGGATTTCTCAATAATAACCTACGAACGCGAACTTTGATACGTCGCTCGAACGCTCTCGAGTAGAGGCTCTTTTTAGTGGCGAGAACAATCTCAAATTACGTTACAACTACTTCTTACTATGAAACTAGTAAACCACTTTCGGGAATTTTGTCACCAGTAGACTTTCTCCTCTTCCCATGCTTTTGTCAACCCGGTCTCTAGCATAGTCCACTTGGAATGATCATCTTCGTTGGGCCAATCAGAACTGGAAATTATTGAGTGATCCTGATCATGATATTGTTTATCGATTCCTCTTATCTATGGTGATGAGTCAAGTATAGAGTCAAGAATGTATGTTATTGTTTGTCATTCCCTTTTCCGGCTGAGATTCTCAAATACAATAGGAGATTAGTAAATGTTTCCCTTTACAGTTTGTAGGTTTGTAGGTTTGTATTTAAGTTGTGTAATGTTTAAGTTTGTAACCGTTATACATCGAGATAGACATTGCGGATTGCATCTCCTCTGCTTAATGCAATTTGTTTTACACAACCATTAAAAAAATAAACGAATCTAATAATAAAAGAAATAATTCATTCGTCACAAAATCGAAACACTTGTAACGATGCAATTTTGTCAGAAAGGAAAAATTGTATGGTTCTTGTTCTTTTATCCCCTCATATATGATGTTAAAAATAATAATTTTATTTTACTATAAGAAATAATAGTTTTATTTCTTTATGATCCGTGTCAATAAAATAGTAAAATGCATCTTATTATGCCACCGCCGGCGAACTTTTGTCATTTAGTTATTTCTTAGTGGAAGATTTCGAGATTAGAAGCATGTGCGAATTGATAACCAAAGTTATAGCATACATGAATCTGTCGTAATTCAAAGCTAACGTTTTTTAGAGAGTGTGGTTTTAATTTTAATTGAAGCAATTACTTTATCCTCTTGATATGATTAAATTAATATTCACTAAATAATTAGTGCTCTTTACTTTGCCAAGTGAGAAGTGGGGAACCCATTTACACGATAGGCCCAAACCCCTAATTTGATGATTTTTGTTTGAGATTAGTTTCATTTCATATTGTAGTAGGCATAATAGTCCAGTTAACTGAACACGGCTGGTTTCTGTTAATTAGATATTTAGATTGCATTACTAGGCTACTTGAGAACATCATTGTCAAATCTTGGACCCTTTTTCCCCTTTGAGCGTTTTGGATACGGTAGATGCACTTTTGTTGATAAAGAAAGTGTTTAAAATTTCGAAACATTTAGTAGATGCACTTTTGGGGTTAAAAAAAAGTGTTTAGATTTTATAAACATTTAAGGGAAGGCTGCTGCTTGTATGTGTAACTAATAAATTCTGTGAGTATTAAATTTGAGTATCTGTTTGGAGAATATCACTCATATCAAGATTCTCGGTGAAACTCTCAAAATTTCTGTCAGAAGCGGATAATGGCGATGTATATTGCGTGTTAATGTGGGTACTCGAACCATAAGTTGAATTACCTATGAAGAATGTCTTCGAATTTTTCTGCTAAAACTTTCCATTTGAGATTTTGTTTCACTACTCTGGGGATTTTTCCAGAAATAGCACCATTAAAAAAATTACAAAAATAACACCCAGCTCACAGAAATTCTAAAAAGAGCACCTTTATTTTAAAAACGCACGTCCAAGGTGCAGTTTATATGTAAACCGCATCGTGAGAGAGCGGTTTAAGGTTCTGGGCTAAAACCGCGTCTTGGCCATGGATTTTGTGTGTGACCTAACAGAAACGCATGCCCTAGGGGCGATTCTTTGACTGACCTATCAAAACCGCATGTTGAGGATGCGGTTCTGTTTCTCCAACACAAACTGCACCCTCAACATGCGTTTTTGCCCTTGCCGACACACAAACCGCACCCCCATGCGGTTTGTGTGTCGTCCCCATCAATGTAGTCAAAGCGAGTTTGTACGTAGAAATGGTGATCTAGAAGCGTAAAATCGTAAGTTTTTAAGTTTTAAAGCGGAGTTTTTAACTACATAAGATATAAAAACTGAGATTTTGTGTAGAAGCGTTTTAGTGACCTTAAAACGTAAAATCTTAAGTTTTTAAGTTTTAAACCGTGATTTTGACTACATTGGTCCCCATTTTCCCGACATCCACCATGTTGCCATGCAGGTTGACAAACGTGGGGCTGCATGGCAGATGAAAACCGCACCTTCCCCATGTGGTTTTCATTGATGATTTTGCCTATAAAAGGCAGCCCCGGGAAACCTCTTCTCTTCACACCTCTCCTTCTCCCTTTTCAATTTTCTGTTGTAGCTCCCTACTTCTTTATTGTTTTTGCGGTGAACGTTAACTGGTAAGTTTATTTTGTATTACTTTTTATTGTGATTTCTGATTTGTGATTTTTATGATATTAACTGAACTATGGTTCTTTTGCAGATGGCATTCCAAAAGGTCACGCTTGGGTTACGGTGGAATGGTTACACGGAAGAGACCGGAAAGGGGGTCACCTACGTCGGTGGAAATTTTCAAAAAATAAAGGTCGCTACCAGACTGAGGCTTGAAGACCTCTATCAAATGTGTACTAACGTTACTTGCATGGATGGCACGAGAAGAGTTGATCGTATGGTGTACCGATATCCAAACAGAGAAGGCGGGTCGTTGTGGCATGAGGAATATCTCATAACCACTCAGGATGAAGTAGATGCCATGCTCGAATTCTTGAGGTCCAATAATCTTTCCAAAGCCGAGATGTTTGTTTACACCGAGGCGGTCGTAGGCGTTGGAGGTCATTCTGGAGACGGTCAAACATCTGGTATCCATGGTGGAGGTGAATTATATGGAGATCATCCCTACCAAAGTTACCATGATCTTCATTCCTATTTTCAGTACCAAGAGCAAGGTGAAGGTCATCATCAATCTGTCCCATCATATGAAGAAGAAGGTCAACCGGACCATGCCAACCAACCCGAGTACAACTTCCAATCAGGCAGCGGTAGTTTTCACAACTACCATTATGGAGCTGATGAAGGTGGCTTTCATGATCTAGATCAAATGGAAGATGCCCTGCCAGCACCAGTTAGAGACCCCTCTGATGAAGAAGGAGAGAACAACGTAAGTGCATACAGCTCCGACCCTCTTGAAGGTGCTGATGATTCAGGACCAGAGTCAGACTCAGATAATGATGATGAGGTGGCTTGTGACCGTGTACATGTCCCCTACTGCAATCACATTCCAGACGACAATTGGTGTGTCGAAAACGACATGGAGCCGCCAGAGGTCCCAGTATGGGGTCCACTCACTGGGTTTATGAAGGGCCAACAATTTGGCTCGAAAAAGGAGGTGCGGCACGCCATTGATATTGAAGCAATGACTCAGCATTTTGAATGGCACACAACTCATTCCAACAAGAAAAGGCTCATAGTCAGATGCCGTAATCAACACGAGGGATGCAATGTTAGGATTCGAGCCATCAACAGCAAGAGACATGGCCATTGGGTCATATCCCGTACGGTGAACACACACACATGTGTGTCATCCATAACATCCCAAGGCCATCGACAGTTGAAATCCAGGGTGGTTGTCGCGGCTATCAAGCATCTAATTGAGCAAGATCCTAACCTGAAGGTGAAAGTCATAATCGCTGACATTACAAGTCGTTATGGTTATATTATTAACTATAAGAAGGCGTGGCATGGAAAGTAGAAAGCTCTGACCGCCATCTTTGGTGACTAGGAAGAATCATATGCATTTCTTCCCATGTTGATTTTGGCATTGGAGGCGTCTAACCCTGGTACTGTTTTCTCTCCTCGATATCAAGATGAAGAGATACAGCAGCCAGAGCCCGGTAACAAACGCCATTTTGGACGACTTTTTTGGGCATTCAAGCCATCTATTGATGGTTTTGGCTTCTGTGTCCCTATGATCCAAGTGGATAGTGCTTTCCTTACCGGCAAGTACAAGGGCACTCTCCTGATTGCCAGTGGGGCGGATGCCAACAGACAAGTCTTTCCTTTAGCCTTCGTCATCTCATGTCCCAAACCCATATGGGTAAACGGGTACCCGTTACCCGTACGAGACAGATAACGGGTACCCATACTACCCTTAAATACCCAAAGTTTGAATCACTAAAATTTTAACAAAAGTTTAAACTTAACTTGTACCTACTTATCAATAACAATATCCATACGAATTACAAAATCCATCTCAATCACACAATCACAAATACTCAGTTTTCAAAATACAAATTATTGAACAATCACAAAACGCATATAATAAAGCATTCCAAATCCAAACACCCATAACATTAACAACAACTAAGAAAGTAAGAAGTTGCTACTATTAGTTCCAACTTCCAATTGGCACGCTGCTGGGTGTTCTGCAAGTGCAATCTGTCAATTCCAATTCCGCTGACCCCCCTAGAAGGAGGCAATTGCAGCCTGCAAAAATAGAATAAATCAAAAGGATGACAACCTTGTTCAACTAGAATAAATCAATTCAACGTCAAATAAACAGCAAAACCATAACAAGCAGCACATCCGCAACAAACCTGACCTGAAGGAAGACAATTGTATAATGAAACGGGCTTCGTGCCTTTGAGTTTCAGCCTTTATATAATGAACGGGTTTTACGGGTAGCCATACTACCCAAACAGGTATTTGCGAGTAACCCGCGGGTACCCATTGTAGGAATGTACAATCCCAAGTCCCATTCGTTAATAATATTACGGGTATTATGGGTACCTAACCCTCAAAAAACATTAAGGGTACGGGTATACCCAAATACCCGTTGCCCACCCTAGATCCAAATCAAACTCTTTGTCATTTAGGAAATCCAAATCTACACATAATATAATAGCAGGAAGGAAAAAAATCTTCCCTCATTTCAAATTCCCTGCTCTAGGAGCGTTTTGCGGAGGGGCAATTTTGGAAAGATGTACAGGCGCAGAGTGAACGGGCCAGGAATTGTTAAGGCCCACAGACAGAACACTGTTCCAGCCACGTCGTTTCTTCTCACAAGTAAAAACTGTTCTACCGCATTGATCGTCAAGTCCCCCCGCCGCACCTACCATCCTCCTCGCAAGGCAACTACTGATCGCCTTCATTCTTACAGCAACCTCACCGCCTGTAGCGACCCTCTACACCGATTTCGATTGTTCAAAGTGCACTCTCCATAGGTAAGGTTTTCCTTCCGTCGTCTTGTACTGCGTTTGCTTAAGTTCTTATCGGATATGCGACTTCTTATGGAATTGGCATCTTAGTTGTGTTCAATAGCTTTCCATAATTTGGTACTCGCCATTAATTGCACGCCAATATTTGTTTCTTGGAACAAGGTTTTATATTGGCATTGGCGAGTATGCGTGGGTTCTATAAAATAAGCACTTCTATCAATAAGAGAGCCAAGCCGCTGAGGAAAGGCAATTTACGCATTGGCTAGGTATGCAAATCAGTCCTCAATCTATCAAAGCCTCATGAACTTCACTTCTCTTATTGCATTGCATTATATCATTTAGAAGGTCTAGCAAGCCCAATTTGTGTTTCATCTCAATCTGGGTATGGGTGATGAATCTAAGAAACCAACATTATATTCACTTGGCTTATGCACATGAGCTTATTTGTGCCCAAGAACCTTTTTGCCACTCATTTCTTTAGCTCTTTTGGACATTTTGTTCTTATTTATCGTTGTGGTACTGAACTCTATCTGCTAAGTCTGCATCTAGAACGTATTTGTTTATGTAATATTCCTTGGTTGCAAAGTTTTTTTGAGAATTGAACGGATGAAACTTTTATTAGGAATCTCATATACTTGCTTCACTAGCAATTACACCCGCTAACAAAATAGGGACATTCATCAAATTAAAGATAACAGATCAAGAAGTGTCAGCGGGTTATGTATTGGGTTTATGTTTGATTTGTACATAGTAATTAGGCCCAATAGTTTTACCCATCTATGTGAGCCCATGAAACCTATGCACGGACACCACGACGTTAGTGGCTGGTGATCCTAGGGTTCGGCCATCGACTTCCCTTCTCTGTATATGTAAAGCCGAGTGTGGCATGAGGGTTTGACACAAGACATTCTAATAATATCAGTAGCTAGAAGAGCGTTCAGAGCTCTTCCGTGGATTAGTCCTGGATTACTCCAGGGATACCACGTAAATCCGGTGTCAGTTTATTTCATTGCTATTTCCGACTGATCAACATGGTATCATAGCTTCCGCCAATGAATTCTTATCGTCCTTCTGTTCGTCTGACATCAACGAATTTCGCTTTATGGGTGTTCGTGGAAGGTCACGGTATGCTGGGTATTCTCAAAGGGACTATTCCACAGTCGCGTCCAACCCTTCACGCTTCTGAGATCGATCAATGGAATCAACGGGATGCCCGTGTCCGTCACTGGCTGCTTGGATCTGTCGATCCCTCAACATGTTTGGGCCTTCGTTCGTTTGCCACCTCAGATGATGCAGCGTCTGAAAGCAACATACTCCACAGTGAACGTTGCCCGACAGTTTGAGCTGCAAATGGCTTTAGTTCGCCTCGAGCAGGGCTATCAGTCCATCACTAACTATTTTAATTCCGCACAAGAATTGTGGACCGAGCACGATATTAGTCAAGCCACTCTTCGTCCTCAAGCAGTCTCCGCAGACTCCCTTGCCGAGAGACAGCAAACTCGTTACTTCAATTTTTGATGAGACTGCGCCCAGAATTTGAGGCGGTTCGCACAACCTTACTTAATCAGGATGATTTGCAGTTTGATGGAATGCTGGGGGTTTTAGTCCGTGAGGAAACCCGTTTATGCACCCAAGCCCAACTCGATGTGCGACCAAGCAGGAGAATCTGTTTTTTCGGCCTCTCAATCCTCCGCCTATGCTTGAGTCGACTCCAGTTTCAACGTCATACTCCTATCTTCGAAGTAGAATGTCATCATTGCCACGAACGTGGCCACTTGAAGAAGCATTGTGTTGGATTGCCGCATTCGACAGCGCCATGAGGCGAGCGCAACAGGAGGAATGGGAGCTGCTCCCTACAATCGAAACCCATTTGTACTTGGATCCTTTTCGCGGTATTCTTCTTCTAGGCCCTTTGATCGACCAGCAGCTGCCACCGATCGCCAAACTCGGCCTGTGTACCTGACTGATGCAAGCAGCAGCAGTAGCGGCAGCGGCCTGTCCGCCCAAGATGTTGAACACATGGTCAATGTATCGGTCCAGAAATCTCTCCCAACTGCCATAAATGCCGCCTTTGCAACTCTTCATGGAACCACGGTAAGACATCTCCTTGGATCCTTGGTTTCGCATGTTTCAACCACATGACGCGTGACTCTAGTTGCTTAACGAATGTGCTTCCTGTTCATGATCTGTCTTTGCGGGTTGCCAATGGTAATCAATTGCAGGTTCGTGGTGTGGGTAAGATAAATGATTCTCAACTTATTTTACCTCATACTCTCCATGTTTCACAACTTGTTCCCAATTTAGTCTCTGTGGGTCAACTTACCGATGCGGGTTGTTCTGTTTTGTTTGCACCGTCTGGTTGTGTTATTCAGGACTTGAAGCTTGGAGGGTCTTCATCATCGTTGTCCTTCAGTAATCATCGTGATAAGTCTATCAGTAGTCCTGCGTCTTTTCTTAATTATTTTTCGAGTTAGTCCAATGATGTTTGGTATATTTGACACTCCTGTTTAGGACATCCTCATTCGATTCGTTTAGCTATGATGTTTAGACAGTCTTTGCTTGGTAAGAATAATGCTTGTACCTCTGCCAAACATTCATGCACGAGTTGTGTAAAAGCAAAAACCATTAGTCAATCATTTCCCTCTAGTACCACTATCATTGATCAACCTTTTCATGTTATTCATACTGATATGTGGGGACCATCTTCTGTTATTTCTCAACATGGTTTCCGTTATTTTTCCCTGTTTATTGATCATGCTACTCGCTTCACTTAGGTCTATTTCCTGCATAAAAAATCGGAGCTTCGATCTGTAGCAACTGAATTTCTGAAAATGATACATACTCAATTTGATCGAACTGTGAAAATAGTGAGATCTGATCCTGGTGGTGAATTCAGTTCCTTTCCTTTGCATGAGGTTTATCGTTCTCTAGGAATCCATAGTAAAAAATCTTGTCCGGGGGTTTCCCAACAAAACAGCCTAGTTGAACGCAAAAATCGTCTTGTTTTGGATCTTACTCGTGCTCTTCTTCTTGCTTCAAACGTTCCTAGTCGTTTTTGGCCTGAAGCAGTAGCTACAGCTTTCCGTCTTATTAATTATCAAATCACTCCTATCCTGCAAAACACCAGTCCTTACTATGCCTTGTACTCCAAACATCCTGACTACTCTCGTCTTCGTGTTTTTGGTTCGCTCTCTTTGTTCTTCTTCCTAAGCGCGAACGTAATAAACTGCCTTCTAAAACCGCTCGGTGTGTCTTTCTTGGTTATAATGATGTGCATAAAGGCTATTTATGTTTTGATCCCACTTCTCAGCGTATGCGCATTGCTACAACTGTTGTATTCTTTGAACATCTTATGTTCTACACCGAATCCTCCTCCTCTCCTAGTTTCCTTCCATCGACATTGCCATTACCAGTTTTTAGTGATGATGATATTGATGGTACTTATTTCTCCCGACTGTGCCTCCTGATGCTCCTGACCCCAATCTGTCTTCCCATAGCGGAACTACATCCATCTCGTTCACATCCCCGTCGACTCCCCACACTGCATCCACGTCCAGCTCCTCGGATCTTGCTACATCATCTGCGGCTGCATCTACGGCTGCCTCCAGCTCTTCCTCCACTCCGCCGACATCACCCCATGTCCCGCCATCATCTACGCCGCCAGCTCATGTACTCTGTCACTCCACTCGATCCACCAAAGATATTCCAACACCTAAAGTTAATGATTATGTTGCTCATGAGGCGAATGCCTTTCTTGTTCCTACTCGTTTCAAGCAAGCTCAGGGGGACCCGGTTTGGGATTATGCAATTAAGAAATAGTTAGATGCTTTGCATGCTAATAATACTTGGACTCTGGTTCCTCGTCCTCCTCCCTCTACTTCTGTTGTTGGCTGTCGTTGGGTGTACACGATAAAGATGAATCCTAATGGAACGATTGATAGCCATAAGGCCTGTTTAGTTGCCCAAGGTTTTACACAGGAACTAGGCGTTGATTCAGTGAGACCTTCGCCCCGGTGGCCAAGATGTCTACTGTTCGCACTCTCTTGGCCGTCGCTTCTCTCCAGCATTGGCCTCTATATCAGCTGGATGTGAAGAACGCTTTTCTTCACGGTGACTTGGATGAAGCCATTTACATGGAACGTCCACCCGGGTATTCTCTTGGTACTGCAGATCAGGTTTTTCGTCTCAATCGGTCTTTATATGGTCTTAAATAGGCACCTCGTGCGTAGTTCCGGAAATTTCAGGCTACTATTACTGCTCTCAGTTATCAGCAAAGTTTGATTGATCCGTCTCTCTTCACCTGGAAGACTTCGTCTGGCCTGGTAGCTCTTCTGCTTTACGTTGATGATATGGTTATCACCGGTTCCGATCCTGCCGCCATTCAAAGTCTCAAGGATGGTCTTAGTGCGGCTTTTAATCTTAAGGACCTTGGCGATCTATCTTATTTTCTTGGTCTTGCGGTTACTCGAAATGACAAGGGACTCCTCTTGAGTCAACGTAAGTACATATCTGATTTGCTGTATGGCATTCAGTTTCATGACTGCAAGCCTGTCTCCACGCCAATGGAGCCCAACCTTCACCTCAGTCGTACCTCTGGTTCTCCTCTTCAGGACGCTGCCACCTATCAGAGTATTGTTGGGAGTCTCATATATCTTGCTGCTACTTGTCCCCACATCTCTTATCCTGTTCAGGTTGTTAGTCGGTTCATGGCATCTCCCTGCACTGATCATTTGGCGGCTGTTCTTTCCTTCCTCTGGTGTTTTTGCTCTGCGTGCTTATTCCGACTCCGACTTTGTTGGCTGTGTTGATACTCGTTGTTCTACTACTGGGTTGGCCGTTCAATTTGGTTCTGCATTTATTTCTTGGCGTTGTAAGAAGCAGGACAAGGTATCCAAGTCGTCTAGTGAGGCAGAATATTGCGCGATGTCTGATGTTGCTTTAGAGCTTGTTTGGCTACGTCGTCTTCTTCGTGATATGGGTGTCCTCTGTCCTCTCCCTATGGATCTATTTGTGGATAACACGAGCGCTATTCAGATTGCTGTCAACCCTGTTCTTCATGATCGCACCAAGCACATCGAGATTCATGTCCACTACATTCGTGATCTAGTTGGTGATGGCACGATTACTCTTCATTATGTTCGCACGGAGGATCAGATTGCAGATATTTTCACGAAGGCTTTCTCCACTAGCCGTCATTGGTATTTCTCGAGCAAATTGATGCTTTGTGGTCAACATCAATTTGGGGGAGGCTGTTAGCGGGTTATGTATTGGTTTTATGTTTGATTTGTACATAGTAATTAGGCCCAATAGTTTTACCCATCTACGTGAGCCCATGAAACCTATGCATGGACACCACAACGTTAGTGGCTGGTGATCCTAGGGTTCGGCCATCGTCTTCCCTTCTCTTGTATATGTACAGCCGAGTGTGGCATGAGGGTTTCACACAAGACATTCTAATAATATCATTAGCTAGAAGAGCGTTTAGAGCTCTTCCGTGGATTAGTATTGGATCACTCCAGGGATACCACGTAAATTAGGTGTTAGTTTATTTCATTGCTATTTTCGACTGATCAACAGGAAGGAGGAAACAAGTGTGCTAACAAATGCGCTACATTGTTTGACTCTCTATAATCAAAATACCAGCCCCAAACCTCCATTTCAGCTCCACATCACCTTATGTCATCACATATATTGAAAACTTCAGTTCTACCCTGCATGTTCATCTTGATAATGTCTATGATCCTCCTACAGTCTGCTTCAACGATTAAAGGGCACAGCTGCATCTCAGCTGTTACTTAAGAACAAACAAGAGACCTCTTGCTTCTTCCTACATCTTAAGTCCATTTCTCATCTTCAACCTTTGATCCTACTAACACAAGATCACCATTCCAATCACGTACAATAAAACCCAAACATCTTTCACCTTTACTTTTATTACTAGTGTGAGAGTTCAATTTTAGGATTCCAATAGGAGGTTTATTCCAATGGCATTGCTTGCGATCCTTCTTTCTTCTGCTATCGTTGTCTCTCCCTTGAACCTCAAGAAAATCTTGAATGAAGCTTTCTGCTTTTGCAAATACCTCCCACTCCTGCATCATAGGATTGTTGTGGAGGAAAGTGTTCCTCTCTTTCCAGAAGTACCACAATAGTGAACAGATTCGTCCACAGCCTACCTCAGAGGCTTCTTTCAAAATTTTTAGAAACCACTCTTTATAAGATAAACCATCAACCATAGTGAAGAACTTGGCTAATGGAGTTTGATTCCAATTCTGAGCCACCCAACTGCATCCGAATAAAAGATGCTTTAAAGTCTCCACAATGCCTGTAAACATGAACTTTTGCTAATTTGCATGGAAATGTTTTTGGTGCCCTTCACTGTGAGATTGCAAAAGTATAATTAATGGAAGCAAGGTTGTCAACCCGCGGGTTGACCCGGACCCGGTGGAGCTAGTGGGTCAAGGGTTAATGGGTCAACCGCTTTAGCTCGGTTTGACCCGACAATATATCAAGAGTCTTTATATTGTATTTATCTTTATAAATTATGTCAAATCTTATCTAACATATGAGTTATAACATATAATATTACACCAAAATAACATATCGTACTTAGATCCAACGTATAGTGAAAATTCACACACACTTATATAACATCAATATTCAAAGTTCAACTTAGGATTCCAAAGATTGAGTTAGGCGAAAAGAAAAATCGGAAAATAAGCATATTTCGCAAACCAAAAAAAATGACACAATTTGACCTCCAACCCGGTACTTTGTAGCGGTCGACCCGGTGGGTGCGTGCGACCCGTTTTTCTCACCGGGTCAGGATCAAAGTGGGTCGACCCGCGGGTTGACAACCTTGAATGGAAGAGAGTAAAAACTTATGGTCCAAGGAATAAGAGACTCGCTGCAAAATGCAAAGGTAACAGCATTCCCCAATTTACATTCTAAAAGTTCGCATTTTAACTAACCAGAGCAAAGGTTTATGAAGAGTTAATCGTGTTTTGACATTCATAATCCATGCAAATTAGCAAATATGCAGAGTCAATCATGTATCCAATAACTCAAATAGAACAAAAACAGTTGTTTTCGGCTCCCAAAGGCTTCACATTACAAATTCCAGACTCCTGCTCATTATTTTGGTGGAGTCATTGATTTCTTAAGATCAAATTTTGGTTAGTCCCTTCAGGAATTCTTTGGTTTTAGTTTGTTTCAATTGTTCGGTGTACATTCTTTGAAATGGAATTAGGAGAGTAAAATGTGAAAGCAATTTGTTTCATTCCTATGTTCTTTTATTTGTGAGTTATACTCAGTTTGGTTCATCATTCATTTATTTAGGAAGAATCACAGTTAACAAAAAGGGAACTAATTGATTAGAGTTATTGGATTCAAACAATATGCATTTTACAACAAGATTTGTCCAATTAATTGGCTCTTTCTCTGAGCTTTTCTCTTGCTTAATTGGTCTACGATTACCATTGTAAGTTTCACATTTCAAAGTGTTTGTAAGTGCAACAATATCATTTTCATGGTGCAGGTCAAAGTGGTTCCTCGGGTGTTGGAATGAGAGGGATTGATGGTTTGAGGGATGATACTGGTTTTGTGTAGGATTTCAGGCTGTTGATAAGTGCACCATATCATTTTCATGGTGCAGGTGAACCATTGAAGAACTTGCTGCAATAAAGAAGACAGAGAAGCATATTGGAAGACATATTAAGCAAAATGGGTTTGGGTACTCCAATTTGTTTAGTAGAAAGATAAAGGAGATTAAGGAGATTTTTCCAGAAATAGCACCTTTAAAAAAAATTACAATACTAGCACCCTTCCAAAAAAATTTACAAAACTAGCACCCTTTTTTATGGATCGCACCCTTGAGGTGCGTTTTATATATAAACCGCATCCTCCAGGTGTGTTTTATATGTAAACCGCACCTGGAGGGTGAGTTCAATTTTGGTGGAGCTAAAACGCATTTTGGCCATGCGTTTTTAGTTCTGGCCTACATAAAACGCATGGCCGAGGTGCGGTTTAGGCCTGACCTAGGCAAACCGCACCTTAGAAATGCGTTTTGTTTCTCCAAAACCAAACCGCACCTCTAAGGTGCGTTTTAACTATGTAGACCGCACCCCCCAAGTGCGGTCTGTGTGTCAATAATTTCCCGACACACGACAGCCATGCAGAGAATTATGGACGTAGGGCTGCATGGCAGACTAAAACCGCACCCTAGAGGTGCGGTTTTCATCATTTTTTTCCCTATATAAGACTGCCCGGAAAACCTATACTCTTCACACCTCTCATTCTCTCTTTTCATTTTTCTGTTGTATCTCTATATTTATTTAGTGTTTTTGCCATTAACATTAACTCGTAAGTTTATTTTGTGTTACTTTTTATTGTTATTTGTGATTTGTGATTTTTATGATATTAACTGAACTACGGTTTTTTTGTGTGCAGATGGCACTCCGTCAGTTCACGCTTGGCTTACGGTGGAATGGTTACACGGAAGAGACCGGAAAGGGGGCCACCTACGTCGGTGGCAAATTTCAAAAAATAACAGTCGGTACCAGACCGAAGCTTGAAGACCTCCATCAAATATGCACTGAGGTTACTTGCATGGATGGCACGAGAAGAGTAGATCGTATGGTGTACCGATATCCAAACAGAGAAAGTGGGTCATTCTGGCATGAGGAATATACCATAACCACTCAAGATGACGTCGATTCCATGCTCGAATCTTGAGGACCAACAAATTGGCCAAAGCCGAGATGTTCGTTTACACCGAGCCAACCGTTGGTGTTGGAGGTCATTCTGGACACGGTCAAACATCTGGTATCCATGGTGGAGGTGAATTATATGGCGATCATCCCTACCAAAGTTACAATGATCCTCATTCCTATTTTCAGTACCAAGATGGAGGGCAAGGTGCAGGCCATCATCAATCTTTCTTGTCATATGAAGAAGAAGTTCAACCGGACGTCCCAAACCAAGCCCAGTACAACTTCCAATCAGGCAGCGGTAGTTTTCAAAACTACCATTATGGAGCTGATGAAGGTGCCTTTCATGAGCTGGATCAGATGGAGGCTGCCACACCAGCACCAGTCAGCGACCCCTCTGATGAATAAGGAGAGAACAACGTCAGTGCAGACAGCTCAGACCCTCTTGAAGGTGCTGATGATTCAGCACCAGGTTCAGATTCAGATAATGATCATGATGTGGCTCCTGACCGTGTACCAGTCCCCTACTACAATCACATTCCAGACGACAATTGGATGGTCGACAGCGACATGGAGCCGCCAGAGGTCCCAATATGGGGCCCACTCACTGGGTTTACGAAGGGCCAACAATTTGGCTCGAAGAAGGAGGTGCGGCACACCCTTGAGACTGAAGCAATGACTCGGCATTTTGAATGGCACACAACTCATTCCAACACCAAAAGGCTTATAGTCAGATGCCGTAATCATCACGAGGGGTGCAATGTTAGGATTCGGGCCATCAACAGCAAGAGACACGGCCACTGGGTCATATCCCGTGCGGTCAACACACACACATGTGTGTCATCCATAACTTCCCAAGGCCATCGACAGTTGAAATCCAGGGTGGTTGCTACGGCTATCAAGCATCTGATTGAGGCTGAACCGGATCTGAAGGTGAAAGTCATAATCGCTGACATTGCAAGTCGTTATGGTTATATGATTAACTATAAGAAGGCGTGGCATGGAAAGCAGAAAGCTCTGGCCGCCGTCTTTGGTGATTGGGAAGAATCATATGCATTCCTTCCCAGGTTAATACTGGCATTGGAGGCGTCTAACCCTGGGACTGTGTTCTCCCCTCGATACCAAGATGAAGAGATACAACCCCCAGAGGCAGGTAACGAACGCCATTTTCGCAGACTGTTTTGGGCATTCAAGCCTTCTATTGATGGTTTTGGCTTTTGTATCCCTGTGATTACTGTGGATGGTACATTCCTTACCGGCAAGTACAAGGGCACTCTCCTGATTGCCAGTGGGGCGGATGCAAACAGACAAGTCTTTCCTTTAGCCTTCGCCATTGTTGAGGGAGAGAATGCTGATAGCTATGGATGGTTTTTCCGACAAATCCAAATCCACGTCACCAGGAGGACAAACCTGACAATAATCTCTGATCGGCACGCCGGCATTAGAGCTGCCATCTTATGCCTGGATCCAGCCTGGAATTGGTCCCAAAGGTGGTGCATACGACACTTCAAGAGCAACTGGAACCATCATTTCAAGCGGAAGAAGCTAGCTGATAATTTGTGGTGGATTGGTAACCTCTCTATTGCTCTCAATTAACAATATCTTGTAATATGGGGAGTGGTGAACTTGTTAGACTCTTTCTAAAGAGATGCATGCCTAAGGAAATGGGGTTTTAAGCGATTATCATGGTCCTCCTATTTCCTGGGAAAATCGGGTTTTAAGCGATCTTCGGATCCCCCCTTTTTCTGTCAAACAGGCTGTGTTTCTAAGGAGATGTATACCTCTCCTAAGAGTCTAACGAGAGTCTGACCGTGCAGTTTGAAATTGTACTAAATTGAAGATCATTGACTAACATACTACTTTTCTGTGTGTTATTCAGCGGTTGCATACCAGGAGAAAAAATTTCAGGAGAAGTTGCAGAAGCTGCGCGAGTTATGCCCTGAAGGGGCACAGTGGCTGGATGGACACGACCTATCCATGTGGACATTTCATAAAGATGGAGGGAAAAGATGGGGTATTGCCACAACCAACTCAAGTGAGAGTATCAACTCTGTCTACAAGGCCGTCCGTGCACTGCCAATCTCTGCCATTGTGGAGATGACTTTTTGGAAAACGAATGCATGGTTCGTGAACCGACTCCACTGGGCAAGGACGAACGAGGCACAGGGAAAGGTCCATGCCTATAAAGTCACTCAAATAATGGACAGTGACAATCGCAAGAGCAGTCGACATAGTGTAACCGTTATGAATCGGGCAACTGGTGAGTATAGCGTGACGACCGGACATCGGGAGGATGGTAGACGGGGGGGGGGGGGGGGGGCACCGTCACGAAGTTTTGGTCAATTTCAGGACCAAAGTTGGTGAGTGCTCATGCCAGAAGTATCAGGGGAGAGGATGGCCTTGTTCTCATGCAATGGCAGTAATTAAAAACAGGAGCAAAGACCCCCGTCACTTCGTTAGTCCATTCTTCAATATCGACTCACTCAAAAGCACCTACGGACAGAGTTTCCGTGCATTGCCTGATGAAGCTTATTGGCCGCTGTACGAAGGGAAATTGATCGTCCCGCCATTCGGACAGAGGCGTGAACCGAGGCGCCCGAGGAAAAAGAGAATTCAGAATGAAATGGATCAAAGTGGAAGACCACCACGAGGCCCAAGACGATGTTCAGTATGCAAAGTTCCAGGACATGATAAACGAAGGTGTCCAGGACCGATTGGTCAGCAAAATCCGGGTGATGATGTGCCGGAATCAGCTAATGCGACATAATTTTCGATTATCATTCGTCAAGCTAGTTGTAACTCTTATGTTGCATTTAATTGTGTATTGTTGATTGAACGAATTGGGATTATATCAAGTGAAGAGGAATCATCATAATAACAATTTGATCAACACTCAACGAAATACGATAGATTAAATTAAAGGGAATAGTTCCAAGTACATAGAGATAAAAATCAACTCAAAATACATCTCAAGGAAGTCCACGAGCTTCACCGGAACCCACAGTTTTCTTGCTCCTTGTACGTTTGCCGACGGGAGTAACAATAGGTGGTGGGGGTGGCAAGTTTCGAGCGGCCGAGGTAGTGTGGCGCTCGTCGGTGCTATGTCGGCGGGGAAGCGGCACTTCCGGGGTCGAGCGGGCGACATCGGCGCTCATACGGTAAGGAGTAGGAGGCCACTGCTGATGAGGTCGATTCCATGGGGCAAACTCGTGTTGGCCTGTCGTGGAGGAGCCATCATGCCAAGTCCCAGATGATGTTTGGCGGGGAGATTGGAGGTAGATAGGGCGGGAATCGCAGTATGTTTGGGGGATCGTTGTATGAGATCGGGGTGGGAGAATATGGGGCTTGGTGGAAACTCTGAGAGGATTGATGGTAGGTCGAGCAGGGATCGTAGTATGAGCTTTGGTGGTGATCGTTGTGGAAGAAGGGGCGGAAATCTTGGGATGAAGTCGGGCCGGCATCTTGGGAAATAGTCGGGCGGGGAGATGGGGCGGAGGACGGGCGGGGAGCTTGGGTGGAACCCGTGCCGACACCTTGGGTGGAACTCGGTCCGGCACCTTGGGTCACAACCAATGGGGGCGGCACTCTCCACCCCCCATATGGCGTTACCTCGGGCACGTTGGGCCTTTCCCGAACCCTCTTGCTCTTCTTTCTCTCGTATGGTGGTGGGGGTGCGGGGACATCAAGTTGTACCGGAGGTGGTGGGGGTGCGGGCGCGGGCGGATATCTACGATGATCCCGGCCCTGAGCTCTGATACAGCCAAGTAGACTGTTTGCAATCCTCCTGATGAAGCCCACATCTTCATTGCCCAACTCAGTTCTTCCGGTAGTCATATCTTTAATCCGCTCGACCCCATCAGCCTAAATCACACAAAAAAAAAAAAGGTTAGAAAGAGATTTAGGAACCAAGTAATAAATCATAGTATGTTTAGACTGGTTATACTTACTAATGCACCATCGGCCGCACCCTCCGGAGTCATGTAACGAACCGATGTTTGCCGATATCGATCCAAGTATGGGTCATGATACCCCATTCGGCCCACTTTATTTGGAGTGACAATATCCTGTAGTTGTCGGTTCTCCCAAATCGCGATGAATTCCTTCAACTTCGTGGGCCAATCGCGAGTACCTTGCCGACCATCTCGGCCATGGAAGGCCCTTTGACTTTCGGGGACCTCCAATGGAATGCACTGCTCCCGACCAAACTGACGGAGCCATCGATCCGGCAAGTGCCACTCCACGGTCCCAAAACAAATTAGAGGAACCCTCGTGCACCATTGCCCGATATGACCGGGGAATTGCTGGAGATGCCATTGAACGATGTTCTCCGGGTATGGATCGAAGACAATCTACAAGAAAGAAATGAGTAACGTAAGATTAACTAATTAGAAAAATACATGTAGTCCCATGAAAAAAAAAATATAAATGGATCGCAGTATAGAAGTTACCTCTCCTTCCCAAAGTCGCTCAAACCTCCTCCGATACTCGTCCAACTTGTGTTGAACAAGGTTGTCGCATGTGGTGTGTCCAAGCCACCTTATTAATAAGACAAGAATGAAACTACAATAAGATAAAACACAAGGGAAAATGTGTTATGACTACATGATGGGGTATGAGAAGTTTACCTTGCTCCATAAGCTTCACCTCTTAGGGGATGATCGATTGGCCAATCCCTGTCTGGACGTTGGGCCGGTGCAAGCCATGGCATATGCTCCCAAGCCCAAAATTGGACGATGAACGTTGCGCCGCTGACCTCCCTCACGGCTTTTAGAGACGCATTGCACAAGTTGTGGTAGATCATAGCTAGGCAAGCGGATGCCCAACTATACTCCCCCATCTCCTCCCAACTACTGAAGATGATCCTAAGCCATCCACAACTAAGGAGATTGCTTGATTTCTTGGAGAAGAACACTCCTCCGATCATGCCTATGAGATAGACACGAGCATATCTCTCCTTCTCATCCTCCGGACTTTCCTCGGTAAGCGGATGACTCTCGTAATGATCTCTAAAATACTTCGTCAACCATGTAATTGAGACTTGGTGTTTCCTCATTGGTGGCATGCGATCGGTCGCATCAACGCAACCCTTCACCGGTACTTTCACTCCCAAATGACTGTGGATGAAATGCTGCCAACCGGGCATACCGTCACAATCCTCGGGGGGATGATCACTCACGCACACCGGTTTGCCGTCGATGGGCAGATGGGTTAGGATGGCGACATCCTTTAGCGTGATGGTGGCCTCTCCTTCTCTTAAAGTTGAAACAATGGGTCTCCTTTCTCCATCTCTCGGCTAATGCGGTGATGAGTTGGCGATCGATTTGGATGCCGTTAAAATGCCTAATCGAGTCTAACCGTGCCCTTTTGAGAAATGGCAAGATAGCTGGGTGGAATGGGAGCACATTGGTGGTACCCCTGTAGTGGATTATTGTTTGTGCCTCCTAGAAAAAATGTACACGTTAATTATTATATATTAGTAAGGGTTTTTTTCGTATAACTAAATTAATTAAATTAAATTATGCGACATAAAACAGAATTTTATTATCATAAAACAAACGTCCTAAATTAATTAACATAAGAACATTGTCAATGAATAATAATTTAAAGAGGTACATACATATTATCGTAAAACAAACATACTAAATTAATTAACATAAATAACATTGTCAATGAATAATAATTTAAAGAGGTACATACATATTATCGTACAACAAACATACTAAATTAATTAACATAAATAACATTGTTAATGAATAATAATTTAAAGAGGTACATACATATTATCGTAAAACAAACATACTAAATTAATTAACATAAATAACATTGTTAATGAATAATAATTTAACTAGAAACATACATATTCAAATGTTTGGTAAATAATTTAATCTTATTAGTTGTTTTAAATAATTTAATCGAATACAAAGCAACACTCGTTAGACTCTTAGAAGAGGTATACATCTTCTTAGAAACGCAGTCTTTTTGACAAAAAAGGGGGGATCCGAGGATCTCTTAATACCCGATTTTCCCAGGTAATGGGAGGATATGATAATCGCTTAAAACCCCATTTCCTTAGACGTGCATCTCTTTATAAAGAGTCGAAGTAAGTGGCGCTATGTATTCGATTAAATTATTGAAAACCACCAACACGATTAAAAAATAAACATAAATTTATTATATATTACACTAGGCACATTAACAAAATAAAAGAAGGACAAATGGTAAAGAATTGTATGTACCGGGTGATCGTTCCAAACATCCCTTGACCGATGGTTGGGTTGGTCGTACAAGTCGGTTGGATCCACCGGTCCTTGCTCAAGATAATACCGTTGGTTGTATATATCGACGTCCTCCCCAACCTACGAGAAAATAACAACGAGGTTAGTACATAAATTAATTAAAAAACTTATAACAACAACAAAAATTAAACCAGAATAATGAGTACATACCGCTTGAAATTCATCAACATAAACTCCTTCTCCTTGCCACCAATCGGCCATTTTTTTGGCGTAATTCGGACAGAGCTTCGGCTCGGCTCGGCGGGTTTTTGAGAAAAAAACCTAAGAAATGTTTTCTGATGGCAGATCGGACTTAGCCGCAACCAACAGACTTTTATTTCCTAGGCTTTTGGGAGGAGAGGGTGTAGAGAGATTATATCTAGAGAGAGAAGGAAGAATGGGTTGTGGAGTGAAGAAATGAGAGGGGGAAGGGGGGTATTTATACCCAACAGACCGCACCCCTCAGGGGCGGTACGGTAATTTTGCCACCATCAAAAACGCATCTCCCCGATGCGATCTCCGCGTAAAAACGCATCTCCCCGATGCGATCTCCGCGTCCCGAGGCGTTGAACGCTCTGGAAACCGACGCTCCATTTTTCAACGCCGAAAAACGCACCTCCCCAGTGCGTTCTCCGATCCACCGCGCGGATTGCTGACGTGGCTATGCTCCTGCCCGTCTGATCGCACCTCAATCGTGCGGACTAGAAGGCCGCTGGCCACCAAACGTTGAACGCATCTTGGGGATGCGTTTCACATTCAGACTTCGCATAAATCGCATCTTAGGGGTGCGTTTTATGTGGGAAACGCTTTCTTAGGCTGCGTTTTATTTATAAAACGCACCTCTAAGGTGCGTTCCATAAAAATAGGTGCTACTTTTGTAAATATTTTTGGAAGGGTGCTAGTATTGTAATTTTTTTTTTAAAGGTGCTATTATTGGAAAAATCTCGAGATTAAGATGGAACATATATGCTACTGATTGGTCATGTGGTATGATTTTTCAAAGGCTAAGGTGTAAGTTGATTTTCGATGGTGGAAGGAAGTTGCTAATGAAGTATTTGATGATGGCGTGAGGAGACGACAGTTGAAGTTAGAAAAATTCAAATGATGGCCAAGGACGTGTGGAGATGATTATAAAACGGCAAAGCTATCGGGATTGCAGAAGTTTTATATGTGAAATTACATGTTGTATATGTGTGTGTTCATAGATGCCCTGATGTCCTTTACGCAAAGGGAGTTTTAATGGATGTAAAGGATAGACAGTCGAGTATAGGATCAAGAGACAAAATGGTTTGATTTTGATTTTTCTGTTGATGATCTCCCATGGTTAACTGTTGTCTAATTCGCAGCCCTTAGTTATTGTTTTCTATAAAAATTCGTTGTTATTATTATTATTATTTATTATTATTATTATTATTATAGTTGTTATGGTAATAGGTTTAGTAGTCCTCATAAATGTAATGACGAAGTAGTTGAGAATGTGGGTTTCTATCGATCATGATGTTTCCTCCTTGGGATTACAGAAGAAGCCGTTGGGTGAATGATCCAGGTTTTGTGGTTTGTATTCTGTAGCAATATTGTATAATTGTAGTGGTGACATTCAAATTATTCATCCTATCTACACAGGTATACATATTATTAAACTAAAAACTTTTCCTTGCACAATTTTAGAAAGACGGTTTAGTAATTGCATCTCTTCCACAATTGTCAAAATTGGATTGATCAGTTCAATCGGAAAACCTCCTCACCAAAACAATTGGTTTGTAGTCTAATGTTTCTTTACTAATATAAATGACTCTTGGTTTAACTCTCTCCCATTCCACGAATCGGTAAGTTAAAGTAATCCGACCAACGACCCGGGTCAAAAGGTAGTTCTTTTTATGAGCATTATAATGATCACCCACCTCCAGGTTCAGTTTGATTAAAATCGAGAACAACAGGAAAGTTCACGCTAAACAGAAATTTGATGTGAATCTTGGCTTAGCCTTACAGCCTGTTTGGACACAATTCCGAAAGAAATGAAAATTGAAATGGAATTTTATTTTTTATTTTTATAGAATTCCATTTCCAATTCTAGTGTTTGGTATAATTCCTACAACTATGGAAATGAATTGCACTTTTAACCATAATAAATCATGTAATATGTTTATTTTATTTTTGGAAATAAAATATGAATGAGAGAGAAAGAGAGTAAAATAATAGTGGGTCAATAAAATAATAAAAAGTATTGATGGGTCTCACTAATTCCATCTTCATTCTCTCAATTCCTATCACTTTTAATAGGAATTGTAATTCACAAATTTTAGACCCAATGGAATTACCTTTTTATTATTCCAAACATAATATATTAAAATGGAATTCCAATTCCTTACTTTTTTGTCAATCCAAACAGGTTGTTAAAGAGACAGATCAAATGTTGATGACGTGCACCGGGTTCAAATAAATTTGACAGGTTTATTGCATTTGCCTTGCTTATGAGACGTTGCTCACCCCACCAATGCATACACGCTCAAGACATTAGTATGTTTATTACAATTTACGAACTTTGAGCTCCGTTATCTCCGGCCAATGGGCCGGGTTATAAGCTAGTAAAATTATAAGAAAACGTTCAACTCGAGGCCCATAAGGCCGCTTTGAGACTTCACCTAGCCAAACTGGACATCGGGCCGCATAGATTCATTGTTACCACTTACCATGCATTAGGGGTGTTCAAACGGTTTAGTTACCATGGTAACCGTTTTAACCGACACTATTTGGATAATTTGGTTTGGTTAATTTGGATAATTGGTTTGGTTTGGTTAAATTTTTTAGCTTGTTTGGTTTAAGTGGTTTGGTTTCAGACACTCCTAACCAGTCAAACCAAATTAACCAGTTAAATAATTAGTCATATATCTAACATATATTATATACACATACTTAATACTTTGCATAACCACTCAAGAGTTAACGTTCATCCCTTTTAGACTCATAAAATATAAAGCTCAATATTGCTCATATAGTGTATATTTGTATATGTAAAATGTAGACCACAACATATGGACGCCTAATTTAGATAAATTTCATACATTATGATGGATAAAAACTTGAAAGGAATGTCATTTCCAGCCGATGATAATTGCTAAGAGACTAAGTCAATTTACACAAACACAACAATTCATTAACCCATATCATTGTCATAAATTTTTGTTAGGTGAATACTTCTATACTAATCATAAGATAATTGTCTTAGTTGCATGTATTTTTGTTAAGGGTCAACTATAACTACGTGTTGATTGTTATGTTTTATTCATTATATAAATTGCGAATTGTTGCATTAATCGGAAAATTTTCATCGTCAATGATAATGTGATTTTATATTGGTTAATCTGGTTAACCAATTAACCAAACCGATTAAATTTTAGTTTGGTTAATTTGGTTGTTGTATTAGTTTGGACGGTTTTGTTATAATATTATATTATATGGTTAATGGAATTTAGCCTTATTTGATTTGGTTATAACCATGGTAACCATTTGAACACCCTATGTCTGGAAGCACAGGAGAACGTTCTTTTGCCGATATTATTACCAGCATTCGATATTGGGTCATTCATAGCATTACTATACCTTCTCTATTCATTGCAGGTTGGTTATTCGTCAGCACAGGTTTAGCTTACGATGTATTTGGAAGCCCTCGTCCAAATGAATATTTTACAGAAAGCCGACAAGGAATTCCTTTAATAACTGGCCGGCATGCATAGATGAAGCCAACCAAAATGGGCGACAAATAATTAAAGTAAAATATATGAATTCTTTATCTATTTCTAGATTGTGCTTCGCCAAGAAAGCAGCCCAATTCTGATGGCAAACAAGGAGGTGGGGTACTTTTCCAATGTATTAATATTTTTAGGCCTGAAATGGCCCATTGAGCAACGGGCCTCAGATGAGATATGGCATTGGAGTTTACAGTTATGGATCCAGAAGAGGAGAACATAAGCCTTCAATGACTGGGCCAAAACAACACATCCTCTTCGTTTGTCCTGGCCCCTGGGCCGTGTCTCTGATCTGATGTATCAGATATTCAGATCTGTTCTTTTGATAATTTTCCTTTCCTTTTGCAAATCCATCAGATTACGAAGAGAATACAAACATGGGTGAAACTTTTGAGTTTTGATCTTAACTCAACCCCTTTATTTCCTGTTTTCAATTGGTACACGATTTAAATCGTCTGCATGCCAATTTGGCACAGTGAACAAGTCCTAGTTAATGTATCTGGGTTATTCATCCAAAAAGAATGTATGTGGGTTACAAACTTACAATCAGTGGCGCGTGTAATATTCCAAAATTATGTTAAAAATAATAATTGAAAATATAGTGTTCTTATATAAGAAAATATCCTCTCTTTTTTTACATATAAGAAAATATCCGACTAGTACAAGTTACTACAAAATACAATGACGTCAAAAACGGAATAAATTATAAAACACACTCAGTATCTATTGTGCTCAACAAATATCTTTCAGTATATCATACTAGACAATCATTCACAAACTGATCGCATATTCTATTCTAAAGTTTGTTCTCGATGTAACACAAAGCTGAAAAAGTTCTTTCAATACGTGTAGTTGCAACAGGTAAAATCAATAAAAGTTTGAAAATCAAATAGACCGGGTATGGGTATGAATCATACACTTTGATCTCCACCATCAACTAAGCCAATTCATCAAATACTTTTAATCCACAAAATAACACGTCACTCTTAACACAATGATAATAATTCTCAAAGTCCCGTTGAAAAAAAGATTTACAAAGGTGGTCCGTAACTCATTAGGATAAAATCGAGTAAGGGTTACCATCTTATCCTTGTTAAAAGCAGCAAACTCATTCTCCGGGATAAGACAAGTTATAAAAGTCAACAACCTGGTATTCACTTCATCAAACCAATTGTTCAACTCTTGCAGTTGCATCTTTTGAAACTCATTGTCTTCCCCTCTAATGGAGATGAGAATATTGCAGAGTTGCTATTAACAGAGGAGGAGGGTCAGCGGGGTTACGTTCTGCGGACTAGGAATGGGGAGTGGATTCTGGAGGGATGGTTTTGTCGACCAAAGATTGACGAAAAAGGCGAGAAAAGAATGTTGAAGTCGTGTTTCCTTTCCTTCGTATATCATAAGAGTACCCAATTAAATTTTAGGTTTTAGTATTTGGAAGAAATTTTGAAAATAAAACGTCCATGTTTATCTGAAAGCTTGGATTTTATACATATCAATTTCATAGTACGTACTTTGATAATAGATTAAACGACATGAATTCCCATACTTGTGTGACAAAGTATCTATCTCAAGCTTGCTTCAAATTATATTAAGCATTATTATTAGTATTGTTTATTATAATATGAAGCAACATGGCAAGAGATCCATGGAATCCTCAAGGGTGGGCTGAAAGATACAACATATCTGTTGAAAAAGATCATCTCTTGACAGTGAAGTATTAATATATGTCAGATCCTCCTACAAGAAGTTCATGTCTACACTTGCAAAATACCAACCCTCATTTTTAAGTTCTTGGGATTTTCTGATTCATGTCAATTTAAGCAAAATCAAACCGATCCCACTCAGCAAGTTGTTCTCCAATCACTATCGAAATTAGCTCTGTGCGTTGGGCTTAAGTCGAGACAAGCTTTCGTTGATTTCCCAAACAGATAGAAAGTACAAGAAGATCTTCTCCTATTTTCTACCTCTATTGTCACCGGATTCCTCACCTTCGGTCTCTTTTCCACAAAGTCGGTCAAATACACTCCCATATCCACTATTAACAAATTAATAACAAAAAGTTATGGATTTATTTGTCTTTATTTATTAGACAAACTTATATTGAGAAGTAATTCAGTGTTATGTGGTAGACTATTATTCTGGATATACAATAGTATTATCCTTTGTCTTAAGTGTTAATTTCGACTTAAAAATTTAAAATTTCAATCTATAATTATGATTTTATCTGAGTTTTTTATTTTTTTGTAAAATTCTGATTTTGACTATATTGTCTATACATTTTTTTTTTATGTCTATACATGAATTCTAAGACGGTTCTTAGTGAAGTTGTCGGATTAGACATGTTTTCTTGGGATTCAAATGTCACATGGTTGACCATTTTCGAGATTTTGTTGGGTAGTTATGAGCGGAGCATGGGATTCCAACAGTAATGGTTAAAAGTATGAACATCTCCCCCCCCAGTGGGAACGAAAATCCATTGCTCTGTGTATGTCATTAATTAAATTTCGTGAGTGTATATGAATGTTGTTAATGTAATTAATTGGAAAAGGTTGTTAGTGGAAACGACTATGTTTTCCTCTTTTTCACTAACAACAATAGACTAATTATACTTTGTTTGCCACGACCGATCCAGAGGTCACAATCCAACCCCTTTTAGGACATTGGCAAATCGTGCATATTACTACGACGTACGTAGGGTAACCTTCTTTCACTCTTTAGCAACAACACTAGTCTTTTGATGCTGCCTAGCTAGTTGGTTTCCAATGTTTCTTCCTTCTTTTGTTAAACCCATTTTGCTTTTGTTGTTGAAATTTCTCCTAAGGTTACCTGGAAAATTGGGTAAGTCAACTTTTGTAGCTAATTAGTTTAGACATTTCTAATGTATCGTTCAATTGGAAATAATAAACAAATGCATAGGTAATTAAAAGAAATTCTAATATATATATATATATAGCGAGTTCTACGGTACTCATGGTGAAATCCAGGGTACCGCATACCTTGAAAATGAAAACGCTATCCAGACATTGAATTGATTGATCTTTTTGACATTATACTATACTCTAACCTTTAAATATAAAAATCTAGGTCTTAGTTCTCTAAATCTTATACCCCAAGATCAATTTAATTAAAAATAATAATCGACGGCTATGATTCGTCCAAATATAGGCAAAAAATGAATGCACCATCTTAGTGTTTATAGTTTATGATTTAGATAATATCATGCCCAAAAATCCTGCTAATTCGAGGTCTAGATAGCGTTTTGATTTAGGTAACCGGTTCGTGGAGCGAGAGCAGGAGCGTAAGAGCGTGCATCGTACAAGAATTCAATATTAAGAGCGTGAAGAGAGCGTGAATTATATATTATTTTTAATAATTATTATATATTATTTTTTAATTATTTAAAATGTAATCAGTGCCAAACTAGTACCTAACAAATTTATTAATATAATATAGAAAATGATGATGCAAATAAGATGAGTTTTTTATGTTTAATTTCACTAATTAGATGATGGTTTGCATCGAAGATGAGTTTTTCGGCGATCGATTCCGCGCATGCAACCAGTGATTGAATCATTATCTTCTCACAGACCAGTGATTGACACACAAGACATCGGAAACACTAATTCGTAGGTGGAAGGAGAATGGTTTGCATCGAAGACTACCGATTCGATCGGAGGAAGAAGAAGAAACAAATGCGCTGGCGACCGTCGATCGACACATGAAGGCCATAAAACGGCCATCTGGCCAGGAAGCAAAGTGTTTCTTTTTGCTGTCTAATATACTCATTCATTGGGGACACTCGTTTGCAGGAAGAAAAAGAAAAGATTGCACCAACGACTGTCCATTCTGCGGAAGAAGGCGATGAACGGCCAGCCGAATGAGAATTTTTCCCCTTTGCTCTAATAAAACTCCCTTCATCAAGATATTCGCGCTCCTATCATTGATAATTCGCGCTCCTCTCAATGATAGTTCGCGATGGGCGCTCTATTAGAAATTTGCGTTTTCACGCTCTAATTCGGGAGCGGCGAGGGTAGACCCACGAATTGGGTGACCTAAGTTTTGATACTCAAAGTATGCGATATCCCGGATTTCACCCGTGGTACCATAGAAGGCACCATATATATATATATGGTAATGACTGGTGTACGTCAGGTGATCTAACCGTTAGATGTACTTAGATGAGCTCCGGCCGATCTCAACGGTCAATTTTTGTTTTTCATTAAATCAAACTTCGGGTTGGGGTTTAGAAAATCGGTGTCTGGGGTTTATCCATTACAGGTTAGGGTATAGATAGTGGCGGACCCAGAATTGTCGGAGAGGTGTGTCGCCGTAAAATAATATAGTAATAAAAAATAAAATAAAAATAAATTAAAATTAATAGAGATTAATTCATAAAGTTCATAATGTCATGTTTACAAAGAACCACGACGACTTTTAATGTCCTGAAATGTCTGTAAAATACATTCATCGTTTATGTTGCGAAACAAATCTTTTTCGATATACACAACTAAATAATCATTCATAAATTGGTCACTCAACCGATTTCGAAGTTCATTATTGATTATCTTCATAACTGAAAATGCTCTTTCGCACCTTGCAATTGCAACAAGTAAAGTCAACATCAACTTCAAGAGCAAGTAAACTAAAGGATAAAAGAAAAGGGGATGTGGCAGTGGGTCTCAGTAATTAGAAACTAAAAAAAGGTAAGTATGAGTTTTTTATTTTATTTTTTATTTTCAATAAAAGAAGGGTCAAGGGGTGGAAACAGAAAGTTTCAAATGATGGGGTTATGTATATATTTTTCATTGTTGGGTTGTGGTGTGGTGTGGGTTACTTTAAAAGAAACATATTTATTTGATTTTACTTATTATTGTTTGTTACTAATTAAGATAAATAACTTTATAAAGAGAAAATTATTCTCGTATAATGAAGGTGTGTCGCTCACAATTATTTGAAGTGTGTCGGAAACCCCGAATTAAAAAATTTGTACAAAAAATATATAGGTCATTCACAAAATTTCCGAGCGAGGGTGTGTTGGACGACACCCTACCCCTTACTAGGTCCGCTCCTGGGTCTAGATAGAGATATCTCACTAGTAATACCTGATATATAGTATACGCCTGACGTACGCCAATCTAACCCATATATAAAGTATACCACCTAATTATCTTATTTCCAATACGAGGGAAAAGGAAAATTAAGGAACCCGCAAATATCGGTAAAACCACCAGGAAAAAGAATTTGTGTTAACATTCTTTGTCTACCTACTAACTATTTTACTATCAAAACTAGTATTTTTTTACGCACCCTCCACTATTTTTGGTGAATAATGATCAATATCACACATTCACCCAAATTATATTTATTTTTTAACAAAAGATTTTATAATTTCACTAGACGGCAATTTGATCAGTTACAAGATGAATCTAAAATCTAAATGTTAGAAGAGAGCGCCTACTAGCCATGTTTGACCACTTTCTAATATTACCTCGCTGTATGAGTATATACATTATAATTTTAGATCTAAAATTAAGAAGATATTTTAGTTCAACCTGAACTACATTATATTTTCGCTCCACCACTTCTACTAGCCATGAAAAAGACCTTTACGACACATATCTTATAAAATCTTACTCTTTTCATAATAATACCAAAATAAAATTTTTACAAGAATGTTCAATTATTATTCTTAAGAGGAAAATATTAGGGAAAAAAGCTAGTTAATCAATGGAAATAAAGAAGGGAAGTTAATTAAGGTCAAAAGAAAAGTTGGTGTTACAAGATTCTTCTTCTCTTTTGCCTACCGTTACCAGTTGTTGCTTCCTGTGTGGATGTAGCAAGGCCACGTTTAACGACATCGACCCAACTGGGAAGAAAATGAAAGAACACAAGCAACTTACCAAAAATATAATAATATTATTAAAATAACATACCTAAATTAACTAACTAGTCAGCCTAATTATTCATATTATCGTGCATAAGCATATATAGCTGCCACCAATATTTGGTTATATTAATTAATAGACAACGGTCCGTTTCTTGCATCACAGAGATCCATACATTTGGGTGATTGCTAGCTAGTTGTTGTTGCTAATAAACAAAAGACTCTGAATCTTCTGTTCATCAACCAATCTCGTATCGCCACCAATCTACATATACTGTCTGTAACTTATAATACATGATCAGATCAATCATATTGAACTTTCATATACCACTTTAGAGGAGGACCGGACATCGAACTTGTTGACCAAGGTTGTTACCACACCTCCACATTAGTTTTTTGCACACAAATTAATCTTGGATAAGCATTATCAATTTGAAGTAGGGTGTTAGAAGTTTGTGTATCTCATTATGATTAATCAACACTTAATTATGGTTAATTACAATTATAGTTGCGGGGTTAGTGTTGCTGAGTAGTGATTGCAATGGGTCGGGACCGGATGAGTACCTCAATATACCCATATTATTTGAAAAAAGACCGTCGATATGTAACTCTTTTATAAGAAGGCACAGAGAAAACACTTCATAAATGAATGAGAGTTATAGTATAATGAATAATTGAGTCTAAATAGTTTAAAGATAGAGTCTTAAAATTTATTTGAGATGAAAATATGAATTTAGAAAGGTCGAAAGAGGATAAATACATGTAGATATTGATGCAAATCATATGAAAGAACGGGCGGGATGAGGCGAGACATGTCGAAAGCAATACTCATTCCCCGTCTCACGCTACTACCGGTCAGGTAATAACCCCCCCCCCCCCCCCCCCTCCCCCCTCAATAAGTCGGAGTTGGTCGAGTCACACAAATCAGGTCAGAAATTGCCATCATTATTGCTGAGTGATGATATATATTGATACATGACCAAACGGTAGAAGCTAAGTCTTCTATATTAAATTATAACACCGACTCTAAAAGTACCCATTTCCATAGATTAAAGCCACATTGGTCAAATCACGTAAACGGTGTGAACAGATGATCCAAACCTAGAATTCAATCAATGGCCATTGTAGGTTTATAGGTGCTGAATCCGAGACCAAGAGCACACTAGGTCATGATATTAGAGTTGGAACTATGTACTAATGATGATTAGGGCGTGTAGATACTAAACTAGTACATGGGTGATGACTGATGAATCACGTACTTGGACAGAGTTTGTGGAGTGGAAAAGTTCGAGAAAAAGACAAGGTTAAAGATAAGGGGTTTTTTTTGCCTAATCCATATAAAGAAGGAGGGGGTGAAAATTCAAAGAGAAAAGTTGGTGGACGTGATTTAAAAAAGTGCCAAAGATACGACTTTTGTTGGGTTGGTATTAAATTGGTTTTTACTTTTTAGAACAAACCTAACCCACATATTATATATCCTTCCACAACACAACAATAAGCCTACCTTCCTCCCCTTAATTTGGCTTTGGCCTTTAATTTATTTCTCACCAAGTGTGCACCAGCTATCCTAATTGCTCCTCTTGTGGTCCATCATCCCAATATCTCCACCTTTTGAGGTTTTCCCCCCTTGGCTAAATTATTAGTTTTCTTTCATTTACCCCTAAAGATTTTGTATGGGGGGGAGAATGGGGCTAGCATGATGTTTGAGACGGAGTTAGAAATTTTTGAAGTGGTGCGTTTGGTGAGTAAAAATATTTAAAAAAAAAACTGAATTCAGAGTGTATACAATTTTATTGTATTTCAAAGCGAGTCACAATGATTTTTATATTTTGAAATGTTTGTAAAATATAGTCGTTGCTTACTTTGTTTCTCGTATCTTTTTTCAAAGTGTACAAAATAATCATTGATAAATTGGTTGCTATGATCCAACTTTGAAGATCGTTTTTTATTTAATTTCATTGTAACACAAATTTATTTCACAGTTTGAAATTGTAATAGATGTATCAACTCCCATTTTTGAAGCAGTGTAGTTCTGATTTTTATATAATAATACTATGCGATCATTATAAAAAAAATTGAAATTGTGTAGGAGTTTTTTGTTTCAAATTTTTTAATGAAGAAACACAATCTTTTTCACTAAAATTTCGAACTGAGGTGTGTATGGAGACGTAAATGATCAACTTGGTTGCAAATGACTAATGAGAGTCGAGTTGAGTTTTACCCCAGTTTGAGCTCGGCTCGTTAATAAACGAGTCGAGCTCGAGCTAGCTTGTTTACTAAAATCTTGACTTTTATTTGGTACTTCATTTTGTATGCCATGATACATATGATTTATTTTGTTAGCTAATCTCATATTATACTTTGTTGGTATCATATATCATTTAGTTAATAAATTTTAACTACTCCAAATCATATTATTTCATAGTATCGAAGCAATCTATGATACATAATTTCTTTTTAAAATAGAAAATAAGATATATTTGCACACATACTCAACGTGTTAAACTCTATATATGGCGAGATATATAATTTAACAACCATATGAATTAAAATAATAAGATATAGATTTATTCGACCATAAGTCGGTAATCGAGTTGACTCTCTAGCCACATGTTGAGACACATCATGAGCTTTAAACGAGCCAGCTCACGAGTTTAGCTCAACAAGTCATTGAGTCGAGCTAGCTCGCGAGCTTCACGAGTTGAACAAAGCTTAGCTCATGTTCAGCTCGTTTATTAACGAGCCTCAAACGAGCTTTTCTCGAGTTGAACGCTGAGCCGCTCGCGAGCAGCTCAGCTCATTTGCAGTCCTAGCTGAGATTGTATGATGATGACGACGATGATTAGAAATTATTAGTTTGTGTTTATATCTGTGTGAGATAATATTAAAGGATGTTAATTCTACGATTCCATGGATCTGAGTTTTTGCGTTTTTCTTATATGTACAAGACCAAGAGCTATATATGTAATATATTGCAATGAAAGCAGATACGGTGCAAAACCTCCGGTCATATCACTGTATCACGACATTATAATACGATGATATGGCACAATTACACAAATAGTAATACGATAATACGAACAGAATTTTGCAGTGATGGAATTTTGTAACGGAACTCAGGCCTATCGCAATCGAAAAAATTGCTACCCTTTAATGATTCATAAAGTAAGGATCCCTTTTCTTGCATGAACTTGTGTTCTTTCTTTTGGTTTGGGAGCCGCCCCCATTGATCTTCCGCCGCCGGCCCACTTCCGTATTACGGTTCTGTGCGCAGGTCGTGTCGTCCCATCTGTTCAACTAATGGAGTAATGGTTTATCAGTTTATGGTTGCATTTGGTGTAACAAACGAAATAAATATAATAAAAAGTGGGGTGTTTTGAGAGGATTTGATTTTGATGGGTGGTGTGGTGTGGTGTGCGATCATAATTCATCACTTTCTATGAAAAAAAATTTCATCAACACATAAACGCACACCCCTTGACGAGCCATATGATTTTCACTATGTCATGGAATACAATTAAGTTTTGATGAAAAAATAATAAATGTGCAACACAAGGAGACTGAGATAAAAGGTGACTTTCACAAGCATAATGAGGAGGGTATGAGGCCAGGAGTGTCAATGAGAGATATTGCAGAGGAAATGGCAGGTACTGAAGGATGTCTGGTGGAAGTATTACAGGAGCAGGTGATTGAAAAGGATATAGTGCAAGGGCAGGTTGCTGATCAGTTGCCTTCAGAGGAAGAATTTCAAGAAGTAATTCAAGGAAGAAGGAGTGTAAGTCCTGCTGTGGCTGCTAAACTTTCTAAAGGAAAGGCAGTAATTTTCTCTTACTCAGGGGAGGAAGGAAATATTGATCTTAATGGGGGGTTTGATCCATTCCCTATAGGTTTTGATTACATTACTAGTGGAAGGGGCATGAAGGCCAGATGTGTGGGAAGGTCTTCTGAAAAAAGATGTTAGTAGCTTCATGGAACATGAGAGGTTTCAACAGAATCTCTAAACAAACTTTTATTAGTAAGTTTCTGCGGTCTCAAAATGTGGATATTATGGTAGTTCTAGAAACCAGGGTACAAATGAGTAAAATGGGGAAAATCTGTGCTAATTAGTTCTCTGAATGGAAATACTTGGAGAACTATGATAAGTCATCCAATGGTAGGATTTGGGTTTTCTACAAGCCGGATCTGAAGGTAACTGCTGAGATAACAGAGGAAAATTTTATGCATTTGAAGGTAAGGGGGAGAGTGGATTGTCAGATTACTATGGTGTATGGCTCAAATGATGAAGCTGCTAGGCGTCTCACTTATGCTAAAATGCAGTCTATACAAGTAAGTAATGAGGTTTGGCTAGTTCTTGGGGATTTCAACTCAATACTTGCTTCATTTGAAGCTTCTAATGGAACACATCCAGGAACTAGTGGTAAAGATTTCCAGGATTGGATAGATGGTATGCAATTGGAAGAACATAAAGTAGCAGGGGAGTATTTTACCTGGGTAAATAAGCAATCTCGAAACCCAATAGCCCGGAAAATTGATAGAATCTTCATGAATAGCTCTTGGCTTGTCAAATTTCCAGTAAGTTTTGCCAGCACTGTCACTCCGGGGGCACATTCAGATCACTGTGGCTTATTACTGAATTCTTCCCCAAATCAGAAGACTCTACCTAAACCTTTTAGATTCTTTAACTTCTGGAGTGATCATCCCAGGTTTCAGGAAATCTTGCAAGAAGTCTGGAGTACAAGGGTATCTGGTTACCCTTTTTTCAAAGTCTGCCATAAGGTAAGGTTACTGAAGAAAAAGCTTAAGGAACTAAATAAAGAATTTTACTTAGATATATCTCTAAGAGCTCGAATAGCAGAAGAAGACTTAAAAGCTATCCACAACAAGGTTTTTAGTGCTCCTTCCCCACAGTTATTTGAAGAAGAAGCAAAGGCAGTTGTAGAGTGTATAATGTATCAAAAAGCAGAAGAAGGGTTCTTTAAACAAAAAGCCAGGATCCAAGCAATAACAGAAGGAGATAATAACACAGCCTATTTTCTTAAGTCACTAAGGGTGAGGCAACATAGAAACCATATACCTTTCTTTTCTCGATAGCTATGGAGTTTTTATCCTGTATATTGAACAAAGGTGCTGCCTCTGGTGAGTTTCCATACCATCCTAGATGTAAGAAGCTAGGCATAACATATCTTGTGTTTGCAGATAATCTTCTGTTCTTTTCTAATGGTTCTACGAAGGCAGTGGAGAGTGTAAGTGGTCTGCTGGATAAATTCTACAAGCTCTCAGGCTTGAGGTTCAATCCAAAGAAATGCCAATTGTTCTGTGCAGGGATTGAAGAGGCAGAACGTGCTAGATTGGCTCAGTTAGCTGGATTTCAGAAAGCAACATTACCAGTCCGCTATCTGGGAGTTCCTCTTATAGCAGGGAAACTTAATACAAGTGATTGTCGAGTGCTAGTTGAGAAGATCACAAAACGCATTTCTGGATGGAAGGCCAGACTGCTCAGTTATGAAGGTAAAGTTCAACTCATAACGTCTGTCTTAAGCAATCTATCCTACTTTTGGATGAATGTTTTCCTACTGCCACTGTCCATCATAAAGGAGATAGAGAAAATTTGTTGAAAGTTTCTTTGGGGGATAGATGAAGAATCCACGAGGAAGAAAGCAGTAATGGCTTGGGATTTATTAACCATTCCAAAAAAAGAAGGGGGGCTAGGTATTCGTTGTCTAAAGACGTGGAACATAGCCTGTACTACGAGACATATATGGGCTCTACTTGCCAAAGAGGGGTCCTGGTGGGTTGCGTGGAATTATCAGTATCGAATTAAGCATCTAACATTCTCGGAATTAAGAACAGGCATCACTGCTTCTTGGGTTTGGAAGCGATTGCTAAAGGTCAGGGACAAGGTGGAATTTTTTTTCGCTGCTGGGGGACACAAGTCTTTTGGAATGATAAGAGAATGCTGCGATACTCTGTAAAGCAGGTCTGGCAGGATTTATAACCGGTTAGGCCTCTAGTGACTTGGCACCAGATGGTATGGGGAAGATATTCTCTTCCAAGGCACAGTTTTTTGAGTTGGATTGTGACACGCAACAGGATAACTACTCTGGATCAGTTGGAGAGTTGGGGGAAGGTAGTGGATGCTAACTGCCTGCTCTGTTCTGTTCATACAAAGAATAGAGACCACCTGTTTTTCCAATGTCATTATACTTTCCAGGTGCTGAAGGGTTGTATGCAAATGATGAATTTGAGATGTCCCCGGCTAGGTAGCTATGAAGATTACTTGATGTGGGCAGTGAGGAACTTTAAAGGCAAGAAGGCATTAGCTATGGTTGGCCGTTTTATTTGGAATTTAGTAGTAAATATGATTTGGAGGGGATGTTGTGGCAGACTGTTTGGTAGTAAATCGCAGGATGATTGAGTTGGCCAGGCATGGAAATGCAGCTTTGGATATTGATTGTCGGGCGGTGTTTTGTCAGTAAAAGGAATTGATAGAAGCAGAGTGTAATAGTAGAGAGTAGTAGTAAAGGTTATTTAGTTGTTGTATAAAAGATAGAGTAGCAGTGCAGGTCTTTAGCTGGCTGTAGTTTGTAAAGATCAAGATGTGTAAACCCTGTTTTGGGTACACATAGAGCTCAATAAAAGTTTTTTGATATTGCCCATAAAAAAATAATATATTAGTATTTTGTTATCTCACTTATTGTTATTTAATTGAAATAAAATCAATTTATTACACTATGATTTATATTTTGAAAAAACGACACACCAAATTTCAATTTCTAACTCAATTACTCTCCCGAGATTCCAACCAAAAGATTATAGATAGGCTATGCAAGCAAACGAGACCATGCATGCATATCGCACACCATCAATTAATGAACCACCTGAGAATATAATGTGTGTTATAGATCATTCATTATATTATAGAGAAGCAAAGTGTGGTCTCATTGGAACTAATTGTACATATAGATATACTAATAGTTAGTAAAAGGCTGCCGACATTGGCTATGGAACAAGTTTCACTAAACATCGATCTACCTCGTTGTAGTAGTAGAATAGTAACGTTTCTACCTATATATGCCTACATTGTCTAATTTAATCTTAGTTACGCTCGTAGGGGAAATGTTTAATGCATATATGGTTATACGTACCTAATCCGATCTCAGTCCGAGTTATACGGTCTGATTTCGGGTAAAACCAAATAGTCCGGACCAAATAGCCAGCCTTAGTATTTCTTATAAAAAAAACTAGAAGGAAAGTCTTTGAAAAAAAAATTTTAAGTATTTGATAATCAAATGTGTGGTTACGTGACACGTGTCCTCATCTAGATCCCATTGCCCGACAGCAATGAAGCTTAAAGAAAAGATAATCATTTCACATTTTGGAGGATAAACAAAAAGAAACAAAATGGGAAAAGTAATTGTTTTCTTTTGGGGCCACATCCATTAAAGAAAAAGGCAATAGAAAGAAAGCAGTTGCCCGGGAAAACCAGCCTCTTCGGCCATTGGTTGCTTTCTTGACCTTTGTTCCACGTGGGCCCCTGGGATTCGTAGAGCCTTGATTGGGGGGTAGTGGTCCCTACAGGGGAGGTAGAAAACGCATTTTTGGAAAATAAGGGCAAAGGGGAGGCGAATCTTCCTCAATAAAAAAGCCAAAAAACAAATTAGTGTTTTGGTTTTCTTCCTATCTTAGGATCTTCATGCTTACTATTTGATCCGAATTGTTTGGTTTATAGGATGTTGTTTACATTTGCATGAATACACACATCCGAAATCAATTTCCCAAAAACTCTTCCTTTCTCGATTTGGACCGAAGTGTTCCGGTCTCCGGTCTTCTTCCTTTCCTATTTTATTGAAATCTTCTTCGATATTTTAACTCATCTTAACCGCAACGATCAACTATAAAATCACCTACTCTCCTTCTAATCACAACTATTAACCCAATTGTCGAACGAGCGTTATTTACATTTTTTTTCTCCTACGAATTATAAATATTAGGAGGAGATAGTAGGGACCGGATGCAGGCTGCTGGTTTGACGCGTGTACAGTGTGTTTGGAGGAGAAGTGGGCCCTGGCCCGACGAAAAAAATAAAATAAGTCCAAATGAAAGGCGTGGAAGACGGGCTGGTTGGGCTTAGGCGTGGGGCCCGAGTCGGGTTGTATGTATCCAGTATCCGGAACGGGTGGCACGTGGGATCAGTTTGTGTGTGCGCGTGTGGGACCGTATCGCCATTGGCCGAACTCTTATTACTCTTATCTTGGCAGCGCCATTTTAGCTTGTCCACAGGTTATATATATGGAGGGGAAATCAATTTTGTAGTAAAATTGGCCGAAAATTGTTATGTATGTAGGTGCAAATAATTCACTTGAGAATTGAGATCATCATCATATATAATTCATAGTACATCGATCGAGGTCGCATGGAACATGAACAGGAGCACAATGAGTGGTGGCTTCATCAAGTAGCACAATGCCAAGGATTTGATAACGTTTATAATTGTGACATGTACGAACAAATTATTATTTTTAAGTATTACTAGAATTTAATAGGTTTTTCGGAAGAAATAAAGCAAATTCGACAAAAAAAAAAAAAAAAATAGTCTTCAAGAGTAATGCAATATTTAACTATTAAAAAGAAATCGACTATGATGAAACCTTATTCCAATCTTCATGACCAACACATGTTTCCATTGCTTTGATCAAAGTGGAAGTGGCTTGCCAAATGTTGGATCCTTTGAAGAATGACCACAAAGACATGGATCATCGAAATAATACCCTTTACCTTTGATTGCTTGGTCATGGGCTCTCCTTCCCTGCCCTACATTATTGCAATCTTACCCAATTCAATACAGTAAAAAAATACAATTATATATACAAGCGTTTTGGTGAACTAGAAGCGTAAAACCATTAGTTTTGGTTACTTACGGACCGTTTTGGTTACACTTATAAGGGAAAAGAGCGATTGTACATAAAAGCGTTTTGGTTACTTACAGACCGTTTGGTACCAAATGAATTGAGAATTCATTTCATTGTAAAATGAATTACCGTGTAGAATTCATTGTCAAATGAAATCCTATGTTTGGTATGTTATATTCTTATCTCAATTCCTCGGAATTGCTATAACTAGCTCCAATTCCGTAGAATTCAAAATTTAGAATTGAAAATGAATTCTTTTAAATACCAAATATAAAAAGATTTCATTTCAAAATGAATTCACAAAACTTATGGAATTCATTTATACCAAACGGTATGTTAGAAGAGTAAAATCATAAGCTTTTAAGACCGCAATTATATATCAGACACAGACCAAGAGCTGGACCGCGTTATATTCGATTCGATTTGGTCCAACACAGACCAAATCGTTACCCATCCCTACCAAGTCCAACTCGAACGAGTTGACTCAAAATGGACCCTATCCAAAACGGCAAAACCCAAACCCAACATCATTAAGAGTACACAAGAATCCATTTGAATCCAAATCTAATATTCACATACGTACATCATAAAATCGGGTCAAATTACCCGGTAAATTTACCAATTACCATTCCTAAAATAAATATCTCAAGAGAGAGGACAGGAAAAAAACTGTGCGGGTTATTGTAGGTGCGGATAATTAAGAGCGTAACAACATGGAATAGATTGGGTGGGCTATGAAAGCAACTTCACTATCTCCATCTCCCTTTTGATGTCTTTATTATTATGGACGTGCTTCTTTGCTTTCTATGGTTTTTAGGTATGGTCAACAATCTTGATTGCGATCACTAGCTCTATAGTTTTGATGCCCACCCCAATCACTACACCAAGTTCAAAAGGGATGAAAATGATCGATTTCTTTGGCCCTCTTTTCTTATCTCCATTGCTCTAGCTAGTGGATATTCACCAATATTTGTCCTTTGGGTCCTTGATACATATCCTTCCTATGAAACTTGATAATCGACGACATTATGAGGTCTGTTATATAGGCATGAATAGTTGCTTGGGCGCTTCCAACAATAAGAAATTATTGACTGAATTATAAGTACTGTGGGCGATACTGGCAGGTTATTTCTAGAGAAGTCGATTTAAGATGCTATGAGACGAGTTCAAGTTGGACAAACTGGTACAAACCATGACTTCATTGGGGGTCGTTGCGGCCCGTTCCTCGTCTTATTATTAGAGTAATAGTATTGTTGGTAGTAGAAATCGGGTAAAAATGGGTTAATTAGTAAGTTATGTTATGTTTATGTAGAGTAGCGGCCAAGTAATATCTTTGGGTAGGATTGGGATTAGTCTAGGGTTAAAGCTGTATATATACATATGTTTGGTTTTAGCCGGTAGACAGTGAACAAAGAAGAAACCTTTCGGTTTGTTGACTTTTAGTTATCTTTCTTTTATACAGGAGCTATCGTCATAGTAAAATCAGAATTCTGTTACGAGAAATTTGTCTCATAACATAATATGTATGCAAGAGTACAATGTAATGCTGATACTGTAGCTGTTGAAATCCAACACGAAGTTGTTGTGTTAGTGAATGCATGCTGCTGAAGGATATTGATTGTGTTGATTTGCATAGTCGTTTGAGCGTGTAGGTTGGTTTCATTCGAAAGTTCCGATTAGAGATTGATTTTTTCCTCGATCGTACCGACGGTACGATTTTACAAACACTACTTGTAACTATGAGTTAGAAGGAGTACTGAGATTACTCTTGTGACACTTATACTTTTCTGGTAAGGGTGTTGCCAGTAATGAAATTTTTTTGAAATGAATACAATTTATTCATAAAAAACATTGTAAGATTACAATAATATTGTAATGCTATTAGATCACTTTGGTGGTTCATTATTCACAACTCCATTGTGTTTGGGGTTTATACACAATCATGTCACCAAATGGACATGTTGCTTTAATTGGTGGTCCAGACCAATACCAAGAGTACTTTTATCTTTGTTACTAAAAGGCGGGGAAAAAAAAGAAATTTCATTCTTCCCTTTGATGAGATTTAGAGGGTACAATACAAGTTAGTACACAATAAGAGAATTAAAAAGTGGAGCTGAATATGATCAATTAGTTCATCATTGACTTAATTTATCTATTAATGACTATAAGCTAATATATAGTGCCAAAATTACTGGGGGAAAATATATAGTGTCAACTGTCAAGGCCGATATGGGTTTAATGGTTGAATTATCGTCTTTCTACCATGAGATTGTACATGAATTGATTCTTCCCAAGAATTTGTCGTTATAGTTTCTTATCTTCAAATAATTATTCAAATCCTTTTATAGTTCACTGGGTATTGTATGACTCTGTTAGTGGTTTCGTCACACTTTCTGTTACTAATTAAGAGGTACTAGTGGCGCGCTTACACACCCATTTCACAACAACAACAAAATCGTTCGATAATTAATAGCGCCAAAGATGCGACTCACCGTTTGATTCCTAGTTTACTACTAGCTCAGCCCTAATTGAGGTGAATCATGGTTACTTCATTAGTTTGTGAAAATTAAAATTAATTCATGCTTGTACAGGCAAGAACAAAAAAGAGAAGGAAGGTTGCATATTTACAGACCATAATCGTGCTGCCCCAAATGAATATTTTCAAATCCGGGAGATCCGAGGAGTTATTGACATTGCAAGGGAGGCTGCAGCGGTTGTTTGGGCGGCTATCAGTAACCTGGGAAATCAGCTCGTAGAGGCCTATCGACAAGAGGAATTGTACTGGAAGCCGAAGTCGAGGGTGAATTGGCTCCATAGTGGTGATGCCAATACTCACTTCTTCCACTTGACCACGATGCAATGAAGAAGAACCAATTTCATTTTTTGGGATGAGCAGGGTGAACTGCAAACTGCTGAGCTAGTGAAATGGGAAGTCTCAGTGTCCTATTTTGAATATTTATTTACATCTAATGGTTGGATCCCTCGGCTTTTGTGCATAGTTTGAATCTTCTCATCAAAATAACAGAGTCAATGAATGACCAGCTTACTATGCAGGTGTCCCGCTGGGAAATCAAACAAGCCATTTTTAACATTGGAAAATGCCAAGCCCCCGGATCAGACGGTTTCACAGCTAGATTCTACCAAAGGTTCTGGGAGGAGATAGGGTGGGATGTATATGAGGCCATCTTATCCTTTTTTTGGACAAGGCACCTCCTCTATAGTGTTAATCACACACTGTTGACACTCATCCCAAAGATAGCCAATGCTGATTCTATGAGACAAATGCCTATTGGTCTCTGCCAGGTTTTGTATGAAAATATCGCCAAAATTTTATCATCGAGGCTAAGTACTATTCTCCCTCACATCACTAGCTCATTTCAAAATGGATTTGTTAAGGGAAGATGCATTTCTGATCACATTCTCATTGGCCAAGAAGTGATGCAGTTTATCAAAACCAAGATCCACAGACAAGACAAGTGGATGGTTCTCAAGATAGACATGAAAAAGCGTACGGTCGAGTGGAGTGGGAGTTCCTTTTCCAGGTTATAAAGTCGATAGGATTTTGTGAGAGGTGGATGATATGGATCAAAGCTTGCGTCACAAAAATCAATTTCTCAGTACTTCTCAATGGGGCTCAATATTGCTACTTTCAACTGCAGCGAGGTATCCGCCAAGGCGATCCATTATCGTCGTTGTTGTTCGTCATTTACACTGAAGCATTTGCTGACAAGATCAACCAAGATATTGTCAACTCCTCCCTCCACGACTTGCGGGTCCACATGTCAGCTCCCCCCTCTCACATCTATTCTTTGCCGATGATTCTTACATTTTTCTTAGAGCATCTATCCCTAAATGTGCAACCTTGATTCAATTGCTTTCTTACTATGAAATGTATAGTGCTCAACGGGTAAATTTACATAAATCAACTGTTTGTGTTAGTGGAAATGTCTCAGAACAGGAGCTACAAGCAATTAGTTCTTTCCTAGGGGTAGGTATTATGCAACCAGAAGACAGATACTTGGGACTTCCTTTGCAAATTCGGCGTTCTAAGTCCCTATATTTCCAATTCATTGAGGAAGATCTGGCGGCTCGTATCAGAAGTTGGAAGACTAAGACCTTGTCATTGGCGGCGAAGGAAGTTGTAATCAAGGCAATAGGGGTTGCTGGTCCTATCTACGCCATGTCGGCGTTTCGACTTCCTCAGGAAACTTGTCATAGATGCAATAGTCAGCTGTCCAAGTATTGGTGGGCCGGTCAAGACAAGGAAAACGGCATCCATTGGATCTCTTGGAGTGCAATCTATCAGAGCAAGTTTTCTAGGGGGCTAGGCTTCCGCGACTTCAATCGGTTTAACATTGCGTTCCTAGCCAAACAAGCTTGGCGTGTACTTCACAATCCATCCAACCACATCGTTAGAATCTACAAAGCTCGATATCACCTGCTGCACGACTTCCTCAAAGCAACAGCTGGATCCCGCCCATCGTGGGCTTGGCAGGGTATCTTGGAAGGGAGGAAATTGCTCAAGCGCGGCTTACAGTGGCAGGTTGGAGATGGTTCCCGAATCCGGATTCTACAAGACACTTGGCTACCCTCTTCTCCACCGTCATGCCCAATTCTGCGACCAGGTGTGAGATCTTACCCTACTCTAGTTTCAGAACTCATCTACTCTACCTCTCATTCGTGGAAGAAAGACCTGCTGGTAACTCTGTTCATTCCTGAAAGTGTCGATCTTATCTTGTCCATTTCTCTTCTCATACCTTATGCGATTGACAGCTTGATATGGCATTACTCTCCGTGTGGAATTTACACAGTTAAAACAGGTTACCATTTACTGTCCATTGAATATAACCTTCTCCGCCCGCCGGTCATACTACCCTTCGATACCCGGTTTTGGAAGCTTCTTTGGAGCTTGCAGGTGCCGCCGAAATTGAAGTTCTTTTTCTGGAGGATAATCTGTGACTTCTTGCCTCTCCAGACTGTGTTATTCACCGAAACCATGGTTACTACTATGGTTTGTCCCATATGTTCAGAGGAACCAGAGTCTTTCTCCCATTTCTTTTTTGATTGTAGGGTGGCTAGAGGAATATGGAGATTGGTGAACCGTGACGGCCTACACACCACCCTTGGTGGAATGGCCACAGACGAAGCATGGAACCATCTGTTCTTCTCCTTGAACATGTCCAAAACTGAGCTTGCGGATGTTGTTTTTCTTTTATGGAGAATCTGGAAGGGTAGGTGCTGGTCTGTACATGCTCATATTCAATACCTCCCACTTACTTTGTTTCGGCAATTTCAGAGGCAAGTAGAGGAGTGGAGGGCAGCAGAGTAGGCTACGCCAACCAATCACCGACGAGGCACTGCACCAGCAAACAACTCAGCTCATAACAGACTTGGAAATGGCGGCCTAATAGTGGACGGACTTCCTCCAAACACAATCAACGTTTGGTTCGATGGTGTGGCTAAACGTGGACAAGGCGGAAGTATTGGTTTTGTGGGTTTCCAACCAGAAGGTAATATCCTCTTTGCTTTCGGAAAATGTTATGAAGGATTACAAGATCCCTTTGTTATGGAATGTTTAGCCCTAAGAGATGCTTTACAATAGTGCTTGACCCATGGTTTTGTTTTTCTCAAATTTCATGGGGACTCACAAACAACAATTGATACGACGGATGGTGGGGAATGATTTTGCTCATGATCGGAGTGGTGCTGTGCTGGAAGATGCTCCGGTCCTAGCTTCCCAATTTAGTTGGATTTCTTTATGCTTTGTTTCTCGCCGACTTAATAGGGCCGCCCATCATGTGGCACAAAAAATCCTCTCATCGGGAGTTCGACTATTGGTCTACTCCCGCGCATTACTTATTTCCACTGTTTGACTGAATTGTCACCCCTGACTTTGAGAAGAAAAAAAATGAATATTTTCAAACATGAACACGTAGAAACAAAGAGATAAAAATCTAAAAAAACCAGGCCAACTAGGTATTTTACCACCGCTGCTGGTGCAAGGGAAATGTGTGTGAGATGTACTATTTTGGTCACGAATCACCTGAAGTTGAAACGTTTTTGTTACTTCAATTTAGAGTTGTTTGGAAGTATGAGCATACATTTACAATATATAACTGTCCTCTCCATCAATTGATATGTTGGAGAAGTTCATGGGTTATTACTTTCCTCCTTTCAAGATATCTCAACCAAAAAAGGAGATTATTGAGTTCGACCGTTCCAAATTTGATTTCGATAGCGATATTTATTTTGGTTCCGTCGCCTTTACGATGCATTATTTAAAATTTTTAATCTTTATACTTTGAACATCAACAAGGAGAAACAAATAGATAAAAATAAATCATTATTGGGAACAAGGAGAACCACAGATTCATTAAGGTTCAGAAAACCTAATCCCCGGTGTATTATTTGATTGGAGAAACGGAGTGTCGGCCCATTTAGGAGCTGGTTAATCATCTTAATGCTGAAGATTAGCATTGGGTAGGGCCCAGATTCCCCCATCTCATCACATCATCAGCTAATACTAATAGGACGACATTAATTAAACACCCACCTACGTTATTGGCAATACCACATGATTTTATTAAAGATGTTACTATGGCAATTATCGTCACAGAATTATCCCATCTCATAATTGTTTAGCAGTAAACTGAACAAAGATAAGTTATAAGAACACTAATTTGTGTTCTTTAATATGGAAACATCCACTAACGATGTCAAGTTTCTTTAAGATGAGAACCACGACGTATAAGATTAGAATTATTTCGACGCTTTTGAATAATAGATAAATTCAAAATTTTCCTACGTATGTATCTACATATTATATTCAGTAAGTTTTTACCTCCGAGTCATGAAGAGTTTTTATTTTATTTTATTTGGTTGGGAAGTTTTTTTTTTAAATTATGTCCTAATAGGTAAAATTCTATACTTAATTTTATATATTTGATCTCCCCATCAACCGCAATGAAGCGCAAAGAAGGTTCTGAAAAGATCCATTATACATGTTCTTGAATTAAAAAAAAAAAGATGGTGGTTAAGTTGATAAGCATGATGATGATGATAGTGATTAACTAGTTTAATAATAATGTAATCGTAAAGCCATACAAGTTTGCTTTATGCTTGCATTTCCACATACCGACTTCCACCTTTTCCCCTCCAGTATCCCTTTCTTAATTTTAAACAAGATAATTAATTTGTTTATTAAAAAAATATTTTTAATTTGATGATACAAAAAGATCATGATCCTTTTTAGTGTTTTATTCAAGAAAGCAACCCCACTCCTCCTGTTTCATTCCCACATATATTTCTTGTTTGATGGCTACTTCCAATGATTTAACCAAAGATTGCCAATACTATTGGCTAGAGTTTGTTTCTTCTTCTTCTTCTTCTTCTTCTTCTTCTTCTTCTTCTTCTTCTTCTTCTTCTTCTTCTTCTTCTTCTTCTTCTTCTTCTTCTTCTTCTTAGTTTTAGGGTTTCACTTATACAAACTTTTTTTCTCTTAATTATAAGGGTAATAGGCTAATAGCTGACTGAACCCAGAGCCTATTTTAGGTTATCAGTTCAACACTTGCTCTAGATTTTTTTTCACGATTAATGTTTTTTTTTAACATCAAAAGTAAATTTCACATAAATAAAGTATAAGAAAAATCCAGGATTTATAAATAAGAGACTAATCTTAATTGATGAGACGATTTTTGGAGTCAATTGTAAGAGTTATTGTAAGAACTCTGAAGTTAAACGTGCGCACTGTGGAGCCTGCGAAGATGAGTGACCTCCCGAAAAAACACCTTGATTTACACCCTAAGGGGCGAAAATATGTGGGTCTAGCCCAAAGCGGACTATATCTTGGTCGGAAAAGGTTCGAGTTGTTACAATTGGTATCAGAGCCACTCCACGTCCCTCAACACAGTAGAAAAGATGTTTTGGAGTGAAAATGAAAAGTTCTTGTAAGAATTTCAAAGTTAAACGTACTCACTACGGAGCAGTACAAGGATGGGTGCCCTCGAGAGTCACGTTGATATGCACCAAAGACAAAAACCATGCAAGTCTCGACTCAAAACCGGATAATATTTGATTGATGTGAATTCAATCTTGTAGAAATTCCTATGAGATGTAACTTTAATATCCAACTTATAGTTCTGTTGAGTATTTTTATTTTTAAACAAAAACGAGCACAATCGAATCCATCACGTTTATAATAGAAGTCTCTATTTCTTATGTTTATTTTTTTAGCAAAATTAATTGAATATTACTTTTGTTTTTCTTTGCTTGAATGAATTTTGGAGAAGAAAAGACACCAGAAAACAATCTATTCCTTAATATCACAATCCGATCTAACAGATTGCTATTAAATTCATAAACTTAAGCTCATTATTATTGTTATGCACAAATTTGGGAGACCATTTCCCCAACTTTCCCACATACCATACTTTCCCCTTTTCTCGCACTAATTAAATCGACTATACAGTCATCATCATCATTATGTGTAAAAAAGAGCAATGCTCTTTATAATAATCATGATTTGTTATTGTGAAGTGATGTAAGTGGAGGCACCATTCACTACTAATCGCTAGCATGCGATCATTAAAACACATAGCCTGAAAATCCCCTCTTTTGTTCAAATGGTGTCAAGGCCAGGATCGATTCTCAGACCTCTGAGTTTATGTAGGCTCAAATAAGATTCGGGAGGCGAACGACACTATCACACTTATCATACCGAGAATCAATTGCTCAATTTGCATCAATTGGCTCCGACGACGATACATCAATCTCTATATATACTAGAGCCTTGTAAGAGGTGGTGCACTCTATGTGCGTGAGAAAGCGATGGTGTTGATGTATGACTATCAAAATTAGCATCGCCAAGCTTAGACCGAATTCGCTATGGAGTTTGTGCAAGACACGACCTCCTCTCAATAGGGCTAGTAAGAGTGAATCGGCTCTGTACAGAGATCGAAGGAAAAAAGTAGACCTCTCGAGTGTTAGTGCACCAAACTAGTTATAATGGACCTAACACAACAAAAGAAACTAGGTATTACTTCAACTTCCTTTCATACTTGATGGAATTGGGGAGGAAGGGGGTCGATTTAATGCATTCTACGTACCACCGCGATATCTTTATGAAGGATATTGACTCACCCTCCACCCCTTCCTCAGTTCATCTTATATATGAAACTTTTGGATGAGATTTTCTACAGAATTTAGCAGAGGATTTAAAACAATGGGGAGAAAGATTATATGTTTGGATAAATGCGACACTCTTTGTGTGAATAAAAGTTGCTTTACCCAAAAATTGGGATAGTTGAAAATTTATGGATAAATAAATAGTTGACAAACTAATAAAAATTAAATATTACTAAAGGGACACTTATGAGTATGGACTTTGTACCATTTACTGTGCTAAATAGCTAATCAAGTCAAGAGATATAAATATCATGTTCTAAATATATTTCATGAAACCGAATTACGAAAGTACATGTATTCCTTTTTCTATGTTAGTATTCAGGATAATTCTACCAAAAAGGAGTTGATTAAAATATATTTTATCAGCTAAAAGCGGGTGATCACAATATCACACGATACACTTTCTAGATTGTATTCTTGAAAACAAACTTTCTAAGTATATTGTACGATATTCTGATAATCATATATTTCTAATTTTATCGAAACGACTAAAGAATTCATTTAATATATTGATCTCAAATAAGAATGAAATAATCGACACTCCATTTTCAATTAAATCCTGATATCCGTGATGCCTAGCTATTTACGGGGAAAAAGGTCAAAAAGAATATTTCATTTTCCATACCAAGCCCTAGGGAGTCACACAAGTGTAATGCTGGATCAAAATGGGAGAGAGTATGTACATCAAACTCAATCTTATAACCTAAAGTGGGCAATGGAAAGAAAGGAAAAAACAAATGATGTCGGGATTCAAGGGAGGAATGACATAGAGGGAAGGGAAGGGTTAACTAACCCCAATACCAAGCAATAAGTTTGTCCTTCTTGTGTACTCCCATAATCAAATGTAGCCTAAGTCATTCTAGCTAGTCCCTAGCTTCGATAAGGAATGCCAAACTTTCTTCGCATGAGATTTACAGGATGGGACTCATATATTCTATCCTTTCTTTTTAGTCGAGCAACTTTGTTCCTTCGTTTTAGAGCAAGATTGTATAAGGAATTATATATGTGGCAAAGGCTTGTATAAGTCTAATGTATGATATGTGCATGTGTTCGCATTTATTAGAGGTTAGAGTATATGATTAGAAATATAATTAGATAAAGGTAATATGTTAATTTGTATTCATATTCACAAATCTAATTAAGTAAAATTCATAATCAAATCCAACAAACTTATTCAAAAATCTATAATGTCACAAAATTCATCATATATTCATAATTTTACAAATTTCAATTTTTACTAAAACTTTCAATTTTCAAATTCACGACCGGAAACTTCTGCAGTTTTCGTCCTTAATCAAGACAGTTATTGATAGAGGCAATTTCAATTATGCCATTAGGATATTATTATTCCCTTAAAAAAGGAATATTGTTATTGTTATATGCCGTGTACGTACATGAATGGTTATCTGTGGCAACACCCAAAGGCCAGATAGGTACTGTGGCCTGCGTAAGCAGCTATCATACGACTGTTATTCATTTACATAAATAAATGCTTTTTAACTGGATAAAATTAAGTGCAGATTCCTCTATAAAAAAACTGGGTAAAATTATTAGGGCTAATACCACTCGGAAACCCGAAGTATTAACTTTGTGTCATTTGTGTTCTAAAGTATTCGATATGACATTTGTGTCCTAAATTATTTTTCCGTTAGAATTGACTAGCTTTGACCGTTAGTTTTTAACAGAAAGCCTAGTCAGCGCTGATGTGGCATCTGATGTGGAATTTTATTTTTTTATTATTTTTCCATAAAAAATGAATAAACTAACAAAAGCAAATTAAAAGAAAAATAACAAAAAAAACTCAAGCTTCCCTCTCCTCCTCCGCATCTGCAGGCCGACTCTTCAACTCCCCCATGCCCAAAAACTTGGTTCATCCTCGGCAAGCTCCTCCACGTCGGATCTGCCCCGCTGCATCGATATCCCACCCCCAATTCTTCTTCTTCGCAACCACCTGCTGCCGCTGCATCGCTCTCCCACCCCCAATTCTTCTTCTTTCCAACCACCTGCCTTCGCTGGATCAATCTCCAACCCCCAATTCTTCTTCGCAACGAAGGCGGCGGTTGAACCGGTTCCGAGGCCGAGGACCATGCCAGATTTAAAGTAATCGACGGCTTTATCGGCGGCGAGCTTCTTGAGATCGTCTTGGGTGAGAACAGGGGCGGATTGGGCTTTGATTGGGAATGGTTTGTGGGATCTGCGGAAGGAAAGGGTCGGGCGGTGGGCATGGAAGTTAGAAGAGGAGGCGGCGGCGGCGGAAGAGGAGGAGCTGACCGCGGGCGGGGAAATCATGGATAAGGAAGCCATTGGAGGAGACGGAATGATAGAAGAACAGAGAGAATTGCAAGAGGAAATGTGAATGGAAGGTTGAGGGGTCGTCTCCTTTCCCTTCTATGGATTCCTTATCGGCCTATCTGAGTTTCAATGGCGTTACAGAGTTTGGTTCGGATTTGTGGGGTTGGCTGAGACGCGGACTGGTGAGGAAAGGAGGAAACCAACGGGCTTCTGGGTTCTTGGTGGGGAGCTGGGCAACGATGTCTGCGGGGGAAAGGCAAGCCCCGATGACGGATTGATTGTTCGATTGATTGTTTGACAGCGGCGAAGAGAGCATTCAGCGGCGGCGGGGATTTATGGGCTACAGCGGCGGAGAATTTTTTTATTGCTTTGGTTATTTTTTGTATTTCAATTTTTAGTATTTATTTAATTGTTCGGATTGATTGCTTGGGTGAGTTTTTTTTTTAATTTTTAGTTTTTTCAATTTTAGTATTTGTTTAATTTTGAATTAAAAATATTAGGTGTCAGTGACATGGCATCTACGTGGCTGCCACGTCAGCAAAAGTCAACATCAAGTTGACCACCGTCTGGTCAACCGTTATATATAACGGTCAACAAAATCGTTAGGACATAAATGACACAAAACTATAATAGGTTGGGACACAAATGTCATATCGAATACTTTATGACACAAATGACACAAAATTAATAGTTCGGATTTCCTAGTGGTAATAGCCCAAATTATTATTATATGCTAATTAATGTCAGAGGGCGGATCTGATCCTAGGAGTAGTATAATTGCATATATAGCTTGGTCCAATTGAATGAGGACACTCCCATATTATGGAGGTTCCTTTCCATGCAAAGCAAGCTAAGCTAGGTCTGGTCATGGTGCCCACATTCAATTATTTGCGATAATTATATATAGAATTTTGAAGACCAAACTCTTAACATCAACAAATGATGCTAAGTGCCAAAAAACAAAAAAATATTTGCAGCCATTTGTGTCCATTATAATATATGAAATCCCTTTCTCCAACTTTTCCTGATAGGTATAATATTATCCCATGATTTCATTTCAAAAGAAACATAAAATATAGAATCCTGCAACCTGTTGTTTACCAAAGAAAAAGCAATCATATTATCAATTTTTTTCCAGAAAAATGTATGATAAAATAAATTTTACTTATAAAATATAATTATCATTCAACTATTCAGGATATCATTCTCAATTCATCCTACAAAATAGTAATTTATGATTCCATATACTTACTCAATTTCAAAGAGTGTTCTCAGCATAGTTTATTGCATGAGAAAATATCACTATTAGACAACGTAATATGATATAAGCAAGATAGAAAGTTTCAAGGAAATGAGTTTGTGAAAAAGAGAAACAAAATTATAAATTATAATTTGCTAATAAACAAGTACCTTAAAATGCTAAATAATATAATTTATGTATAAATTACAATTTATTATATGCAATTGAGTATACTTTTATTTAAAAAATGAGCTTTAGTTCCGTGAAAAATATTAATTAACACCTTCAGCTAATTAATCAAATCTCCCAACCCAAACTGGATCCCCGGACGGCCGGACCAACCCAGTTTTACCCTCCCTCTGATTAAGAGTAATGATATTGTGAGAATGATTCCCTTGATATCCAATCCAAACATGACATGTCGGTTATACCTCCTAAAAATCGTTATTCTTTCACTGAACATCTATGATACTCATAATATCATACTATATAGTTATACGATACCCATGGTGAAATTCGGCATGACTTGAGTATGAAAACGCTATTCAGAATTTGAATTGATTGATCTTTTGGACATTATACAATACTCTAACCCTTAAAGATCAAAATCTAGGTCTTAGGTCTCTAAATCTTGTACCCCAAGATCAATTTAATTAGAAAGAATAATTGACGGCTATGATTCGTCCAAATATAGGCAAAAAATGAATGTTCCATCTTAGGGTTTATAGTTTATGATTTAGATAATAATTAGGACCTAGGGTTCACTCATTAAGGGTTAGGGTATAGTATCAAGCGCAAAAATTCTGCTAATTCAAGGTCTAGATAGTGTTTTCATACTCAAGATATGTGGTACCCTGAATTTCACCCGGGGTACCGTAGAAGGCACCAATATATGTATAGTTAGTTGGTGCGTTCAATGCACCCAACTCAAAAACTAGTCTTAAGGTGTCGGATTTTGAATTTTAATTTGTAGAATTAGTGTAATATGATGATATAACACATGATAACAACTAATTAGTGGATTACCCTAAGTCCTAGACCTCCAATTTTGAGTCATATCCCTAAACCCCAAATTATAAACCCTACCCTAACCCTAGATCTCTAAACTCTAAATCATTCAAATTAAAGTAAATCTTCAATGAATTTTGTGAAAATTCATGTGCGTTATTGTTCATCACATCATAAGTGATGATTGACATCATTTTGACATAAATCGCATGTTTAAAATGACGGTTTTGAAGTGAGTGCACTGAATGCACCAAAAAAGTGAGTGCCCTATTCTCGATCCATTTTTAGCATTTTCCTTTCATTATCTCATATTTTAGCTATCATGAAATATAAAAAATGTTGTCAAAGTCGCGTTTTAAAACTTAAAAACTTACGATTTTACACTTCAAGGTTACCAAAACGTTTTCGTTTCCATATAAAATCTTTAGTGTATGAAATAGGACTACATTGCGCTTTATTGCTTAAAAGCTTATGCTTTTAAGCTTCTAATTCACCAAAACACGTATAGGCTTTTATGCTTTTAGTTCACTAAATGAGTATTCTTTTATAAAAATGATATTTTAAAGGTAAATTAACAACAATATAATACATTTGAGATTAAAAGATACATAACAGGTACTTGGATGCATTCTCAACTTCAATAGAGTGATCTATTTCACCAGCTAGGCTCTTCCCAAATTCATTAGCATAGAAGGGAAGGTGGCTAATTGTTAAGAGTTATGTTTATGAACTTATTATTAAGCTGCTCTACTTTAGGCATGCATTGCAGGTATTTATCAATTTATCTAAATTCTGTGCACTCATATTTTACATAGTATATGTTGTACTTAACAGATTTTTTTGTCATTTTACAGTATGCATAAAAGACTTACGCTTTTACACTTTGATTCTATGCTTTACGATTTCATCCCTTTTCCGCTTCTAGGTAGAATCGCACTTTTAACTGCATTGATTGTAAATAAGTGAAAATCTCAATTTCTCCAATAATTTAACCACATTTATCATATTATGGTTTGTTTCTTGGTCTTCTAATGAAAATAACGAATATTTCTAATATTTTCCACATAAATCACATACCCATTGGATCGACCTGCCTCGACCCACGCCCCATGATAAATTACCTGACCTGGACTCGACCTGCCACGGAACGGGTATGGGTATCGAAATACCCACAATGAACCTGCCCCATTGTCATTCCTAATCTTATGGATATCAATAAACCCGAACGTTAAGATAGGATAGATAGATATAACCTCTATCAACCTATTGTCAATCCTAATCTACATATCTTTATAGTTGTATTAATAGTTTGCCATTACCCATATATATGCACATTCAATAGTCTAGACTTTAGAACAGGGCAAACATTATTTATACATACTGCTCCCATTTTCACAACTTCTGGGCCTCATCACGTTTACTTTTTAAACACACTCCAAAACAACACAGAGATAAGAGGACATATATCCCCCTGCCTAAAAGCACCTATTTAATGTTCATGTGGAGGACTCAAACAAAGACCCAATGGTCAGTTCCTCTGTTACTATCTATATTTGTTTTTAACTGCATGGATGTATATGTAAAAGTTGTCTGTGTAGCTTTCTTTCATCTTTCTGGTTAGAAAGAGTGTCCACTTTAGACCTGAGAGCATTGATCCAACCCTGAGATTGGGTAAAGAAAATCTCACTTTTTATAGTAGCAAAGCTGCAGCAGGCTAGGGCAGCTTTCAGTGACAGTGATATTTGTTTGCTTTGTTTGTTTATTCAATTGAAAAACAAATGTGTTGTTTTTATTTTACTATCACATTCCCTCATGATGATCACTTTCATAAATCATATGACAGTCCTAGGAAAAGCACAAGGAATTAATAGGATTCCCTAAAGTTTCTGACTGACATAACCATCTTTAAACAACAACAGACATAGGGTTTTGTTTATTTTTTTTATATTTTGGTGGTGTGTTGAGAGGAATATAACATCATGAATAGAACATGGAAGACTGAGAGAGAAGGCTGCTGGCAGCTGCCAGTTACTACAACTTCTACAACTACAACTCCTGTTAACATCAAAACCCAATCCATATAGCTTCTTTCCCTCTTGCAGAAACAAGAGAAAACTCTTGTCTGTGTGTTTGGTTTTTCTTTCTTTCTTTCTTGTTGGTGTGATGGTGATGGAAGAAAAAGTGGGTTTTCTGAAAAAATGAATAATTTGGCTGTGTGATGGGTCAAAATTTTATTATTATATTGTTGTGATTTATTATTGGAGAGAGGGGTTGGGAGGGAGTCCTACAGTACTGACTGAATTGAAGGGACAAAGTGGGGAAAGGGCAGTTAAGAGGTAGGGGAAAGAAAGAAAGTTCATCAGAGAGATGTTTTGGTGGTGATTGGGGTTGGGTTTGTAGTAATGTTTCAGAAATTATATCCTGTCAATGTGACTCAAAATATTCGACCCCATATCCTAAATGATAGGTAGTGTTAATAGTATGAAACGATTGAATTACAATTTTAATATAGAAATATCATATTGTTAACATTTTCTGTATAACTTACAGTACTGTTTCATAATTATTGATTTGTAGGCGTGAGAAAAAGAAAGAAGAAAGATAGGAAGAAAGAATAGCTATATGCAGAAAGGAACACAGTAAGAATCACGCCTAACAAAGGTCGTCCTTTGCCCTACTTAGTAAGAATAAATGCATGAACATAATTTCGATTGGGCCCCAATGATTGAATTTTATCATTCAAATAATTTGTGTACTTGTATATAATTTAGCACTAAATTTTGGTGCAAGGAAAATTATTCGAGTGGGAAGTAATTAACCAGCTACATAATTAATCCGTTAATTTGAGTGGGTTTTATTTACTGCATAATGATTAATGAATAGGAGAGCATCCTTTCTAGATCATTAACAACATAGAGCGCTAAAATTACAAAACTTAAACTAGTTGGAACAAGGCAATCGCTCACAAGATTACTGTATTTGTTGGAAGTAAATCTGTATTTGTATTTGGTCATTACAATCGGTATAAAAACCAGATGTGTTATTAGTCGATTGTGTTGAGTTAATATGAGATGAGATGATTAATATGAGATGAGATGATCACGCAGTTTTTTTCTTATTAGACCTAATTTGGACTCTGAATTATGTTTATAGATGTATAAGTAGGGGGGATTAGAGGAATGCTTTTAGAGCATTAATAAGGGAGGCAATGGTGGTTGGTTATATTGTCACCCTCCCCTCCTCATCAATTAAAATTGCTTTTATCTCTGAACTTCCTCATCCAACCACAAATAATAATATTGCCATATACATGTATTATATGCAAAAAAATATGAAAAAACCAGGAGGGGGAATAATATAAAAAGAAAAACAACAAAAGAGAGAAAAGCAAAGGTGTAGAATGAGACAAGGAGATATTTGTTATTTTGAAAAAAATGGCAAGTAATACAAGGAGGGCAAGGAAAAGGTGGTGCTGTCCTTTTCTTTCATTTTTATTTATAAAAAAAAGAAGAAAGAAAAGAAAAAGCTGTTTGGGCCCCACCCCACAAACCCTCTTAATAATTCCATCATCTTCTCCTCCTCCACCACCACCACCATCATCATCATCCCATCTATCTCTTCTTCTTTCTTCCTCTCCATCTTTCACTTCATTTTCTCTCCCTCCCTTTCATAAAACTGAGTCTTTCCTGAGTTTGAAATTTTCTATTATTTTTCTGTTGTGGGGAGTTGGGTTTGGATTTGGAAGAGTGACACTTCCTAGTTTTCCCTTTTTATTAATTATTTTCTCTCTGTGATGATGATGATGATGCGAAGGAGGCTTGGGATCTTCCCTGTCACCAAACACTTCTCCTTCCCTTCTTCTTCTTCTTCTTCTTCTCTCTCTCTATTTTGATGTATCCCTTCGTTCATCTTCTCCTCTGAGTTCCTGTACATCCACAATTCTCTCTCCCCCTCTCTCTTTCTATACAGTTATCTCTGTCTCTGTGTGAAACAAAAAGGGTTTGTTGTGGATCCCCAGAGAAGGAAAGGTATAGCCCATACATACATATCAGCTAATGATTTGAAAAAGGAAGACCGAATTGTATATGAAGGTGTCCAATCAAATCAAGCACTACTGACACTTCAGAGCTAGCTAGATAACCTCTTCATTCGGTGATCCATTTCCAGGTAATTAATAACATATAATAAGTAGCCATGGATGCTGTTTCAGTTGCATATTAACCTTTTTTCCCTTAAGAAATGGCACAGTATGTATGTCTGTCTCACTGTCTGTATTACAAGGGAGGGAACTGACACAATGGATAATGATTCAACTTTCTTTTGGATTAATTAAGTACGCTGTAAGCAGCAGGAGGAGAGTGCTCACTCTCTGCAGCTTCCATCATCTATGGCCGCTTAATTAGCATAATTACTGCTGCTGTCTGCTCTCCTGCTGCTGATGATGATTGCCAAAGATATGTAGCTAGTACAGTAGGTAGCTGATGACGCACGTGTTCTTCTTCTTCTTTTTTTTTATTTTTATTTTATATCACCCACTGCCTCCCTCTAGTTCTGCAACCATTACTGCGATTTACTTAAGTCCCTCTCTCAGTTCCCAGCTTCTTCTTCTCTCTATAAAATAAAATCTCATATCCAGTCACTGCAAAAGTTGAAGAAGTTTTCCCTCCATAGATATATAATTCCTTCCTCTCCTTTACCAAATCTTTCTCTGCTCTGCTCTGCTCTCATCTGTTCTGTCAGATGGGCTGATCCCCAAATATAAAAAGGACAAAGCTTTTTTTTTTCCACCCAAAGGTCTCTGTCTCTCTCTGCCTGTCTGCACGAATGACTCATTTTCTTATTTTAATCAATTTTGTTCATATGTTAAGCTCTCTCTCTCTCTCTGACGCTTTCTTTCTCATCCAATTTGATTCTCTCTTACTTCCATGTTATAATTTGGTCCTGATTTGTGCCTTTTCCTTTGTTTGCAGCTCAGATACATCATCATATATTAAAATAGATCCACAAACTAGTGTGTCAGTCTCCCCGGGATTGGCTGCTGCTAATCACCATCCATCGATGGCGACTTACTACCACGGCAATCCCGAAATCCAACAAACTGCCGCCGCGGCGGAGGGGCTCCAGACCCTCGTCCTCATGAACCCTTCTTACGTCCACTACTCCACCGACACCGCTCCGCCGCCGCCACCGCCTCACCACCACCACCAAAACCCAAACAACCTCCTCATCCTCAACGCCGCCGCCGCCAACCCCCTCTCCTCCCCTCCGCCGCCGTCCCCCCACCACCACCACTACCAAAACCAGCAGCAGCAGTTCGTCGGCATCCCACTGGACCCGAACTCCCACCACCACCACCACGACTTGGGGCTCATCCCCCGCCTCCACTACAACCTCTACAACGCCGCCGCCGACCTCTCCCCCTCCGCGCGTGACACCCCACGCGCCCTCTCCCTCAGCCTCTCCTCCCAGCAGCACCACCACCACGCCGCCGCCGGGTACGGCTCCCAGTTCTCCGCCGGGGAGGACAACACCCGGGTGGTGCCGGGCGGGTCGGTTTCGTCCAATTCCGCCGCGGCGGCCGGTGTGGCCCCCGCCGCCGCCACCACCGGTATGCAAGGCGTGTTGCTCAGCTCCAAGTACTTGAAGGCCGCTCAGGATTTGCTCGACCAAGTCGTCAACGTCAACGCTGACGGTAACGGTAACGGAACCAACGGCGGAAACAAGCACTCCGAGGCCGCATCCAAGAAGGCCAGTAATAACAATCACAACAATTCCGCCGGCAGCAAAGCGGCGGAGCCTGGCGAATCGTCCGCCGGTGATGCCGCCACGGCGCCGCCAGAGCTTTCCACCGCTGACAGGCAGGAGATTCAGATGAAGAAGGCCAAGCTCATCAGCATGCTCGATGAGGTACGCAACCCTAGTCACTAATTAGTTTCTCTGTCTTTTTCAGGAAGTGATACATCCGAATTGAATTGTGGAATTTTGAATTTTTTGATGGAAGGTGGAGCAGAGGTACCGGCAGTACCACCACCAGATGCAGACGGTGATAGCGGCGTTCGAGCAGGCGGCGGGGATCGGTTCGGCGAAGACGTACACGGCGCTGGCGCTGCAGACGATCTCGAAGCAGTTCAGGTGCCTGAAGGACGCGATCACGGGGCAAATCAAGGCGGCGAGCAAGAGCTTAGGGGAAGAGGAAACCGTCACCGCCGGGGGGAAAATCGAAGGTTCCAGGCTGAAATTCGTTGATCATCACCTCCGGCAGCAGCGGGCGCTTCAGCAGTTGGGAATGATCCAGCACAATGCTTGGAGACCCCAGAGAGGCCTGCCGGAGAGATCCGTTTCCATTCTCCGAGCATGGCTCTTCGAGCACTTCCTCCATCCGTAAGAATTACGATTCCCCGCTCTCTGTAAATCGAAACTCTGTTTCAGTGTTTTTCCGAAGAGTGAAATAGTTGTTGCTCTTCTTCGTATGAATTTTCAGATATCCTAAGGATTCTGACAAGCATATGCTGGCCAAACAAACGGGGCTTACCAGGAGTCAGGTTTGTTTCTTTGGTTTCACTTTATGTACTGAAAGATTCTAGCGTTGCGGGCAAAGTGTTTGTGGAAATGACTCTGGGAAATTTCTGCAAATGAAAAAGAATGCTCGCTAGGTGTTTGTGGAAATGCTTCTGATAAACAAAATTTCTGTACGACAGGTTTCTAATTGGTTCATCAACGCTCGAGTCCGGCTGTGGAAGCCAATGGTGGAGGAGATGTACATGGAAGAAATGAAGGACCAGGAACTGAACGGGACAGCAGGGGAGAAGGCCACCAAAACCGATCACAACAACAACAACGAGGATTCGTCTTCCAAATCTGTTTCATTCCACGAGACTCAAATCAGAAGCTCCTTCAACAACAACTCACCAAACCAGCATGTTCCCTCCGGAATCTCAATCTCCACGGGAGCTTCAACTTCCCCTGCTGCCACCGTCGGCATCCTCCGAAACCAGCACTCAGCATTCTCCCTCACAGCCTCATCAGAGCTCGAAGGGATCACTCAAGGTTCCCCCAAGAAGCCGAGAAACCACCACATCGATCTGCTGCCTCTGCCATCGCCCACCAGCGTGGTGTCCACCATGGATGTGAAGCCCGGCCATGATTCGAGCGACGACCACCTGATCAAGTTTGTGGACGAGAGGCAGAGCAGAGACCACGGAGGGTACTCGTTCATGGGCGCACAGACAAACTTCATGGGAGCAGCTTTCGGGCAGTACCCAATTGCAGAGATTGAAAGATTCAACGCCGATCAGTTCACTCAGAGATTCTCCTCCGGCAATGGAGTCTCACTCAGTCTAGGCCTTCCACACTGTGAAAACCTCGCGCTGCCAGCTACCCACCACACATTTCTCCCCAACCAGAGCATTCCTCTGGGGAGGAGGCTCGACCTGGGAGAAACAAACGAGTTTGGGGCTATCACCACCACCGCGCCCCACTCGTCGTCGATGACGTTTGAGAGCATCAATATTCAGAACAGGAAGGGGTTTGCGGCGCAGCTTCTGCCGGACTTTGTGACCTGAATCGGCCGCCGGTGAAGCAGAAAAGGCACTTCGGGATAGGTAAGGAAGTGCATGGTATTTATGATGTGCATGATGGTTATTGGTGAAAGAAGCTGCCTGCAATGGAGGTGGAAAAGCAGATCGCTTTTTTTACGTTCTAGTATTAGCTAGGTTCTTTATACTTTGGGTGGAGCAGTAGAACCATTTGAGTTCATAGACAGGGTAGGGGGAGGATGAGTATATTGATTTGGATAAAGATTTGTATATTAATTTTGCAAGTTTTGATGATGATTGGACATATAAATAGCAGATATACTTTTAGATGGATTGGGTTTGGTAATGTCATAAGAATCAGGGGATTGGGGGTATACATAATGGACTAGTGTATATTGATTGTGAGCAGGAATAAGAATAAGATTGTTGTAATTTCGTATGCAACTTTTTTTTTTTTTTGGGTTCTAATTTAGCATAACTGGTAACTTCTCTATTTTTGTTCACATTTTAGTTTGGACATTATGTTTCTTTTGTTTCGAGAAGTCTAAGCATGTATTGTTTTTTACTAATTAGTTGTAATTTGGAGATCTGAGAGGTGTTAGACATTTGCAAATATGCGACATTAGTATTGTATGTTAAGATGGTCTTCTTAGATAAATATGAGTAAAATTCCCAACTACAAAGAATAACATTGACGTATAAGTGGAGTGTTAGATATAAGGCTGATGAGTGCGATCAACATAATAGATGAGTTAGACTGCAACATGGTGAATTGTCAAACTTTCCACTACAAAGACTAACATTGAGAGACAAAATATCGTTTTATTTTCTCCCTATTCACACATTAAAGTTATGTTTTCAAGAAATTCTACAAATTATTAATATAGATTTATCTATATTCACGTCCATAATCTTTTCACGCAATCTCATCAATATCTTCTACATAACAATTTTTCAAGCACTTTGATGAGTTAATGGGAAAATAAGTTATTCAAATAAATTTTTGTGAATAATTGATTAAGTAGCGTGACAAAATAATTTTCGTACGTGAATAGTGACCTGACCCATGGGGCCATAATGAAAGTACCAGTTGGGTGTAGTAATGGAAACGGGGCGGAGTGGGTACCTCAGTACTCATACCCACCTCACACTAAGTGTGGATCAGATCGGATAATACCTGTGAGGGTACAGAGCGAGGTGAGTCGATCCATTCTTATATGTTATTTTGGAAAAGAACGTTGATATTTAACTATTTTAAAATTAGACAAAGAGGAAACACTTCATAAATTAATGAGAAATATAACACAAGGAATAATTGAGTCTAAATAGTTGAAAGACAGAGTTTTGAAATTTATTTGTGATGAAATATGATTTTTGAAAGGTCAAAAGATGAAAAATATAAGTAAATATTAATCCAAATCGTGATAGGATGGGTGGAGAACCGACGGGACCAATTAGAAGCAATACTCATGTTCCACTCCACGCTACTACAAACCGAGTAATACTTGTCTCAAGCAAATCAATACAAATCGAGTCACGGTGGATCGGGTCAGGAATGTGATCAAAGCCAAGAATGAGCTAGCTAGCGAGAGAACAATCCATCTAAACCTAATTGCCAAATGAGACCCATCAATTAAGCTTTGTACTTTTGTTCCCTCTAAGTCTTTGCATTTCCATGAGATTTGGACTTTTAAAGTGAACATAAGGAAATGGTGTGAGTACGAGATACGTGGATGATAACTAATCACATAAATAACAAACGAGTTTTATTCCGAGGAAAACCAAAGAAGGGGCCAACAGGCAAAAGAAAAGTCAGCAGAGTAAGTGAGTTCCTGTTCCTAGAAAAAAAGATCATTGCTTTGCCGAACAAGACAACATAATTAGTTAATTAAGCAGTATATGTATTATATAATCGGTAGATTTTGATTAGCTCATCATTAATTGATAATTACAGAATAGATGTATGGATGGCTTCCTTGGCAAGGGTTCCTTATAAATATAACTAATTAACAAGTATTATGTAAATATTGATATATAGTTGATCAATGACCTACCACATTATATGCTTATTTGAGAGGTATATGTAACCTCTATTCTTATAATTGAAATTTTCTTTATATTTCATTATCTCTCATTCATATGTATTGATATAAGGATTTTGTGGTTACCAAAGCGTGCCTATAAATAGAGCACACAATTGTATCAAAAGTGAAGAATTAATAAGAAAGCTCTCTTCCCGCTCTCGTCTTCCCCCTCCGCCTCTTTTGCCTCCTCATTTTCATACGAATCCCTAGTTTTCTGCTTCGTCGATCGAGAGCTTGAGCCTCTTCCCTTGAATCGAAATTGCTGAGGGCAGTGTCACAATTCGAGTGAAAGGTTTAATGAAGCAAAGCATCGTTCTGGAATCTCTCGACGCTTTAAGTCGCAATGAAGGCGACAACGGAGAATCCACCATCGGATGGAGAGGCGCGAGACATGCAATGCGAGAAGGCGATCCATCAGAATTGATTGCAGAGTTTCTGGGAGGTACGAAGCGTCTGGATTAATAACTTTGCATTTAACTTGCGCAGTTAATTCTAAATTTCCCGTTTGATGATTCATCCGATCGAGTCTTTAGCTTTCAATTTCTGACCTTATTCCTAGAAACAACTCGTCGACGACTCAACTCATAAACATCATCTGTATCCAATTCTTTACCCCAATTATCTACCCTAGTCTTTACCCTATATATATATCCCTCTTCTTTTATAACGACTGACCTCACAATCTAGATAGAACCCCTCCCCTCAGGCCAACAAAAAACCACAGATGAAAAGTTTAAGTCTGATTGCACAAAGTAATTAATTTTTGCTTGGTTCCTTTCCTTTTCATGTATTAGTTGTGTTTAATTGTCCCTGTAACAATGTGAATGTTGTTTCTTCTAGATGGGAAGGTCAAAAAAGGCTGGGAAGACAAAGCCTTCCAAAAGGCCAGTGGAGGAACCAGAAAGGTCAGCCCCTGTAGAGAATGTCGAAGTGGTTACTCAGGAAAGTGAAACCATGCCAGAAACTCAGCAGGCAGAAAGGGAGGGTGAACATCAAGTGAATGAACTTGAGAATGAAGAAGTTCATCTCCCGAATGATGACATAGCTTTTGAAGAGGATGCGAACCTAAGCCAGGGGTCTCATTCTACTGGGGGATGTTCTTCGGCTCAGAAGAAGAAAGGCAGAGGACCTGGAATAGGGGTGAAGCCGGGCCATGGCATTCACCTTGAGATACATGACAACAGGTATATATATATTTTCAAGCCTTTTGTGTGTAGAACCTAATAATTTACATTGAGTCGATTAATGTTTATGAACTTTCTCTTGTATTTGTAGGATCGTCACACCACAGGCTGCCCATGAACTCACTGCCATCTTCAAAAGGAGCATCACTGGACCATGGATAAGGTTCTTAGAGTACCCTGCTTCTGCTTTGCATACCGTGATTTCTCGTTTCAAGGAATCTGGGTTCACATGCTCTCTGCCAGAGGAAGAACTCAATGTTCATCTCAAGGAACATATCAAGAGGAACTTTTCCCAGTGGATGTATGGGTTCCGTAACCGAGTATTCTCTGAACATGCTACCCTTGCTGAAAGGCTTAACAATCCACCTACTGAAATGCCTGCTCATATTTGGAGGGATATGGTTAACAAGTGGAGTGACCCAAACTGGAAGGCAATTATTGCTGTCTAAGCTTGTGTATTATGATTATTTGTGTTTGTATCTAATTTCTATTGTCCGTACACTCCGACAGAGCACCAGTGATAAGAACAAAGCCAATCGTGAGAAGTCTGAGATCACTGCTACTAGCGGATCTGTTCCCATGGCAAAGTTTAGGCTTGATCAGGTAATCATCGATTTGTTCTCTTGTATTTAATAAGAACGAAGCTAATTATGAGAAGTGTGAGCTCACTGCTCCTGTTTTTTTCTTGTGTTTGCAGATCAAGAAGACTGGAAAAGAACCAGATCCTATAGAGACATTCAAGAAGTTCCATGTTAAGAAGGCCAATGGTGAATTCACCACCCCAAAAGCTCAGACCATACATGTAAGTACATTGCTTGTTAAGTAATTTTAGCTTTCTTCTGCGTTTTTAAAATCATTTAAACTCAGCGTATTAGTTATTAAATACTATGTGTGTAGGCTGAATTGAAGAATAAGGAAGTTGAGAAGTTGACTCAAGGGGAAGAGGTGAACCAGTTTGCGATTTATGGTGAGGTTGTAGGAAAACAGTCTAGGAAACATGTGCTGGGAATGGGTTATGGGGCAAGTGGTGTGGATGTGTTTGGCCCTACCTCCGGTCAGGGCTGCAGCAAAAGATGCGAAGAAGACCGAAGGCAAGAGAAGGTGAAGAATGATGAGATGATAAGCATGCTGAAAGAAGAGCTAGTGCAGGTGAAGAATGGAATTCCTCAGATTGTCGAGGACACCTTGAAGAGGCTAGGAGTTACTTTGGTAGAGTCCTCAATGGTAAGTGTTTGTTGCTGTTTTTAGTTGGTTGAGCATGATTAATGGTATGAACCTTAGTTGGTTGATCAATTTAACTTTGTAATTTAGGCTGGAGACGAGGGGGTGAATGATGAAGATGAAGATGGAGACGAGGAAGTGAATGATGAAGATGCGGACGGTATTGACGATGAGAACAGCTCCCCCTGACGATGATGATTACTAAGTTTGCAGCTCTAGGAAGAAGGAAACACTAGGAACGTGCAAGTTCCAATTTTCAATCGGAAGAAGGCAGTCTTAGGAACTTTGCAAGTTCCATTTTTCAATCGGATTATGTTTATGTTATGTTTTGTTTTGTTAAGTGTTTGGTTGTTTTGTTATATGTTTGAACAAGTGTTGAAGGTGGTCTCTGTTTAAGACAGTTTTGGTGGTTATGCCACATAATTTTATGGAGAGGTTTCCTTTTTTGCTAATATATTGCATTAGTTAATTTCTTTTATGCTTTTAATAAATTACCTGCAAAATAAAATTTATTATTATTATTTCTCAGTTTTCATCACTAATAATATATAGTAAAAATATTTACAATATCAGACAAAATTGTAGTTTTAACGATATAATTTGGTTACAGTAGAACGAAATTTGGTTAGAATTGTCGAGCTGCTTCCCACGAATATTTTGTGTTGCAAATATTCTATTTGTAATGCAACAAAATGGTTAGCTTTAGTAAGTCGTTTCCGATGAATATTTTGTGTTACAAATATTCTTTTTTAACACAACAATGTGGTTAGATTTAATAAGTTTCTTTCGACGAATATTATATGTTAAAAATATTTTTTTTTAACACACCAATTTGGTTAGATTTAATATGTTTCTTCCGACGAATATTTTGTGTGACAAATATCCTATTTTTAACGCAACAATCTGGTTACATGAACAAAAAATTTGGTCTAAATTAATTAGTTTCTCCCTACGAAACTTTTGCGTCACAAATATTCGATATTTTCTTCTGACCTTATTTTCTCGTTGGAAACTAAATTTACAATTATTACGAATAGTTTTTCGTGATGCAAGATATTCATTATAAATACCACAGGGGTGTTTTAGGAACATAATTAACCCTCGCAAAAAATCTTCTTTAACGACAAACAGCTGTGGTCAAAACGTATAAAGGGTATTTTCGGGAAAAAATGTCATCTTTTTATTAACGAATTGTTTCTTTACTAACAAACACGTTTTCCTCAATTAAAGTTTATCTAACAAAATGTACTCCTCACAAAAAATATTTCATCCCTTCAAAATAGAGTTGGTCAAACAATTTCGTTAAGTACATTTCTTTTCTGATCACGATATTTTGCATAATGATAAAATATAAGTGTCACAAATGTATGATTTTCTGACGCAAGTACATTTAAACTATTAGCGAGGGACCTTTACCCCACGACTCACCAACGATCGTATTTCGTCAAAATAACCTTATTGTGACGAGAAAAGGCCTTTTGTGACGCCAATCGTCTGGTGACATCTGCCAGTATTTTTTGTAGTGTTAACAGCAAGAAGCTTTGCTAAAATCAAGGTTGGTCATTCTCTCTCTACATAATTTAATATATTGGAGTACGATCACAATATGATCAATGTATGCAAATCTTCATCTTCTTTCTTATCTTATTGTCTTATTTGTGTTGAGATTATCGCATTTCAATATATCAAGATGGATGCTGCTCTTTTCTCGTAGTAGACCATCCATTGATATTTTATCACGTACATCTATTTGAATAAAATTTTTGGGTTGTGTAATTTGATTTATATTATTCTGTATTTTTATGATACATATATCGATTCCTTAAAATTATATTTGTATTTTGACATCATCGCAAATTAAAATTTGCACATGTAATAACAAGAAAAGTAATTTATGTGATGAGTTAATATCTTAGTTCTCCGTGTTATCGTATTTTTATCATTCCTACATTGATATGTAGAAAATGCAAGTTCTAAGAGCCCATATATTCTCTAGAAGTGGAAATTGAAGAATCTAATGACAAATAAAGAAGTGGACACAGTAACAAAAATATTGGTTATGTATGTTACCATTATAATGAAAAAAATGTGCTTGCCTTGTACCTGTTGTACGCAAAAGACTTTATTCTACCAATAATCAAAGGGAAAAGCGAATTCATATATGCTCCTGCAATATCAATATTATGGAAAAGATTTTTTGTATTATAAGTTGGTATATTTTTCATTAAAGATGAAAATGATATTGTACTATTGTGAAATTTTCATTCCCAGAAGTGAATGAAACAAATCATTCCCATAAGTGAATGAAGCACTCCATTACCAAAATTATTTGGAGTGAGACACAAATTATATATATGTAAATTGTATTGTTTGAATTTTTCACTGGAAGTGAGAAAGAGAATAAAAAAAATTACAAATGAGAATGTTAATCATGACTTTTCCAGTAGTGAAAGTCCTGATAATATTTTGTACCTATCATATACGGTGAAATGTGAAATGAAACACATGTACATTTCTCTATCAACCCTAAAGCTAAATGTAGTCACCTAGTTGATGATGGTCATATTCCAAATAAATCCTATTTAAGTTTCAAAATTTATTGATTTCAAAATTAATTCTTGTTATTATTGTGCTTTATTGCACAAAAAATTCTTTTATTTTATTAATAAATAAATAATTACTTCATTACTTATATCTTAACATAGAGATATTCTCCTTGTTTTTAGTATATATGTTCATATGAAGCATGCATATTTACAAAAAAAAAATATTCGTATAATATCACGTACTAAAAAGTAAGTAAAATCTCTCGAAGAGCTATGTTTTGATTACTTGAAGTGACTAAATTATGTATGGGTGATAACAAATAATGTAATTGTTGATGTCAAGCTAAAATAGCCGACCTCGAACGTTGTAGAGTCAGGAGAGAGTTGACCTTTTGGTTGCCGTTGAATTCCAGCTCTCGAGGTGAACACCTGCAAAAAAAGGACCCGCCGGTTGTGGTCGGCTGGGACCTTCTCCAAAGCTCAAATCAGTATTTGGAAATAACCGGGAGCGGCATATTGAGCCGGCTCTAGGGAGAAAGAAAAAGAAATTTCGGGGTTGGGAGTTGCCAATTCGCCGAGAAGAAGTTCTTCGGGAATTCCCCTTTTCCGATCTCGTTCAGAGAAAATGAGTTCTCTCCTTTTGAGATGGATTGCCGAGAAAACATAAATGAGCGTCCTATTTATAGGTGCCTCCTGCTCCTGGCATGGGTGGCGTGTCCTTTATTAATTGAAAAAGATTTAAAAAAGAACTCACCTTGATGCGTGTACACCTATTTTATCTCATCATACTCACACCTTACGTGCATAACAAATGAAAGGGGATGGGTGGTTTGACTTAGATGGAAGGTCTGCATAACAATAGATTAATAGGATTTGGTTGTTTGGGGAATTAAGTTTTCGTGTCTCACTAACAGCTATGGGTTAGTAATTAATTTGAACATAATGGAATGGGCCACTGGAGTTATCACCTTGTGCATTTACGTTAGCTTTGCATGCATGTGATGGTGTATTCTCCCCATTTCTTCATGTGTAATTACAAAAAAGAAAGTAACATAACCAATTTGGTGAGATAATTGGTTGATGGAACACATACAATCTCTTGCTACGTGGTAAAGCTGTCAAGTGAGGGGTTAATTAGTAGGGCTGGCTATTTGGTCCCGGACTGTTTGGTTTTACCCGAAACCGGACCGTATAACCCGGACCGGGACCGGATAGCAAACAATGCAATCTCATATTCGGGCTTAGATTTGAGGTAAAAAACTGGATAAAGACCGGATAAGAGACCCCCAACACCTAAAATCAAGATAAAATTGAGACCGGACCGGGTCAAGACCGGACCGGATCAAGACCGGACTGTATCCAATCCAATCTTTGGTTCTTATATTCCCGAAAAGACCGGACTGAGACCGGATCAATTTGGTCCAATTTAACTAGACCGGACCGTATAGCCACCCCTATTAATTAGAGGGACTAGGCTTATGACTAGTTTAGCCTATACACACGTGTAATCAAAGTGAAGTTGGGGTTTTTATTTGTGGGTAAAGGTTGCCATTCACCCAACTTAACAAAGATGGCTTGCTCTTCTGTTCCATGCAAATGAGACATGTGGAGGGTTGTTTTAACTATTACCATCTATCAATTTAAACAATTCTTACACATGGAAAAAGACGGGTGGTGAAGTGTTAACCTATAAATTTAGTTGCGGGAAGCAAATAAGGATTGCCATCCACGTGTGTTTAAGAGAAGATACATGATTTATAGACTAGATTAGGCTTTGATGGGTCATTTTTATTAGAAGAGAAGGAACTCCTCCACGTGGAATTGAGGTGGCAGAGTACCCACCTTTCTCCATTTCTTGCCCAGGTAAAAATGATTGGATGGGTGATCACTAGTTACTATAGTGGGATGGATGGGTGGTAATTAACTTAATGGGGCTCATTAGTAATGATATTTTTATCACTATGGATATGTGCCTACTAATAACACACTAAGTCAAAAGGTTACGGAGGGCAAAATTTAGTATCAAAGTGTCTAAAAGCTCCAAAAGAACTAATGTTTGATGTGATATTAGTACTATCAGTACACATAAAAGTGTAAACTGGAAGTTTACAAGATTTGATAACTTGGTAATTTCGTTGGTCTGGTTAAACCATCCCGGATCATGATGTGAAAAAAAAGTTATTTGAGACTTCATGAGAACATCATATGAGAAGCCAAAGAATTCTTCAACTAAACAAACTTATTATGTCATGCTTGTTCTCAAGAGAATAGAACAATTTATCATCGCTTGTAAAAGAGTTGGCAATCTCTTGAGATTTTATGGCCGTGTATGCAGAACAATACATCAGTCATGTGGATCATTTGTGAATTTTATGGGTTGCTACATCAAATGGATGATCACATGTATTTTATCTAATCGCAACCCGATGTTTGTTAGATTGGTTGCCTCAGTATGAATACATTTTGATGGTTATCCAATCAAACATCACTTTGCTTAAGAGAACAAGGTGAACCTTCCGGTCTCTTATCGAGGGCATGCTAGCTAGCAAGTGATAGTATTAGTTCTAGCTAGCAGGTGATAGTATTGGTTCGCATCAAACCAACAAGTTATCATATGATAATATCAGGGTGTGCAACGTACATCCCAATTGCTCCACCACAGTATCTTAAGTTGATTCTCGTTGGAAATTGAGAATTTGTGTTGGGTATGAATCACAAATGGGAAATTTGTTTGCAAAATTATTGTTTTGATGAATCATTTTTCCAACATTAAGGGGGAGAGAAAAAATAGCTAGACAAAGAGATGGGTTGGAATGAGTTATCATTATCTAGTTTTGATCATCAAAGTAAGAAACATAAACCTAAAGTTCATAAGATGAATTATCATTAGTCATTACTAACTATCAGATGCATTTACCGACCATACAAAGTGACCAAGTCACATATACTAGCTGTGAATTCTCCAACTAAATTTGATATCCTTGTTGGATACTCTAACATAAAAAAATGTGTCTAAAAGAGTGCATGAAGCATGAGACCAATTGGTTCCAATGATAAACATCATCGAGAAAGAAAGGAGTAATTAAAATTGTCAACTCGAGGACATGAAAACTCAAGAAGAGTAACGAATAAAGTAAGATTTAGTTCCATAAGAACACGTGTGTATGAAAGTTGTGAAAGCGAAGAGATCTCAAAACATATTGGACTACAGGACTGGAACTGTAATGAAGTCATTGTTGACGAAATTTGTTTGTTGTACTTCAGTATTGAATATGATATATATATATATAAGCAAGGATCAAGAGTAAAACTCTACTGATGCTTGCTGTAGGCACCACATTTCGTCCGGGCAATTTACTTATTATGGCCACCAACTAAAAGGAGTTGAGAGCTCACATTGTTTTGGATTAGCAATAGCAAATCTTAAACATTCCTTGTTTTGAACTTGGATATTTGTGATGTCATTATATTATCTTATTAAACTAGGTAGGATTGACACAAGGTTAAACGAGTTTAGCAATAGCTAACTTTCATCAATTCAATAGAACTGTTAACCATCAAGGCATCAACGATTGACTTTTTCGACAAAGAAAGAAAAATAAAGAGAATAACTTTTATTAAGGCTATCATTATCCTACATGGGAATTACAAAGCACATACACAATTATAGTTAATTACAGTCGTACAAAATAAAAAGGAACTAGATCAAGCCCAAGCTCAACTAGCTGAATCTTGATAAACAAAAGTGGTCAAGTCAAACCCAAACCCCACAAACTATACTAGTCTGTAGATCAAGTGTCAAAGTCAGCCCAAACCAAAAGTCAAGCCCGGTCAACAAATTACAACTTGACTAATTTCTTTAAGTGTTAAGCTATCATAGAAGTCTTCTGTAACGTTTCCAATGTAACTGTTTCGTAAAAAAAAATTCATTTCGTTATTTTACATTGCTTCCGTAATAACAATGTACCAACATCAATGAGGTGCTTCCTTTTTTTCTATCTACGTATGTATAGATGAGTAGAAATACTATTGTGCATCACACCAAAGTTTTTTTTACTTGGTTTATAAATGAAAATTAGTAATGTCAAGTTTTGCTTGAAATTGGTTATTTAATCTCTTTATCTAGTATTTTTTTTTCTTCTAAACAATTGACTTTACATTGCTTCCGTAATAACAATGTACCAACATCAATGAGGTGCTTCCTTTTTTTCTATCTACGTATGTATAGATGAGTAGAAATACTATTGAAACATGGCCTGATTGTGTTCGTGCTCCCTAGTGAGGAAGCTAAGGTATGGGTACTGAAGCGTACTCCATGGGTGATCAATGACAAGATCATTCATCTCTGTCCCTGGACTCCTGTTGTTACGCGTAAGACCTTTGAGGACCTTGCAGTAGCTCCATTTCGGACTCAACTGTGGGATATTAAGGAGGATTGTTGCACTCAACAGTTCGGGAGAAAAGTGATAATGGCGACTATGGCAAAATCATGGAGTCTGGTGTCTTTGCATGCCAGGACTCAGGGTGCTGGTTTGTGAAAGTCAAGACAATGATCGACTTCTCAAAACCGCTCCGTTCTCATATTATGGCTGCTAACGATGATACTGGGTGTTTTTGGGTGAATCTGAAATACTAGTACCTCCCTAGCTTTTGCTACCGTTGCGGTAGGGTGGGACACTCGCATCAATCATGCTCGTTTGATCTTCCGACTCGCAAAGAGAGTTTCGGGCCTCACATGTCAACTCGGAATTTGGGAATGCGAGTCTATGATTCGGAGGACTATAAGCAACCGTTTCCTAGGGGGGTAACTCGATTTGGGTTAACAGGGACTTAAAGGCGCTTAAGAATGAGGCTGGTGGTAATGGCGAGCTCCCTAGTGCAGGACTAAGGTGGCTCGGATCCAGAACCAGGGGCCTTCCTCTCATCTCCGTTAGCCACAAGCAGGAGCGGGGGACTTGGTTCGCCGCCATAGCCCGGGTTTCAAGGTGATGAGATCGCCAGAGGTTCAGCTTGGATATAAGCAACATGCAGGTTCGCCCTTCCATTCCCATGCAGAAGGACCTCGTCATGGACGTGTCCATAGGGAGGCGGGTGATAGCTGGGATGATGATCGGCGACAACGTCATCATATGGCACTTCCGGCTGGGGATACTTTCCCCAAATCGGAACCTGGAGATGATGATGCCCAGCTAGACGACTTTGATGATTGGGAGGCAGTCCCGGTGATGGGGGAACGGAGGAGACGACTGCTGTTGGAAGAGTCCGAGGATGAGTTCGTCCCACCAGCGGCTACTCCGCCAATATATGGTCCGACAGCTGCTACCCCACTCTCTACTGTCTCGCCAGTTGCTATCCAGCCAGATGTTGCTCAGCCTGCAATCCCCTCTCTGCCTTTGATGCTTCCTGCCGCTAATAACAGCAAAAAAACAAGTAGGAAGGAAGCTGAAAAAGGTGGGGGACGCCTCTTACCTGCCATACCCTCACGGCGAGAGCAAGCCAGCAACTGTCTCGTCCAAACCTCAGTGAGGAGCTGCCTCGGGCCGGAGTCGTGCTGTGGCAGGCTCGAGCAGTAAGGGCCAGGGTCGGGGAAAGGGTCGGAAGGAGAATAGGGAGGCCAAGCAGGTGGGCACCGATGCTCCTACTTTGGTGAAACCTCTTAATGATGCGGCGGATACTAAAGAAGGAGAGGGGGTTATTTCGGACGGGGGTCTGCAGGTGGAAAAGGATGCAGCGCTGGCTGATTCCTCCTCTGAAGACGATGCCCAGCGTTTTATGGTTAAAAAAAAGTCTTCGCCGGTGAACTGTCTTACCCAAATTAATGATGGGAAGGTTAAACAGGTGGTGGCTGCTTTTGAAGCCAGAATGCGGATTAATACTAAGAAGGACCTTATGACGGAAGCAGAAGGTGAAATGATTATCAAATTGAATGAGTATGGCTCTAACCTTGAGGGTGGAGGAAATGGAAAACGGAAGCGGTCCGTGGAAGAGCTAGGGGGTGTCGAGGATCCTGATCCTTCGCCCAAGAAGCAGTTTATGGAAATTCCCAATGAGAGTGAAAAGGTGGAGGAAGCCAGCCTCGAGTGGCTCAAGTCGATTAAATGAGACTTCTGGCCTGGAATGTGAGAGGAATTGGACCATCCCTCACGTTCCAAACTGATATAGGTTTAGTTCGGTCGAATAATCCGGACCTTGTTTTCTTTTCGGAAAACAGGTCGTCTCGGAGAGTAGTTTCTCGCCGTATGCGGGGGGTTAGGTTTTGATATTTCTCAATGTTTCTTTGTTGATGTCATTGATGCATCGGGTGGTTTAGTTTTAGGTTGGTCCCCCGGAGTTGATGTTTCGGTGTTTTTTTATTCGAGTTTTTGCATTTGTGTCAGAACTAATGAAATGGATTTATCGTATGCTGTGATTGGTGTTTACTTGAGCTGCCATGCTTAGATTCGTGTCCATCAATTAAACCAAGTGCGAGAAATTTGTGAGAACCAACACCTTGCCTATGTGATCATTGGCGATTTCAATGTTACGCTTAATGCTAGTGAGAAGGATGGTGGTAACTCTTGGTCCCCTACCCAATCGCTGGATCTGCGGAATTTCATTCATGATCTGGGTTTGCAGGACCCAGGGTACCAAGGAGACCCTTTTACCTGGACCAATAAACGAATGGGGCCGGCCTGTATTCGTGAAAGACTGGATAGGGCCCTTTGCTCTCATTCCTGGCTTGACTGTTTCCCGGTTACTCTGGTCAAACATTTCACTGATAAGGGGTCTGACCATCGTGTCCTTCTACTCTCAGATAAACCTTATCCAAGGAATTGCCGCCCCCTTTTTCGTTTTGATGCCCGTTGGGCAAGTAACCCGGAAGTCAAGGCAAGGGTAACGTATGTGTGGCAGGAGACGATTCACGGTACCCCAATGTTTCAACTTTGGGAGGGACTGAAACGCCTCCGGCATCTGCTCTATGACTGGAGTCGAGCGGGCACGACGAACTCTTTGCGTAATATCCATACCCTTCAAGTGGAAATCAATTTGATCAAATCGAGTCATCCAATTAATTGGGATGAAGTGCGAACTCTGGAAACTGAATTGAGCCGGCAATGGGCGGCGGAAGAACTCTACTGGCAACAAAAATCGCGGGTCCGATGGCTTAAGAAGGGCGATCAAAACTCATCTTATTTTCATACGGTCACCAGGGCCTGCAGAAAGCGGAATTTCGTGCACGGACTTCGGAGTGACTCAGGCGAGTGGATTACGGAGGAACATGGAAAAGCCGATCTTGCGGTCAATTTTTATCAGCAGTCGTTCACTTTGGAGAGTCATGTCCAGAATATGGCCGAAAGAGTGGCGAGCCTCCCCATTGAACCCTCGATTTCGTCGGATATGAATGCCACCCTCACGCATGCAGTTTTGCCTGATGAAATCCGGCGAACGATTTTTGCGATGGGGTCTAAGCAGGCTCTTGGCTCTGATGACTTCACGGGAAAATTTTTCAAAGCCTTCTGGGGTATTGTTGGCGACTCTGTCATTGAGGCAGTTAGCTCATTTTTTGCGACAAGCAAATTGCTTCGCAGTTTTAATCACACCTGGCTCACCTTAATCCCCAAGGTGGATCAGGTGGAAACGATGCGCCAGCTTCGCCCTATCAGCATTTGCCGATTTGTGTACAAGATTATAACGAAGATCATGGCTGAAAGGTTGGCGGCTATCCTTCCCCAAGTCATTTTTGAGGGTCAGAATGCGTTTATTCGTGAGCGGCAAATTGTTGACAACATCCTCATTGGGCATGAACTGATGCACTATCTAAAAATCAAAACACGCGGGAAGAAAGGATATATGGCTCTAAAGGTTGACATGGAAAAAGCCTATGACAGAGTCGAATGGTCCTTCGTAATGGTGGTGTTAGAAAAGATGGGCTTTAACTCTGTCTGGAGAGGTTGGGTCTATGAATGTTTGCGCTTTAGCTCCTTCTCTGTCCTCATGAATGGTGCCCCTTCAGGCTTCTTCTCTCCTTCAAGGGGACTCCGGCAGGGTGATCCGCTTTCGCCTCTCCTTTTTGTGCTTTGTACGGAAGGATTTGCGGCTCTTCATCAGAAAGCAATTACGGAGGGTAAGTTAGAAGGAGTGAAGGTGGCCCCAAGGGCACCTCGTGTCTCTCATATTTTCTTCGCAGATGATTCTTACCTTTTTCTGCGAGGGTCCCTCCAGGAATGTGAAAATTTAATCGAGGTTCTCAATGAGTATGAAGAACTGAGCGGGCAACGGATTAATTTGGATAAATCGGCAGTTTGCTTTAGTAAGAATATTGCTCTGCCGGATCAAGAAGTTCTGGCTGCGATCCTGGGGGTTGGGGCGGTTGGGGTCCAAGATAAGTATCTAGGTTTTCCGTCCCTGATTGCCCAGTCGAAGATGGCTACATTTCGATACTTGGAGGACAAGTTATTGGAAAAAGTTCAAGGGTGGAAACGGAGAACCTTGTCGTGGGCTGCAAAAGAAACCTTGATCAAGGTCGTAGCCCTGGCCCTTCCTTTGCATGTGATGTCATGCTTTAAGTTGCCCTTTTCCCTTTGTCGTCTCCTCGATAGGCATGTTGCCCGATTCTGGTGGGGGGTGGAGGAGGGTCAGTCCCGTATCCGGTGGATGTCTTGGCGTAATATGTGTCGTAGTAAACATGAGGGGGGTATGGGCTTTCGTCGGTTTGAGCATTTCAACCAGGCTCTCTTAGCTAAGATTGGTTGGAGAATTCTTACGGATCCCAGTCTTTGATCGCCCAGGTGTACAAGGGGAAGTATTTCCCAAATGGGTCATTCTTGAAGGCTACAGCCCGATCCCGACCCTCTTGGGGCTGGCAGAGCATCTTGTTTGGGCGTAACCTGCTTGAATCGCGGCTGCGCTGGCAGATTGGGAATGGTCAGACTGCGTCACTCCTTACTTCCTATTGGATCCCTCGGCGTCATCCTTGTTGTCCTGTCTATAATCCCTGTGTGCTTCCTGCTGAGGGGGATTTTCTAGTGGCAGAGGTGATTACACCAGGGGAGGGTCGATGGAATGGTCAGAAGCTTGCTCAGTGGTTTGATCCTCCAACATGTCAAGCTATTAGGTGTATCCCGTTGCCTAGGCATAACCTGGAGGACCGTCTGATATGGCATGCTACTCCGAATGGTGAATTTACGGTGAAAATGGCCTACCATTTGACGGTGCTACTTGATCAGCAGAAAGGGACTTGGCGGTCTTCTGTCAGTTGGATGGATCGAGCTAGTTGGATCAGAGTGTGGAATGCCAACTTACCTCCTAAGCTGAAGATCTTCGTTTGGAAAATCCTCAACCGTCTCTTGCCTACTACCAAGGCTCTGATTGAGAAAGAGGTGGACGTCCTCCCTAGGTGTCCGGTGTGCTGGGCTGAGTCTGAAACTTTGAAACATTTGTTCCTGGATTGTCCAGTGGCCCGTGCCCTTTGGGATATGACCGGCCTGCAGCACCTTGGGGAAGGATTGCCAAGACATACTTTCCCTCTTTTCCTAAAAACCTTGTTGGATAGGATTCGTCAACCACCAGTTGTTATGGCCATTGTCTCGGTCCTCTTGCGGATTTGGCATTCTCGGAACTGGGTGGTGTTTGAGGGTAAGTAGTTTGGGTTTCTGGCTCTGTTACTGCAGTATGAGCAGCAGGTTTGGGAATGGATCCTCTCTGCCTAGAAATGATTCGGCCGTCATCCCTGGGGGTGCAGTCCCATCCCTTTTCCATCAGGATATGGGTGTGGTTGTCTGTGCGTGGGATGGGGCTACCAAAAGTGAATCACACTCGGCAGGGGGATGGTTATCTTGACCCCTGCTAGGGAAATCCTTTTGGCTCAAAGAGTCCAGTTTGAAGGCTTAGATGATCCAATGGTGGCAGAGTTGCTTACTCTTTGAGAGGCTGTGTCTTGGGTCAGGGGCCTTGGTTTTATGGAGATGAGATTTTAAGGTGATGCCAAAGTGGTGATTGATAAGATTCTACGACGTGATACTAGGGATAACCAAGTGGGAGCTATTCTGGAAGAAGTGATTCATTTGCTTGGTTTGAGCCCGGGGTTTAGTCTGCGATTTGTAGGTCGGCATAACAATAGGGTAGCTCATGTAGTAGCTAGGAAAGCCCTGTCCTTGTTTCCGACTGCGTGTCGCTCTTTTGATTTTCAGACCTGGCTGTCTTTCAGGATGTAACTATCTGTATTTCAATATATATATATGATTATCTTTTGTAAATTTTTTTTACTTGGTTTATAAATGAAAATTAGTAATGTCAAGTTTTGCTTGAAATTGGTTATTTAATCTCTTTATCTAGTATTTTTTGTTTCTTCTAAACAATTGACTTTAGCTGCTCAGTCTTCATGGCATACTCTAAATATCTATCGACTTCTAGGTAACTCGTTTTATTCTTTACCTTATTCTTTTGTTTGATCCAATGATAACATTGTCTATTTTAAAATGTGGGGTGAGATTGAGTAGAATGATTTCATATCCTTTATATTTTTACGGTAGTTGACATATATTCTGGTATGATGTATGCACGCAAATGTCCTTAGTTAAAAAAGGGTAAATTGCAAGTTTGGTCACTGAGTTTACAAAAAAGGTTCATCTTTGGTCACTAAAAATATTTAATTCCATTCATGATCACTAAATTTAGTTCAATAATCCGAATTTGGTCACTCTCCGTCCAACTCTGTTAACTTTAGTTGTTATGGCGGTCAACTCTCATAGTTGATCGTTAACTAAGTGATGTGACTATTAAAAAATAATAAAACTAATAAAATAAATAAAATTAAATATTTTACTATTTTCACATCATCTTCCCAATGAATTAAAACAAATAAAACATAAATAATAATTATAATTACGAAATTGAGATTTAACCTACCGGCAAAATTTCCACTCACCCGTCCAGAAGCTCCTCCTCTTTCAGAAACCCTCACCGGACGCAATACCTCCACTTAACTCAAACTCTCTTAGAAACCCCGCAAGAACTCTTCTATACACACAAATTCACCGAGTACCAAAACGAAAATCCCCACGAATTGATGATGGTGTCGAATTGCGAGGATTGGGGCGAAGATGACGGGTCGTGCCACGAGAGGTCCGGGAATATGATGGGTCCCCGTACGAAGTCTGGTTTCAAGTCGTCGAAGGACCCGAACTTGCTGTTGCTCTGAATTCTGGTGTGGTGGGTTTTCGCGGCGGGTCTGGGAGTAGAGAAGAGAGGCAGCGGATGTCACAAGACATTGGGGAGGTTTGGAGTAGTGGGTGGATTATTGGGGAGGTTTGGATGCCGGAGATTTGAGAGAAGAGAGGCAGCGGATGTCACAAGAGGTGAAAGGTTTACAAGATGAAGAAGGTGGAACGTTTGATTATAATAAAGCGGATGTCACTACCAGAATTTGTCATTTTGAAATTGGAAAACCCAAAGGGAAAAAGGGGAAACAGATAGTGAATGAATTAGTGTGTAGAGTTGGGGTCTTGGAGGGGTGAGATATAATGAAGGAGAATTCTGGCGGGTTTCTGAGGGAGTTTGAGTTTTTGGGAAGTGAAGGAATTGCGGTCGACGGGTGTTTCTGAAGGATGAGGAGGTTCCGGGAGGTGTTCTCCGGTGAGGATAGGGTTATATATCAATTTTGGTATAATAATAATTATTTATGTTTTATTTATTTTAATTTATTATGAAACATTATATGAAAATAGTAAAATATTAAATATTTTTTAATTGCCACATCACTCATTTAACGGTCAACTATGAGAATTGACTACCACATCAGCTAAAGTTAACGGAGTTGGACGGAGAGTGACCAAACTCGGATTATTGAACTAATTTTAGTGACCATGAATGGAATTAAATATTTTTAGTGACCAACATAAACCTTTTTTGTACACTTAGTGACCAAACTTGCAATTTACCCGTTAAAAAAATTGTGTCGCACTCCTACGTGCTTATGAACCTCATTGATGTTGGTTTAGTTCTCTTGTGCACTTGTTGCCTAGTAAGTTACTTAAGATCCACTACGTACCTACGACCAAAAGTCATGCATCATCATGAATTTCTAGTGAGTTTCATGATTTGGCAAAATAACCCATCATCAAGGGCATCCAAGCAAATTTGAATGAGTTTGGTCAAGAAAAATCCAACCGATATTAATTTTGGGTGGGTCTTCCTAAACCCAATAAAGAGGGTAATGAGTTTGATGCAATTTTGGTATTTTAAGTATTCGCACCGAACCCACACGAAAATGTGTTACAACTATAATTTTGGACTACCTCGTTCAACACTTTGATCATGCATATCCACTAAGTATTATAATTCTCTTAGACAAAATCTTGCTCATTTTTCATCACTTTTATAAACAATGTATTGATAAAACTTAAAAGTAGCATCGACATTCTAAGAAAATATTCACCTTTTATCAGTAACTTTATATATGGTTATCCGGAAATGTTGCGAATGGGGTTTTCTCGAACTGCACATGGGCATGTTTTGGTTTGTCATTTTCCATCCCCGCCTACTTTTGATTTCACAGATGGTTAGATCTGATTATGATCTGAAAATTGTGGTCCAAAGATGGTATATAGAAAAACTGATTGCACCCGAAATCGTTGTCATCCCTATTTATGACACATTTTATATTATATTTATATATCTTTAGCATTTTGACTTGAATTTGTTTGATATATGCTCAAAGGTGCATTTCATAACCGTGCTTTTAAACATTTGATGACTTTTAGGTAACTTTTTGATATTTTTAGGTCTGACATCTAAGAATGAGAACACAAAATGTGTGGGCTTATGACCCAAACAAGTTGAAAAGCGATATTGGTGGGTGGAAAGTAGTTTTGGCGGCCCAACAGGGACACAAATCCGCCAAAATATGAGAAGTGCTCAAAACCGGATTTTAGAGTTTACAACTCCCAATCGAAGTCCATAAAATTCCAAGGAAATATTCTAAGACTATAAATATATCTTATTGAGCTTCAAATCACACACAACTTTATAAAGGGTTGCTCTGCCTCCACACCCCAGAATTCGTCCTGGAAATCTAGAGACACAGAAATGGGACCTTATTGACGCCCCATAAGCCAAAACTGACAGAAGACGACCTTTTCCAGAAGTTAGATTTTTCTTTTTTTAATTCCTATTCAATGTCTATGTTTTCCTTCGAATATGAGAATTCCTATTCAATGTCTGTGTTTTCCTTCGAATATGAGTGGCTAGAACCTTGTGGATCCTAGATGTTGCAATGATTTTGTACGATGCTTGAATCTGTGTATAATTTGGTTGACGATTGATTTACCTTGCTTTGTTTACTGATATAGTTTATGCATTCATAGTTGTGATTATGTGAGATTAGGGGTGGGCAACGGGACGGGACGGGATACCCGTCCCGTTTTAAACGGGTACCCAGTCCCATTTGGAGGCCAATGTCTTTCCCATATCCCAAACCCATATGGGAAACGGGTACCCATTACCCGTACGGGACGGATAACGGGTACCCATACTACCCATAAATACCCAAAGTTTAAACCACTCAAAATTTAACAACAGTTTAAACTTAACTTAATAACTTATACTTGCTTAACAATCACAAGACACAAATCATGAACAATCACAACGCATAGAAATAAATTATTCTAAGCACCAAATTTGAGAATGCTGGGAAGTCTTCATCTAATTTCTTGCTAGCTAGGTACTGCGCTTGTTTCTCTTTTGCTTCCAATGGGTTGCTCGATGGCACTGGCCTAGTGGCCTTCATTTTGTAGAGCAACTAACAAAACCCCAAGGGTGGTTTTCTTTGTTTTGGATCAACTTTTGTGCTGGGCCCAATGCCGCGAATTTGGTTGAGGTGCTGGACTGTGGGCTATTTCTGATAAATGGGTATAACGGGTACCCACATTACCCAAACGGGTATTTGCGGGTAACCCGCGGGTACCCATATTAGGAATGTACAATCCCAAGTCCCATCCATTTATAATATTACGGGTAATATGGGTACTCGTAACCCTTAAAAAATGGGACGGGTACGGGTATACCCAAATACCCGTTTCCCGTTGCCCACCCCTATGTGAGATTGATTGGAGACAACATTTCGTATAATTTAAACACATATAATGGTGACTACTTCGGTGCACTCACAAAATGAGTGCGTTCAATGCACCCAACTCAAAAACTAGTCCGGATTTTGAATTTTAATTTGTAGAATTAGTGTAATATGATAATATAACATATGATAACAACTAATTAGTGGATTACCCTAAGTGCTAGACCTCCAATTTTGAGTCATATCCCTAAACCCCAAATTGTAAACCCTAACCCTAGATCTCTAAACTCTAAATCTTTCAAATTAAAGTAAATCTTCAATGAATTTTGTGCAAATTCATGTGCGTTATTGTTCATCACATCATAAGTGATGATTGGCATCATTATGATATAAATCGCATGTTTAAAATGACGGTTTTGAAGTGAGTGCACTGAATACACCCAAAAAAGTGAGTGCACCGAAGACATCACCCACATATAATACATGAATTGGTAATTAACTGCTAGGGAGAAATTCACAGAATATATTCGCCATCCGCAAATGCCCCTTAATCCCTCTTTAGAAAGAGAAATCTAACGAGAGGATTACCCTTGGGTCATAAGTAAGCAGAGAAATCTACAGAAGAATGATATAACCAAACCAAAACACCTTGGATTTGACAGTAAACTTGTGGATGTATTATATGCAGTTCAAGAGATACAGAGACCTGCCATCGTACAAAAGATTTACATGAAGTTCCTGACTTCAGAAATCGATTTCTGATATGTGCAACTAGTGTAATTAGAATATTGCGTAGATGAAGATCCAAAATCAAGAAAGAGACTTCATCAGGCAAGTGAATCATCCATATTGTCATTAGTTCCCCCACCAGCAACTATGTTAGTAATCACTCCATCACTGGGATTCCCTGCAATATTTCCAAACCTCTTCTTAGCCATCCTAGCCCTGTGACACCACATCTCAAATACCTCCCTCAAATCTGGATACCGAACGTTTGCATCCGATAGCCACTCCTTGATGATCCCCGCTTGATCCCCTGATGGCAGGCCTAGAATGATTGAGACAAAAGAAGCTTCCAACGACTGCCACAAATCCCCATCCAATTTCACCTTCTGATTCTCGCTGCTGCTCGCCTTATCAATCACGGGTCTCATTTTCCTGACAAATGGAAGCCATAGCTTCACATTCTGAAGCCTTCTCTGAGTAGGCAGAATGACAGTGCCATACGAAATTGCTTCCAGAACTTTTGCAGACGCCTCAATCGCCTTCAAGCTTGCTTCTGTAGTAACCCCATCTTCCGAACTCATCAACCGCTCAAAGATCTGCAGGACTTTCTCTGACCCATCCACCCAATGGCTGATAAATTCTGGCATCATATCCAGCTTGTTTAAGATCAAGAAAGCCCAACTTAAATCAGAAAGATGTGACTCAAACAATTTCATCTCATTCCCCTCAGAAATTGACTGCAAGGGCATCTGAAGCAACGAATTCAATCTGTCATCAAATTTGTAAAACAACCTTTTCATGGAATCTCTTAACAAGGACAAAATATCATCACCAGGAGTCAAAAGAGGCTCATCATCATCTTCCTCTGTCAGCAAATACTCGATCTGATCCTGTGCAGAAGCCTTGATATGATTTGAGTCCAGATGAGGTGACGAGGTGGCGAATTGAACAGCAGATACAAAAATCTTCTCAACAATTGATTTATCAACCGGTTTGAGTCGACCAAGAATAGGTTCTGCTAGTGAACCGATTTTCGGGATGATCTTTAAGATCTCGTCCTCCTCAGCTTCCTCCCATGGGACTGCTTCTATGTACTGCACACAAGCAGGAATGAGTTGTGAGCAGCTGAGGTTAACTGCCACCTTTAGAATCCCGAGCACATTGGTTACTCCGTGTGGTATGCACTCTAAGGGGTCGTCTGTAAGTACATATAGGAGGCGGAGAAGGTTGACATGGTGATCAATGTCTGAGTCTTGGCAGAAGACGTCGACGCAGTTGCGAGAGTCGATGATCTGCAAAGTGGGCCAGGTCTCTGAAAGCCGCTCAGAAAAATACTTGCATTTGTCTGTTAGAACTGAGGAGTGACAGTAAAGCCACTCATCTCTACCACTTTCTGTGCGTAGCCTGACAACGAGATCACTTGTTGATCGGTCACCAATATCGCCTGATCCCTTTAATTAGGCCATGAGAGAGAAAAGACGAGATTTAAGCACATGCCACTACCAATTTTGATTCGAACTTATTGAAGTACTGAAGTCTTCAAAGCATCTAAGGGAGATAATTCGAGGTAAAGCCTAAGAAGAGCTACTGGGAGGAGAAGACTAGCAAGTTGCACGCATTCTTCAATGTTATGCTATACAAATCAAACGACATGGGACAATGGACAATATTCCAGATAATAGAACTGTTGTCTCGAATTCATTCAAAGAGCTACCAAAATCTATAAGGACAATATTACTGACATCCAAATAGTTTGACAAGAATATCCTGTATGCAGTCTTCAGATTAGATTGCATAATTGCAGGGGCCAAGGAAAATCTAGAGAATCAATTTGCATAGAATTATCGAATACGTTGAATGTTAACACAATAAACTAGGTCCCCACTGCTGATACAAAGCCTCGTAAGAGTTCAAGTGTCACTGGTGGACTGGAAAGAACGTGACTTCTTTTCCATTGTCTCTTACAAAGTAGAAATGAAACTCACAATCTTTACAAGGATATAGAACTGAGAACCAGCACCACAGGACCAATAGATTTCAAAGTATGTGCATCCAAGCATATTTTTAAAAAAGAGTTGGAAATCTTACAGAGATCTCCATCAAAATAGTCAATCTAGGAAGTATGTCAGCCGCCCATTAAGGTTCCTGTACAACAGAAAGGAATCCATATGAGCACGAAGTATAATGAATTGGCCACACCCCACAAGCACCATATTGCAGACAATGGTATGATCATGTCCTAAGAACTATTAGACATACTGGTACCATAGTCACCTACGAAGTTAACAGCCAAAGAGCAGATCACCAAGACCTAAAGCTGACTACATAATCAGCACATGAAATAGGTCCAAGATCCTTGAACTGACAGGGTTCATAAATTCCCTTCAACTAGCAGCCAAACTTGTACCATCAAATATATAACAGTACAAGGTTGGAAGAACGACATATGCTTACTAAACGCGAACAGCTCTTTTCCTCTAAAAGCTTCCAAGCCCCAAAACTGTTTCCTAAGCATCTAGCTCCCTAACCCCAACATCCTCCATGAAATGGCAAACAGTTCTCAATTACCAACAATCAAGAAACCATATTTAGTTATAGTAGAACACAACCCGCACCAATACACAAGGCGCCCAATCACTAGGCAAGTCCAAGATACGAACAAAAAGGCATCTTGATGCTTAAGTCTCCATACCAACATTTGGGATTCCGATGCTCAACATGGCCACGGTGCTTCCGAACCCGTAGCTCGTGAAATCAAAGAGTCGAAAGCAGCAAGAAAAAGTAAGGGGGAAGGAGCAATTACCCAAGAAATAAAGTGACAACGACGCGAAGCGAGAAGGGGAATTGAATTAATCCTGGCAAGGAGGGTTCACTTCACTGAAAGGAATGCCCGCTGATAAACAACTGGGAGATAGAAAGGAAAATGGTCCTTCATAATCGAAACGATGAAACAGAGAGCAGGAAACCCAGTTGCGAAGTTGATTTATCAAGACATGTAGGAACTTGGAGCAACTTCTTTGTCTTCTGTTAATCAACCCCTGGTCCCCTGCTCCAAGATAGATGAGTAACTTTTTTTCTTTAGGTAAGAACTAAGAACAGATGAGGTCCGGACTTGAGGATCTCTCTTCTTGCTTTCTCGCTCGCGCCGATCATTTTTGTATGTATTTATCTACTGATCTAAATGCAGGCCCAAGCTGACCTCTGTCAAGTGCCAAGCTGGGCTGAACGTTTCATGTTTGTTTCTTCTTTCCAGTAATTCTTAAAGTTTGGGCTTAATTCACGATATTGAGCTGAAGCCCAAACATATTCTCATTCATGGAAGCCATACAAGTAGGGTGGTTAATCAACCAATCCGCTCATGAACGGCTCGGCGTCCGACTTGAGAAAAACTCGTTCGACACTCGATTCGCCTTAATCGAGCTGGCTTGCGAACAAGCTCGTTAACTAAATGAGCCGAACTCAAGCCACACCATGTTCAGCTCGAAAGCTCGCGAACAAGCTCATTTAACGGTTTGGCATAAAAAATGATTGGAATTCATGGACTTTATGTATTGAAATTGAGATAAATATTGTGTTTTATTTTGCTAGAGACTTTACTACAAGTTTGAATGTAATTTTGCGCTCAGTTCTAGCTCAATCTTGAGCTAGCATGAACATTTTATGAGTTGAACTCGATTGTGGGCTCGTTAAACTTATTTGGCGAGTCGAGCTCGAGTCGAGCCCAAATTATGATAAAGTTCGGGACGGATCGGATCATTAACAACCCTACCTAGAAGTAATTCAAATACCCATTGAAAATGCCTTTTTAGCGTAATAGAAAAGGTTTAAGGGTGACAAAGGGTTTTGTAGTTATCAATTTCCTCACTAATTGCATCGCAATAGACAGTTAATAACCATTAACCGCTAAGGAGTATGCGAGACGTTTAGTGGAAGCTCAAATCCTCTATTGGGTTACCAAGTCAAAAACAGTTAATAAGCGACAGTTAGCAGTGGACCAATTAAACCCGATAAGATTGTAAACCACTAAAAAAAAGAAAAATTTGACACTCAACGAAGGAAAAAATTTCCCCACTGACCACTCTGCACTCACTGACTCAAATATCCTCGTCTTCTCGGCTCAAACGAAAAACATAAGAAAGTCAAAGAGGTTGTGCCACGAACCACATATCGCTTGTTGTCATGCTAAGGACCCTCTATGGTGTCTTTCCCATCGAATTAACTAGAAGATGATCGAGAGAGGAGCATCGGTGGCCGACCTCGATGTTGTCGCCGCCCTCAACCCTCATATTTTGTTTTACTTGGACAGAGAAGAGATGAAAGAGGTGGCAAGTAGGATTTGACTATTCGAGAGTGAAGAAATAAAGGCGACTTGATATAACTATATATACCTTATAAGTATTAGGCAAAATACAACTGTGTAGCCAAAACTTTTATGTTTGTGACAATAATAGCCATTTTTTGCGAAATACCAGATATAACCAGAATTCTGAAAGTTTGATGACAAATATAGTAATTTCCGTTACATACTTTAACGGTGTCAGTGACACCGTTCGTGGAATTAACAGAATGCTGACTTGGCTGCCTTCTCAGTCTCTCCTTCTCTTACACCTCAGACTTCAGTGACAGGTAGGATGACACGTCATGAAAAAGAAAAAGAAAAAAACTAAATCGACACCCTTAAATCGGGGACCCGATCCTCGTTCTCCCTCCTTCTTTTTTCACTTCCCTCATTGCATTTAGGGTTTCAGAACCCATCAACACCTCCTCTTTTGAATCGCCGCCGCTGATTAAAGTAGCCCCGCCGCAACCGTCGAGGAACCCATTTCAGCCTCCTCCTTCCTTCCCCAACATCCTTCGCCTCCGCTGTTTCGCGCCGTCGCCGACTCTGCCGTTCCACGCCACACCCACCTCCGCCGTTCCGCACTTCCACCGTAGCCAGTGGTCCCCATATGCCTTTGTGCCTTTGTTGTCCGCTTTCCTGCCTTTAATGTTCGAAGGAACCAACACAAATTTACAACACTGCACCCACAATCGAACATTTGCGAGGAGAGAAAAGAGGAAAATTGACCACCAGAGATTTACTTACTGGTCGAATGAAAGGAAGAAGTCAAGAAAATCAACCGCCCGAGATTCCCCTCAGCTTCCTGAGGATTAGGGTTTTTTCTGTCGAAGTCAACTTGGGATTCTTTGGTCTCGATGGTCGATTTGAGCACACCAGAAGTCAATCGCGTCGCCGGAATGTGCTCGCCGACCCTCTATTAACCAGCCGGATGCATGGCCGCCGACTCGGAGGAGGAAGTTTGGGTTTGGGCGTGGGATGAGTGGGTGGGAGGAAAATCTGGTATGAGGAAAGGGGTTTTGTTAGTCGTTGCGGGATCGATCGGAAAAGGGGCGCTCGTCGTCGGCAAACACCGCCGCTGTTCTGGAGAAGGAATCGTTGTTCGTACTCTTCGTCGGATGCGTAGGGTTCGAAGGGGAAGAGAACTGTGGAGGAAAGGAAAAATAAAAAGGAAGAGAGGGGGTCTGATCTGTACGAGTTACCCTTTTCAATTTTTTTTTCAAAAGTCACGTGGAAAATACTTACAGGACCAAAATCGCCACATCGGATTATCCGTTAATCCAGTCAGCACAGTAAGTCACGCCGTCAACGAATTGGACGGAAATGACTATTTTTGGTATTTCGCCAAAACTGGCTATATTATGCAAAACAGTCAAAGTTTTGGCTATACAAGTGTTATTATTGGATTTCTTCCGGTCTATGAACAATATGAAAGAGTTACAGTAAATTTTTTAAAATGGATGTCTTCCTTTTACATAATTTCCTTTACATAAGAATATGAATTATTGAATTTCAAATGGCCAGTTATATGTATATTTCTTTTTTATAGTATTGGGTTGATTGTTATGATCAATCTGTTGACTGAAAGGTTCATCAATGACCAAACTAGAAAGATGAATGCGTTGACCATGACCTGTCCATATCCATCCCCCTTTCCATCTCCTAATTGCAACTAGCTAGCAAGAGCTCTCGTCGTGAGGAACAAATTATACCCAACGTATGCATGTGATACAATTCAAAGTAGGGGAGAAATGGTGAGAACAAGTAATTAATCTTCCAACCATTACACTTGTTAATCTTTTTTTAATAGTGAATAGTGATAAGCTTTGTAGGAGATTTAAAACATAAAATCCAAGATAGTGGCATAAATTAATACTTGCAGATGTGAACTTTTTTTTATTTACCAGTGATATCAAGAAAGGACAATAGTTATACAAACAAAATTACACAGGAATTCCCTGCAAGCGACACCTTAGTGAAGCCACCCAAATAAAGTCGAAATAAAGACTCTAACCCTATTAGAGACAAAAGCAGTGTTTTACGCGCCACTCTATGAGCAACACAGTTGGCAGCTCTAGGAACCTCCCTAAAGTATTTACAAACTACCAAAACGTCTATGATCTGACGACACTCCCGGAGCACTGGACCTCCAAAGGAATCTTCTAGGACATCATGACGGATCTGGTGACGAACTCCTCGGAATCACCTTCCACTATCACGAGAGACAAGGGTCTTGAGGCAACAATGGAGATAACAACTCTTACAACTAGGAGCTCTGCCATGAAGGGGTACACTACTCCCTGGTGATGCATACCGGCTGCCAGCACCACATGCCCGTCTGACCAACGGATAGCAAGACCAAATGACAAAAAATCACAAAAAAACCAACAACAACAAAAAACAAGGAAATAGTGCACATCTTAGGGGCCAATTTCTTTCTCACCCTATTCAGGAAAAAACGACAATAACTATGCAAGTTGCACAGCAAGTAATGTATGGAACTGCAGCATGTTGCAGAAACCCTTCCCCCAAAAAGTCATATATATGCAAATGATTGATATTCCATGCACCGGGCAGGACTGAGGCACCATAACAATTCTACAGAGCAGCAAGAGTTAAAAAAACAGCTGACTTGAACCTGTAGGAGTTCTTTCTCTCCCGACCAGACATCATGGCTAGCCTTATTAATAAATCTTATAGCAACGCATTTCAGTATTATTGGAAAGGAAAAAGTACCGAGTGAGATCTCAAATATCAAGATGTGTGTTGCTTTATCAGGGGAGGGGGGGGGGGGGGGGGGGTATAATTACAGGATATGAATCTATGATCTAACCTTCAGGACATATTCCACAAATGCAAGAAACTTGAAGGATAAGTCAGCAGAAGGCGTCATCCACTCGCTTGTGCAGAGGTATATCTCTGTAATCAAAGTGTTCAAGATGAAATACCTATCACCATCCTACAGCAAAATTAATGAAGGAAAAGATTATCAAAATCATAAAACCAGAAACTACTATAAACATTCTCAGAACAGTCGACTCCTCATAAAAGGAAAAGGCCTGATTAAGAAAGGTAAGACAAACCATCTTTAAAATGATTAAACACAGCAGTAAATGATAGTCATGATATTCAAATTTACTCATTGCTATTGACACCTTCTGGACCTTGTTATCCTTATAATTTTTTAATTTGCACAATCAGACAGACTGCAAGACAGAGCATGATAATGATTAGTCGATACCTTCTCTGAGAGGTCGCGTATTGATTTGAGTGGAAACAAACGTAGTAACTGCTTCAATAGTATTGACGAGATACTATTATCCCACACAGACATTTCATGCCTTCCATCAAAGCGCTGTGATTCCAGTTTATCCTTGCGAATCCCATAAATAAAGAACCTGACAGCAAGACCTATGCTCTGAAGGATGCTATGCATGCAGTCAAATGATTGTGCATCTAGCTGGGATGTGCCTTGAATTGATGGAGTAAAGTCTTGAAAGCAATTGAGCAATACTGGTAAAAGTTCCTTTAGCATTCTGTTGATGATAGAGAACTCTGATAAAACAAACAGGAAGCTAGATTAGTACTTATATACTCATGAAATAACAAGGGCATGGATGGCCAGGTGTTGTTCAGAACTTCTCTATTAACATATTCCATGCCCCAAAAAGGGAAAATGGTAGATCTTCCAAAACTTTAGTAGCAGTATCGTCAATTAGATTGTCATCGCATTACATAACCACCAGAAATACAATAATCGTGCCATCATCCTCTCCCTCGCTATTCTGAAAAGAAACCTACCACAAGTAGAGATAGTTAACACCAACACTTACCAACAGATTCAGTAGGTTTATCTGGTTCAAAGGCATGGAGTACTTCTTCGCGAAGAGCATCCTATAGGATTGGAGGGAAACCATCAGAATCAATAATAAAAACAGAATTAACTTAAAAGGCCAACACATTACAAATGAGCATAGCAACAGCAAACAATAACATCCAATGCATAAAGAGCACAACTTCATTTTTTCACTCCTTTTTTCATCTTTAACACTTGAATACTGATCTACGGTTTGAACTGAGCATGGATTGGATGTCCTCAACCACCCTTGCAGCTATGACAACCCAACGTTAATTTACTATTTGTTCAGGGATGTCATCAATGCACATGGCAGTTAACAAGCTGAAGGATAGAACTGTATCTTAGATATAGAATTTAGTTGTAGATATGCTAATGTTTTGGATGCGCATCGTAAAACAGCACCAAATAACAAGAACAGAAACTGTATCTTAAATTTGCAATGACTCATAGGGGGCACCTGTTCAGATGTATCAACTTCTTTTTTATCAGATGGCAACAGTGACAAGCAGCATACTAACCCAGCAAGAACATTCCTGAGCTTGCTTTTGTCTTGCACATAGAACTGGTTGCTCTTCAGAATATATTCATAGTTTTGTAGGATCTGACAAAAAAATGTTTTGTAGAAGCTGTAAGAAATGAAACAGTCACATAATTCATACGAAAAAATGGTGACTGATAAACTAGCTGATTACCCACACAACAAAAACATGTATTTCTGTAAAACAGCCTAGAACTATGTTTACATCTATGAAAACCAAGCAAACTTGCAAAGCGAAAAAGCTAAGAAGAGAAGCAACACGAGTTCTAAAAAGTAACAAATGAACAGATACACAGAAAAAAAGTCTGACCATACTATTGATATAAAGCTCATTACCATGCATCTGTTAGATTTGTTAAGAACCTGACATCGCTTTTTATTTGAAAGTCATCTAGCACACCGATAAATCAGAGATTGAACCAACTAGATCGAAAACCTTGACCAGCCTTCAGCAAGCACATGGAAGCTTGACATCCACAAATAAGAGGAAACTCAAACTCCAACAATATTCCCAAAAAGGAGACCACAAATGGCTGAATTCATGAACAAACATACTTTACCTTTTCAGCATGCATAAAAAAAGAGGCTGGATAATACTGCACAATGAGATCTAAGAACTTGAAAGACATCAGTCGGACATCAATCGCCAAATGTGCCATTGCATTGAAAATGTAAACCATCATCATAGATATGATGGGTCCCTGATTATCCTGGATAAGGAAAGAGAGAATCAAATCAGCCATCTCAAGACAAATACTTGCACAGAATACTCTAGTAAGATACCAGAGAACTCCAAGCGTTTCTAACTACGAACTTTTTATAGTTTAAGTGATGATCTAAATAATAAAAGGCGCACTCATTACTTGTCCCTGTGCTCTCAGTGAGAAAACAACACAGTTACACATACACTGAACTTTATGCAATATTTTCCATTGCTTGTCATAAATTTAAGGATTTCACGCAAGAATGAGGCAAAGCACCAATTACCTCCTTGCAAGCAGGCAATACAACTGACTTGAGTAGAAGATAGAGGTTTTCTCGGACCATTTTATCATCATCACTGATGCGTTCACGCAACTTTTCTATCACAGCATACCTGTGTGACCTCAGTTCCTCCGGGTACTTAAGGAACAAATCTCTCATTCCCATTAATGCATCTACACGAAGTATTAAAGTCAATAACACCATACTTGACTTTGCATGAAACTCGATATGCCAGCAATGAAAAAGTCAATATGCCACACAGAAATATTAAACATAATCACCATACCAACTACCTATTTTCTGGATAGGAAAAAGAACAAGAAAGAAGCAAGACAAGACCCTCAGGAATGGCACGTCTAATGAGGGAGAGGTGTAGCATGGAATTTGCAGGTTTTGCTAGCCAATGCTGATGACAAGCAAGTGAAGCAATTTTGATAATTACAGGAATGAGAAAAAACCGCCCTATGCATACACATACACAGCTTTTGCATTCCACATGCAGTGACGTTTTCAGCATTTTCAAGGAAGGAAGTAGTCCATCAAGGTATTAAGGTTTCTAATTTGTCAAGAAATCTGTAAGATAACAAGCAAGCAACCAATGACAGAACTCACTATTATTTCCTTATAGGCTACTGATGGGTTATAACGAATAAGAGTTGGTGGTGTGTGAGTTATCCAGGAAGATATTTTGTTCAGAAACAATAGGTGTCGACTACAAATATGATATTAAGCAATAACCTAAATATTTCCCAAAATCCTTTGACCCTCAGATGGAAGCTTTCATTTTACACTAGACATAAACATACAAACCTTTACGAACTCTGGCATTGTGATGGGATGTTTGTTGAAGGAGCTCTTTCAAGGTCAAACCTTTCTTGCTGACAGCCAAACCCACTTTATCAGATGCCACGCTCTGCTCAGGAAGAACAATTGCTAATAGTGACCATCAAATGATCAGTATCATTCAACAACAACAAAAATGATCAGTATCAGCACATAACAAAGTGGAACATTTCAACATAAACAGCAATGCAGTTCATGATGCTAATATTCAACCTTTCGATTTAACTTCAGTGTTGGTGGTATTCTTAGGTGGAGGCAACCTCCTCCCTATCTTCCTTTTAATTTTCTGCGCGGAGAAACAACAGAAATCCCAGCTTAAACCACACCAATTCAACAGTTTAGGCACTATGCCAATGCATCAATGTCTGGATGATCAGAAATCTCAAACCTTGAAGTCGACACCGCGCTTTTGCTGCTTCTTATTAGTAGAAGCTGCTCTATTTTTTGGCATTGTACCTGTAAGGAAAAACAAAAAGTTAAAACACACGCTTTGGCCTCTGGACTGCAAACTACAAAGAGACCCAGAGAGCCATTTCACAAGAAAAAAGAAACAGAGCACTGCAGGAGTGAGAGACGCTGAACGAGTAGCTCTTTTGTTTGTTACGCCAACTAAAGGAGGACGACAAGACTCAATAAAAGAAAAAAACTTCAGTTCTTTCACCGAGTGAAACTGAAAGCGAGAAGGGTTCCACGGGGAGAGAAGTAAGACCTGTTTTACGGCCGCCGTCGACGAGAGCTTTGTATAGAAGACGGAACCACCCTTCAGATAAAACGAAAGACCAGAGAACCAATTCAACGCCCGGTCGGCTGTCGACGTGTGTTTTGCAGCCGGCGGTCGGGCTTCCCCAGTTCCCCTTTCTTTTCCGCTCCCCGTTTGAGAATTTCAGGTGACTTACGATATACGAAGTAGGGTTTGCTACTCTTCTGGCGTCGTATCTTTTAAAAAATATGACTAGGTCCTTGTACTTTTAGTAACTTACAGCTCAGTCCTTCTAATTATCTAATACCCAAACCAATCCAGCAGGTTTCACTTTCAATTCATGTCCGGAGATTCAATCGAGTGCCTTCGATCGGTTCGTTTAAGCGGTGACGGAAACCACGAGTTCCGTAGCTTGCTTACCTCGGCCTAAAAACTGACCTTGATTTCTTGGTGGTGGTTGTGCACATTGCCTTCCAGGGTAATTTCGCCATGGATGTGAAACCCAATTTCCCAATGCAATTCCAGCAGCAGCTTCCGCAGCTACAACAGCAATCGGAGCCTCAAGCCGCAGCAACTCCAAGTACAAGCGCAGGTCAGCCGGGGGAGGCGCCGCCGAAGCAGGTGGCGATGGCCGTAGACAGGCTAGCCCAGGCTGCGCGACTAATTGCTGATGTGAGGATCGGCGCTGACCGGCTCCTGGAGGCGTTGTTCTTCGCCGCCCAGTCTCACCAGAGCGACAAGACCTTGCAGTTTTTGCTCAAGGAAGATGCTAGCATGCGCCAGCACCTCCAGGACCTGCGCACTGTTGGTATGTGTATCGTCTGTCGTTTCCATTCGCTCCTGCAGAAATTGTAGGCAGGGTAAAGTTCATATTTTTCTTGCTTGATTTTGCTAGGAAGGCAGCTAGAGGAAACTGGGGTTCTCAACGATTCCATGAAATCTAGGGGCAACTCTTGGGGTTTGCATATACCATTAGTGTGCCCAGATGGCGCAGTTGTTGCTTATGCGTGGAAACGTCAACTAGCTGGGCAGGCTGGTGCATCTGCTGTGGACAGAACCAGGTTTGTATTGGACTTACTGTCTGTGATGGCAACTGATGCTTCAAATTTGTGCCTCTTCCAAGGCAATGTTGCTGCTTGATATGGTGAAGGTCTCAGATTAGGGTTGTGGAAAAGATGATTCTTAAATTATGGTGTCAACTGGGTAAATCAATCATGGCATCATCACCAGTATTGTCTGTGTGTAGGGTTTAATTTAAGTGGTAAATGTGCATTTTCAGGTTAGCTCTGAAGGCATTCTCGGATCAGAAAAGGAGATTTTTTCCACACCTTGATGATGAATCGGAAGATCAAAGTACAGAGCCAGATTCTAAGAAACCTTGCAGGCCTCCGGCACCGTTAACAAGTCAGCTAGGCGAACTTGGAGACTTCAAATCTCTCGCTGATGTTCTAGCTCGTGTGGAAAAGGAAGTCCCCAACGTCAAAGTTCTTATGTACGAACGCCGCGATTGGTTGAAACGAGCTTCTTCTTTACCGAGTTCAGGAAATGAGAAGTCAATTGAATCATCTAAAGAGCATAGTTTTCACAGTTTAAATAAAATGCGAGCAGGACCACAGAGTGCAGGTGCCTCTGGAAGGACTTCTGTTATTGAAATATCGTTTCCTTGTACCTTGAGAGCTGTAGTATCGTTGCATCCTGCCGGTTCCATTAATCCAGATGCAGTTGCATTCTTTTCCCCGGATGAGGTAAGTCCTGTTAACCAGTTGAATCACTCGTTTTGTTCTAGTTGTCGGGTTAAGTTATGGGCCCCCGTTTAGCAGACATTCTGCACCTTGCATCGTCTCGTACTATTTGTTCTAGAAAAGCATAGAGATGTGAGGGTGATACACAGTAGTTTGGAAGCCCAGATAGGTTTTGTAATTATATTGTCAAGCTTCGATCATGCTACCTGATTATTATTCCTTGAGGCTCTTGCTTCATTCTTTATCAACTTGAACTTTTCTAACTCCACGTTGTTGGGGATTATTTGCCTTTTTGCCAGGGAGGCAGCTACATGCATGCCAGAGGTTCTTCCATCTATCATGTCTTTAGACACATCACGGTAACAGCCTCTATTTCAGACATGTTTGAGAAATTACATAAGCCAACTTTCTGAGACATGGTATCTTATCTTCCCAAGTTGAGACCCCAAATGTGTTATCGCCTTATGCAGGAGCATGCCGGTATAGCTCTGCAGCATTTTCTTGGAGTCAGGAGCGAAACTGCTTTATACTTTCTTCTGGTACTATCATAGATATCCGAACTCAACTTTGGTTCTTCCTTGTTCATAGTCGACGTTCTAATTTCTATTGCCATTTGTTTCCCGCCTGCTTGTTTCTGAAGAACTGGATATGCAGCTACCAGACATTATTTTCCAAAGTTTGCGGGTGCGTATCTCCTCTCTTATGATCACTAGCTTTTGTAAAAAATGATGTGGATTATGGAAATCTTAACTTGGTGCATGCAGTAAATGTGGGAAGCTATTATCAATGGATCGAAAAACATCGACAATACTACCTCCAGTCCGTCGTTCTTTCCGACAATTCTACCCTGTTAGAGAATCGCCAGCTGAAACCACTTCATCAACCAAGGACCAAGTTTTCGAGATCCCGGGAGCTTATCATATGGGATGCTATACGGACGAGTTGTAGTTTCGATTAGGTATTATACTAGGACCAATGCAAATGTTAATGACATACCCTGATCCTCCTATCTTCTTTCCTTGGGATTTAGTCATTTTGACCACGAGGACAAATATGTTTCTTCTACTTCTAATTCCAATAGTTTGCTAGGCAATGTTTAAACAAACCATCATCTGCGGAAAAGTCCACTTGCTGATTTGGAGCCCTTGACCTTGTTCACAGTTAAAGCTCGAAACAAAAGGAATTTCAATCTATTGCTTTGGGTTTTTACTCCCCACTTATATCTCTAACTTGCTCAGGGATAACGGTGTTTAATCCCATGGCATAGAGATAATGATAGTGGGCCTCATGGGTGGGCCGTCTGGTTAATGAGCGTAAGTAATTGTGGCTGATTCTTGGGCTGGTAGGTTTTATTGCTGGAAGAGTATAAATGGGTCGCTGAGTTTATTGTGGGTAGCTACGCCACGGGCCCGCCAAGTGCATAAGGTTTTATTTCGTTTTTATTTAAAAACTCGACTTAGCTCGTTGTAGAAATTAGGAGTGATTATAGCCTTTTCGACTTTGATATATCAGTGAATTACGTGTAAAATTTGAAAAATTTAAAAAATCAAGTATTCATTAAGGCTTTAACCCTCTCTCCAATTATTATGGTTTAAATTTGCCTCCTTACGTCTGGGGATTACACCGTTAAGTCAGGATACCATTTGGGAGTTCGGGTTAGTCGATCTGGTCGTGGTTGGAAGGAAGAGGTGTCATGGTTTGATGCGGCGTTTTGGAAAAGGGTGTGGGGTCTCAATATTCCGCCGAAGCTCAAGGTCTTCTTGTGGCAAGTTATGCGACGAGTGTTGCCGACGATGGAAGCGCTGCGCGAGAAGGGGTGTGATGTTCCCTCGGAATGTCCAGTTTGCTGTATTGAAAGTGAATCCATTGAGCACTTGTTCCTTCACTGTCGAGTGGCTCAGGAGCTGTGGGTTGCCTCGGGGTTAATGCCATCAAGGGTTGGTGTTCCGGAGATTAACATCGCTTTGTTTTTGCGTCGCTGGTTTGAGCAGAATGCTGATCCGGACCTTATCATGGCCTTTGTTTCACTCCTTTGGCGGGTTTGGAAGTCCCGCAATTGGGCGGCCTTTGATGGAATACAATACACAACCCCGGCCCTTTTGCATCAGTTCACTGTCCAGGTCCAGGAATGGAGAAATGTGGCCGATGGTACTCCTGCTCGCGCACCTCCTGCCCAGCTGCTTGGCGCGCCGATCCTGCCTCCCTCTTCCTCTCTGCTGCGGTGCTTCATTGATGGGGCTGTGTGTGCTGATTCTCATGGTGCGGCTGGAGTGGTGATAGTGGATCATTCATGTGCCACTGTGTTTGCGTTCGGGTTCCAGTATGAGGGCATGGTTGATCCTTATTTGGTGGAACTTCTGGCGTTTAGGGATGCTATTCGCTAGTGTGCTATAAATGATATTCAGGATATAGAGTTCCTTGGGGGTGCACAGGTTGTGGTGAAGCAGATTGATCGAGGTGATATGATGGATGCTAGAGGTGGTGCAATTCTGCGGGAAGTTAATGGTTGGAAAGGACAGTTCTCGAGGTTCAATATCCGGTATATAGGTAGGTGTTGCAATCGGGTGGCCCATTTGGTGGCTAAGAAAGCCCTTTCCTTGTGTCCTGTCAGTATTTCGGGGTTTGATTTTCGCATTTGGGCGAGTTCGGTGCTGTAACTTTATATCTTTTCTTGGTAATGCAAGTTATCTATTGGCAAAAAAAAAATGGTTTAAATTTGCCTCCCTCTTCAGACTTCTTATTTGGCCACTTAGTTGTTGTATTTAGTGTAGCTTACCTCCCAGAACTTCTCTCACTCTGTGTAAAAGTGAATCATCATGTTTCTTTCTTACTTCCTGCTCATCACAACCAGGGGAAATATGAGTTTTAAGGCAAAAATGGTCTTTTAACCTCATCGAAAACATAAATACCTGCAACTCGAGAATTATAATTTTACGTTTGGTGTTTAGTAACACTAACTTATGAATAGTTAAACTTATATTTTTTAATTTAAATTTTATGTATTTGTTCATAATTATTCGATACGTGTTTCTAATAAAACTTGAGCAATTTTCAAAATACTTCTTTTGAATAGTTGGATGGTCGAAATTTTTATCAAAATGTGCCTCATTGGCTAAAAACGCACTACAGAAAATAACTAAAAAAGCTTGTTTAACAAAGAAAAAAACAATAACCACAACTTTGGTCCTCTTGTAGATAATAATTCATTAGATGTTTTTTTTAGGTGCTCTCCACATTTTTGCCACCCTTTTACTTTTAGCCCTCACGCAAGTCAAACCTAAAATAGCATCATAAAATCCATTTTAGCCCCCATCCCCTTTAGCCCTTGTTTGTTGGTCAGCATTAACCCTTAGGCCATCCTCAATCCAAAGACTAAAAACTTAGGACTTAAAAGGCTAAAAAGACCTTTTAGCCTCCTAATAAAAATAAACAGCTGCAGATTGGAGGCTATAATTTTTTTTAGGAGGCTATAATTCTAATTGATGAATAGTTGAACTGATGTTTTTAATTTAAATTTTATATATTTGTTCATTAGAATTCTATACAAATATTTCAATAAAATTTGAGTCATTTTCGAGATATTATTATAGCTGAAATAATTTGCTAATAAATTTAATTGATAGTTTGTTATTTTGATTTCATTGTTTTATAGTCAATAGAACTTAAATTGTATTGTTTATGTAATTTTTATCTTCAAATAGCAAAGGAATGGTCGAGATTTTCACAAAAATGGATTTCATTGACTAAAAAATACCACATAAGTCATTAAATAACTACACAAAAAAAAATGAAAAAGAAAAAGCAGTCTCCGCATATTTGTGTCTTTGACCCTCTTTGTATATCATTGGTTGCTTTTTTTTGTTTGTAGGTGGTTCCCACAACTTTGGCCCCCCTTTAGATTTATTGGGTGGATTGCATTTTCACATGACAAAGTGTTGTTTCTTATTTATAGTATAAAATATTCACCATATTTCTGTGGAGAATAAAGGATATTTTCAACTACTATTATAGGTTACTATGTTGTGTAATATCCATTAGATATTGGAATGCAAATTATAAAAATACTAATTATATCAAAGTAATAAAATGCGTTTGTTTTCTTTACACAATTGGTTGGAGTGATGAAAATTTTGAGGCAAATATAAGGATCCGCATGAGACAGTGAGAAGTGTTCAAATTGATACCCTCCTACTAATTTGTAATGAACTTATTATAAATGTTAGTCAACTTTCTTAATATCTACTTGAAGAAATGCTTTTGCGAGTTTACCCATAACCCAATTACATTCATCTATCATTCACCCAACCGAAATAGAAGAAAAATATGAGTAGATAACCGATCGCACTAAACCCAACTCATTAATAAATTAGTGTGCCAATTTGATACCAAAACCAACCCTACCCACATATTGTGTGCCCCTATCTGAAGTCACAAAGCACAAACATCACAATCGGTTAAAAAAAGTAGGCAAAATACACTTGCATAGCCAAAACTTTCACCTTTGTGCCACTTATAGCCACATTTGCCGAAATACCACTAATAGCCACTTTTGAAAGATGTTGCGTGCCAGATATAGCCATTTCCGTTAGAAACTATGACGGTGTTAATAACTCCGTCAACTTATTTGACGGTTGGCTGACGAGGCGCCAAATCATCAACCACGTCAGCGACAACTAAGCAAAAATTGACACGTCATCTTAATAATTTATTTATTATTAAAAAAAATAAAAACTTTCCACATCTACCTGATCGCACGAGGCTTCCAAAAATCCCCATCTATTTCCAAAAAACGAAATTAGGGCTTCCTTCTTCTCCATCTCTTTCTAGAAAACGAAATTAAGGTTCTTCCCAAATTTCCTCTTCCCCACGAAGGAGATACACGAAGCTAATCGATGTTTACTCCTCTTCCCCAAATCTTCTTCTAGTTTCTGAACGACTCGGCGTTTCTTCCTTCTTCCCCAAATCCCACTTCTTCTCGACCGATTCGCGACCCCGAAATAGCGATTTCTCCTGCCCAGAACTTCACGCGAAGGTCAGCCATGTCCAAGCGAGCATCTTCCTCAACTTCGACTAGCATCAATAGCCGAGGGGCGGTAATTTGTTGGCACAAGAGCCATGTGTGGTGAATACATCTGGAACCGAAGCAAACCCAGGAAGACAGTTCTATGGGTGTCCATTTTGGATGGTAAGGTGTTTAGAGATGGGTTTTGAAATTGTCATTGATGTGGGTTCTAAGTTGAATGCTCGTATGGTGCAAGACGAGAAGAAGAACTGTCATTTTTTTAGGTGGGTGCGAATGAATGTCGATGAAGATAAGCATCATGACTCTGAAATTGGGTGTTCGACTTTGAATATTGAAGAAAGTTTGGGGCTAGCTGAGTGTAAGGCAGAAATGAGGAAGAAGAAGAAGAAACTTTTGGCTGAAGAGCTATCAAGATTAGGGCTGTTAATCGGTCTCCGGTTTTTCGGTTACCACCGAAATCGTCGGTTTACTGACCAACCGAAAACCGTCGGTTGCTTGCGGTTGTCGGTTGCGGTTGGCTAACATCAGCCGTTGGGCAATTCGAGCGGTTAGCGGTTAAAACCGAAACCGTGCAAAGTAACCGCAAAAAACCGACCACACTTACCTGTCCTCAATACAACGTCGTTTGGCCACCTCTCCTCCCTGACCTAAATGGCGAAATCGGTGAAGGCCTCTCCTCCCTGACCTAAATTTCGTTCCCCAGTCTCCTCACCCGCCGCTCGTCCTCCCCATTTCGTTCCCCAGTAATCCCTAGTCCCTACCCTCGCCGCCGCCCGCCAGTCGCCTCGTCCGGTCGTCCCCGTCGAGCTCGTCGGCCGTCGGCCGTCGCAGCGGCAGCGCCGTCCTCACTCCTCCCGCTCCCAACCTTCGCGCCGTCTGCCCTGTTCTCCCGCCGAACATAAGTCGTCCAACAGAAGTCGTCGTCGCCGACGCTGCCGTCTTCTGCCCCGGAATCCCGCCGTCGTCTGCCCTGTTCTCCCGCCGTCTTCTGCCCTGTTCAATCACCGATTCACCATCACCAATGTAAGTCTCCAACAGCCCCAAGAACATTAGTAGGGATTTCGGATTTGTGATGATGATTGTGGTCACTATATATATAGGCAGGCTTGTTTTGGTGGTGTCGTGTGATTTGATATCAGTAAGGTTTGGAATTCTTAATTATGGATGGTGGACATAAGATCATTATGAATTTATGATTTTCATTCAACTGCTCTCTTTAATTTGTCCTTAAGGGCCTCCATTCCCGAATAATGAATATGATAATTCATTAATTAATTATGAAAGCTTGGTTCCAACTTCCAAGTTCCAACCCACTTGCTTGCCAAGCCAGTTCACTGTTGCGCCCCACTTGCTAAATCTCACACAAACACATCATTTTTATGTGTTATAAAATAAGACCCTTGTTCTTTGCATGTGCTGATCAGTGAGACCTTCAATGATAATGTTTTGTTTTGGCAGGTTTACAATTGTATGCAATTGTTGATGTTACATGATGCTAATTGTTCTTTTTACTTGTTTTTATTGATTAAACCAGGGATAGAGGTGGACGTGGTAAGAAACCACGTGGTCGTGGTCGTGGAAGAGGAGAACAAGGAGCAAGAGGTGCTCCTCCTCCGGCTTCTCAACCGCGGGTTCCTTCGCAACCTGCTACTCCTTCTACCGGAGCTACTACAGCCGGAGGACTTACTCCAAATATGGCGGTTGCAGCTGAGAATGTAGAAGGTATTGCAGCTGATAATGTAGCAGCACCGGCTTGAGTCGAGAATGCAAATGTGGAAGCTGGGGGAGATGCAACGGGAAGTGCAAATGATGCAGCATCAAAGAAGAGGAAAGTTGAATGTTGGAATGTCTTCAAAGCGATACTGGTTGATGGCTACCCATTTGGAGAATGTATATTCTGCAAGACAAAGATTGCAGCACATCCGAAGTTTAATGGGACAAGTGCAATGAATACACATAGGAGGGCATGTGCGAGGAAAAGGCTGAAGGAGAGTGGTAGCTCTCAAACTTTGTTGAATCTGCAGTCAACATCTACAGCTACTGGTGGTCAGGTAGGATCTCTTTCGACATGGAAGTTTGATCAGACTAAAACTAGGATTGGTCTAGCTGAGATGATTATATTGGATGAGCTTCCCTTTTGATGGAACCCAAAGTTTTTCAGTTGATCCTACTTCTACTCCTACCCCCATAGTTGATGGACTTGATGATGTTGCTGAATATGATTCTGATGTCAATCCTGATGATGAGAATGAAGATCTTAGAGTAAATGATGACATCGGGCTAGACGATTTGGAGCGAGATCCCCGAATTTCGGGCATGTAAAAGATTTGGAGAATGAACTTGTTATCTATGGCTTGTTGTGATTTGTGAACTTGTGACTGTTGAATTGTTGGCATGTAAAAGATTTATGGTGTGTGATGAATGATGACTTGACTTGTGATTTAATTGTGGTTGGGTTAGACTTTATGTTCTGATTTGATAATAGAGCAGTAGGTTTTTAGATTTTTAGAAAAGGGCAGCAGCAGGTTTTTAGAAAAAATGCAGCAGGTGTGTGTGCTGTGTGCAGAAAAAATGCAGCAGGTCTGCAGGTGTGTGTGCTGATAATGTGCAGGGTTCTGGATCGGTTTTGTTGGTCGGTTTCTGACCGAAACCGAAAACCGACCGACTCTGGCGGTTTCGGCTAACCGCCCGTTCAAACCGAGACCGACGGTTTCGGTTGCCGGTTAACCGAGGATGGCGGCGGTGTCGGCTTCGGTTGAGGAAAACGAACGTGTTTCGGTTTCGGCTAACCGACGGTGCAGTTCGATTAAACTGAAACCGCACCGACTAACAGCCCTAATCAAGATGGATGAAGGCACATGAAATTATGCTAGCTGAAGGAAGGAAAGTTAATCATGAAATCCATGTAATTCGAGCTTTATTGACAGTGATTTTCGTACTGAACCTAATATTGGTTATTCTTATGTTGCACCACGTTATTATGTGGTAGGAAATTAATCGACATTGTTGATGTAATTCGACATTTGTATGAAGCAATTGGTATTTGTGTTCTTAATGTATGCATGCTCTTAATGTAGTTGTGTCCTTGACATTTTTACCAAAATGTTTCTGAAAACGTCATTACAAGAGAAGCCTAACACAATAGCATAATCCAAGTTGTTCATTACATAGTAGCCTAGCATACTCCGATTTGTTCATAATCCGAGCAAAACATTACATAAGTCTGCCTATCAACATACTCCGAGTTGTTCTTAATCCGAGCATTGCATTACATTAGTCTGCCTACCAAACATACTAATATACTCCGAGAGTGTTCATAAAATGCCAATACATGAGTCATCTTTCCCAAAAAAAAAAAACCTCTAGCGAGGTAGCTAATAGCTTAATGGCCTTGCACAAAAAAGATTAGTTGACTCATGGATAGACAGGTCAAAGGCTGTGAGGGTGGGGGTTGACTTCCATTCATCTGGACCTTAGTGGGTTGCGTTTTTCCAAACGCTCGTCCTCTCGCACCATTGAGCTGAAATACAATTCTAAAAATCAGCCATTACATTCATCTTTGATAACAACAAGCCTTTAACCGTATAAATACTTACTCTAACGTATTGGTTCCCAGTATGCTCTGACACGTAGACTCCAACTCCGCTTGTGGCAACTCGCAACTCGCATTCAACAGTCCTCCGATCAGCAACATTTAGCCTAACGTCCTACCATAGCAAGCACAACACGAACATTCAATAAGTTGTTGAGGTTCAAATTCATCAACACAATTAGCCTAATATTCTATCCAAATCCATTCAACTTACTTGTATACCAACTCCTCGGTTTAGAGGACATGTTCGTACATTATGCGTACTAGAACCGCACTTGGAGCAGTGACCTACTCTTGCTCTTTGAGCTGTGTTGTCGTTGTTTACTGCTCTTTGAGCTGTGTTGTCGTTGTTTACTGGATTTGCTGCTGTTCTTGGTCGTTTGCATCTACCTCCATTGTTTCCTGTAGGTTGTGCTGCTGCTCTAGTGTAGTGGTGTTGTTCTACCAAAGAAAATAGAGAAAAACGTTAGAAACAACTATTAATTAGAAACCACTGCTGCAATCGTGTATAAAACTGAATATAATCATACCTGTGGGGCAACCTGAGTAGGAGTTGTACATGTTCTCGTATTGTGACCTTCCTCGCCATACTTCTTGCAATGGATGATTGATCCCCTTCTAACCACCTCCTCTCCGATCCCATTTCGTGCAGGTCGAACCTCCTGTTCGTGTGCAGCCTTCCTTCGATTCTTCTTTGGTCTGCCGGGCATAGTTCGTTGCTTGGGTGGGTGTACTAGATATCCCACTGCAGTAGGCCAAGCTTGTCTACCGTCTAGACAAGGGATTCCATTCTTGTATGCATGCTCAGCATTGTATATGTAGTAAGTACTAACCACGAAGCTGTCTATCTCCTTCCTCATATGTGAAATAGCGGAGACAGCATGGCATCATGGAATGCTACTCAATGACCACCACCCACAAGTGCAAGTCTTTGCACCTAAATCAACAATGTACCCTGCACTTCCCATCTTTACCTCACACTGATCGTTCCTAGTCTGTCTTGACGTACACAATCTGGCCAATGCTTTCTCTTTATCGACTCTTTTTCTAATCCCAGGGCATAGCACATCAGTAGAATCATGCAGCAACTTATATTTGGCTACTACCTTGTCCATCACATATCCCCTAATCCCCTCTAACATGTCTATTATTCTCATACACTTGTACTTCACAATTACACCATTCCATGTTTCACAAATATTTGACTCCACCGAATCACACTTTGGTAGAGGAGATAAATAAGCCCGGCAAAACGTTCGAGGTTCTGCATTCATGAAATCAGTAAATGGTGTCGTACCTCGTTCCTCACGTTCAATTGCCTCAGTCTCAGAAGTAGCAGCCTTCCAGTCAGCTTCATTGCAAGAGTATACTGCCCTCCAGAACAATTTCGTAACACGATCAGTCTTGTGTTTGACTTTCCAGTTTGCGTATACGTGCCTTGCGCATTTTCTATGTTCTGCTTCGGGCAGCAGCTCATGAATAGCTTCCACTAAACCCTGCAAAGGCAACGAAGGCAACGAATACGTTAATATAACCAACTTTCATAGCATTTCACAACCAAAGAAAACAATAACTTATTACCTTTTGCTGGTCAGAGATGACAGACCAGCCCCTGCCATCATGTAGGTTTAAATCTTGTGCGAGAGTGTTCACAAACCATCTCCAGGAGTTTGTGTTCTCGCCTTCTACAACCGCCCAAGCAATTGGGAACATTTGGTTGTTGCTGTCCTTCCCAACAGCGGTAAGCAACATTCCCTTAATTTCTCCCTTCAAGAAGCATCCGTCCAATCCGAACATTGGACGACAGGCTTCAAGGAAACCATCCCTCAAGCAGGAGAATCCAACATACATTCTCTGGAAGTATACCTTCTCTTGTGTATGGTGAGGTTCCACTTCCAATTTGAAAGTCCTTCGATGATCACGCTTCAACAACTCACCAAGGTAAGATCTAACCTTGTGGTATTCCTCTACTAGTGAACCTCCCAGCATCCTGATTGCGCAAACTTTGGCTCTATAACACGTTCTTCTCGCAACTTCCATATTGTGTTTAAGCTTTACCTCGGCCATAATTTGATCAGGCGCCTACTCAGGATTAATTCTAAACCGTTCCAACATGTCACTCGCAATCCAGTGGGCAGTTACTTAGTTGACACGAAGCTTTCTTGCACATGAATTAGGCAGACCAGCCTTCCTCACCATGAAACTCTGGTTCTTGTGGAACCAGCTAGCATATACTTTCCACTTGCAATTCGTGTCCTTGCATCTAACCTCCCTCCTTGTTGGATTACTCCTAACCCACCTCAAACCAGCCCCGGCAGCTACAGAATGACGGACGACAGCAGCCTTGAACTCCATAGCACTAGCAAACTTCATCCTTGGCACGAACTCCAGAACAGTATGATCACAAAGCGGATCATAATGCGGTACGTCATCGAATATGTCCCTACCATCCGAGTCAGATAGGTTAGGTCTGACGGGGTTTGAGTCTTTATATCCTCTATAACTCGAGTAGCTTGAGTTTTCTCTCCTTGTTTCCTGGACTTGAGGTGCTTCACTAGCTTGGACTCTTTCATCAGCATGAGAGCCAACAAGAGCTTCCTCTTCGCGTTCATTAGCATGAGAGGCAGCAGGATCTTCCTCTTCGTGTTCTTCAGCCAAAGCATCATCTTCATCATCAGATTCCTCTTCTTCAAAATCGTCCAGCTGCTCGACCTCCTCCCCATGGCCATCAATCCGCGCCTTAACCTTCCTTTTCCTCATCTTCCCACAGGCTCGTAGGTTTGACCTTGTGATAGACCGTCATTTACACATGTTTTTACCCTCATACTAACACCGTTTGAGGTGTTGATTCTCGTGTTTTAGGCCGATTTCACGCTAGGTTGTGCTTGGTTGTGTTATTTCAGGTCCTAGTACGTGAATGAAGGCTTAGGAGCGAGTCTAGGGTCGATTGGATGAAGAACGGACGAAGGGCGAGCTTTTGGAGGAGTGCACGGCCAGACCAGGGGGCTGCACGGCCGTGCACTAGTGCCATTTGGCCGTGCGCCTCACGACGAGAGCTTGCACGGGCACAATCCAGGCTTGCACGGCCGTGCGCCTGGCCGTGCAAGAAGGCTGAGCTTAATAAATAAAACGGTGCGTTTGATGTTGCACGGCCAGAATGGGGTGGTGCACGGCCGTGCACCTGCCCGTGCAACTCGGGGAGACCGGTTTTAATGCCTAATCCGAGCCAAAAGAGGGAGAATCGTGTTTTCAGAGCAAAAACAGAGCCCTAGAGAGAGAAAGTGCGAAGAACTCATCCTAGAAGCTATCTTGGAGCTGGATTTCATCGAATCGAGCCTGGAGATCGCCATAGGAGTGAACATCATCGTCCCGGAGCAGATTATCCTCATCGTTATGAGTATGACTAATCCGATTCTTGTTTTCTCTTCTCTCTCTATGGAGTAGAACCCTTCTCTCACTTGGGTATGAAGAACCCTAGTTCCTGATGTTAGGGTTTTGATTGTAATGACTGGGGAATGATATTATTGTTTGATTTTAATCGAATGACGCATGTTTCATGAATTGATTTGAGTCTGATCAGCTTGTTTCAATTTCTGCTTCAACCTGAGATAGATAGAATCTGATTAGGTTGTTAGAGCCTCTTCATTCGATAGTAGGAGATTGGCTATACGAGAGTTAGCCAGTTTACTGCTTTGTACTGGTGTTCTTGGCGCCAGTAGTGGAGTTCTGTGTTCATAGCCTCAGCTTTCTATCCCGGTGAAGACTAGTCGTCTGCCGGGTAGTTAGACTGAGAGGGCTTGGTCAGCTTAAGAGATTCCAAGCTACTGTCGGATCTTCCGCAGTCTAATCAACAGTAAATCAACCCAGGGAATTACAATTGAACCTAACTAAGGGGCTAGGGGGACTCAATCCCGAGTGACTCTTAACTGCTTTTGAAAACCGAACCATTTCCTGCTTTCTTACTGCTTTTGCGTTTCACAACAATCACTCGACTTAGTTTGCTAGATAATAGAGAATCACGGAGTAAGCAGTAGATCTAGACCCCGGGTTGATAATTAAACTTGCCTATACTGCAGTCCCTTTCATTGGTTATACTTGGCCATTGTTAGGTGTTGTGTTTTAGCGTGTCAAGTTTTTGGCGCCGTTGCCGGGGACCCCTCTAGGTTATTGGGGAAACGTGATAATTTGTTACTCTAGCTTTTATTTACTGCATTTTATCTCTTCCACCTGTGTGCCTTCACGGGTTGCTTCTACTGATTGTGTGCAGGTAGTGCATGACCCGTAGCCAGTCGGGAGATCTACTACCACTTGACCAGGAGCTTGAACGAACCTGCAGGAACTCCAAGCGGGTTCTAAAGGCGCGACTGGCTGCGGAGAAGGCGCTGTCACAGCTACAGATCGGAGAAGAAGAAGAAGGCGAGATGGGGGATCCGCAGAATAACGATCTGATCCCCGGGGAGCAGACCATGGGATCCTACTGGGCCGCTAGGGCTGCGGACATGAGGTCACCTATTCAACACCCTCAGGTCCCAGCCAACAACTTTGAGGTGAGCACCTCCGTGATCACCATGCTGCGCGGTTCAGTAGTGTTCCGTGGTAAGGAGGGAGAGTGCCCTCGATCACATCTCAGGCGATTCCACGAGCTCATCGATGGAATCAAGATCAACGGGGTCCCAGCAGATGCCATCCAGCTGCGGTACTTCCCTTTCACTCTGGAGGGGCAGGCCAAGGAGTGGCTAGACACTCGACCTCCGGGCTCCATCACCACGTTCGCCAACCTGGCGGACAAGTTCCTCACCCGTTACCATCCTCCATCCAAGACAGCTGATCTCCAGAAGCAGATTACACATTTTACTCAGGATGAGGATGAGACCATCAGGGATGCTTGGGAGAGGTATAACAGTCTTTTTCTCAGGTGTCCCAATCATGGTTTTAATGATGCATTTAAGGTGGGCACCTTCTATCACGCCCTCTTCCCGGAGGACAAGCAGCTGATTGATTCGGTTTGTGGCGGGAACATGCTGACTAAAACCCCGCCACAGCTGAATCAACTCTTTGAAGAGATGGCGGAGAATGGCTATGATTGGGGCACTGCCAGGAGATCGAGGAGAGCACCAGGCCGGGGTGTGCATGTTGTGGGCACCCAGTCATCTGATTTGGTGCAGGTAGTATCGAAGCTGGTCTCAGCTATCGATCGTTCCGGGATGATTCCAGGGACCGGACAGCAGCAGGCGATGCTCTGCCAGTGGTGCGAGAGCACCCATCATATGGTGGAAGACTGCCAGGCGATGAAGGAATCGACCACACCCCAGGAGCAGGTGAACTTCATCAACAATGTCAGGCGCAATGACCCCTACAGCAACACGTACAATGAGGGGTGGCGCCAGCATCCTAACTTCTCCTGGGCTGGGCCAAATCCTAGACCACCACCTCCACAGGGACCACCGGGCTTCCAGAGGCCACCATATCAGCCCAGACAGGGGCAATTCCAGCAGCCAGGTGCAGCCCCTGCTGCCCCAGTGCAGAACGATAAGATGGCTGAACTGCAGGACTTGGTGGGTTCTCTCGCCAGTGTTAGTGCTCAGAAATTCAACACCTTTGAGCAGTTCATGGAGAAGGCCTCGGGTCAACTCCTGGCTCTGGAAGCTGGTCAGAGGAATACACGGGCTGTTTTGCAGGATATCCAGACCCAGCTGGGGAGCGTGGCCCAAGCAGTGGCTCAAAGGGCGCCTGGTACTCTACCAGCGCAGACCATCCCTCATCCTCGCGACCCCCACGAGACTGCCAATGCCATCATGACCAGGAGTGGCAAGCTGACTGTTGATCCCCCTGCTCGGGAACCGGAGAAAGAAAGCCCTGTCGTAGCATCTCCAGCGGTGGAACACGAAGTAGAGAAGGAGGTTGAGGTGCCTGCACCTGAGCCGCAACCAGTAGTGAAGGAGTATGTCCCTAAACTCCCTTTCCCTACTCGGTTGCACAGAGACAGGCTGGAGACAGAGTTCGAGAACTTCATGGCCATGCTCAAGAAGCTGAATGTCCAAGTGCCCTTTCTTGAGGCACTATCGCAAATGCCAAAGTATGCGAAGTTTCTGAAAGAGCTTCTCTCAAAGAAGCAGAAGCTGAGTGAGCTGGCCACTGTGGAGCTCAGCGAGGAGTGCTCGGCTATTCTGCAGAACAAGCTGCCGCAGAAGAAAAAGGACCCAGGTAGTTTCACTATCCCGTGCTCTATCGGTAAATTGCATGTAGAGAAGTCCTTGGCGGATTTAGGTGCTAGTATCAATGTTATTCCATATAAATTGTTCATGAAACTAGGCCTAGGTGAACCCCGTGCTACTAGGATGACCCTTCAATTAGCTGACAGATCGGTAGTGCATCCTAGGGGTATAGTGGAAGACCTTCTGGTCAAGGTTGGCAAATTCACATATCCTGTGGATTTTGTTATCCTGGACATCAGTGAGGACACAGAAGTGCCTCTTATACTGGGAAGGCCTTTCCTGGCCACCGCCAAGGCTCTCATAGATGTGCATGATGGGACCTTAGTTCTGAGGGATGGCGAGGAGCGAATAACATTTTCTGTTGCTAACACTATATCTGATTCGTTACCTCTGCATGCTGTATCTCACCAGGAGCACGAGTCTGTCGTGTATCCTTCTGTGCTGCCTGTTTTGCAGGACCCGCCTCTCACCTCTTCGCCGCCACTCCGGACCACTCCATCATCCAAAGAACAGGTCAAGGAGGAGTGGCGGCTGAAACTGCAGGCAGCTAAGCCTGCTCGCAAGAAAGCCGGAGACCACTATGAGCTAGTCCCGCCCCCACCTTGGCCATCCGAGTATTCACTCGCTTGCATCCTACCGGATGGCCAAGTCGAGCTGGCAAATGCAGGTGGCCACATTCGTCGTGTACATGGCCACCATTTGAAGCTGTACCTCAAGAGCGAAGTGGATCCGCTCTTGAGGGCACCTGATCCTACACTTCCCTGAGCATCCATACTGGCGTCCAGCTAAAAGACGGTAAAGAAGCGCTTGTGGGGAGGCAACCCCACCGAGGTTTGCATTTTCTTACTCTTTTTTCTTTGATTTTGTGTGTTTTTGAGTCTTGAGACGCTGATCTGGAGTTACGTGTCGTTTTTGAGTGAAAATAGGTTGATTTCGGGACCCAGCAAGGTGCACGGCCAGAAAATCAGCTTGCACGGCCGTGCGCCTTAGCTAGCCTGGCCGTGCACGCTCTCGTCGCAAGTTGCACGGCCAAAAGTGCATTGTGCACGGCCGTGCACATCCTCGGCCAGGCCGTGCACCTTGCACGGCCAACATTTCAGCTCGCACGGCCGTGCAACCCCCTCGGCCAGGCCGTGTCGGCCTGCACGGGCAAAATGCCAAGGTGCACGGCCGTGCGCCTCTGCCCGTGCAGCCGAGGCACCTGCTTCAGCTGGTTCCGGGCGATCCACCGGTCTGGAGGACTCCCTGGGATGACTCCCCTCCCCATGACGGCGCGGCTGGCGCTGCTGGTGATGATGCATTCATGGATGACATCGACTTCACCGATCTTGGCGACGAGTAGGCTGTACTCGTTGCCCGTCTCAGTGTGTTTGTTTTTGTTTTTTTTTAAGACTTTTGAGTGTTTGCTCCATGTGTGCGGAGCTTGGACTTAGTGTCGGTTGTTTTTTTTGTTTTTGGTTTTTCATGTGTGTTTTGATGTAGCCGTCTGGGCTAACACTTATCCCTAACACCAGTGTGCTAGTGTTTCTGCTGTTCGATTTGTGCAGTATTGACCACTTCCCCGTTCGCTTCTCGCTGACTGGTCCACTTCCAGTCCCCCAGCAGTGTTCTTACCCGGTAACATCGTTCCCCTTATCTTTCCCTCTACTCCATTGAGGGCAATGTCGTGCTTAAGTGTGGGGGGATGTTTTGTATCGGTTGGAATATTTTAGATGGTGCTTGGAGCCTAGTCCACTGTCCGAATCTTACGATTTGAGGGCTCCAAGTACTGCTGTTTGATCATATTGGCACTGTGTTTTGATGGATGAATTGATTGGTTTTCGGATTAATGCATGACAACTTGTTTGCGACTAGGACAACCTATGATGAGGACTGAGATGTGCAGTAGAACGATGTAGGGATTCAGTTTTTCAACTGTTTGCTTGCCAACTGTGACTTGATCTGACTTGATCTGATTACTTGTTCTTGACAGTCGTTTATGCATCTAGTTCAGGGTATCAGAATGTGAGATAGAGCATATAGGTAGCCATGTGAGATTTGAGCCTGCTCGTTTCTTTCTTGTGCGATAGATCCCTCTTCCATGATGTGTAGCATTCACGTTGTCACTAGCTAAGATGATGGGGGCATAGGATTAGCCCACGCCCAAAACTGACTGTCCTGATGTGTCATATCCCCTAGTCAGCCCCTTTGAGCCGTGTGTTATCCTTTCTTTTGGTCTTTAATGAAAAAATCACCCTTGTCGCATCTTTTAGAAGGTTCCACAGAGTGGTTTTTACATATTCTCTGCTGTTTCTGCTTAAGTCTATATGAGTGTTGGAGGCAGTGCTTGAATGTTGGGCATGTGTTTGAAATGTGCAGAAGTGGTGGCTCTCTTAAGAAATGAAAAGAAAAATAAAAGAAAAACAAAGAAAAATTGAAAGCAAAAGAGAGCCACTACCAAAAATCTGAATAATGCCCAGTAAGTAGTGTTTCTTAGCAGTCTGGCTTGGAAATGCTGATGTTTATGCCTCCTTCGCTCTTGTGCTCTTAAGATATTGAGTAATGCAGGATAGCAGAAAGAAAATACCGGGTTGTTGACTGTGTTTGTGTGTTTGGAAAATGTGGAACCTTTTCCTATGAATACTTCCACCACCTAAAAGGCCTTTTCCCCATGTCCAAGACCCTAGCCAGTCATTTGAACCTGTGTCTAAGACCTCCTGATTAGTTAGTGGTGACACCCCATATGTGAACTCTAGCATTTAGAGGCTGCCATCATGGTGAAGAGATGATAGGATTGAGAGAAATAGCATGCGCATCTTTCGCATCAAATTGTCCTGACCCCACTGGTCGAGAGTGAGTGATTCATTTTCATTTTCTATATGCTCTTGTACCCCGGTGAGGACCTAGATTGCTCGGTCTCTATTCTGATGTCTTGAGTTGGATGCATGAGTTGACTGTTTTGAGTAAGTGGTTGAATCAAGTCTAGGTTGGCCAGTGAACAGGAGGGAGACTCTTCCTTTACTCGATTTGCTGCACTCGAATGTCCTTTGTGGTGGTTGTCCAGGTTGTTATTGAGGTTGTGCATGTATTGATGTTTGAAAACCAGTGCGATTCACGTGTTCTGTGCCTTTATGACTTGTCCCCAATGTTGGTTGATTGAAATATGTAAGCTTACCTAGTGTCTGACTTGGTTTGCTTGGGGACAAGCAAACGGTTAAGTGTGGGGGAGTTTGATAGACCGTCATTTACACATGTTTTTACCCTCATACTAACACCGTTTGAGGTGTTGATTCTCGTGTTTTAGGCCGATTTCACGCTAGGTTGTGCTTGGTTGTGTTATTTCAGGTCCTAGTACGTGAATGAAGGCTTAGGAGCGAGTCTGGGGTCGATTGGATGAAGAACGGACGAAGGGCGAGCTTTTGGAGGAGTGCACGGCCAGACCAGGGGGCTGCACGGCCGTGCACTAGTGCCATTTGGCCGTGCGCCTCACGACGAGAGCTTGCACGGGCACAATCCAGGCTTGCACGGCCGTGCGCCTGGCCGTGCAAGAAGGCTGAGCTTAATAAATAATACGGTGCGTTTGATGTTGCACGGCCAGAATGGGGTGGTGCACGGCCGTGCACCTGCCCGTGCAACTCGGGGAGACCGGTTTTAATGCCTAATCCGAGCCAAAAGAGGGAGAATCGTGTTTTCAGAGCAAAAACAGAGCCCTAGAGAGAGAAAGTGCGAAGAACTCATCCTAGAAGCTATCTTGGAGCTGGATTTCATCGAATCGAGCCTGGAGATCGCCATAGGAGTGAACATCATCGTCCCGGAGCAGATTATCCTCATCGTTATGAGTATGACTAATCCGATTCTTGTTTTCTCTTCTCTCTCTATGGAGTAGAACCCTTCTCTCACTTGGGTATGAAGAACCCTAGTTCCTGATGTTAGGGTTTTGATTGTAATGACTGGGGAATGATATTATTGTTTGATTTTAATCGAATGACGCATGTTTCATGAATTGATTTGAGTCTGATCAGCTTGTTTCAATTTCTGCTTCAACCTGAGATAGATAGAATCTGATTAGGTTGTTAGAGCCTCTTCATTCGATAGTAGGAGATTGGCTATACGAGAGTTAGCCAGTTTACTGCTTTGTACTGGTGTTCTTGGCGCCAGTAGTGGAGTTCTGTGTTCATAGCCTCAGCTTTCTATCCCGGTGAAGACTAGTCGTCTGCCGGGTAGTTAGACTGAGAGGGCTTGGTCAGCTTAAGAGATTCCAAGCTACTGTCGGATCTTCCGCAGTCTAATCAACAGTAAATCAACCCAGGGAATTACAATTGAACCTAACTAAGGGGCTAGGGGGACTCAATCCCGAGTGACTCTTAACTGCTTTTGAAAACCGAACCATTTCCTGCTTTCTTACTGCTTTTGCGTTTCACAACAATCACTCGACTTAGTTTGCTAGATAATAGAGAATCACGGAGTAAGCAGTAGATCTAGACCCCGGGTTGATAATTAAACTTGCCTATACTGCAGTCCCTTTCATTGGTTATACTTGGCCATTGTTAGGTGTTGTGTTTTAGCGTGTCACCTTGCTTCGTGGTATTCGTCGTCAGAAGTATCAGCATTGTCTGAGTCATATACGTGGTATATGTCTCTAGCAACAGAAGCCTCAATTCCATCTTCTACAGGCAAGGAGAAATCTGATACTACCACAGCCTCTGGATCGTTCTCCCCAAAAGCAGAGTCCCAAGAATCAGCCATCTGTCATCAAGCTTTAATCAGTTTTTTAATCACTATTAACCACGTGATTAAACAATGCTCACAGTATTTTAATCACTACCAAACAAATGGTAAGAAAATGCTAACAGTATTCAATTCTAGGGTTCGTGCGAATCAAAGAGGAATAGACAATTCTAACCTAGTACATCGACTAACTGACCTTCAATTATGGGGGCAAACTCGCCAAAAATGATCAATCGAGTGGTCCCGAGATTCCTCTACTGTGTCACTTCTTGTCTTTACAGCTCGATACCAACCAAAAAACAAAGAGAAGCAGTAAACTATAAGAACCTTCACCCCGCAATCCACAACCACAGTAACAAAGCAAGAAAAGAACCTTACCAGTCTCGACACAAGAGTGGGAGCAAAAATCCCCCTTTCAAGTGCGATTAGGGTTTCGACGAACCCAGTCAAATCGCGAATTGCAAGGGTTGATTCCGAGATTCCTTCAAAGCAAACAACACAAAACAAGCTTTGAAGGACTCCGCCAAAGCTCGCCGCCGGTTGGTCAACCCATTGGATGCATGGATGTTTTTATCGAAGGAGGAAAATCGGGACTGGAGGAAAAATCGGGACTGGAGGTTTTTTGGTATTTTGATGGTGGGGGAAGGAAGAGAGGTTGGGTACGCTGGTCGTCGGAGGCAGATCGTCGCCTTCGTTGACTTCACCGCCTTCGTCAACTTTGCCGCCTTCGAATAAGGGTGGGTGAATTCGACTGAGGAGAAAACGAAGGAGTAAAATTCGACTGAGGAGAAAACGACGAAGTGAAAAGTGGGTGGGTAAAATTAGGGATTCTGTAATTTTTTTTAATTATTATCCACGTGTAAAACGCAGGCTTGACATGTAAGCCCTTCCGTTTGCCCAGTCACACTTAACGTTAACAGCGTTAAAGAATCGGACGGAAGTGGCTATTAGAGGTATTTCGTCAAATGTGGCTATACGTGGCACAAAAGTGAAAGTTTTGCCTATGCAAGTGTATTTTGCCAAAAAAAAGTAAGCATCCCAAAATTGAGCTACCCAAATCTAAACTTGGTCAAAATTCAGAAAGTTACGCGTGAAGTTGACTAAAATGGATTACCCCCCCCCCCCCCCCCCCCCCCCCTTTTTGTTGCATAATACTTCCACGCTAGCTAGCCGGACCTAAATGGAAGAAACGGGAAGCAAAACCGGCGGGAAAAGAAAGCAGAAGTCGAAAAACGGAAAGATCTCGTGTAATTTTCCGGCCAATTGTCCAGACCCCGACGGCCACATGTCTTCTTCTCTCCAAAACTCTGAAGTGGGATCTCCATAATTGATTCGTGCCTCCTGCCCAGAAAAAAAAAAAAAACAGAGTGGGAAAACATCCCTGTCAAACTCGTGCCTTCTCCTGTCTTCCCGTCTGCTCTGCTTAAGCAGCTAAACCTTCCATTTTCATTACATAATTCATTGATAATGCCAATAATTCCCATCTGGACAATTTGTCCTATAAGCCTGCTCCAGATTGATTGATGACCCACCCAACCCACCATAGCATGAATCAGAAGTCAGCGCCAAACAAAGCTTTTGTCGCCTTCCGCCCATGTCGCCCACCATGTCTGTCCTGCTCCTTCCACAGAGGAACGAAGGGAAGCGAATAATGACAAACAATAGCCTTTCCTCTATGATATCCTCTATATGTAGCAAATGAGTCAAGCCGAATCGAGTTAAATTTTGACCTAGTTTGAGTTTGGTTCGCTAATAAACGAGTCGAGTTCGACCTCGGCCTGTTTACGAAAACATTGGCTTGTGTTTGAATCAATCTCAACTTGAGTTTGGCTAATTAACGAGTTCACGAGCTCTACTCGAATTTGGTTCTCCAATTAGCTCGCGAGATTGGCTCGAACTTAGCTAACATATTAGTTAGTTCATAATTTTAATTTTTTATATCATGTTATTTAATAGTAATTTGTTATTGAGTAATATATGATACATAATTTCTCTTTTAAATTATAAATTAGACTTATTAGATAACATGTTCAAATTATTAAACATCATATGTAGTGCGATATGTAATCAAACTTTTTTTTTTGACAAAAGATAATCATATATTGATTCCAAAATAATAGACAGTTACATCCTGGAACTCAGCCAGACCCGAAAATCAAAAGAACGACTCGTAGTCGGGTCCAAAGAGAGGGCTTTGCGAGCCACCAAATGGGCTACCCTATTACAACTCCGACCTACAAATTGAACACTAAACCCAGAATAGCTGTTAAAATACTGCACCATTTCTTCCAACACAGCCCCAACTCGGTTATCTCTTGTATCAGCCTGATTGATTTTATCAATAATAACCTTGGCATCACCTTCAAATTGCACTTCCGAGAGTCCAAGCTCCAGACACCACCACACAGCCTCGCGAAGTACAAGCAGCTCCACCACCCCAGGGTCCTCCAATCCAGGAATCTGGACTCCTCTCGCCAGCCAAACATCCCTTGATGGAGTAAAAAGAACCATTCCCCCAGCCGAGTGCGACCCCCGCCGAACTGCCCCATCCCACATACAAATAACACTGCCCTCCCCAGGAAGACCCACCTGGGGCGTCCTTGGCTGATCCGCCAAAGGGGGAGCCACTGGAGAGACACGATCCACTGGCAGGCGAGTCCACTCCTCATACTGTTGATAAAACTGGCGCATCAAGGCCGGGAACCCAAACTGTTTGCCTTCAAAGACAACCCAGTTCCGCGACCGCCAAATCCGCCACAGAACAGTCACCACAGCCATAAAAAGATCAGCCTGCCTAATCAAAGCCAGTAAGCGCTTGAGGAATAACGGGAAGGTATGACGAGGGAGCCCCTCCCCCAGATAGGCCAAGCCGGAGTAATCCCAGATAGCCCTAGCCACCGGACAGTCCAAGAACAAATGCTCCATCGTTTCCGTACTGGCCCAGCACACCGGGCATCTAGGTGACACCGGAACCCGCCTCTCAAGAAGGGCTTCTGTGGTAGGCAAAATACGATTAAAGATCTGCCAAACTACGATATGTAATCAAACAAACCTATGAATTATCAACAAATGAATGAGAAGCTATTAATCAATCCACTCATGATTTCCTAGTTGAGGTGGCTCGCTAACCATACTGTCGAGCCAATTCATAGATCAAAACGAGCTAACTCATGAGTTGAGCTCAACAAGCCACCGAGTCAAGCTGACTCACGAGACTTGCGAGCTGAGCAAGGCTTAACTCAAACTCAACTCATTAGTAGACAAATCAAGTGTCGAAAGAGTTTTTCTCGAACTGAATGTTAAACCGCTCGTGAACAGTTTGACTCATTTGCAGCGCTAAGCCGTCTTCTCTTATTTCTCGTGGCATGGGGTCCACATTCGGCCAACCCACACATCAATGCTGCTTGCTTTCAGTCTCATGCTGGCCTGCCGTGCTGGTCTCAACATTCATCGTGGATGTTGATAATCTCTCTCCCGTCCATCAACGTTTGGTGAATTACTCTTTATGAGTTGAAGATCAAATTGCACACTCTAACACCTGCCTTGGCCATTATCATCAATTCATCATCTCTAAGTTCTGTTTGGTGGGACTGCCTTACCTAATTCTTAAATTTACAAGGTGGACAAAATCAAACTCAGATAAGAAGCTCGCAGACAACGGCAATAATGGTGATGGAACAACAAGACATCATTTTAGTTCCTTGCTCTCTATCTACATTGCCAAACATCATAACCAACTTTTCATCAGACAAATTCCAAAACGCTACATCAGAGATCAGACGTAAAGTGGGACAAAAACCAATAGTTAAACAACACACACTATCTACAGACTAAAAACTGCCACACGCCAAAAACGAAACCACTGATGTAGCCAAATGCAAGAGTTACCAAGCTCTAGCTAGTGTCATTCATCGACCATCAGCAGAAGTGAAAGAATCCGCAAACCCATTAGGCCTGGCAGGAATGCTCCCCTTGCTATCTTCCAGGTCCACATAGCTCACGTCCTTGCCTTCAGCCTCTTGCCAACCTTTCACCATCTGGTTAAGCGGCAGGCTGTAGTCGATCCCACAGTAATCCTCAAGCTCGTCGTCCAGTGGCTTCCATTTCTCGACCAGTGGGGCAAGCACGTTCACCGCGTGCCCCATGTCGGGCCTCTGGCTGGGCTCCCTGGCCGTGCAGTGGCCTGCGAGCTCAGCAATCGTTGAGATGCTCTCGAATGTCTCATCGTCGTTTGGCTGGAGTGCTGGGTCGATTGCGTTCCTCAGCTTCTGCTTGTCCGATTTCACGTGCCAGAACCATGCTGCCAGGTACTGCTTCTCCTCTGATCGGTCTTCGTCCAGCGCCACTAATCCGGTCAGCATCTCCATCAGGACGACACCGAAGCTGAACACGTCCACCTTCGTCGTGATTTTCCCGGTCACTGCAGCGATTTGATATGGTACGACAGCAAGCAGTTAATATAATATAAAGCCAATTTTGACCAGGAGTACATCACTTCTCAAAACTAGCATTCCTAGTGAGTCCCAAGTAAGGTAAATGTTGAACTCAAGAACAGTGAACTAGGTACTTGTAATTAACTTACCAGCATATTCAGGTGCCAAGTATCCGAAAGTCCCAGCAAGCCTGGTCGCCACAGATTTCTCACCATCCGGAGCAAGTTTCACAAGTCCAAAGTCTGAAATTTTCGCCTTAAAATCATCACCGAGCAAGATGTTTGAAGACTTAAGGTCCCTATGTATGAAGCTCTGATGAGCAAGAGTATGAAGATACTCCATCCCTCTAGCAACATCCAAAGCAATATTTAGCCTCCTCTTCCAGGAAAGAGGCTCCAACTGAAAGCTCTTCCAGTGAAAAAGATGTCTGCTGAGAGCTCCCTGTGGCATATACTCATACACAAGAATCCTCTCATTACCTTCAATTGAGTAACCCAACAACGACACCAAATGCCGGTGCCTGACCTTGGAAAGAACTGCAATCTCCGACTGAAACTCATCCAATGCTTTACTACTTATCACGCTAGCCTCCATTCTCTTCACTGCTATGTTGGTACCATCGTCGAGCTCTCCTTTATACACTACTCCAAACCCTCCGCGGCCTAGCTCGTTCTCAGGTGCAAAGTTCTTTGTCACGTTGCGAAGGACTTGAACCGATATCACCAGGTTCCCGGCCTCGATGACGTGAGAATCCCCAAACCTGCTGCTGTGCATTGAACCACCGCTTGCTGTTCTTGTGGAAGAGCTTGCACCGGTATTGTTATTGTTAGCAACCACGATCTTAACTGTGTTGTTGTCCAAGTCGGATGGATCTCTTGGATGAATGACGAGGGAATTTGGAGCTTGGAACGTGCCTTTCCTCTTCCGGTAACAATAAATTGACAGCGGTATAGCTAGAATGGCCATGAAAGCTACACTTGCAACAGGAGCTAGGACTGCAACTAGAATGGACCTCTTAGGGCCATTCTGTTGAGAAGAGGAACCACCATTTGATCCAGAACCTGAAGAAGATGATGGATTTTTGTCTGGAGCAGACTTTCCTCCATCAGCCAACAGGGGATTCCCAGTGGTCAGAAGTTGGACAGTGGTGGAAAACTTTGGCAATGGAGGTGAGATGTTGTTGCCACTGAGATCCAAGGTCTTCAGAGATGCCAGGCTAGTCCAGTTTTCCGGCACTGGACCTGTTATAACGTTGCTTTCAAGTTTGATTTGAGTAAGAGAAGCAAGCTTACCAACTGAAGGGCTTAAAGTTCCACTGAGATTGTAATTGGGCAGAACAATGGAATCGACCTTGCCACTGGGATTACAACGAATCCCGAGCCACGAAGAACATGGATCATTACCAGTCCACGAAGAGACCAGCCTCGAAGGGTAATTCAAACCAGCAAGGAAATCTATGAGCATCATGACTTCATCAGCACATGGAACTCCAGCAACAGACTGACAAAATGAATTCGAACTAAAGGAAGCTTTAGCCGCTTTAAACCTCGGTACAGGCCCCATCAATAGGTTATTGTTCAAATTCAGATTCTGCAGTGGCAGATCAGCTAAGCTAGAAGGAACTAACCCGACGAGTCGATTACCATTGAGATTTAGATCCTTCAAGCTAGTCAAATTACCAATGCTATCAGGGATTGGACCAGTGAACTGGTTCCCATGAAGCCATATAGTGGTAGCAGATTCCATCGTCGCAACCACATCGATAGGACCGGTCAATCCACCACCGTTCTGATCATTCAACCACAGCATTTGCAAAGCAGTGTTGTCCTTGAAGCTGGCTGGAAGCTCACCGGTTATATTGTTGTCCGAAAGCAACAAGTTTTGTAGAGACACAAAGTTCCCCATGAAATCAGGCAACGGACCAGCCAAATTACAGCCGGTACATGTAAAATTGATCAACTGTGCAGAATTCAGCAACCCTTTAGGGATTGACCAACCAGTGGTCGCATTGAGCTTGTTCCCATCCAATGCAAGGACTTCCAGGCTGTCGAGGCCATCGAAGAAATCGGAGGGAATCGAATCGAAGCCGTTGTAATCGAGAAAGGCGTACCTAAGCTTGGACAAGCCCTTGAAGGTAGGCAATGGACCAGTGAATTGGTTCCTCTGCATCCCCAAATTGTCCAGCATGGTGAGCTTGTTGAAGTCCTGAGGCAGAGTACCCTTCAAGCCCATGTTCTGAACTTGAATCTGGGTAACCCTTGAAGCAGAACAGATGACGTGTTTCCATGTCTGGCCACACGGGTCTTCTTCCCCGCCGCCGGGTTTGGGCCATTGCAGAAGTTCCGGATTCTCCAACCCGTCTCTGAATTCCTTGAGGACAGCTAAGTCGCCAGGGTCTGTAGCAGCGAAAATGACTGGAACAATGGAGGAGAAGATGAAGAAGAAGGGTAGTAGCAGGAGTTTCTTCAGGCAGTGGGTTCCCATGGTGGTAGATCTGTGGAGCTCCATTTTAGTTCATGAAACATCACCATGTGAGCAAAACCAGTTCTTTGCTAGTTCGCTTAACACCCATGTATCAAATTTCCAACATTGAACTGCAGAGTGGAAGGGAAAACAGGGGAGAGGCAGAAGGAAGCTCCGAATTTAGCAAAAGCCGCAAGCTTTCAGTATAAAGATGGATTACAAAGGTTGGAAGGAAGCTAAAACATTCAAGTTAGGACAAGGGCAGAAAAGGGGAAGTCAAATTTCTGGCTAAAGAAAGCCAAAGTTCCAACCTTTCTGACAAGAATTTATACCACTCCTTGGTAATGAATGAAATTGTAGGAAGAGAGCATTTCTAGCTTTGCTCGCAACCACACACAGGCGGCAGTAGCCACTGTCTTGGCTTGCTTGCTTCGGCTGTAATATGTTTCAGTCGCTTTTAGTATTTTTTTTTTTTTTTTTTACTTTCCTCTTTGGACTTTGATTCTCTCTCTAGTCTCTTCTCTTCTTGTTCTTGGCGAATTGGAGGTTAATGAATGGAGGTGGAAGAGGACGAATTGTGGGGATTTTTCTTTTATTTTGTGTTAAGAAATCGAAATTATCCAGTGTTGGGTTTCTTTCTGTGCTTTCTTTTTTAAGGAAGTAATATATTCTTTCTTGTCGACTTCATTTACTTTTTCATCTTCGATTGTAATAACAATTCTACAGTATAATTTATAGCTGAAAAATAAAATTGCACCTCATTCAAATTTTCCTGCCCATAGAGTGATTTTAGGAAGCTGATGTGGCAGAGTGTTAAGCGGGAAATAAATAAGAGTCCACGCCTGATTGCAGAACTAACAAACTGTCCACTACCCACCTTTTCTCCGTTTCTCACGTTGTCATATAATATTCATTTATTTTTTTGTTTGGGTGAAATAAGCCCACCTTTTCTACTGGTTATTAAGAGAGAGAAGAAAGTCACGGAAAGGGAAGAGCAATTGCAGCCTTGCAGGCATATTACAGAGAGAGAGAGGGAAAGGTGAAAGGGATGAGAAGGAAGGAGGCTGCTTACCCTTTTACATAATCGATCTGCGGAAGGAATGGAAGAGGAGGTTTCTTACCCTTTAACCGTTTTACAGATTTGATTGAGGTTGTCCCCTCCGGCGAGAAGCACAATAACTCGCATCAGAAATCTCCTCCTATTCCCAATTTCAAACAAATCGAAATCCCTAATTATAAGCAAGTCCACGACCCCACTCGCTGACGGAAGTCCTTGGGAGTGGGGAGATCGCGATTGGAAGAAGTAAATGGTTATACAGAAATGAATTGAAGCTGAACAAAAGAGCTTAAGCTGCAGTTTAGTCAAAGAATATCAGTAGAATCATCTTTCAACATCTGGCATATTTTTATCTTCCATTGTAAAGAATATAACTAATTATATCAATTTGAGTATGCAAATTTATAAGGTGCTTAACCAATGGTGGACAATTGAAACAGATAGCAAAATACGAATGAGTGTCTCCATAAACATGAAACCCAAGATCATGCCAAACATTGACCTGTATTCTTTATCCTACTTGCAAAGAATGAGTTTATACGATCATTTCAATTGATTATAGAAACATAGCATTCAAACTATAGGTGCATTGTGTTCAAATTCTTAGTAATCCACCCAACAAGCTGGTGCACTTACCTAGCTTACTTTTAATGTGGAATGGAAAAGAGGAAGTCCCATTTTAAAATTCCTGCATCCAGAGATAAAATTGGAAGGATATTTATCACAAGAAATTAGTTATAATCATATTGTTATTGTGAATTTTGTTAAAATAGGATAGTACTACACTGATTAATACACACGTATTGCAAAAAAATGTATTTATACAAATATTTTATATGGGTCACAAACAAGAACAAATGAGAAGTAACAGATGTTTGAGATTGGTGTACGTAGAACGCTTATGTTATGAATTTTATCTTTGGCCAACTTCCTTTCACCCGATGTAATATTTTTATACTTTAAATGTTTATTGTGCCATTCAAAAAGCTGTGCACTAGGATTTTCTTAATGGTTGTGGGAATTAGTTAATAATCTACATAATAATTTATAGAAGAAGTAGAAAATTGTCATCGCCATTTAATATTTTCTGGATGGAGAGTGTTTTTTTGGACGAGCAATTTGGAAAGCCGGAATGCTTCTGGTATGTGTTAGTAGGTCCTAACACTCATCCGGCGCACCAAGAAGTATGCTATCTTTGCTCCTGCCTTCCTTTTTATCCCGCAACGGTAACTACATGCCAAAATTTGCTCCCTTCAATTTCTGTTGTTATCTTTATTTGGTTTCAATTTAAGTAGCCGGGGTTAGATTTTGTGAAAAAGTCAAGTTATATATTGGGTAATCAGGAAGAAGAGTAGATATAATATATGGAGGGGTTGAAGAGAGGGCGGAATATGCAGCAATTGTCAATTTTTTGGCGAAGGGACCCAAACAACTCAAATATTTGGAGTTCTTTTATTTTTCACACCACCTTGCAGCATGATGAACAGAAGGAACATGTTCATCTTCTTCCTCTCCCACTGGTGGCTATAGCGAGCTGAGAAGCAAGGAAAGCTGTTGATCGGCAGAGGAATCAGTTCAGACAAATATTACTTTTAAATTATGTTTAAGTTTCCGAGAAGTCCCAAATTATTTAAAATATAGATAGTTAGTTAACATAATAAGAAATGAACTCAAATCAATCGATCAATGGGTGTGGTAAAAACTAAATTTTTTACTTAAAATCCACCCACCCATTGTTTTTGTTGTGGGTGGGTGACAGCGAATGATGGGTGAATTTGACGATTTTGGTGGGTCAAATGATTTTTAAATATTAGATAATGATGAGTCATAAAAATTTGCATAAAAATAATTTAATATCAATACTACATATTAAGAAAATTTAGAAATATTAAACATAGTTTATTGCATATATAACACCTATTATCTCATTTGCGAACAAAAATTATTTTATTGATAGCTTTCATATTTTAAAATAATCAAATTTATAGTATACATCAAGTAAAAATTATAAATTTAATTGTATTTTAATTGAATCAGTCATGATTAAAGTTTTGAGATAAGAAAATATAGTATATTATTATAGAATGTGCATTAATGACTTTACATATCATGTGATTTTGCGGGTAATGACCCACCCGCCACCCACCCAAGTTTAGTGAGTGACAAAAAAGTTGACTCACACCCATCCACCACATCAACCCAAACATGTAATGGGCGGGTCATAATCGGTGTGTTCGGGTGGGTTTAGCGGCTGATCAACCCATTGCCCCTCTCTAACAGGTAGGCAAGACCATTGATTTATTGGGAGAGAACATGGTTTTGTTTTCTTTGCGGGTTTACTGTTGTGATATGTGGAAGTTGTTGGTGAATTAAATATCATATTTTTAGTATTGGACCCTAACTTTCATTAGCTAACAAAGAGTGGCAAAATTAATAAATTGTTCATCTTAGACCTGCGTAGTTAATTCATAAATAATTTAATACTTTCATTCTCCGTCCAATTTATTACTTCTTTTTTATTTTCTCTTTTATTTTCTTTATTTTCATTAAACACGAATATAAGCATGACACGAGCACGAATAAGCACGGCACGATGAAAACCATGCCCGGGCCTAGCAAAATCAACAAATGGGCTGACACGGCACGACACGAAAACTAACGGACCGTGCCAAGCAAGGCACGAAATAAACGGGCCCGAAGCGTACCGGCCCAAACACGACCCAATGTCCATATACTCCCCAAGCCAAACTACTCGACTTGCCATCGTACAATTTTAAGTAATTGAGAATTGAGAGCGAGGCAACAAAAATACAATTTAATAGGATATAAAATAAATAAAAAAGTTACCGGCCAACGGATCGGGTAAAAGCTAGTTACTATTATGATAATAATGAATTTTATTAGAAATGGCAAAGAGTTTGTGGATATCCGCCAGAATTCAATCTAATAGGTTAGTATAAAACTCAAACCTGAACAATTTTTAGTGGATATGGATAAAACCCTAACCCGAATATTGCAGGTAATGGATGAGAATGGTTTTCTCACTATCCAATCCAAACCCGTCCGATGATGCAAATTCATATATATTTTATCTAGAAATAATAATTATTTTTCTCAACATATTTTATATATAGCATACAAATATAAATTTTGTTGTTTGAAATTAATTTTCTTCATTCTAGTGAATTATTATCGTCATTTTCTACTTACATAATGTGAGTATAAGTGTGAATGTTAACATGTTTATTGAAGTTATAAAGAGAAACTATTATCCATGGATAACCGTGGATACCCGAAACCCAAACGGGTATGGGCATGATTTTGATTTTTTACCTGATTCTTATGTGAGTATGGGTAAAACCCGAACTACTTTGGTATGGTAACGAATATGCACTATCCGCCCCAACCCGACCCATTTTTTTATTGTAATTATTACCATAAAATCCGATTAACCTTTGTTTTTCTTTTCTCTATCAGATCATCATTAATTTTGATTCTTTAAAATTTCCATTTAAATTATAGTCATTAAAATGAACACAAAAGCGAATTATTATGATATTATGATAGAAGTTGCCACCCCACCATGGTTCTTCCACATGAGTAAGATTGGATTGAATTGCCTAATTAACAAGAATTACAATATAAATTTATGCATAGGGATTGGATAGCAACTAATAATAGTCAACTGAACGTAAATGCGGAGTGATGGATTTGTTTTGATTGATGAACCATGTTTCTCTCCATTAATTTCAGATCGTACTCCTACTTCATTGTCTGCCACCTCCCAACGCAACTGATTAACAAAGTCAGATCAATGCCACTTGGATCTACTCTATCTACGTCTATTCAGATCAATTAACCATTAATAATTTCTCTACTGAAAAAACTAATTAATATGGACCCTTAATTTTATATGCACGAGGGATGACAAAGATAATCATATAGTTAGATATCCGTTTGAATTTCTTCTTGAGAAATTTTACAATGCTATATAGTATTGGTGCTATAGGTTTTTGTCTTTATGGTACAATTTGAAATTGTACATTTATGTTATGGTACCACTTCGGGATGGGATTAGGTGCTAACCCTTGGTTAGGACGCTACTAAAAACAACGAAATCACTACGGATTATTATAAAATCAATACAACATCTAAGCTAAATCACTACTAACCCTTGGTTAGGACGATGCTAACTCTTGTACAATTAGCACCGTAACCAGTCCCACTACAACTTCATATTGTACATATATTTTTTGTACAAATTCTTTTATGGTACAACTTGAACTTATACCTTTATGTGATGGTACAACTTCAAGTTGTAAAGTTGTACCATAACATAATGATACAAATTGCTTTATGGTACATTTATGTTATGGTACAACTTCATATTGTACCTATATTTTTTGTACAAATTATTTTATGGTACAACTTGAACTTATACCTTTATGTGATGGTACAACTTCAAGTTGTAAAGTTGTACCATAACATAATGGTACAAACTACAAATTGCTTTATGGTACAACCTAAACTTATACATTTAATGTTATGGTACAACTTTGAGTTGTACATTAAAGCACCAATGCTATATAGCACAGTAGAAGTGTTCATTGTTCTTGGGTAGGATAAAACTCGAATCTGAAAATTTTTTAACGGATAAGATGATATCTAAATATTGTGAGTGATAGATAGACATGATTTTCTCACTACTAAACTCGAACTCACCCGATATACACAAGCATATGTATTTTATCTTAAAATGATTATTATTTTTCTTAACATATTTTATATCTATTGTATTATATATAATATTTTCAAGAAATAATGTTGTTTTTAACTAATTTTTTAATTATAGTAATATATAGTTGTAGTTTTCAGTTATATAATATATGTCAGTGTATGTGTAATTGTTAACATGTTAGTTCGACTCATAAATATAAATTATTATTCATAGGTAATCGTGAATATCCGAAACTCGACAAATATAAATAATGGTTTTAACATTCTACTGGACTGTTGTGTGAGTATGAGTATGAGCAAAACCTAAATATTTTTAACCTCCATGATCCATTTTCATCACTATACATAAGACACAATAACAATCAACATAAATTATATTTCCCCTGAGGGTTAATTAAGTAGTGCATATAATCAAGTGAAATCATTGTTAAAAAAACATAATCAAGTGAAATCATCAATATTTACTTCCCTAATCACTATCAGTAATCATATCATATCCAAAAAGAATTAATAAAACAGATTTCCTTTCCAAAGTGAAAGGGAAATCGATCAATATCGTTTTTAATAAGTAGCATCATTAATCATGCATACAGCTGTATGGAGTTTGGGGTTTTACAATGAGCATCACCTTTAATTGTCACTAGCTAGCTAGGGTTTGGATTGCTTAATCGTGGGGAAAAGTTGGACAGCACTTAATTACACTTATTGAGCTAATTAATCAAACACAGAGTAATGAGAAATTGCAAAGTGCCGTCATTAATTTACTGTGGCAAACTACGATTGGCATTGATTATTGAATGAAAATCTATATTGTGACGGCATGGATGATATCAGGAGGAACCCGTGATTACTGAAAATTAAGTAAACATGCTAACCCATTCCATAGTATGATCAACCCAAATGACATTCCTATTAATTATAGCTATTTAAAGTATTAAATTTGTGTTGCATTAAATAATTTGTAAGAATAAAAAACTCATATTTTACATTTTTTTCAAAATTAAACCTACATTAATTACATTTCTCTCTATTTCATATTCTTTTCTTTCCCAACAGCTTTGTTGCCTTCTCCAAGTAGACTCTTTCCAGTCAAACTCCCACCGACAGACTCCTTCCGACCACATATTCTCCGACAGACTCCCTCCGACCACCTAAAAAAAAGTATCGCTGCATTAAAAAAAATATCATTTCACTGATACAGCTACCATTACACTGATAACGTACTTGTACACTGATACCATTGCACTTATACAACCACCATTGCACTGATATAACTATCATTGCACTGATACAACTATTATCGCACTGATACAACTATCATTGCACTGAAAAAAGAAAAATAATTAATATAGATTTTTAATTTCCACGGATTATTAAATGCAACACAAATTTAATACCTTAAAGGACTAAAAATAATAAGGATGTTATTTTTCCAACCTTTATGAGTAGGCAAGCTATCTCATCCTGATAAATCTCAAATGTAAAGTCCTATTATCAATCAGCACAAACCCTATTCATATAAATATAAATGGATATGATTTAATGGGTTGAAGAGGACAATCAAACGTCAATATGTACTGATAATGATGTTCCCATGTTAAGGTGAATTATTCATCGCCACGATACAATTGATTCTCACGGGTGAAGCTGAAATTAAAGAATCGACCCAATTAAATAAATCAAACATACTTTATACTTTAACAAACTGTTGGTACCAAATGAATCAAGAATTCATTTCATTGTAAAATAAATTACTATGTAAAATTCATTGTCAAATGAAATTTTGTGTTTGGTATGTCATATTCAAATCTTTAGAAATAAAATGAATTGTCAAGTAGAATTCATTATCAAGTGAATTCTTGTGGTTGATATGTCATATATATAAGTAATTTAGTTAACAAAGAGACTCATTATGTATTTCTATTATAATTAGTAAATAGTTGTGGATTCATTTTGAAATTTCATTACAATTCCTCAAAATTGCTATAACTAGTACCAATTCTGTAGAATTCAAATTTTAGAATTGAAAATGAATTCTTTTAAATACCAAACACAAAAAAGTTTCATTTCAAAATGAATTCCTCAAAACTTATGGAATTAATTTATACCAACGGTATGTTAGTCTGGTTATGTTCCTCATTTTCTCTTAGTTTTCGTCCGTTCCTGAGTCAATTCGATCAGTTATGAACTGAATCGACTGATGACCACTCCTGATTACAAGTACTTTATGAAGGTTACGGATGTCAATTTAGCATAGAACCATCACCATCGATCAATCATCATTCATCAGTTTCCTAATTGATTTATGTTTATATGGACAATCAAAAAATTTATTAAGCTCAAGGCGAGGGAGAAAAACCAAACTCCCCTCACAAATGTACATAAACTGCTATCTACAATAGGGCTGTCATTTCGGTTTCCGGTTAGCAGCTAACCGGCCGGTCTAACCGTTAACCGCCGGTTAGCGGCTAACCGGAAACCGAAAAAATTGGGCACGGTCGGTTGTCGGAGGCTCTCCGTGGTTAGGCGGTTAGCCGAAAAACCGACGCCGGTTAAACCGGCTAACCGGCAGGCCTAAACGACGCCGTTTTTGCCTTACATAAAAGGCCCCATCCCCAAACCCCAACCCTAGCAACTTCGTCCCATCTCCCAAATCTCCAGCCGCCTCCCTCCAATCCACCTGCTCCCAACTCCAATCGCCGTCGCCGCAACTCCGCCTCGCCGCCCGCCTCCAATCGCCGTTGCCGCCCGCCTCCAATCGCGCTACCCCTCCACACCGAGCGACCGACAACACCTTTCTCCCACCGTCGCAGAACAGAATAGCCCCTGAGAGTGCGGCGTACATGTGTTTGGGCAGCGAACCGGGGACAACCCGGTGGAAGAAACTCACCGGAATAGTCGCCGCGAAGCAGAGCAGGAAGCGGAGAACGGGGACGGAGACCCCGATCGCCGCCGCCATGGATTGCATGTCTAAATCCATCGACGGGGATTGCGTGACGACAATTCTGCCGTTCAGAGGATCCCCCAAGGAAGAAGAATTAGATCGTTAACTTCCTTTTCTTTCTTTCTTTCTCTCTCCTTCCTTGTTTCAGTTGGTTTGGTGATGGGGCGAAAGAAAAGAAGAAGAAGAATCGAGATGGTGAAAGGAAGAAGAAGAATGGTGAGAGGGCGGTCGGCGGTTGCTCTGGAAAGTGGATAGGAAGAAGAAGAATCGAGAAGTGAGAGGGTGAGGAGTGAGTGGTTCAGAATTTTGTTGCTTTTTTTTTTTATAAAGGGTATTTTCCGGTTGGCCGGTTAACCAGCCTAAAACCGAAACCGACCGGTCGGTTGGCCGGCTAACCGTGACCACTCTCACGGTCAGTAGTCGGCAGGTATGCAGGGGGGCTCGGTTTAACCGATAACTGGGATTTCGGTTTTCGGTTAAACCGAAACCGACCGACTGACACCCCTAATCTACAACATACGACTAAAATATACACTACCAACACTTCACCTTCTACATGTACAACCAACCACGCGGTAACTTCGTAACATTAAACGCAGTATCTTTGAATCAGATCTCACGTTGTATACGAATTCAAAGCTTCCTCGCAGACGATAGAATTAATAATTGTGCATGTGAATACAAAGAAGTTGTAACCGCATTACATGCATGCATGTGATCGATGTTCCCCCGTCGTGTACGTACTCTGATGGATCAATTTTGGTTTGTTTAATTTATAGAAATAACTTGATATAGGTAGTAGTATATGCCAGCTCATCTATTAGCGCCAAATCATGTCCCAAATGCCTAACATGCATGATCGTGGATCATTCGGTCGAACATGATCATTTTGGTTTGTTTCTTAACATGAATTAAATTGAACTACTAAGAAAGAAGCCAACAACTAACTAGTACTTAGGACACCGGAGACGAGGACGCTCGAATCCTTCAAGTTCGTGGAATGAAAGGTGATCTATGCAAACCATAGAGCAATTCCCTTGTCTTCTAAATTTCGAGGAATCGCTTAAACTAGTAATCAAGCTAATGGACATGCACTCAATTACACTTCTAGATAACCATTTGGATCAATGAACATGCAACCAATTACTCATAACCTAAAGCACTAAGGTTAGACTCGATAATCGGACAAGTTTTAATCATACCGATCAACCCGGGGGTGGGGGGAATCTTCAACATCAAAACAACATCATTTTTGAAAGGAAGCTAGCGAGGAATTTTTTTTTGAAAATCGAGCATAGCCATCCTTCCAACACAACCCTAATTGACACTTACTCCATCTGTTTCTTTCCTCTCTATGGCAGGCACCCAGCTCTCTCCTGCAAACACTGACCGTATCTGACATATGTGACAAAATATAACGTTTACACTTTTCATATGGGCAATTAGTTAGACTTAATTTTAAGTTTAATTGGTGAAGTTGTGAATTTTACTATGCTTACCTTTTAAATGCATGGTTTCTCATGTTTAGTTAGTTAGTATTTGATTCATTGTTATCATGTATAATTCTATATTTTCCAGAACATCAACATATTTTTGTCGGTACGTTATTTTGACAAAAATATATTGTTTTATTTTATTAAAAAAATTCACATATAGAACCACGTTCATACCACAAATGTCCTACCATAGACTAATCGAGTATGACCTCCGTATCAAAATATTTTTGTTGATATGATATTTTGACAAAAATATATTGTTTTATTTTATTTTTTTAAATCACATGTATAAGTAACCACGATCATACCACAAATATCCTACTATAGACTAATCGAGTAGGACCTCCGGTGTGGTTTCTCAATTATTGCTTGAAACCTATCGTTGCTACCTAGCAGCTAGGAATGGCAATGGGGCAGGTCCGGGGCGGGTTTCTTGGTACCCAGACCCGCCCCGTGGTAGGGGTAATTGATCATGGGTCGCGGGTCGGGGGCAGGTCGACCCAATGGGTATGCAATTTATATGAAAACATTAGAAATATTCGTTATTTTTATTATAAGACTAAGAAAACAAACAATATTATGACAATTGTAGTTAAATTATTGGAGAAATTGAGGTTTTTACTAATTTACAACTTTATTATAGCTAAAATATTATGCAATAAAAGGAAAATTCTAAGTAATTTGACTAAGATTACATGTAATTTAGACAAAAATGGGTCGAGAATGGGACGGGTTAGGGCAGGTCGGGTCGATGAGACTACCCATGCCCGCCCCACCTCGCCTACGAGGGCGGGTCGGACCCACCCCAAAACAGATCAAACAAGTCAGGTAAAACGGGTCAAGTCGAAATTGACATCCCTACTAGCAGCTAGCTTTGAACCCAACGATTGATGCTGCTATTTCGATCTCTAGATCCGGATAAGCATGCAAACCCTCAGCCCCTAATTATCTAGAGTACCCGAATGAGGTTTTGCCCCTTTCTCTCTTTTCCTTTCGAGGGTACAAACATGCTGCCTCGAACGAGGAGGATTGGAAAGTAAAGGCCGTCGTGAGTGGTGACCCAGTGACTGTGAGTGAGTGGCACTACCCTAAGAAGTTAAAAAAAAAAGAACCCAAAAGCATATGCATTGTGCCCCAAGCCCCAGCACTAGAAATAAATCAGACAGTGGAAACGAACACAACCTCGCTGAGATCAGACTAGGAAAAAAACCCTTTTACACATAAAAAATGAAAAGAAATTTAGAGTAACTTTTGTAGGTAATGAATTGTTTGAAAGTAATTTCATTCATACGGGTTTTGATCGAGTAAAGATATTCCGGAAATCATGCAATCTCTTTTTCCCCTGATTAACGCTTGTACAAACTACAAACTTTGACCAACCAAATTTGAGAACTGTGCCATAAAAAATCTGCTTTCTCTGTGTCCAATATTGGTTGGACCATATATACTGTTCGTGGGGAACACCGGCAGACTAAAAGTGCCTTCCATCGCTCCAAACTTCGGTATATATGCTAATTTCTAGCTAATGGAGATCTTAATTAACTATGCCTTTCATTTGACTACTAGAAGTGTAAACTTGTCTACTTAGGTTATACTTATAGCTAGCTTAGGTCTCTTATCTTCCTCTCGAGTAACTAAGCGGTCGTCCCTAAGTGGTAGGATTATAACCCTTATGAATTTGACAATCCTTGCAATTTACAAAGTGGAATTCCGTTAAACCACAACCCAATTGTTAACGTATAATACAAAGCAAAAAAAATATAAATATCCACATTAATTACTAAACCTATTAAGTCTTGCGGATTAAGTATATAATAATATTTTAATTAATACTTCTCCTCTTTTCAGAATAAAAACTCATCACAAAAAAATCCCTTTTTTTTAAAACACGGTGTGATTATAACTGAAACCATAAAAAAAAATGTGGAAAGGAGCTCTCTCCTCTCTCCTTGCCGGGTGCTCCATGATTGGAAACGGAGTCCTGGCAGCGTTCTGAGCGATCCTCGCAGTCTGCCTCTCCAACCAGGCGGCGATGGTGAGGTCCCGTCCACCATCGAATTCCAAGTGGTGAGTGGTAGGCGACACGCCTGTCCATGTTAAGCATGCCGATCAAGGTCTCGGCCTGTGGAATAGGAAACGAAAGCGGTGGGTATTCATCGCAGATTCAAAAGTCTCGAATGACATAAGGACTGGTAAAAAATGAAAACAAACGTGGAAGGGGACATGGCGGTTTGCCCTGCCGTCGTCGATGGAAGTGGAAGGATGTTGTGGGGATGATTCATGTCAATCATCAAGTAACAGATCCACTCCTTCGCAGTCGTATACGACCCGAGATTGGAGCTACTCTCAGGTGCTGCCAGTCGATGTAGATACGCCGGAAACGGTCACCAGAGATGATGCTAACCGGAGACAAGATCTTAGGCCAGGTTCTAGTTAGGATGCCGACGAGGACCCCAAGCCGATAATATCGCTGGTCTTCGAGGAGGTTCCTACCGGCATACCCCTTGCTGATCGGGGCACTAGAAAATCGGGTGGGATCGTTGATACAACCGAAACGTATCTTAATGGCTAATAATTTTGATAAAAATAAAAAAGAAAAATACTTTCATTCGGATCGGATCTTTATTGATCATGGGAAGTCCTTCTTGGACTCTAACTCTGCGTGCTTAGAACTAGCCGCGTAAGGGTAAGGATGTGCTCCGCCTGCCCTATATATTTCCCGGATTGTGCTACGCCTCTTCCACGATATCAAACCGTAACAAGGGGTGGGCGTCGGTTGAACAAAGCACAACCCTTGCTAGCAGGCAACTCGAGTCAGGTATTTTGCCATTCTCCTTGCTTTCTTCTTTTGGCCCGACGACCAGGGTACCGCATGGGCTGCAGTCGGTTCGCCAACCAAGAATGAGCTGCTGTGACAGAGTGAGGGAGACAGCATTTTCGAATGCTTTGGGTCGTCCAATCCCGTTATACACTCGTCTCATATCCCTCTTATTTTTATTCCATCGCAGATCACTACCATGGCTCACGTGACGGAAGATCAAATAGTAGAGTTTTCATTGGAGGAAGTCAACTCCACAAAATTTTGGTAAAATCGCATGTTGCTTGGGAGCCTCTTTACTGATGCCCCGTTCACGGCTACTGAGCTTCGCGATGCCTTGAATACGCCTTGGCAGGGGAAAGGAAGAATCAAAGTTCATATCAGGAAGCATGGGTTGTTCGAGTTCGTCCTGCCTAGTGAGGAGTCTCGAATATGAGTTCTGGAGCGCACACCCAGGGTGGTTCAAGATAAAATACTGCACCTACGTGCCTGGACTTCCACGGTGAACAAATTCACCTTCGAAGAACTTGCTATAGTTCCCTTTCGTATCCAACTTTAGGATATTAAAGAGGAATGTTGCACAAAGCAATTTGGCCAGAAGGTAGCGAATGGTACCATCGGGAGGGTACTGGAATCAGAGGTGTTCTAAAATCAGGAGATGAACAGGCTCTTTGTGAAAGTCAAAGCGCTCGTGGACTTCTCTAAACCGTTGTGTTCTCAAATAATGGCAAAGAATGATGAGACTGGCTGCTTTTTGGTTAGTCTCAACTCTCAAGTACGAGCATCTACCGAGCCTATGCTTCCATTGTGGGAGGGTGGGCCATCTATGAAGCTAATGTAGTTTCGAACCCCCAGCCCGTAAGGAGCGTTTTGGCCCTCACATGTTAACAAAAAAGATGGGAAGACGGATTCGTGAAGAGGAGGACACGATGCACACGCACACTGGGGTTCCGAAGACGGTTTGGGTTAATAAATCCCTCGGCAATGCGCGACAGCTCCTTATGAAAACTAGCCAGGCTACTCTCCTAGAGAATGCTGCCGCGAAGGCCATTGTTGACCACCCAGGAGCGGATTTTACTACTAAGCGGAAGACAAGACGCGTGGCGGGGGTTCCGCATGGGCTGGTGCATAGGGATCGGTGAAGAAGCCCTCGGGGGTTTCCCATGTCGCGATCACCTTGACGCGCCGTAGGTCAGCGACTCCGCCAGCTGGTGGGAAGGAAGGAACGTGTGGAGAAGAGCTCGACGGCTGGGAAAGTGGCCTCACCAAGTCTTGGAAGGCAGAGCCAGGGCCTGCATCGTTCTCCTGGAGACGATGTCTCGGCCAACCACTAGCCAGGCGCCAAGTGCTGGAAACCTTGCTACCAAGTCTCTTTCTACTCAAGGGCCTACCGCGGGGTGCACTCGGACCCCACCAAATGAAACTCGGCGATGTAAATTGGTATTAGATGATGATTCGGAGGAGGAGTGGACGCCGATGGAGATGACCGCCGTCCATGAGCTTGAGGACCCTAAACCGGTAAGGGCTGACCGGGGAGGGTTCTGGCCCAACGAAAGTTGCTCTTGTGCCGTGCCCTCGTCGGGGGAGCCTGAGGAAATCCTGGCAAGGGAAGGGAGATCCTGCTTCGGCGGGTATAGCGAAGATTGCGACCAAGCCCAGCCAGGCCAATCCTCCGCGGCGCAAGGCTACTGTTGAAAATAAGATGACAAATTCTAAAAGGAAGCCGAGAGCTGTCTTTGTTGGACCCTCCGATTGGAATAATGACTTAGTTGAAGAGGCGAGGGGCACCATACTCTCGCTCGCTCCTGAGTTACTGGCCGAAATGGAGAACCTCTCGGAGTTTAGGCGGCCATGGAGCCAGATAAAGTCAACTCTGACACCTCTCTCTCGGAGGATGAGACATTGCGGTTTGAAATCCGCAGTCGTGCTCCACCAATAAAGGCATTCCCTGCTCGCCGCTCTCATGTAAGCCAGGTAATGGCGGCTTTTGAAAAGGGGTTGATGATGTCGGATGCTCAGGGGTGGGAGGTTGAATCCGAGCGCGATATGATATTGCGCCTCAATGAGTACGGGTCTAACATTATGGAGTCAGAGGATGGTGGGCGTAAAAGGCCTCTTCAGGAGATTGCAGGAGGTGCTGAAGAGGTACGGAGCCCTAAGAAGCAATTTGTTGAAGAAGAGATGGAGAAAGACAAGGTGGAGGAAGCTAGCCTCGAGTGGCCCCCAGCAGATAAATGAGGATTCTTGCATGGAATGTGAGGGGAATTGGACCATCCCTCACATTCCAAACTGATGTTAGTCTAGTTATGTCGAATAATCTTGTCTTCTTTTCGGAGACTCGGTCGTGCAGGCGCGTAGTTTCCTGTCGTTTGAGGGGGTTAGGTTTTTGTTGTCCCATTGTTTCTTTGAGGATGCTGTTGATGTGTCTGGTGGGTTAGTAGCTGCTTGGTCCCCTGGAGTTGATGCTTCAGTGTTTTTTCATTCAAAATTTTCTCTTCGTGTTCTTATTAATGAAGAAGGTTTTTCGTACGTTGTGGTGTGTGTTTATCTTAGTTGTGATGTCATGATAAGAGCCTCACAGTTGGCAGAACTCCGTGACATATGTGCGACAATCCACCTGCCGTTTGTGGTAATCGGGGATTTTAATACAACGTTAAATGCTCAAGAAAAAAGAGTAGGTACCCCATGGAACCCGGCCAAATCGGTTGCTCTTCGTGAGTTTGTTCAGTATTTTGACCTCCATGACACAGGGTTTCAAGGGGATCAATTTACCTGGTCTAATAGGCGCATGGGGTTGGCCCTTATCTGCGAGCGTTTGGACAGAGCATTATGCTCCCATACTTGCATTGACCGCTTCCCGGATACTTTGCTCAAACACTTTACGGATCAAGGCTCGGGCCATCGTGCCCTCCTTTTGGCTGATAAGCCCTATGTCCGTAGTAGCAGGCCCCTCTTTCGTTTCGACGCTTGCTGGGCGGATAACCCTAAGGTTAGTGCGATGGTTCAGTATGTGTGCCATGAGGAAATCCAAGGGACCCCTATGTACCAGCTCTGGCAGAAATTGAGAAAGCTTCGGCATCTTTTATATGATTGGAGTCGGGTGGGTACAACGAACTCATTGTGGAATATCAATACCCTCCAACGGGAACTCGACCGGGTTAAGCAAGTTCATCCAATTGATTGGGATGTTGTCAGAGACTTGGAGATTGAGCTTAACCGCTAGTGGGAGGCGGAGGAAATTTATTGGCAACAGAAATCTCGGGTCACGTGGCTGAAAAAAGGTGATAAGAACACGTCGTACTTTCACACAGTGACCAGGGCGCGCAGATAGCGAAACTTTGTATCCGGGCTACATGATGACAATGGGCACTGGATTACCGAGGAGAAAGGGAAGGCGGAGATTGCCTCAAATTTTTACCAGAATCTTTTTACCTCCGAGAATCAGGTCCCCAACATGGCTGATCGGATTGCGAATCTTCCTATAGATCGGAAAGTTACAGAGGAAATGAATCAGGTTCTAACAGCTGAGGTTCTTCCCGAGGAAGTCCGTCGTACCGTCTTTTCCATGGGATCAAAACAAGCCCCGGGCTCGGATGGTTTCACTGGAAAATTCTTTAAAGTCTTCTAGGACATTGTGGGTGATTCAGTGAGTAAAGCGGTATGCTCCTTCTTTTCTACGTCAAGGTTGGTACGGAGTGCCTAGTTAGTAAATAATCCGTTTAATACACGTATATGTACCCGTACGTACTTTATCCATTTAAAACTTCCGTATCCGTATTATTGTCAAGCCGTTTCATTAGTTTTCGTTCATTTGACGGCTCTCGTACTAAACACGTATAAAATCCGTATCACACGTTTATTATCCATATTTAATGAAATAAATTATTAACTTTACTATCTTTTACATATTTATTTATTAATAAAAATAATTAATATATATTTATGACTATTAACGTACTATTAAACGTAACATTAGCTAAGAGACGAAGTATAATACCCTACGTATTTTATATGTAACTTTCTTGTACCGTATTTTACTAACTATGACGGAGTGTTAATCACACCTGGTTGACTTTGATCCCGAAGGTGGATAATGTGGAAAGCATGCGTCAGCTCAGGCCAATTAGCTTGTGCCAGTTTGTGTACAAGATTATAACTAAAATTATGTATGAAAGGCTTGCTTGCCTCTTACCCACGATGATTTCGGAAGGCCAGAACGCGTTCATCTGAGAACGATAAATCGTAAAAAATTTCCTCCTAGGTCATGAGTTAATGTATTACCTGAAAATCAAGAAGCAGGGGAAGAAAGGATACATGGCTCTAAAGGTCGACATGGAAAAGGCTTATGACAGTCGAATGGTCCTTTCTTCTCGGTGTTTTAGATAAGATGGGCTTTAACTCTACCTGGCGTGGGTGGATTCATGAGTGTTAGCGCTCGGCCTCTTTCTCTGTTATGATAAATGGCACCCCGTCAGGATATTTCACACCTATTAGAGGTTTGCGACAGGGAGACCCGTTATCCCCGCTCTTGTTTGTGATCTGCACGGAAGGGTTCGGGGCCCTCATTAGGCAAGCCATTTCGGCTGGGAAACTGGAAGGGATTAAAGTGGCCCTCCTAGTTCCCCATATATCCCATATTTTTTTCGCAGATGATTCGTAACTATTCCTCCGGGGAACCCTCGAGGAATGTGAGAATTTGATTGAGGTGTTGAATGAATATGAAAAGCTTAGTGGGCAGCGGGTTAACTTGGCAAAGTCAACAGTCTGTTTTAGCAAGAATATCTCTCCTCCTGACTGGGAATTCCTGGCGCAGATCATGGGGGTGGGGGCGGTGGGGGTTCAGGATAAATATTTGAGACTCCCTACGCTTATTGCCCTGTCAAAAACCATGACCTTTCGGTATTTGGAGGAGAAGTTGCTTGCCCGACTTCAAGGATGGAAACAATGAACTTTGTCATGGGCGGCCAAGGAGAGTCTGATTAAATCAGTTGCTTTGGCCCTTCTGTTGCATGTCATGTCCTGTTTCAAGCTGTCACTATCCATGTGCCGCCTCTTGGACAAACATGTGGCCAGATTTTGGTGGGGTGTCGAGGCGGGTCGCTCTAAAATTAGGTGGATGTCTTGGAAAAATATGTGTCGTAGCAAGCATGATGGGGGGATGGGGTTTCGTCGCTTTGAGCATTTCAATCAGGCGCTTTTGGCAAAAATTGGTTGACGCATTCTTAACGAACTCCAATCTCTGCTACATCAAGTCTATAAAGGAAAATACTTTCCGCGTGGATCGTTCCTCACAGCTGCGGCACGCTCGCGGCCTTCCTGGGGCTGGCAGAGTATTCTCTTTGGCCGGGAGCTCCTTTTGTAGGGGCTTCGATGGCAGATTGGGAATGGGCAAATGACCCCGCTGTTGGACTCCCGTTGGATCCCTAGTCTGCATCCTTGTCCCCCGGCTTATAATCCTTGTGTGCTGCCTCGGGAGGAGATCAAGGTGAGTGAGGTTATTTGTCAAGGAGAGGGCCGTTGGTGTGATGTCCAGTTGCAACGATGGTTTGACCCACCTACAATCAGTGCAATTAAACAAATCCCTCTCCCGCGACAATCGGTGGACGATAGACTGATATGGCATGGGACGTCTGACAGAATCTTTACGGTCAAATCAGCATATCACTTGGATGTTACTCTAGCTCAGCATAATGGGAATTCGAAAGCTATGGCTAGTTAGATGGATAGACCCAGTTGGATCCGTCTGTTAGATTCAGACATTCCCCCAAAGTTGAAGGTATTTGCTTGGCAAGTCTTTAATCGGCTTCTCCCTACTACAAAGGCTCTCATTGAGAAAAAGGTACAGATGCTCCCGCGGTGTCCGGTTTGCTGGGCCGCGTGTGAAACAATGGAGCAATTGTTTCTGGATTGCCCTGTGGCGAGGGCGTTATGGGATCATTTGGGATTGGACCAATTGGGTCAGGCTTTGCCGCGTCACACGTTTCCCCTGTTTCTGAAGAAGTTAATGCTTCGGCTTAGGCAACCAGACCTTTTTCTCACTGTTATAGCGCTCTTATGGCGTATCTGGAGATCCCGGAACTGGGTAGTTTTTGAAGGTGAACAATTTGGTATCTCGGCTTTAATGCGCCAATTTACCCAACAGTATAACGAATGAATTGCCTTGCCAAGGGATCGGGATGGTCGATCTCCTATTTCGGTTCCCTGGTCCATGGCCTTAGTTAACCCGTCTGAGGTTGTTTGCCAATGGGATGGGGCGAAAAAAGCTGGCTCCCATTCGGCTGGTGTGATGGTTATCCGTCAGCGGTCAAGGGGTGTTATCCGGGTTCTGGGGATTCATCTTCTTGATGTGGATGATCCTACGACGGTGGAGCTGCTTGTACTCAGGGAGGTTGTCCTTTGGTGTCTAAACCTGGGGGTTCCATACAATATGCTTTGAAGGTGATGTTAAGGTTGTGATTGATAAGATCAACCAATCTAATACAAGGGACAGTAGGGTGGGGGGCTTTGCTGCAGGAGGTAGTGTGCGATTGTTTGGCCGTAGTAACAATAGGGTAGCCCATGTGGTGGCTAGAAAAGCCCTGTCATTGTACCCGGCTTCATGTCGATCATTTGATTTTATGGCCTGACTAAATTCCAGGATGTAACTCTCTTCTTTGATTAATATATGATTATCTATTGTAAAAAAAAAACGGTGTGATTCGCTATGAGAAACGATGAATTGATGTACTTTATTAATTAAATTTTTTTAATTAATTTTTGGTTTTATTTTTTAATTTTTGTGAATACCCTTGAACAATTTCTAGGCCCACCACTGGTTTGCTTCGTGGATTTGAAAAATGAAGGTTTTGGTATAACTTGGATTTTGATAAACCATGGATATATGAGGGTTTTAGGTTCATTATGGATTTGAAAAAAACCATTGTTTGTTTCATGGTTTTCATTATGGATTTTGTTATTTAAATTTGTATGTATGAAGTGAATTTTACCTTTATTGCCCTCAATGATATAAAAAGAAAAAGAAAATATGAGGGGTAGATTGGTAAAAAATGATGGACTTCAAACTTTATAATCAATTCCCACCTAAAGAGGTGAGATTTTCAAGTCCGTGGGGTCCAGGATGTGGACCCTTAAGACTATCTTTAGTGCAAGGTTCTAAAATTCCAAAATTTGTGGCTAGAATTCTAAATCTAGCCCATTCAAAAGTGTTTTTGCATTAGTGGGGAGGTCCAAAATTTCAGAATTTGAAATTAACTCATTATTCAGTTTAGTGTAGATTTCATTATTCTAATTACAAAATTTGTTATTTATTTTTATATAGCCACTAATAATTAATTAAGACGAACATTTCGATAATTTTTTTTGAATTCCGACAATAAAAAAAATATTGTCAAATATGACGTAATTAATGACGAAAGCAACATTTTTTCTTTTTTGGATAGAGAGATGATGAATATCTTTGAGAGAATTGAGAGGAAGAAAATGAAAGTAATGAAGTAGAAGTGAAGGATTTGATGTGTATTTATAGGAGAATTTTGGGGAAAAATAGCTGTTGGGTGCAAATAGCCGTTAGGGCCTTAAGGGTGAGATTGGGGACTGATTGTGTATTTTTTTTTAAATCTCCAACGGTCTGAAGGAAGGAGGAGCAACGGGGTGGGCGAGTGTTGCGCACGCAGGCGCGAGATTGGTGGCTCCCCTCACGTCGCTTCTTCTCCATCAAGAATGGTGGGCCCAATCAATTTGCAATTTCTTGGCTGCTAGTGGGCCAAATTTGCAGCGAAAATTGCTTTTGGTCCAATTATTTGGACTTTTGAACATACATTAAAGTTGTTGGGGGCCAATCTTTTGCCTTTTTGGATCCCCATTAAAGATGGTCTAAAGTCCATGGGTTCCACGGATTTGGTTTCTCTAAATACTTGAAGCAAACAATAAATTTTGAAAAAAGTCCATCATGAATCCAAATCCATCATCAAATCCTTCAACAAATCCACCAAACAAACAAACCCTAATAATAGTTTTGCCTCACTAGAGTATTTTTTTTAATGGTTGCCTCACTAGAGTATTGATTAAACTACTCACCAATAATAGACTATAGGTGTAGTGATATCATCGATACAGAACAATAATCTTAATCATTTCAAAATTCACAATTTTCCATCTGACAATTTTTTATTGCGCTCATCTTTTTGTGTGCATGTTATGCACACACCTCATAATTATGGTTTTGATCCTACAATACTCATGAATGTCAAAACTATCTGAAGCATTAATTTTTATTTATTTATGTGAAAAGCGTGAATTCTAATATGATGAATAAGATAATGAGAACTTTTTCCGAAAAATAATATGAGATTTACTTGGTTTTTAAGAATCTGAAGGTTTAGCTTACGCAATGCATGAATTAGGTGTAGTTCTAAGGAAGACAAATACTTTGTCTACAAGATACGGCTGTCTACAAGATCTGGATTGAAGGAAAAAATGCTCTCTGCGGATTCGTGCGGAAGTCTTCAAGATACGGCGATGCTACATCCCTCCGATCGCCCACCGGACACTAGCCAGGGTCCGGGCTGTTTCAATCCTTTTGTTGACCCGGCACAGGTGGTTAGGGACGGATCTACATCACCAGATGTCATTTGTGCCAAATCGTCTACACTTAGCTATGCGAGCGCAGTCACCGGCGCCAAGAATCAGAGTCCTTCTTCACCTCAGGCCACCAAGTGGCTGCCGATCGGAGAACAGGATCTGGTTCCTGGAGAACACATGGGGGAACCGGCCCTGAAGATCTCCCCAGGGCTTCGCTCCCGTTTGTGCGCGCCGTGGCAGAGGACGTTGATTATTAGGCCTCTGGGCTGCAAGGTTGGGTTCACAGCTCTCTGTTCTCGTCTCCGCTCCCAGTGGAGACCCACCGGATCTTTGGAGGTATTGGCTTTGGATCAAGAGTGTTTTTTGGTGAAGGTTGACAACGATCAAGACTACTTCAAGGCACTTACGGATGGTCCGTGGACGATCTACGACCACTATCTCCTAGTTCAACAATGGTCACCGGATTTTTGTGTTGCAGATCCCCTGCCGAAAAAGATGATTGTGTGGGTCCAATTTCCGGCGCTCAAAGTTCACTTCTATCACAAAGAGGTGCTGACAACCTTGGGGAATTTGATTGGCCGAACAATCAAACTGGATTTTCATACCTTGAATCAACAACGAGCCAGGTTCGCTAGGATTGCTGTTGAAGTGGACCTCTCCAAGCCCCTGGTGCCTCGGATTTATCTCGATGACAAATGGCAAAAAGTAGAATATGAGAACATCCCAGCCGTTTGCTTCGAGTGTGGTAGAATTGGCAACGACATGCCCAAAGGTCTGATCTTCAGAATCGGCCGGGGTCATGATCGTTGCCGACCTAAGATCGCCGGTGAACAGTCAATCGTCGTCTCCGGAGCCACAAGCGGGATTCGGCCCGTGGATGTTGGTATAAAAAAAGAGCAAGCGGAATCCTAGGGATTCTGGAAAGAAAGGGAAAGGGGAGGAAGATTCTAGGGCCACAAATCAGGATCCTCAAGGCAGAAACGGGAAGGTCTCTACAAAGAGCAAGGAAGGCAAAGAGCCTCTGATAACCACGACGATGATGCCTAATGTTGCTCAACGCCCCCCCCCCCCCCAACAAGGCAAAAATGGAAACGGGGAGCAGAATAAATCACGGGAGGAGGCTAGGAAGGGAAAGAACAAGGTTACCTCGGAGGGCAAAGAGGTGGGGAAAGGAGTCTTAGGGCCACACCCAAGTTTGGTAACACAAGTGAGTGGGCCGAAGCCCAGTAAAGCTTTGAGCAAGGAGTCTTCTAAATCGAACCTGTTTCCCCGGTAAAGGCCCACGCCACTGATCCCTCTACGTCGAAGGCCCAGAAACATCAACTCTCTTTGCCATCGCCTCCTTCACAGATGTTGACCGGCCCAAATGGGACCAAAATGCAGATTCTCTCCTTCCCCTCTGCGTCTGTGACCACATCCAAGTCCTTATCCCTGAATTCACCGAGATCGACAGGAGCAAGGGCTAAGAAAAAAGCGAACAAAACCTCCTCGAAGAAATCATCTCCGATTAAGCTCAACCCATGCAAAGCTTTGCAAGTTTGGTCACCTGTCAAGGAGAGGAAATCTAAATCCAGAGCTAGAATGGCCTCCCTAACTTTACAGGAGATTACCGCGTGGACAGAGACGGCTCGGCGACCTGAAGAGACCATGAATATGGAAGCGTCACCAACTCCTCTGGCTGACCTCCCAATCTCGTCAGCCGTGGAAACTAAGGAAGCCCAAAGTGTTGGCACTTAATCCGGTGATGCCGTTTCTTTCCCCTGCTTCTGTTTTTATCCTTTTTGCTATGTCTATGTCTAATTTTCCTAGTTTCAAAATTTTTTCGTGGAACGTTGGTGGAGCAGGGAGCAAAGATTTTGCGCGTTCCCTTAAAATGTCCCTTCAATTTCATAAGCCTGATTTCGTGATTCTTCTTGAGCCTCAGATTAGCGGTATTGTTGCTGATAAAGTTTGCGACAAGCTTGGGTACTCGAACACCATTAGAGTGGAGGCCACTGGCAGGAAAGGCGGCATTTGGCTCTTTTGGGACGAGAGTCGGTTCAGTGTTCATTTGCTCTCTGCCTGTGACCAACATCTGTCAGTTTGTATCTCGCAGGGCAATGGTTTAAAATGGGCTCTCTCGGCTGTGTATGCTTCTCCGCGTCAGAGTCTTCAACGGAGATTATGGGATCAGCTCATCAAGGAGAGCAAATCTATTGATGTTCCTTGGCTGTTGACAGGGGATTTTAATGCAATCCGAACCATGGAGGAGAAATCTGGCCCTGCCTCTAGCGCCACCTTCCGTCGATGCAATCTTTTCAAAGAAAGGATTAACCTTGCGGAGCTAATTGGTCTTGGTTTTTCAGGCCCCCGGTTTACCTGGTCCAGGGGAGGACAACGTACTAGCTACAAAGCAAGTCGTTTGGACAGGATCCTCTGCAACCTTGTTTGGAATTCAGTCTTCCCCAATTCTTCAGTTCTCCATCTTCCTCGCTACCACTCTGATCATAATCCGATCCTCACTTTGGTTTCCAATCAGGGGCACAATTCCTCTTCTCAACCTCCTTTTAAGTTCGAAGCGGCCTGCCTTACTCATGCTAACTTCACTGATTTTGTTGCAGGTGCTTGGGAGGAGAATGAGGCTCTACCAACTGCCCTAAACAGCCTTGCTGCTAAGCTTCGGGATTGGAATACAAATATCTTTGGCAATGTTTAGCAGCGGAAAAGGAGGTTGTTGGCTCGGCTTAAGGGAGTTGAGGACAGGCTGGCCTCCTCCTTCAACTCCGGGATAGCAAAACTTCATGTCAAGATCGAGTCTGAGCTGGATAAAGTCTTGGAGCAGGAGGAGCTTATATGGTTTCAAAGATCTAGGGAGAAATGGGTGAAGTTTGGAGAAAGGAATACAACCTATTTTCACCAGCAAGTGAACATTAGAAGACGCCGCAACATAATCAGATCACTTCGAGACGGAAATGGGAATTGGACTGACGATCCTCAAACTCTTGAGTCTCTTGTTTTTGGTTATTTTACTAACCTCTCTTTACAGGATGATTCTTGCTATGAGGATCGCCACCCCAAGCTCGCTTTTCCTAAACTCTCTCAGTCCGAGATGCAGAATCTTCTCCGTCCGTTCACGATAATAGATGTCCACAAGGCGGTGTTTGAGATGAAACCATTCCAGGCACCTGGACCAGACGGATACCAGGCAGGCTTTTATCAAAATATGTGGAATGTTGTCGGCAAATCTCTAACCGACATGGCTCTTTCTTTTTTTGAGGCAGGACCGCTTCCGGAGGAGGTCTCTGAGTCGAAAGTTGTCTTGATTCCTAAAGTTGAGAGCCCAGAATACGTCTCCCAACTGCGGCCGATCTCCCTCAATAATGTCAGCTTAAAGGTGATCACCAAACCGATGGCTAACCGCCTAAAGCCGGTCATGCGAAGGCTGATCTCACCTAGACAAAGTAGTTTCATTCCGGGCCGGCAAACCACAGATAACGTGATCATTGTCCAGGAAGTTCTGCACTCCTTCAGGAAGAAGAAAGGAAGGAAAGGGGGCCTAATCTTGAAGATCGACCTGGAGAAGGCCTACGACATGCTTCGTTGGGACTTCCTCAGGGACACCCTGAAGGAAATTGGACTTCCTAGCTCCTGGATCAGATGTATTATGTATTGTGTTGAGCAAAACAAGATGCGAATCCTCTGGAATGGCAAGCTTTCGGCCCCGATCACACCGACCCGCGGAGTTCGCCAGGGAGACCCTCTTTCTCCTTATCTCTTTGTCCTTTGTATGGAGAGGCTCTCTCACATTATTGATAAAGCTGTGAATGATGGGCAATGGAAAGCGATTAAACTCTCTGCGAATGGCCCGCCACTCACCCACCTCTTTTTTGCAGATGACCTGTTGCTGTTCGCAGAGGTAGAGACGAGACAAATCCAAGTCATCAAGACCTGTTTGGAGGACTTTTGTTTCAGCTCAGGACAGAAGATCAACTTTGAAAAATCACTTTTGTATGTCTCCCCAAACATTCAGTGCTCACGGGCCTCGAGGCTAAGCCAGAAAGCCGGCATTCCTCTAAACCAGGAGCTCGGGAAGTACTTGGGGATTCAAGCGATTCATGGACGAGTTACCAAGGGGCGATACCAACATCTCCTTCTCCGTATACAGAATAAGCTCGCACCTTGGAAGGCCAAGCGTTTATCCTTTGCTGCGCGTCTCACTGTTGTCAGATCAGTATCTTCTTCTTTGCCTACTTACCATATGAATACTGAGCTTCTCCCGAGTGCAGTTTGTAAAAGCATTGACAGGCTGAATCGAGACTTCGTGTGGGGGGGGAGGGGGAGGAGAACAAGTCTAAGCTTCATCTGGTGGCTTGGGAGAGGATGATTCTACCTAGAGATCAAGGTGGAGCTGGGATCCGATCCCTTAGACAAGCCAACATGTCAATGCTTGCTAAGAATGGTTGGCGGCTTCTCAAAGAGAAGGAGACGCTCTGGACCGAGGTTATGCGAGCTAAGTACAGCCGAGGAAACAAGGATCTGGACATCTTCAAGCCTATTCAAGGGAGTTCCTTTACCTGGAATAGCTTTGTGAAGGCTAGCAAGCCTATTCATGGGAAACACAATAATTTTTGGTCGGACGTTTGGGTGATGCAGGTTCCGCTTAAGGAGTTGGTGCTGTCCCCGATCCCGGAGGAGCTCGAGGACGCGACGGTTGCAGACTTCATCACTCCGGAAGGACGCTGGAGGACTGACATGTTCGGTAACATTCTCCCGCTCGAGGTGCAGCAGAAGATCACTAGTATAGCGGTGGACGGCTTATCTACTGAGGACGATACTCTGTTTTGGGCAGCCTCATCCGATGGGAGATTTACGGCAAAATCGGCGTACAAACTCCTTAACCAGTAGCATCAGCATCCTGATGCAAAGCTTTGGAAGACGATTTGGAGCCTTCCCGACCCGGAGAGGATTCGCACCTTTATATGGTTGGTTTTATCAGGGAAGATTGCCACCAACTCGTTTCTGTGCTATAGGAAAATTGCTCCAAGTCCCAATTGCTTTCGGTGCCAACCAGAGACAATCCTGCACGTCCTTAGAGATTGTGCCCCGGCAGCCTTCTTCTGGTCACGGACAGTCCCTGTGCAGAAACAAGAAGCCTTCTTCAGCAACGATGTCTCCCATTGGTTACGAAGGAACCTGGAGGAGACCGATGATGATATGATGGGCATCCCGTGGCACTCTTTCTTTAGCATGACAGTGTGGCTTCTTTGGAAGAATAGGTCGACGGCGACGCACAAGGGTATGAGTGCTGCCCTTACTGCTCCTTCTCTCTTGCATTCCATCATTGTCAAAACCAGGTTATGGCATGAAGCGTGGGCTGCCGACACTCCGATCCTAGGAGGCAGAAGAGTTGGTCCGCAGCGGACGCTTACCGATGTGAGGTGGCTTCCTCCTCGCCATGGATGGGTGGCACTTAACATCGATGGTGCGTCAAATGGTAATCCTGGGGCGTCAGGTGCAAGGGGTCTCCTGCGGGATGATAATGGTAGATGGTTGGGTGGGTTTGTTGCGAACATTGGCCACGCTACATCTTTTTCGGAGCTTGCTATCCAGCTCCTTAAGCATCGACATGATCCTCTCCCTCCGTACTCTACTCTTTTGGCAGCGATTCGCAGGAAACTTTGCCAAGATTGGTTGGTACGCATAGTTCATACATATCGAGAAGGGAATAAAGCTGCGAACTGGCTCTCGAATCACAGTCTCGTCTATCCCTACGGTATGTATGAATTGGCGGACCCGCCTTCTGGGCTTACCTCGATTATCAGAGACGACGTGATGGGTGTCAGTTTTGAGCGCAACAATGTAGTCTCCTCTACCTCCCCCTCCTCCTAGTCTGATTGTATCTCCCTCTTCTTGGCCTTTGGCCTCCAGTTAAGCAAAAAAAAAAAAAACTTTGTCTACAACACTTTATTATGGTGACTTTTGGTCTAAACTCTAAGTAAAACCATATACGGAGTCCGCCGAGTAGAATTCTTACCAATAATCAACAAAAGGAGAAACCACAATTACTTATCATGTAGCAAAATGAAAATAAAAAGCAAATAAAAGAGTAAATGTCAAGTTTGGTCACTGAGTTTACTAAAACGTGACATGTTTAGTCACTAAAAAAAAATCAATTTTGGTCACTAAGTTTAGTAAAACATGTCATGTTTGGTCACTATCCGTTAGTCTCCGTTCAGCTCCGTTAACACCGTTAGTTTTTTGCTGATGTGACAAACAGAATCGTCTAGTCAACCAATTTTAACCCAAAATAATTTAAACCTGACCAACCATGTCATAAACACCCAACCTCTAACCCAACCCCTAACCTGACCCATAACCCTGGAAACCCCTCGCCTCTGTTACCCACCACCAAGAAGAAGATCATTCCTTCCTCCGACCCTTTCCAGCTGATGACGAGCTGCCCGCAACGAATCAAAATGAGAACAAAACTCCATATCCATATCTCCTCCGATGAATCACTTCCCAAATCCTTACTGCCTTTCGCTAAATCATCGTTAGCCCCTAAAAATCCAAACTCGATTTTGCAACTTCCAGATATAGTTCTCCATCGTCACTTCACATCCCAAAACCCTTTCCCATCTGCAAGAGGAAGAGGGGGAAACAGGGAGGGGTTGAAATTGGGAAGGAGCAAATTGTGAAGGGTTTGAGATTGGGAAGGAGCAGATTGTGAGGGTGAATACGGAGAGCATGTGCAAAGGGATGGAGATGGGGATTTTGGGGCCATTAAGCAAATAGAAAATGACAAAAGAAGAGACAAATATGGCGAGCGAGAGATGAAGACGGGGAGTAAAAGGAAGAGAGAGAGAGAGACTAGCTGTTTGTGAAAGTGGCTGAGGAACAGAGAGATATATAGCGACTTTTGTTTCTATTGCGTTGCTCTAACTGGAAATGGCGAGTGCATCAATGGTGGGAAACTCTTCCCATTTACTCCAATCGAGCTCCTGGTTCCAAATGACCGTCGTTTCTCCGTCAACAACAACATCATGACCTAATTATTCAGAAACCAAACATCTAATGCTTGCAGATCTTCGGTGAAGTAGAGCAAATTGAGGTCAGCTTGAAAGCTTCCCGGTGTTGGAGGTCGGGGACCCAGTGATGGTAAGGCCCGAGGACAACTGCTTGTGTGCAAAGGAGTGGCGATGCCGGATGGGGACGGATTCCGAGAGGTGGAAGACGGAAGGGCAGGTCTGGGGACGGCGTTAGGGGCCAGCAAATCTCATGTTGGTTCTCCTGTGAACACTATTGTTTTGAAGGACAGGAAAGTTAGAGCGGTCTTGCGAAAGCCACAACAAAGAACAAAATTTAAACGTGTTTTTAATAAGTTTCAGAAATTTAGGAAGAACAACTGTGATATCTTGAAAGATGACAAATTTTACAATGTTGTTCAATCTAAACCGCTCGGGGGGCATGTCATCCCATATCGCGGTAGATTGAAGGAGAAACAACACCATAAGTGGCAAATAAGTTTGCCAAATCCACCTTGTTCTAGGAAAAGTCAAACTAGGGTCACCACAGACACTACTCAAGATGGAGGTGGTGATCACGTGAACAAACTCAATGCCGCGAAAGTTGGTATTGCTCAACCCATTCCTTCGTGTAAATTGTCCCCAAAGGCTCCACTGAGTGGAAAGGGGGGCAAGTTTAATCGAGCCCGACATAGAGTTGTCACGCCAGTGCCGGCAGAGACCAAGTCTGCCATGAATGGTGGACATGGGGGCAATTCCACTGTCCAACAAACTCCACAATCATGTGAGAGTTCAAAAGAAATAACGTGGTTGTGTGGTAAGTGTCGTAGTAAACAGCGCAATCACAAGAGTGTTGGTGAAGCTCGTGAGCATCGGGGCTCATACTCTCAACAACATAGTGAGAGCGTGCAACTAACAAAATCAGACCGGTCTAGGCAAGCAATGCTGCATGGTCGACTTGACAAGACAAAGATGTCAAAAAAGGTGAATGCCTTGCCGAAAGCAAAGGCCACTGGTGATTTCTCATGTTCTCGAACAAAACTGATGGTTGAGATTAAGCCAGATCGAGCTAGTGGAATTTCAAACAAAGGTGTTCAAGCTCGAAAAACTGGGGAGTTGCAAACCAACATTGATTCCAAAATATCAAAACCAACGTGTGTGAAACCAACGAGTCAGGGAATTTATGGATGGCTTGTTTGGTTTGATATGTGGAGTTGGCAGTGGGTTTGGACTTTTGGTAGGATGGTTTATGCCAATGCCAACCCTGTTTTGTTTAACTACTATTAAAATAAATATGTGGCTAATTTAGGCCACGTAATATACAAAAAAAAAGGAAAAGAAAAAATTATTATTATAAAAATATAATCAAGCGACACTGTTAAGAAGAAGTCGGTGTTGTTGATGGTTCAAGATGGCAAACGGTGTTGTTTTCTCTTGTCTCAACAGTGATAGAGGGATAAACAATGTCGCTGAAAAAAAAAAAATGCCAGCACCACCGAGCCTAAGCGATAAGCAGTGATGCAGTCCATCGTTGTTGGCTGATTGGTGGCATCGAATAATAATAATGGAACATTGTCGTTTTGTTCCTTTGAGCAAAGTTGAAAAAAAAATGATGGAAACGCTGTCGTTTGGACTTTGGAACAAAGCGGCCAACGACGTTGATGATGTTTGGGACTCACTTTGGGCCAAGTTAAAAATAAATAAATAAATAATCCAAACAAAATTACAAGAGCAATGTTGCTGAAGTACCAACGTTGTTGGCCATATAGCAAATAATAAAATATATTTTTGTTGAGGTTTTGCGATGTTGTTGGCACTGGTTGCTGGTTTGCGGCAAGGAAGATAAAATGCCAGCGGTGATGAGGGTTAACAACCACATTGGTGGCGATGTAATTGTAGTCGCCGCAACAATGAGCAAAACAAATCTAAAGCGGCAGTAAAAAACCTTGTAGAGGTTGCTGCCGACCTGCAGCGTTGCAATGTGAGCCGGAATGAAAATCAAGTCATGGTTGCAGCTTTGTTTAGGTCGGTAAATCAATTAAAGAGGAGTTCTACTTGGCTGAAAACTCAAACTGGTCTCGTGGAAGGCTACCGCTGGCTAATGGAATCTTTGTTCAAAAAATAAAAGGATGCCAAAGCAGTAATAATGAGTCTAGTTTATTTGGCATCATTGGTGATAGCAATTACGGTGATGGGATTTTTGCCAATTATGGTAGATTTTAGGCCAAATTGATAAAATACTTTTAGGTGATTTGGATTGTGACAACAACTTAGTTAATAAATTCTTTATAAACTAAGTTGTGGGGGGCATTGTTTACACCTAAAATATTTTTGGCCTAAATTCAATGTCGTAATAATGAGTCTCGGCATTTAATTCAATATCGCATGGCCAAAACGATGTCGTTTGGAGTTGAGCAATACCGCGGAGAATTTAAGCGAGACCGCGAAGAGGTTCGGCGGTACCGCGGTACTTGAAACGACATTGGTTGCAGACCATGTGTGAGTTATGCGCAGGACACGTGTTGCTGTTGGACAAGGAATGTTTTTATTTTATTTTTTCCTTGCCGGAGGAGGAGAGTAACAGCACCGTTTGGAGTCAAGCAATGCCGCGAAGAGATAGAACGGTGCCGCGAACCTCAAAGCTCGACGACATCGCGAGACTGGGAAACGGTGTCGTTTGGCTAAAAACGACACCGCGGATCAGAAAAACGGTGCCGCAAGGAAGCTCACCGATATCGCGAAACAGCAAAACGGTACCGCAAGGAAGCTCTGCGGTACCGCAAGGAAGCTCTGCGGTACCGCGGCATGGGAAACGACACCGCTTAATGAAAATAAAGGAGGGTTGCGCGCGTGGTGTTGGAGAAGGAGTTTTATTTTATAATTATTGTTTTTCCTTGTCAGAAAGGGAGAAGCGGTACCGCAAGGAAGCTCAGCGGTACCGCGACACCGCCGGAAAATAAGATGGGGCCGCGCGTTTAATGGATGTTGAAGGAGGATTTTTATTATTATTATTATTAGTTATTCCTTATCAGAAGGGGAAAAAACGGTACCGCATGGAGACAAGCGGCATCGCGGAAAATAAAAACGGTACCGCGGATTTTAAAACGATGCCGCGGGAGGCCTTGATAAGCGGTGCCGATTAATTAAAAACGGTACCGCGAGTAAGCCCAACGGTACCGCTGTATTAGCAAACGACAGTGTTTAATATAAAACAATGTCGTGGAGTAAAAAAGCAAACAGAGCTGTTTGGGGAAGAAAACGACATCGCGTGAGATTCACACCAACCAGAACGAGGAGGAGATCAAGACGGTTGAGACGCGTGGGAGTTCACAACGGAGCAGTTGAGGAAGCGGTTCTACCTAGCGTGAAGACTACGAAGCTGTTTTTTGAATAAGAGCAGCGGAGCAAGGAGAGAGAAGGACAACAAAATCAACACAGAACAACTCTGTTCAAACTTTACCTTTTCTCTGTAACTCCTTCGCGGAGCTCTCCTTCCAGGAAGGATCTCCATAGTCATAGTCGTAGCGTAGTCGCGGAGCTCTCCACAGGAATCTCCATAGGAGTAGTCGTAACTTAGATTCCTCAAAAACTCAAACACCCTCGTTCGAACGTAGTTTGGAGAGGTGTGAACCGTAGTCACAGTCGTCTTGATTAGAAGTCGGTGGCGCATTAATTCGATCAAATCAACATCGTCGTTTGGCACGCCGGCGGTGGTATTTGGTCAGAAAATAGTGGTGCATCCGTTCAATCGGCACCGCAAGAGTTTCCACCGCGAAACATCAAATCAACATCGCCGGGAAAGAATTCGGCACCGGCGGTGGCATTTGGTTTTTCCCGAAACAGGTTCATATACTAACGAGTTATGATTGAGCTAAGTCTTGTCCACCGTGGTCGGCTTGTCAGTTTGCTTAACTAGATGGTTTGTTGACCTCAACTAGTAAGTTGGTTCGAAAGTGTGGCTAACGAATCGATTTGACAATAGATTATAAGTTGGCTGGTTTATAATTCATAAATTTGATAGATTATAATCAAACTATATATGATGGGTTAAGACTTTACGTAAGTGAGGAAATATGTTTCATTTATAATTTGAAACAGAAAATATGTGGTATATATTTTCTTAAATGCTAATTAATTTTTGATAGCCTGATAACGAGCTAAATAATATGACATCGAGAGAGTATATAAACATGTGAGCAATGATGAAAAATTGACTATGCTCATTAAAAAAATATGATTTTTTTCATCATGACATATGAGAGCATCCACATAAATGCAATTGCAAAATTAATTGTCTTTGTATTTTTTATTGCCAACTCATTTTTTTTTCAATCCACCTCATATCACTTTCATTTACCTATATCAATGAAATTAACTTGTAATTGCACATGTAATTAAATAAAATCTTTAAATTATAGAAAAGAAAGTAAAATAGAAAAGAAAGTAATATAAAGTAAAAAATCTCTATTTTTAGGTTTTTTTTAGAGCATCTACATCAATGCAATTGCAAAAATAATTGTATTTTTATTTTTTATTGTCAACTCAATTTTTTCAATCCACATCACATTCATTCCATTCACATACATCAATACAATTAAATTGCAATTGCATATTGAAGATTAACTTATTTTTTTAATAAAATAAAAGATTTGTATGTTTTTTTTTATAAAAGCAAAAAATCCTTACGTGGCAATTGCATAAAATGAAAGCTTGCATTATTGAAATTGAGACTTACATTCATGCAATTAGAAATGCAAATGCATTTGAAGCATTTCTATTGCCATATAGCTTTGCAATTCAATATGATAGCTTGGTGTAGATGCTCTTACTTTCATATGCAATTGCATTTGTTGTAAGAGCATCTCCATCAATGCAATTGCAAATCCAATTGCATATGATATTATATGATTCTTTAAAATTTTATGCAATCCAACTCATTTTTATTTCATTGCACCTACATCAATGAATTCACTTGCAATTGCATACATGAGAGTTTAAGTGATTTTATAATATAAAAAATAATAAATCAAGAGAGAAAAATAAATTTTTATTTTTTCTAATTTTTATATGTGGCTTGCATCTTCAATTTCATTTAATGCAAGCTTGCATCTTTGCAAGTGGCCACTATATTAGTGCAATCCCTTTTGCAATTGCAAATTGAGTGCGACATAGGATTTGCAATTGAGCAAATACCATTAATGTGGATGCTCTAAACTTGTAAATATACAATTGGTAGTCACATCAATGTAATTGGTTTTGCAATTGCAAACACACATGTCATGTCATCTTGCAATTGAGAATGCAATACCAATGTGGATGCTCTGATGTATCATATATGGCATAAAAATATTATAACATTTAATTTATAAATTATGTTATACTTTAGTGATTCAACCATTTATATTCATGAATTATATAAAAAAATTAATTTAGATTCATAAATAAAACGAGCTCTAGACCTCTAGGCTCTAGCCGAACTTATGAGTTAATTGATGTACTGACATCAATTAGAGCCTAACCCGAACTAGAGCCTTTTTTTTTTTTGTAAACGAGATAAGTACGAACTAGATCAAACTCGAGTTAGTTCTACTCATATTTACAGCCCACTCCAAGTTACGAATTGAATTTATGAAACTGTAATCACCAAGCAACAAAGGGACCGGGAGTTCTACAAACCTCTACCAAATCCGTCAAACTCCGGCCCAAGGATAAATTTTCTCACCGGCCCAACTTTTTAGAGGCTTCTGTCAGGCACGCAAACCACCGAGCGAGTTCGTTATCCGCTTGCAACGGCCCGCACCGCTAAACCGATGTCTTCTCAACCCAAACAAAACCCCACTCCACAACGGAACTAGGTTTTCTTCTTCTCTCCCCGCTTCCGCTCCGAGTCTCTCCAGTAAACTGATCCCCAAACCAAAGTCACCATGGTTCGTCCCTGCCTGCCGATTCCGCTCCACCTAGGTTTTGATTTAGTTTGCCACAATACGGTAGTTCGATCTGATTTCTGACGAGCTAGCTTCTTCTCCTGTGCTTTTTTTTTTTTACAGCCGCAAGGTGATTACATCGAGCTTCACAGGAAGAGGCATGGCTACCGCCTCGACCACTTCGAGCGGAAGCGCAAGAAGGAGGCGCGTGAGGTTCACAAGCACTCCGAACGGGCGCAGAAGTCGCTCGGTATCAAGGGCAAGATGATTGCCAAGAAGAACTACAAGGAGAAGGTTCAAATGAAAAGAACGTAAGTTTGAATTGTTTCTACCGGAATCTTCTGTCCGTTCTAGCGGTAGAACTTTGTGGATGCTCTTCCTGATTGCTTAGATTGCGAAGATTTATGTTTTACAGCAAATATGGCTATATGAGTCCCTGTTAAGAAGCTGTGAAACCAGTTAGTTCTGTACATAGATAAACATATTGGAAGCTTGGTTGCTCTTGTGGTTTCATCATCACTAAGGAATGTAATGAGTTGATAGTGGAATTTTTTTTTTGGTCGATACCCGCTTTGGTTAGTAATAGTTGGCTGTTTATTGAATTGTCTAAATTGGTATTCAAATATAGACAGCCTGAGCACGAATTTCGGCAACCATCCTGTCTTTGAATTCGATTTTTTTCAGATTAACTGATTTTCCCCTGATAATCTTTTGTGTGTTTTTGCAATAGATTGAAAATGCATGAAGAGTCATCATCTAGGCGTAAGGTCGATGATGAAGTTCAGGAAGGAGCTGTTCCTGCCTATCTGTTGGATCGTGAGACTACAACTCGTGCAAAAGTAAGAAGTGTTTTTGCCCATATTGGTTCATGTTAATTCTTCATATTGTATTTTCTCTTGTTAAATCAATTTTCTTACTACTTTGTGGTGTTTTTATATGTAGATTCTTAGCAACACCATAAAGCAGAAAAGGAAAGAGAAGGCAGGAAAATGGGAAGTTCCTCTGCCAAAGGTAATATGCTTAGGTGTTGTTTTCTTTGTTGATGTTTCGATTTGACGTCTTTATTGATTTCCCTTCTGTATCAGCTATTCTGAACTAGATGTGTTTCATGCTATTTTAGGTGAGGCCGGTTGCAGAAGATGAGATGTTCAAAGTGCTTAGATCTGGGAAAAGGAAGAGTAAGCCCCATACACCGTGTTGTTACTTTTTCACTATTTTATGTACTGAAGTTTCTGGCTGAGTGATTATGTGCTCTCTGTACATTTCCAGCCAAGCAATGGAAACGAATGGTGACTAAGGCGACATTCGTTGGACCCGGTTTCACAAGAAAGCCTCCAAAGTATGAGCGTTTCATCCGCCCATCAGGGTTGCGTTTCACCAAGGCCCATGTTACCCATCCCGAGCTAAAATGCACCTTCAACCTTGAGATCATTGGGGTGAAGAAGAACCCCAACGGTCCAATGTACACATCCCTTGGAGTCATGACCAAGGGAACAATCATCGAGGTAATCTCCCTTCCAGCCTTCCTTGAACATGCTTTTTGGGTCTTTTGTATGACAGTTAAAAAGTGTTTCTCGGCTTTCATCTCTAATGTTTTACTCGTCGCGAACAACAGGTGAATGTGAGTGAATTGGGACTTGTTACACCTGGCGGCAAAGTTGTTTGGGGTTAGTGTCCATTTCCTTGTGCCTTTTGTTGTATTGATTTTCATGGTTTGGTTTTCTGATTTCCAATTTGGTTGTGATGCAGGGAAATACGCCCAAGTGACGAATAACCCTGAGAATGATGGTTGTATAAATGCTGTTCTTCTGGTGTAAGACAGGATATAAAATATTAGGGAGTAGATGTGGTTAGCCTGCACCATTAAGGGAACTGCTGATATCTTCTCTTTCCCTAAATTGAAGATGTAAACTGGGTTTGTATTGACAATGCAATTTTGCTGCCTCTTCGTTCTGATTATTCTTCAGCTTGCTTCTCTGGTTGCTTAAACGTTTATTTTCTTTTTATAAAGTCTGGTTGCTTCCGGGGACAAAAGCGCTCTGCGATTCACATATCAGATCATCTAGAATTCCTTTTAACCGATTTGCAATTGTTTTTTAGAGAATTTTGTATAGAACTGTGCATAGACTTATAGGTATGTAATCCTTAGGAGATGCATGGGTTCTTAACTTAGGTACCAGAGCAATCAAGGTTCTGTTAAGACTTTCTGGGAAGCTGCCATTGTGGAGAAAACTTGTCAGTTCAGCAGTCACCCGAGGGGCCAGAGTGCTCCAATTCTTCTGGAAGAACTGGGCAGGAAAGCCATCAATGCCAGGAGCTTTCGTGGCACCCAGTTGAAAAAGGGCTTATTGGATTTCTTTAGCGGTGAAAAGGCTAAGCAATTTTTGGTTCATTTCACCCGTTACTTTCTTCTATGCTTCTTCAAGAATTCACAGTTCACATTCCACTCTTGCTTTTAAACAGATCTGCATAGTAGGCATTAAGACAATCACTTAATTCTTCTTGGCCCCAATAAATTCTTCCACTTTCATCTTTTAACTTTCGGATTGTATTCTTCTTTCTTCGCTCAGAAGCCTTGGCATGGAAAGCCTTCGTTTTCTTTTCGCCCTCCTTTAACCATTCAATTAGAGATCGTTGTTTCCACCGCTGCTCATTTTTGTATAGCATGTCCTGGAGCTCAATCTCCAATTTCCTCTTCCTGGATCTCCAAGTAGAATCCTTCACTTGGGGCTTCATTTCTTTAATTCTCTTTCGAACCTGGGCGATTTTCTTCGAGATTTCTCCAAACTTCTTCGAACTCCAACTAGTAAGTCTTTCTTCACACTGCTTCAAGCCATTTTCCAAACTATCAACTCCCGCCTGTTCCCAAACTTCACTCACAATAACATTGCTTTCTTCTTCTTTCGCCCAAAAGGATTCAAATCGAAAAAAATTTCCCCACTTTATCTCGATTTCCTTCTCCCCTTCGAAATCAATAAGAATAGGAAGGTGATCAGAATCCACCTCATCCCGATGCATCACTAAAGCCCTTGGGCACAGGTCCAACCATTTCTTGTTAGCCACTGCCCGGTCTAACCTTTCCTCAATGAAAGCCGACACATTTCGTCTATTATCCCAGGTGTAGGGGTATCCAATGAAACCCATATCAATAAGACCACAATCCGACAAAGCATTATTGAATCCCATAAGTCTGCTTTCTTGAACCAGCCGACCACCTGCCTTTTCAGCATTTGAACAAATCTGGTTGAAGTCACCTGCGCACAACCAAGCTTTCTCTCCTCCATTGTGTAGATTCCTTAGCATTTCCCATGTTAGCTGATGATTTTCCTTCTCTGGCTAGCCATATACTCCCGTAAACCTCCAAGTCTTACTTCCTTCTACCTCTTGAACATCAGCATCAATGTAATTCCTCTCACTTGTTTTAATTGATATCGTAATCTCCTTATTCCAAAACAAACAGAGCCCTCCTGAGTTTCCTTCAGCTGGAACGCCTTCACCAAAATCAAAACCACAGTCTTTCCTCACCTTTTCCCATACGTCCTTCAATAAATGAGTTTCCATCTAGAATACGATTTGGGGTTTATAAAATTGGACAACCGATTTCAAGGAAGCAACTGCTAGAGGATTCCCCAACCCCTGACAGTTGAGACTTAGGAGATTCATTGTAGTAGGCGGCCTTGCAACTCGGCAAGGACCGCCTCTGGTTCTTCTGGAGTAGTGGTTGTGTCTCTTCTATTCCTCTTATCATCTTTGCACTTCTGTTCCTTTCTTCTTCTCCGCAGTCAATGTCCATATCATCTTCATTTCTTCTTTTCCCTCCAGGAACTACTCTCTGGTTGATAACTTTCGATGCCCTCACTTCTTTTTTGAGTATGGTCTTATGTAACCTAATTCGTGTAATTAAGGTCAACGTTCCCGCTCCAATTCGCTTAAACGCGAATTTATTTCAGTTCGCATTAAATTCGCGACTTTACTTTTCTCGGAGCGCGAATTAAGGAATGAGAAAATGCGACTTACCATTTTTTTATTCATGAATTGAGTATTAGAAGAACGCGGTTCCACCGCATTGAATTCTCCGGATTGGTTATCAAAAGTCACGCGTCCAACCCACTTCCATTGAATTCTCCTATTAAATAATACATAATACTTACCTTTTTATTAAATTAATAATAAACAGACAACTTCCATAAGAAGCTTATCTGAAATCTAAACTAAAAAATTAAGATCAATTCTTTTTGTGTGGATAGCAATGCCCCATTCCATCCTCCACCCACGGTTAGATGAGAACAATTAAAAAATTAATTAAAAAGTACTCAAAAAACTAATTACTCCATCTATCTCTCTCATTAGCTTTACAAAGAACTCCTTCACGAGGAAAAAAAAGCTTTACAAAGAACATCAGTGAAAAGAGAGTTTGTAAAACAAGAAGCACAATCCACTTTCTGACAAGGGAAGAGATTAGGAGCGTTGATGATGAGCTTTGCCTTTGGTTTTTCACTGGCAGCTTGAAGGGTGATCTACAATCAGGTTGGTATTCTTACCTTTGTTTCTTTCTCAATCAGAAGAAAAATGTTTTGGTAGGAATCTTGAAACATCTGCAATACATAACTAATTTCGTTAGTATTTGTTTACAAGGTGTTTATGATGACAGAAGTCGATTCGATCCCCATACAAACTGATATCAATGATGGGGAAGATGTTGTACTAGCACAACTTATAGCTACTCCACTTAAAAACATATGTGGTTATGTTTGGGGAAAAGAAAAAAAAAAACAAGTGGGTTTGTAAGCTTGGATGTAGAGCTGATCCATATACTGGAACCTACTCGCGTATTCGAGCTCATTTTCTTGGTAGGAGTCCGGGAATGAAAGCGGCTGGTATAGCATAGTGTTCCAAAGTAACAGGAAGTGATCAAGAAAATATGAGGCAAGAAGAAGAAGAAGAAGAAGAAGCAAAAAGAGTATTCACACAGAAGGGTTCAGGTGCTGAAGTTCAAATTGTGCCTCCAATAAGCAAGATTGGTGTCACAAAAAATGATTGCAAAATCATTACTGATATGTTTGATTTGGTATCTAAGGCATGACACTAATGGTTTAGTTGGAAGATTCTTCTATGGTTGTGGGATTCCTTTCAATGTGGCAAGGTCTCCATTTTTCTATGAAATGGTGAGAGGCATAAATGAAGGACCGAGAGGTTATAAGCCTCCAAGTGCTGAAAAGATAAGAACCAACTTGCTTGATAAAGAGAAATCCAAAGTGGATCGTGCTTTAACGGACATTCGAGATCAATGGCCTTTATTTGGTGTTTCTATTGTATCTGATGGTTGGAGTAATGTGAAGAATGAGCCTTTGATAAATGTATTGGCTGTTTCAGGGGGTAGAGCTGTATTTTTGAAGGCGTTGATTGTTCCGGGGATGAAAAAATAGGACTTTACATTGCTGAAATTTTGCTCAAAGCTATTGAGCAAGTTGGAATCTATAATGTTGTACAAGTGCTCACAAATAACGCTTCAGCTTGCAAACGTGCGGGAGAAATCATCATGGATAGACATCCTCATATTTTCTGATCAGGTTGTTTAGCTCACACCTTAAGCCTTTTGATGAAAGATGTGGCATCTTCTCATTATCCTTCTTTGAGGTTTGTGGGATTTCCTTATAAGAAAGTCAAAGGGATAGTGAAGTACATAAGAAGCCACAACATGGTATTGCATATTTTCAGAAAGTCTTCTGCTCTCGAGGTGATTCAAGTTAAGAAGACAAGATTCGGTCATCATTATATTATGTTAGAATGTTTAGCCGAGCTGAAAAATCACTTGATTTCAATGGTATAAAGTGATGAGTGGGACTCTTTGAAGCATGGGACAACCTCTTCAAATTTAAGTCATGAAGAAGTGAAGAATGCTATTTTAGATAGTGACTTTTGGGAGAAGCTGAAATTTGTTCTTAATTTCACAAGACCCATTTGGAAAATGATTCTCTTTTATAATTCTGACAAAGCTATTATCGGTGAAGTTTATCAAAGAATGGAAGACATGTTGAACTGTATTCAACTTGCTTTGGTAGACCATATGGAGTTGAAGGATATCATTGAAGCTCTTATCATGGAGAGATGGAGAAAGATGAATGTCCCTTTGCATTTGTTGGCTTATGTGCTTACTCCTTTCTATTATTCTAACAAATGGTTGATGAGTTCTAGTCCAAAAGGAGAGAAGAGAATTAAGCCTCATGCTGATCCTGAAATACAGAAGATATATCTTGATGTGGTAGATCGTATAGTTGGGAATTCGGTTGAGGCAACTAGAGCTCGAGTTCAACTTCGCGACTTTGTTTGCAACACAGGTATCTATTCTCATCAAATTAATTTATCCGCAACCAAGACCCATTTATATTCATCTATGAGAAAAATACTTAAGCTAGCTAACATTAACTGTATTCTTTTTAAGTGTGATATTGGTTACAGTTGGTGTATATAATAAACAAAAAATACTTACATATGCGTGTGGGTTAATGAAGTATGGGTTAATAAAGTTGAAACAAAACTACTCTATCTACAATGAGTACAGAATGAAATATATGAGAGGGGAGAGGCTAAATAAACATAAGAGAATTGGGGGGTTTAGTTTTGTTGCAATTAATTAAAAACAAAATCTAATGGTTGTGGATTTTCATTGTTTAATTTTCATTGTTTAATCAGTTCATCCCCTCTTCACATGATTTCATAATAATCTAGTCGTATTGGTACATGACACGGATAACATAATTTGCTATAATGATTTTTTTTCTTTGTGTAGTTGTGCTATATGTATTTTTTGGATTATAGTGTAACTATAATGCTATTGATTTAGGTATGTTTGCTCGTCCACAAGCGATATCTGATAGAGAAATAGTGTCTGCTGTCAAATGGTGGAACTACATGGTGCAGCAGCTCCTGAGTTATATAGTTTGGCTGTAAGAGTGTTATCACAGAGAGTTAATACTTCTTGTGCTGAAAGAGTTTGGAGCACATATAGTTTCATCCGCAGTGTGAAGAGGAATCGATTGAATGTTGATCGTGCTGAATCCTTGGTGTATGCTCACTACAATAACCGTTTATTGACACGTTACAAGGAGGATTATGAGAAAAATTATAAGAATTGGGATTCTTATATTAAAGATGATATGATAGACCTTGACACACAACAACTCGAGGATAAAGACTTTTCCTTGCGTCATGAAGAAGACTCGGTTGTTCCAACTTCAAGTGTACCCATTCCATCTCAAGCTACTCAAGAAAGTGGAAGGGAACCGAAAAGAAGTAGAAATGTGTGATGTCATGTTTAATTTGTAAGGTTTGTAACAGTTGACCAAAGGGTATTGCTTGCATGTAGTGGTCAACTCTTTTGTATAGCAATTAGCAAGCACATTAAGAACGATCTTTGTATATCTAGTAGGCTTGTCATATGATATAAGAAAGTAAGGTTTGTAATAGTTGACCAAAGGGTATTTCTTGCACATAGTGGTCAACTCTTTTGTATAGCAATTAGCAAGCATATTAAGAAGTATCTTTGTATATCTAGTAGGTTTCGAGATGTTTGGGTTATTATAGAACATGATAATTGCTTTAAAATGAAGCAACACAGGTCATATATAATGGAATTGATTTTGACAATTTTTGTTTTCACTAATAATATTAAGTTTATTTTTTCTTAAGTATATGAAAATAATATAATATTAACGCTCTGTTCACGCTCTCTATATTTAGTTCTTGAAAAATAGACGCTCTCACGCTCCCGCTCCACGAACTGGTTACCTAAGTCTGGTCCATGTTTTTTGGCATTTTTTTGTCTTCCTTTGGTGTTTCTTTAGTCGCAGTATCCTGGGCTTGTACGATTACTTCTTGCTCTCTACATTGGGCAATCTGGCCCATTATGGCTAAGCCCGAGAATTCGCGATCTAACGGGTCCGCCCTTTCCTCTTTATTATTTTTTTCCTCTTCAGTCTGGTTTCTATTTTCTCTATCTTCTATGATATTTATTTCTTCTTGCTGCAGCTTTCCACGCGCTTCTTCTCGTTTCCCTAGTTTGTCTTTTCCATTTTCATCATTAACTGCTTCTCGATCTTCTGGTCCCGCCTTAATTAAATCAAACAATCTCACACGCGGTGTTCTAGAAGGAAAACGAACCATCATCGGAGAATCTTCCATTCTAACTGCATCTTCGCTAGAATTTCCTCCGACCTTCCTCTGCTTTGCCTCTGTCCACTATGACACTAATCTTTCAGCTCCCGTTTTGCCTTTTGGACCCATCTTCTTGACTGGAGACAGTGCTCTCAACCAATTCCCATACTCGGATTCTTCCTCCGGTATAATCTCCTCTTCACAGTTTTTCTTCAAGTGGCCAAGGACCCCACAGCTGTAACAGAAGTTGGGCAGTTTCTCATATGCCGCCTTATACCAGACATTTTCTTTTCCTTCAGCGAGCAGGACTCCTCTTCGCAGTGGTTTGTTCACATTTATAGTAACTCTTAGCCTCATATAACTACTCCACGGCCCAAATTTTTCTGTATCAAATATTTTAAGGGAACCAAACATCATACCAATCTTCTCCGCCATTTTCTCTGTTCTCATCTTCAGTGCGATCTTCCATATTCGAGCCCATATTTCCGTTTCACTGAAATCCATTTCCGTCGCTTCTTTGTCTCTTTCAATTGATTTGAACACCATGAGTCGGTTATCAAAGTGCCATGGCCCTCCATAAATGGCCTTTTTCCTGTCTTCATTACTGAAAAACTGGAAGGCGAATAGATGCTCTCCCACCAGATGGATAATAAACTCTTAATTAGATTTCCAGGTTGCACATAAAGCTGTCTTCAAGAATTTGACACTCAGGGTTTTTGCTCCTTGGAGATAACCCACCGCTCCCCATTCTTCGATCACTTCTTCAACTCTAATGTCAATATCATCTTCCTCCACACAGACAACATTTGCCTCTTCCTCCGACAGGTGAAAGTTAGTTAACCTTTTCTCTATTTCTGAACCCATGACTCGCCAATCTCGTCAAATCGCCAACAGTGAAACACAAAGAAGAGGGGGACAGAATGGATCGAATTATAGGGTAGAGGAGAAGAAGAAAGAAAAGGAGACGAAAAGACACAATCACAAGCTTGAACCGCAAAGAGCTAACCGGGGGAGCAGGGAAAATAGAGCTCTCAGAGCGAGAGAATTAACCTCTTGGGGTGGGGGTGAGATACCGTCACTTCCCTTTTAAGGGTCGTGAGATGCACTACCCCCTTCCCAGCCGTTAGATTCATTATCTCTTTTTTTTTTTAATGGATGAAGGAGATTAATCAAGGGGTATTTTTGGATGAAAAAATAACCACACCAGATTTCTCTCCCCTAATAACCCTACATATTCCTCTCCTCTCTCTTCCTCTAACCCTAACAAATCCATCCTCTTCTTCTCTCCTCTCATCTTCTGCCGCCATCACCATCTCCTCCTCCTATCGGTGACGTCTTCCCGTCGCCGTTGATGTCTTCACGTCGTCGCCGGTGTCTTGACGCCATCGCTGCCCCCTTCCCTCTTCTTATCTCCTCCGTCCAGCCATCACCGCCGCCAGTGCCCCCTCCGCAACCCTCCCACAACCCTCAACCCCCTGTCGCGCCTTTCGTCTCCCCCTTCCTCCGCCTCCCTCACCATGCCGCCACTGTCGTGCCTCCTCTCCCTATCTCTTGCGGTGTGAGTCCCTCTACCACTATACTCTTCCTCTCCTCCCCTTCGTTTTTCAGATCTGTGAGTTTTTGTTTTTCAGATCTGGTTTTTTTCTAGTGGTTTTTTTTCCTGATAGTGGTACTAGATGTAGTGGTACGCTACCACTACAATCTTGTAGCTGGTAGTGGTATCGTACCACTATCTTTTGGTACCACTACTATTTGGTACCTGGTAGTGGTAGCGTACCACTACCAGGTAATGGTACCAAATGATAGTGGTACTCTACCACTACCAGCTACCAGATGGTCGTGGTACCGCTGTACTCGTAGTGGTACCAGTGGTAGCGATAGCGTACCACTAGCGCACTGATGGAGCGATAATTTTTTGCAAGTGGCCGAAGCGAGTCTTATTGAAGGATTTTGCCGGAGAAAGTGTGTCGGTCGGAAAGTCAGCCGGTCGGAGATTTGTGGCTGCTCGAAAAGGAAGAGAGAGATAGAAAGAGAGAGTAATATTTATTGTAGGATTTATATTTGTAAAACATGTATTTAATATGGGTTTTTAATTCTCAATCTGTAATTTATATAAAAATTATTAATAATTTTTTTTTGTCATACCCAAAATGCCCTTGGCTGTGAATCTCACAACCCCATAGGGGGAAGTGACCGTATCTAGGGATGGCAATCAAACCCATGCCCACGGGTATCCGACCGCCCACGACCCAGTCAACGCGGGGAATCCCCGCTTTGACTGGGTATGGGGCGGGTATGGGTAAAACCCACAAAATGTTTGATGGGTACAGGGCGGGTATGGTTTTAGCCTCCCCACCCCATACCCATACCCATACCCGCCCCACCAAGAATATTTGTTCACATATAAAAAATACATGTATGAAATAGTAATCTATCAATGATAGTGAGGGTAAATAAAAAAAATAATTAGTAGAAATGCAATTGAGTGGTCACCCAAATCAAAACCTAATTCATTTTCCTCAACTCTCTCTTCACTCTTTCACTTTTCCCTCGTGTTAGCAAAATTATATTAGTTCATTATTGCTTAGTATATGTATTAGAGTCTTTTTTTTTTGTCAAAAGATATCATATATTGATAAAAAAGATAGTTACATCCTGGAAACCAGCCAGGCTCTGAAATCAAACAAATGACACATAGTCGGATACAAAGAGAGGACTTTTCTAGCTACCGAATGAGCTACCCTATTGTTCTCCCGACCTATAAATCGTACACTAAACCCCGGCTGGGCTCGCAAATAATGACCAATTTCCTCCAGGATTGCTCCCAACCGATTATCCCTCGTGTCAGCCTGGTTAATTTTATCAATAAGCACCTTGGCATCACCCTCAAATCGGACCTCCGTGAACCCACACTCCAAACACCAGGTAATAGTAGCCTCCCGCAGCACCAGCAACTCCACCATAGCAGGCTCATCCAAAATAGGAAACTGAACCCCCTTTGCCAGAAGTAGCACCCTATCACGCGTGAGAAGAACCACCCCACCAGCCGAGTGCGATCCCCTCTTAGTCGCCCCATCCCACCTACAAACCACACGCGAATCTCCCACAGAAACTGGCTGAACCCTCGGCCCTGCCACCGTAGGCGCCTGCCCTGGGGGCAAGGCCACCCATTCCTCAACCTGCTGATGGAATTGTCGCAATAGCGCCGGAATCCCAAACTGTTTGCCTTCAAAGACAACCCAGTTACGTGACCGCCAGATCCGCCAAAGGACAGCAACTACTGCCATAACCAACGAGGGCTGATGGATTAAGGCCAACAGACGCTTGAGGAATAGGGGGAAAGTATGGCGAGGCAAACCCTCTCCCAGATAATCCAGCCCAGAATAATCCCAGAGAGCTCGCGCGACCGGACAATAAAGAAACATATGCTCCATCGTCTCCGGGCCATCCCAGCAGACTGGACACCGGGACAACACATGAACCTTTTTCTCAATCAACGCCTCTGTTGTAGGTAGAATCCGATTAAGAATTTGCCAGACGAAGACCTTCAATTTCGGGGGGATCTTAGCTTCCCAAACCCTTATCCAACTAGGTTGTCCATCCAACTAACCGCAGACCTCCACCCACCCCTCCTCTTGTCTAAATCAACAGCCAAATGATAAGCGGATTTAACCGAAAAAACCCCATCAGCTGTGTTGTGCCAAATAAGCTTGTCTGCAATATGCCGACGCGGAAGAGGAATAGCATTGATGGCTTTGCAAGTAGGTGGGTCAAACCATTGACGCAGCTTCGTTTCAGACCACCGTCCTTCCCCTTGACAGATAACCTCCGCCACCAAGAGATCCCCCCCATCAGGAAGGACCATCGGATTATAGCACGGGGAGTCAAGCTGGTAGCCAGGGATCCAGTTTGAATGGAGAAGAGAAGCCGATAGGCCATCGCCAATCTTCCATCTTAACCCCTTCTCCAATAGCTGGCGCCCATAAAGGATACTCTGCCACCCCCAAGATGAGCGTGATCGCGCAGTTGCCTTGAGAAAAGAGCCAAGAGGAAAGTATTTCCCTTTATAAACTTGGGCAAGGAGACACTGAGGTTCATTAAGAATACGCCATCCGATCTTAGTTAAAAGAGCTTGGTTAAAATGCTCAAACTGGCGAAATCCCATTCCCCCCTCATGCTTGCTCCTACACATATTCCGCCAGGACAACCATCTAATCTTGGGATGACCTTCTTCAGCATCCCACCAAAATCGGGCCACATGTTTATCAAGAAGCCGACAAAGAGACAGGGGGAGCCTGAAACATGACATAACATGTAAGGGAAGTGCCAAAGCTGTGGATTTAATCAGTGTTTCCTTAGCAGCCCAAGATAGTGTCCGCTGCTTCCATCCCTGAAGCCGCTCTACTAGCTTCTCCTCAAGATATCTGAATGTGGCCATTTTTGACCTGGCAACCAGAGTGGGGAGCCCCAGGTATTTGTCATGAACCCCCACTGCTCCAACCCCAAGAATCGTGGCCAAAAACTCCTGATCAGGCAGGGAAACATTCTTACTAAAGCACACTGCAGATTTCACCAGATTAACACGCTGGCTACTGAGCTCTTCATATTCGTTAAGAACCTCAATTAGATTCTCGCACTCCTGAAGAGACCCTCTCAGGAATAGGTAGGAATCATCCGCGAAAAATAAATGCGAGATACGAGGAGCACGAGGGGCCACCTTCACCCCTTCCAAACGCTTCTCCGAAATAGCCATCCGGAGGAGGGCCGCAAACCCTTCCGTGCAAAGCACAAACAGGAGAGGAGATAACGGATCCCCCTGTCGGAGGCCCCTAGAGGCAGAGAAATACCCAGAAGGTGTGCCATTCATCAGCACCGAGAAGGATGAGGACCGAAGACACTCATGTATCCATCCTTGCCAGACCGAGTTAAAACACATCTTATCCAAAACCGCGAGAGAAAGGGCCATTCGACTCTATCATAGGCCTTTTCCATGTCAACCTTCAAAGCCATGTACCCTTTCTTCCCTTGCTTCTTGATTTTAAGATAATGCATTAACTCATGACCAATAAGGATGTTATCAATAATCTGCCGGTCGCGAATAAACGCATTCTGACCTTCCGAAACAATTTGAGGCAGCAGACCAGCAAGACGTTCAGCCATAATCTTGGTTATAACTTTATAAATAAACTGACAAAGGCTGATCAGACGTAATTGTCTGATGTTTTCCACAGAATCTACTTTAGGGATTAAGGTGAGCCAGACAAATAATGATTTGGATTACATTGTAGTACTCTATTTTATGGATTAAGGGAAATTTTAGGATAAAATGCTTTGAACCATATTAGGAATTATTGTCACTTTCTCTACTTCATGATATAATAGGTGCCTTTAATGTTCTAATTGAAAATTTACATGTAAAATTTTATGTATTATAATGTTGGATGTACGGGGCGGGTATTACCCATGGGTACCCGAAACCCACGAGTATGAGGATGGGTTTGCAAAATCTTCCCCTGCATGGGTATGGGGCGGGTATGAGTTTGGATATTTGAAAGCGGGGATGGGGATGATTTAGGCAAACCCGCCCCTTGCCATCCCTTAAGTCCCCATTAGAGTGATTTTTACATTGATAATCAATCGACGGTTAATTATAACTGATTATAAGATATTGATGCGGTTATCATTAGGCTGAAATGGTTTTCTGTTTAACTGATAACTAACTAAATAGGTGGTTAATGTTTTGTTGATAACTAACTGTATATATATCTGTGCAGACTGTGCTTGTATTAACTCGTAGACCTGAACATAGAACGCGTACACTCCATTGTCACGTTACCAGATAAAAAACAACTCAAAACAGTACGATTACCAATAAATAAAACGTTGGCACCACACAGTCGATATTAGACTGCACGCACGAGTCCAGTACAGCTGCAGAAGAAAATTACACAGCAGAGTCACACACACACGCACACTGTTTAATTCAAGCTTCAGAATTCCATAATCAATCTTTATTTCCTCAAACAGACAAGAGAAAGACCAACGCAATTTCACGAGCAAATCTGCAAAGCTTCTTGACTCTCAGTCAGTGGTCCAGCCACAATCTGCGGTTCAATCACCTGGACGAGCCCAGTAGAAAGCCTCCTTGTCAAGTCCTCAACATCCACCTTCACTACATCCGTCCTCCTGCCGATATCAGCAGCATACCTGCTGACACAATAAACCCCCACAGCCGTTGCTGCCATACCATAGACATTTGTGGTGACGAGACGCAGAGGAGTAGACAAGACCGCAGCAAGCGGGCCACCTATAATCGACACAGCCTGACCACTCTGGCCCATTGTGGTCTGATTGATGACTAGAAGACCCGTCTTGCAGTAGATAGCGAAGTCTTCACAGTTGTTCTTGAACACATTGTAGCATCCAAACCCATTCTCCTCCAGAAGGAACTTTGCACGATGGACCACAACATCGTCTGGGTCAGCATCCGCGAGAGTGCAAGTTCCACCACGAGCTTTTGCAAGGAAGAGAGCAGGGTTGACGCTGTACTCGAACCGGTATAATATGCCGCCGGAGAGGAAGCAGTCGAGGCAGGAGAGCAAAACTCCGTTGTTACCGGCTTCTTCACGTGAAGAGCACGTGGGGCAAGGGGCTAGAGGTCTTTTGGGGGTTGAGCTGACCAGAAGGATGTCAAGTACGGTTCCAGTTCCAACTTCTTGGCCACGCCTGGTGAAGTGTACTACTTTATCATCTCCAATGTAGATACCTGATTCCAATTCAGGAGGTAAAAGACCTTAAGATCACAAAACAGCTTGGAAATACTAGACAGACAATTCCTACGAGTCATTAAACCAAATCTTGGGGGTCGATATTGCGACAAGAATGAACAGTGAAGAACCTAAATGCAGCATATATATAATAGATGGGATGGGGAGAAACAACCAATATGAGAATGATAACTACTAAACTACACCACAGAGACGGAGTTACAGACAAGCGAAGAACACTTGCCCTAAGCTCCTAACAGGGCTAGAAACTGAGAGCAGAACTGCAAATGGACCATTCACCTAATCAAACCCTGAAGGAATGTTGGATCGTAAGGGTGGGACAGCAGGTGTCTGGGCAATGCAACCTTATGTGAAAAACAATGATATAAGTGTGTAGTACCAGTACACAGACCAATGGTTTAGATCCACTGAAGCACGAAAAGCAAAATAGAGCCATGAACTGCAAACCAAGGGGTTAGAGCCATGGGTAAGGAAATGTGCCAACTTCCATCAATGATCCTGATGATCCCTCTTCCCCCAATCCCCAAAATTCTAGTAAGCAGCAGAATAGAAAGAGTGAAATGAGGAAGGAAGGAAGAAGAAGCGAACCGTGATGGGCGTAAACATACGCAGCTCTCCAGGAGTAAATGTGATCCCCTGGTTTCAAACTGTCCTTTGGGATCCTGTTATTGAAGCCATAAATCTGCCGAGTTTGAGTAACAAAATAGCATATCCAGTTCCAACACGAATCACCCAGGGGGAAAAAAAAAACAGGAATCAGAGCGAACAAAGGAAGAAGAAGAAGAAGAGAGAATTTCACCTGTTGGAAAGCAGCCCCATATCTCTTCCTTCACCTTCTTCTTCTTCCGCCTTCCCAACGTTTTGCCTGGAATTTTGGCCTTTTCCTTCTCTGGGACTGCAGAGACCGTGGGGAAGTTGAATTAAGGAGTTGAAAGCGAAGGGATTGATGAAGACAGGTGAGAGAGATGGCGCTCCTTCTTCTTCCAAACCTTCGCGGTTAAGGAAAAGCGAGAATGGGCGAAAGGGGAAGTAATGGCGGATTGGGAAATTGAGGAGTTTTCAAGTTTGAGATTGAATTGGGGACTGACACGCTTTCGACGCGTCACATTTATGAATGTTGTGTTTCTTTCTTCTTCTTCGGCCTTTTCACTTTTTGCTTATGGGCTATGGCTATGGCCTATGGGCTTTGGCGTCGTCGGGTCTCGGCGGGGACACGAGGCAACTTCCCAAATTTCTGGGCCAAGAGGCCCAAATGATACATATTGAACCGGCTGCTCCCCGTCCAAATAACGAGGAGAGAGAGGGTTGTTGACTTGTTGGTACTTGCGTTATGAGAAGTCAAGAACCGATGAGCTAAAATACCTGGATTGAAAAATCGTATCATAGTGGCGGTTCGATAACAAAATAATTTCATGATGAATGTCAAATTGGTAGACGGTATTTAGTGGTATGAAATGGTTGAACCATTATTAAACTATAGTTTCAACATAAAATATTGGGTTATAGGTATAATATGCCCCTCTACTATGCAGTTTTATCAAACATGCCCTTCTACGATTTTTTACATCACATATGCCCCTATACTTTGGAAAAATGATCAAATATGCCCTTTGGTTAAATTTCCATTAAAAAAATCGTCAACAATGGTTGAACCGAGATTTAGACGATCCGACATCGGTAAATAGGAGGGAAAATGTCAGTTTTTCCCTTGATTTATTTCTCTAGGTCTTGTTAAAGTGAAATTATTAGAGGTATTTGGCAGTACAAAAGAATCCAAACAATTCTAAAGTGAAATTATCAAGGATATTTTAGACATTTGTGTGCCCAAACCAAGGTTCGACCATGGTTACGATTTTTGGATGAAAATTTTAACAGAAGAGCATGTTTGATCATTTTTCCAAAGTACATGGGCATGTTTGATGTAAAAAATAGTAGAAAGAATATCTGATAAAACGACATAGTAAAATGACATATTATACCTATAAATATAACCCTAAAATATTCTATCACTTACTTTTGTTCCGTTATAATTTACAATACTCGTAAAAATACTTGATGAGGCCGAGCCCCAAAAAATAGTAATTTTAGGCCGATGATGGTGGAGAAAAGGGGCTAAGATCAGGTGACTAAGGGGGGGTCCCTTAGTCACATGACTAAGTAAATCTCAGCCCTTCCATCTCATTAAAATCTAATGGTTACAATTAATCCACTTTAGTGAAGGGCAAAATTGTAAGTTCATGATTATTTTTATTTTCAATTATTAAATATTTTTTTCCGGCTCATCTCTCCTGCCGTCCGTCTCGTTTTTTTCCCCCGCCGGGATCCGCCATTGCCGACCAGGGAGTGCGTCGCTTTTTATTATGGGCATTTATTCCCCAAGTTCCCACCAGAGAGAGTTATGGGATTCTTTTCACCAGGAGAGAGAGAGAGAGAGAGAGAGAGAGAGAGAGAGAGAGAGAGAGAGAGAGAGAGAGAGAGAGAGAGAGAGAGAGAGAGAGAGAGATTTTTTGGTCGGAAAATTTTTTCCGACGAACATCGTCGCCGGAGAAGAATTTTCCCGGCGATAGTGCTAATTTTGTAATGTTTGTATGCTTTGTTATTTTGTAATGTTTGTCGGTTTTTTTTTGTAATGTTTGTAAACTTTGTTATTTTTGTTAACCATGTTTGTAAACTTTGTCATTTTTGTGCACCATGTTCGTAATGTTTTTTATGTCTAAAAAACACCCGGGTTGACTTTGGGAAGGAGCCCCTCTATATAGGGATGGAGCCTCCAAAGTCAACCCGGGTGTTTTTTCCCGTTCGTATGGATTGTCGGTCTAGTTTGTCATTTTTGTCCACCATGTTCGTACTGTTTGTATGTCTAAAAAACACTCGGGTTGACTTTGGGAAGGAGCCCCTCTATATAGGATGGAGCCTCAAAAGTCAACCCGGTTGTTTTTTCTTTTTGTATGGTTTGTATTGTTTGTCGGTCTAGTTTGTATTGTTTGTACAGTTCATACGTTTGTAATGTTTGTATGTTTTGTCGCTCTAGTTTGTACTGTTCGTATGTTTGTATGGTTTGTACTGATTGTAAATCTGGTTTGTATACTTCGTAATTTTCCATAATACCCAAACTACCCCTGTCATTAATTAAATAGCCCTTCCCACTTTTTAACCATTAGATTGAAGTGTCCAGATCTAAGGGCTGGGAGGGGCTTAGTCAAGTGACTAAGCACCCCCCCTTAGTCACCAGATCCGCTCTCGGAGAAAAGAGGATATGAAGAGGACAATGCTTTAGGATTTTGGATACTTTTAGATTTATGTTTTATCTTTATATTATATATTCTGAAAATAATTCTATGAAAAAGTTATCGTCCGGAAACATTTATAGAAAATAAAAAAATTACGTCAATTGGATAATCGAACATAAAATTGCGATTGTTCAAAGTTTAGCGAAATAAAAAATGACCAATTTGGGGTAGGAAACGACCTTTTCAAGAGACGAAGACGGCTACAAAGATCTCGAAAAATTATCACCGAGTGCAAAATTACGACCGTTTGAAGTTTTCACGTATGTAATGTGAAAAATCGTTGGAGCCCTTGATCCGTTGTAAAACGTGGATTCAAATTTACCTGATTCAAAAGACCATGATCATATTCCCTAGGATCTCTCAGAAGGGTTCAGGTGTCGCAGCTCATACATATATATCAATGTGTCTGTGTTATTCGGTTTGATTATTAGTAAAGAGAATACTATCGCGAATTGGTAAAACAGTCGCCAGGCGGAGGAGCAGCAGCATGCAACGAGCAGTGATTAGCAGCCACTCGTGAGTCGTCCAATTATGTACATCCATGGAATACCCACCGGAACCGGACAGCCGTTAATTAGCCTCGATCTCCTGAAATGTAACAAAAGACAATGGAAGGCTAGCTGGAAGTAGCGCCAACTTCCCCGGCCGCCAAAAGACAAAAACAAAAAAGAGAAACATACATGCATTTGTCTTCTCTTCTTCATGTTTCAAACAAACCTATCCCCATCTTAGCTCGCTCTCTCTGTGTTTCGTTAATTGTCTCCCCCTGCAATCGATGGCTACCTTCAACGCGTTTGTAGTCGTCGACCTCAGGTCGACCAACTAAAACCAAAACAAGAAGAGACGAGAGAGAGCATCTGCTGGCTAGAGATTCGCCCAACGTCGAAAAGAAGTGGCTCATATTGATTACGAGACCACATAATTACAAACTTCCACGACTAATTTGATGCCTCTCTTGATCGCCGATGAATTTGTTATGTTGGGACAATCCAAATACTATATTGAGAGTGCAACATATAGGATCCTTATATTATTAGTGTTATAAAATTCGTTAGTATGAGAGCTTTTAAGAAAGAATAGTGAAAATCAAATTCGTACGGATTTAACTCGGTTTCAACAGTTTACGGATAAAGAGAGAAACTCAATATAGTTTTGTTTTGTTGTTATTCTTCTTCCCCCTATTCTGGCTAGTTATACATTAATTAATTAGCTTTTCCTCTCTCGATATATATATATGTTCTACTAATTTAGCTCAAAGAAGCGCGCCGGGTAGATTAGATCCTTTGTTTTTGGCCTTGTAGCAAAAATCAAAGTTCGTAATGATGCTTCTTGAGGTGATCGATTATGTTGAAGACAAGAAATGCCGGGTTTTGTTTTTATACTTCCGTCGCTTTGCTCCCTTGCCTCATTATTCCTACCAAGAATGAAAGAATACCTCACATTCATGTGGATTGCAGCATAGACCAGACAATTTATAAGGCCTTTGAACGACTATATATCTTTTTTACTCATTCCAAAGATCATGGTGTGAAAATTAATAGGTCTTTACATAAATACAAAGCATACACTGATCCGGATGTGAAAATTAACAGGTCATTTGCAAAACATAAATATATAAGACCTATTAATTTTCATTGTGGGGATGATATGACAATGCTGAGCAACATCATTTAACATAATGGAAAACATTTCCAAAGCGACTGTAAACAAAATCCATCATGGACTTGAACCAAAATCCATCGTTTGCCTTAGGGAATTAGGGAGATGGAATTTGTGGGCCCCACCTCTTTTGGGGTTTCAAATCCGTGGATCCCACGGACTTGGAAGTTCCACCTCTTGAGGTGGGATTTGGGTGATGGATTAAAATCCATGATGGTAAATTACCTTTCTATCCTTAATTATTTCTTTAATTACAAATTTGTCCTACTTTAATTCAATGGTCATGCAACTGTAAACTTTTATAATTTCGTATTTTATAAATATGAGAATTTATCATTTCATTTTGTAATATCGTATTTTATTTAAATATGAATGTATATGTGATTTGTTAGATTCACCTAGAAACACTTTATGATCATCTTGTACATTATTATTTGATTGATTGTCGGATTCCACATCGGTGAGTTAGCAAGAAGAAGATGAGTTGTAGCAATAAAGCGAGCAATTGGCTGCAATTGATACATAATATTGCGTACATTATTAGATGAATTGTTAATTAGTGCCAAATTGTAATAAATTTCTATATTTGTAGTTGAATTATTAATCCACATAGTGGTAAAGAGTTTAAAATTTCTTTCTATGTTTTGGATTAGTTTTAAATGAAATATTTGGATTAGAATATATAAATATAATTAAATAAGGGTAACTAGGTAATTTGTATTTAATATCCACAAATCTAATCAAACAAAGTCCATAATCAAATCCATCAAGAAAACAATAGACTTGTTCAAATCCATAATGCCACCAAATCCATCATATATCCATGGTTTTCCAAAACCCAGGTTTTACCAAAACCCTCATTTTTCAAATCCATGAAGCAAACGACCCGTAAGATGAGAGAGGATTGCCCTGTCGCAATCCTTGTTTGAATTGAAATTAGCAAATAAGCTACCATGGACATATACACTAAAAGTAAGCAGAAGAAACACTATGCCTCACCCACGTCACAAACTCCTATGATATATATTACATTAAACATCACACCTAATAAGAAATCTTAGTTTATTGAATCAAAAGCTTTCATCAGATCAATAGTGATTATAGCGAATTTTTTTTGATTGTGCATAAATTTTCGAAATTTTGCAAGCCGCAAACGATCGAATACCCGAGTGCAAAGTTGCGTTTGTTTGAAGATTTGGCCTAGGTTAGGAGTTTATCAATTTTATTTTGTTAAAACTGCTGGGGGCAGCAGACGGTTTATGAGAAAATGTGATATTTTTGGAATTTTTTTGGGTGTTATTTCTGGAAACAATTCCAATTTGAGGTGCAAGAAGAGAGAGAAAGGAGAAGAGGTGAGTGTGAAAATTGATGTTAAAATAATTATAATGTTTATTATTATATTTAAATAATTATATTTTGAATACAAATATATGTTAATGATGATTGTTATAATTAAGATAGTAAGAAAGATTATATTACTATTGAATCATAAATCATAATTTTTTTTATTATAAGTGTAATGGAAAAAGTAGAACGTGAAAATGTTTGGTTGACTTAAGTCAATTTGGTTGACTCAAATTTGCGTTGAAAGTATACAGAAGAAGTGTCATGTAAATACTGAAGAAAAATGGATCGATGTTACATTTGGACCGGACCAAATACGATCGAATGCAAATGATTGTCCGATCCTTGATTCTAAGATGTCTATCGCTATTGGACCGCGGTTCTCATGAGTTTGGATAGGTCCGAACCAAACTAGTTATTATTATAATGTTTATTATTATTATTAAAGTATATTTATTATTTATTTTGTGATATTATTTTATAAATTTGATAAATCTATTTTATAATAATATAATTACTTACTTTTTACTCTATCTGCATCCACTACTTTTCATCCAAACAATAATTTACCCCTCTACATACACTCTCCATCAACTTGCACCCCTGCAATTTGGCCCTCAACTTATACACTCTCGAATTTGCACCATTTGTTGACAAACATAGTGAAACAACCCGGAGCCCCCACGTGTCCCACTCCTATCCCGTCGACCGTCGACTAGGGGTGGGCATCCGGTTCGGTAAACCCGAACCGAACCTGACCGAACCGAATCTCAACCGAACCGAACCCGAATTATCCTAACTCGGTTCGGAATTCGGAAACAAAATAGCCAGATTTCGGAACCCAGGGTAGTCCAACCGAAACCGCATTCCGAACCCCCGAACCGAAACCCGAACTAACCTGAACCTACTCTACCTCTCCCAGCCCAGACCACTCTCGAAGCCCACCCTCAACAACCCACTCATCTCCTGAAGCCCAATACCTCCCCAACCCTAAGCCCAACCTCTACCCTATCTGCTATTCCATTCCCAGCCGCACCCACAATGGCGAGAAGAAAGAGAGACGAAGGAAAATCGCCACCCTCACAACATTCCCCTGCATCTTCTCGACTCCCCGACGATCGATGTCACCGCTGTCACCGCAGCCCGCAGCCTGCATCCAGCTCGCCTCCTCCGCCGCCCGCACCCAGCCCCGCCTAGCTCCTTGTCGCAGCCCGCACCAACGACGAAATCCGCCACTCCCCACAAGACTCCATAGCGGCGGGATCGCAGTGACTCTGTCCTTGAGGTCGGAAACTAGAGTTCGAATCGCTTCGGCCTTGGCGATTTGGTTCTCTGCCCCCTCCGCAAAATAGATCTAGCAGTCCCCCCTTCGTTCTCCCTCTAAAACTGCACCTTTGAGATCTCTACTTCCCTTTTTATCTCTTTCCTCTGAAAATGAAATTCAAATTTTGTTTGGGAAACATTTTTGTTTGGGAGAGAGTTTGTTGGACAGGGAGAGAGAGCAGGGCAGTAGAGGGAGGGGTGAAAGAAGGGGATGGAGATTTGTTTAGGAGAGAGAGAGAGCAGCAGAGATAGGGAGAAAGAAGGGGACGAAAGATTGAAGGGGATGTGGGGAAGCAGGGGAGAGGATTTCTCTAGAAGTTCGGGTTGGTCGGGATCCCGAACCGAAATAAATTTCGGTTCGAAATCGGTTGCAGCTTTGGGATGGTTGGGGGACTCGGTATGCTCCTGTTCGGTTCGGTTTTGACCGAACCGAACCGATGCCCACCCCTACCGTCGACGCAAATCTCCTCACATGATCCGAATGATCCATCAGCCCGACCCGGCAGCATATTGCACCACCCATAGCGAATATTCATAATTACCCACGAGACAACGAGAAGCTTCCTGCCCAATCCCTGCTTCCCACGTGTTCCTCTCACCCGACTGGTCCAAGTCAGCACGCGCCAAAATCTCCCCGGGGCCCATCCCTCCTACGTGTCCGTCTTTGTGGTCGACTGCCGAGAAGTGATCACATACGCTCGCAAATCATGACCGTTAAAACAGAATTCCCCTTACCCCCTTCTCTTCTTCTTCTATCCTTCCTCACTTGTCCCGTTTCTTACACCAAGCAAAGCCAACAAATCCCTAATTTAGTGAACCGGAGAATTCCTCCGAAATTTCCGTCACACCGGCGATGAACAACCAAGTGGCGCATCCGTCATCGTCGTCGTCCAGCGACGCCTTCTCCTTCATCTCCAAGGGATGGCGGGAGGTCCGTGACTCGGCCGACGCGGATCTCCAGCTCATGCGTGCCCGGGCCAACTCGTTCAAGAACCTCGCCTCGTCCTTCGACCGCGAGCTCGAGAACTTCTTCAATTCCGCCTCCACCTCGCTCGTCGCGCCGCCATCGGAGAACAATTTCGTCAAGAAGCTGCAGCCGAAGATATCGGAGTTCCGGAGGGTGTACTCGGCGCCGGAGATCAGCAAGAAGGTTCTCGAGAAGTGGGGGCCTACCAGGGCCAAATTGGCGATTGATTTGTCAAGCATAAGGAACGCTCTCGTGTCTGAGGTCGAGGGGTACGATTATGATGGGGACAGGGATGGAAGCGTGGAGTTCGATAGGGTGTGGAGAGGGAGGAGGAGGCTCAAGTTCAAGGAGTTCTGGGGCGAGTGGAAAGATGAGGAGGAGAACGAAGGGAACCAGACTGAAGAGTGGAAGCCCATTCGAGATTTGAAGAAGCGGTTTAAGGAGCTGGAGAAGAAAAGCGAGTTGGGTGAAATATTTGAGGGGTTTAAGAACAGTGAGCTCGTGGAGAAGGTCAAATCCAGCCTGGTATGTGCTTTTCCATCTCGCTGCTTCCCCTTATGGTAATTCGTTATAGCTGTCTTGGGGAACTCAGGTTGTTTTGGTGTGAAATTATTAGGATAAGTTCTTATGAATTTGATAGGGTGCAGGATGCTATTTGGTTCTGCTGTGCACGTAAATTTGTGCTTAACTTTGATAAGAAGTTCAGGAGCCCATTTCTGTCCACTAGTTGGTAGAGCTTTTAGAAATATTTGAAGCAGGTTGGCACTTGTAGGCCTTCTCTAAGAATAAGAAATAGCTGGAACTAAATATGATTGAGAGGCTCTTGCGGTTATAAGGATTCGTTTATCTCTTGTTTAGTGACGAGTAATCTAGTATCTCTGAATCAATACGCAATAACTTATTGATGTAGCTGCCCAGTTTCTGTGTAGTTTGATCTTCAACGCATTAGCTTGATAATTACACCGAGATTCCTACTCGACCAGACGTTGACCGGCTTACATCAAGCACTTTGCGTGTTGGCTTTTCAAAACCTATCTAACTTAATGAGAGAGACTAGCTTATTTGAATCTTCCAAGCTTTTATTTATATACGTTTTTTTCAAAGTAAACTGAGGGTTTGGGTAACGACTGTTAGCAGTAGAGACTCGGGATCTCGCCCATTCAAGCAGTTCTTTGTTCATATCGTCCTTGCGCACAATCACTTCAATAGAGTGGAAAGAATCCTTCTGCGAATTGCCTACTTTTGTACTGGAAATAAGTGCTTATTTTGTAAGAATGATATATGGTTTGAGTTCTCATGTAGTGTATGTGATGTATTTTGCAGAAATCAATTCGCAAGGATCCCCAAGAATCACAGGTTAGATATCTGATTCTTAGTCTATAGACTCCACCTTAATGTGTGGACCAACAGTCATTTTCATCCATTAAGGAGGACCGTCTCTTATTAGTGTGTTATGATTTTATGACATCATCAGATGACTTGCCAAATTCTTCCTTGTCACATATGGTAATTTGTTTTTCTAGCAATCTGTCTGCAGAACCACTAGGTATCGTCAATAACAGATAAGAGCTAGGTTGCCCATTCGGTTGAAAAACTGAAACGACGTGACTTTTAAAATAATTTCACTTCCGCGTTTAAAAAATAGAAGGAAGGGAAGCCAGTCCTTATTTTTCATTAGCAAGTGAACATTTTGCGCCGCTTAAGGTCGAATTGGCTTGTTACATTTTGTATTATAGAGTACAGTCCAAAAACATGACCAGATTAAGTTCTAGCCATTCATTTTCCGGAAATCTCTTGAAATGTGCTCTGTTGGCCACATGCCTCCTGAAGTGATGGCTCTAATGCCTTTATGCATGATATATTCTGATTCTGGACCTCTCTAGGTGTTAGTCTCTACTGTTTTTATTATTACTATTATTATTATTATTATTATTATTATTATTATTATGTGTTAGTCTCTACTGTTACTAGTAGCTGTGTTTATCCTTCAATGGAACTGAAAGTGTACCAACCTGACTGTTTCTATGGTGTTGCTACGTGTAGGAAGTACCACCACTTGATGTACCTGAACTTTTGGCAAGTTTGGTGAAGCAATCTGGGCCCTTTTTGGATCAGATCGGTGTCAAAAGAGGCAAGTAATCATGATGGGTTATCAAACTATTGTGGAACTTGGTGTACCATATGTGGCTGTTCCATGTTATCCAAAAAATAATCTTATGCTATTATTGGCAGATATATGTGACAAGATAGTGGACAGCTTGTGTAGTAAACGCAAGAACCAACTTCTACTGCACTCACTATCAAGTGGAGAATCCTCTCTCGTTGGGGACGACAACAATGGCAATACTGATGAGCTTGATGTGAGAATTGCCAGTGTCCTTCAAAGTACAGGTCATCATTATGAAGGTGGATTTTGGACAGACAACGCCAAATATATCCCAGAGGACGGGAGGCGGCATGTTGCCATCGTCACAACCGCTAGTCTTCCTTGGATGACTGGAACAGCTGTTAATCCACTTTTCCGAGCAGCATATTTGGCACAATCAGATAAAAGAAATGTCACCTTGTTGGTTCCATGGCTATGCAAGTCAGATCAGGAAATTGTTTACCCCAACAGTCTCACATTTAGTTCACCAGAAGAGCAAGAGAGCTACATTCGGAACTGGCTCGAGGAAAGAATTGGGTTTAAGGCTGATTTTAGAATATCCTTCTACCCGGGAAAGGTAACTACCTACTAACTTGTAGTAAACGTAGTTTGCTTCGTTTTTATGAGTTACTGAAAACTATTAAACGTTATGTAAATATTGATTCTGTGTCCTATATAGTTCTCCAAGGAAAGAAGAAGCATAATCCCTGCGGGCGATACTTCTCAGTTTATACCATCTAAGGAAGCTGACATAGCTATTCTGGAAGAACCTGAACATTTGAACTGGTATCATCATGGTAGGCGCTGGACTGATAAGTTCAATCATGTTGTTGGAATTGTACACACAAATTACCTGGAATACATTAAGAGAGAGAAGAATGGGGCTTTGCAAGCTTTCTTTGTCAAACACATCAACAACTGGGTTGCACGAGCATACTGCCATAAGGTTAAGTGTCCAACCCTGTGAATTAACTGTCATTATCCTTTTGCGTTCTTATCTAAAGTTTTGTTTGTATTGATGATGCAGGTTCTCCGTCTTTCTGGTGCAACACAAGATATGCCAAAGTCAGTAGTGTGCAATGTACATGGTGTCAACCCAAAGTTTTTGCGCATAGGTGAGAAAGTAGCTGCAGATAGAGAACTTGGGCAGCATGCCTTCTCTAAAGGAGCCTACTTCTTAGGCAAGATGGTCTGGGCTAAGGGATACCGAGAGTTGATAGATTTGCTGGCCAAACACCAGACTGATCTTGACGGCTTTAAGGTGGATGTATATGGGAATGGTGAGGATGCACTTGAAGTTAAGAGTGCCGCTAAATCACTGAACTTGAATCTCAATTTCCTCAAAGGAATCGATCATGCTGACTCTTCTCTCCACGGGTAAGTACTTTATAACAACCTTCTTTCAGCTGCTATGGACCAAGAGTTGGCAAATTGTAGGCAAGCAGCACGAATCCACTGGTGAACTTAGTTAGCACTTCCTTTTTACAACTGAATATTATCGTTCACCATAATAGTCATTCTTATCTTCTCATTTAACTTGTTATCTGAGCCTTGCAAGGTCTGTTTGGTTTAGCTTTTGATTTACAGATATGACATTTTTAAGTTTCAGTAAAAGTGAAGTAAAAAAAAGGTGTTCTGAACTCATCCTTTTCTTTCTTTTCATATTTGAAGGTACAAAGTCTTCATAAACCCAAGCATCAGCGACGTGCTCTGCACAGCTACAGCTGAGGCACTCGCAATGGGGAAATTTGTAGTATGCGCAGATCACCCGTCGAACGAGTTCTTCAGATCATTTCCGAACTGCTTGACGTACAAAACATCCGACGACTTCGTTGCAAAGGTGAAGGAAGCAATGGAGAAAGAGCCTCAACCTCTGACTCCCGAGCAAAGCTACAACCTCTCTTGGGAGGCTGCCACCCAGAGATTCATGCAACACTCCGACCTCGACAAGATCCTGACAGAAGACAGAGGAGCTGCCACCGCCACAACGAGACCACCCATGCCAGCCGTGCCCAAGGCCTCGGAGGTGCTCGACGGCGGTCTGGCATTCGCGCACTACTGCCTCACCGGGAACGAGTTCCTGAGACTATGTACTGGTGCAACACCTGGGACTAGAGACTACGATAAGCAGCACTGTAAGGATCTAAGGCTGTTGCCCCCGCATGTAGAGAACCCAATTTACGGTTGGTAGGTATATATAGGTGAATAATGTAATTAGTGTTAAACCGTAGTTTATTTCTTTTTGGATGGTAATCCATTTGTTGGCCTAGATAGGGATAAAAGTGTGACTGTGTTACTTGGACTTTATGAAGCCTACGTATACAAGGTGTCTACAATTTTAGCGTATCCCACCTGCTTGTGCAAGTTACCTCTTCCCTTCTTCGGTTTGAATAGATGTTCGTAATTCAACTGGCTAGGATGTTTGCAGTTAAGTTCCATAAAAAAGAGGCTATACTCCTGCCAATGAAGGAGCAAGAGCAATACATGTGACAAATCCATTATTTTTTATAATTCGTCTGTATGATCCACACATTATAACGAAGACATTATAAAGTAAATATAATACACACATTGAGAAATTTTAAGTTAAAATATCTTTATGATAAATTTAGTTTCTACCTACAAATTCTTTTGTTAAACAAACTGAATTTGTATTTTTATTAATGACACAAGCTTACCATAATATAAATGTACAAATTTTTTTATGGTACGAACTGAATATGTACCTTTAACGTTATGGTACAAGTTTAATTTATATATCGAAACACCAATACTTTAGAGGATAGTAGAATGACTGATTCTTTTTATTATTATTAGAATATTTTTTTTGCCGATGAAATAAGTAACCTCTAGTCCTGAATGAATGTATATGTTACACGTTAGGCGAATCCCACATCGACAAAGCACGTGAAAGGTCCATGGTTCATAACTAAGAAACCGACCTTAACTGACAAGATACGTTTTGGGGTGAAATGGAATAGTTCTTTTAAGAACTCCAAAGTTAAACGTGCTAACCGTGGAGCACTGCGAGGATGGGAGACCTTATAAGAAGTCACCTGGACATGCACCTCGAGGCCAAAACCGTGAGGGTCTAGACCCAAAGCGGACAATATCTTCTGGGGAAAAGATTTGGGATGCTATAAGTGGTATCACATCCTCTTTGTGTCCTTCTTGATTGATGGTAGGGCAAACCTCAACAAGGACGTTGAGTCCCAAGGGGGGTATGTAACACTTTAGGCAAATCCCACACCGACAAAGTACGAGAGAGATCCATGGTTCATAAGTAACAAACCGATCTTAACTGAGAAGACTCGTTTTGGGGTGAAATGGAAGAGCTCTTCTAATAACTTTGAAGTTAAATGTGCTCATTGTGAAGCATTGCAAGGATGAGTGGCCTTATATGAAGTCACCTTGACATGCACCCCTAGGCCAAACCCGTGAGGGTCTAGGTCCAAAGTGGACAATATCTTATTGAAAAAAGTTCGGGATGCTACAGTATATGACACCTATACCCGTTAACTAAAGAAAGAGACCTTTTAGTTAATTGAATCGGTGAGTACTGAATTGAGTAGTATAAATCTATAGTAAGCTAAATAAAAGGAAGAGCTTTGGTCATTTCCGCTTTCCTTTCTGCTGGAAGCACCGCGAGAGCATTGAACATCTTTTCTTTAGATGTCCCCTAGAGATAAAACTTTGGTCATTAGTGGGATGGAAGAGCTTGTCTGATCAGCCCCAAAATCCAATCTTAGCCTCTAGTGACGTTATTTCATTTGATCTGATCGCAATTCCAAGTTCTCCAATGTGTTTTTTTTGGAGGATTTGAAAATATCGGAACACTATGGTCTTTGAGTGCTACCAACCTCAGGTCCGGGTCCTCTCTTCTCAGTTTAACTTTCAAGTCCGAGAATTTCCTTCTTCGACCCTCTCCCTCCTCATGTTGCTCATCTCTCATCTCCCCGATGGTCTAGTGTGCTTCATCTTCTGGAGTTGTTATTCAAAATTCTAGCGGTTCCACTCTTTTGGCTGCAGGTTCATCCACTATGGAATTTCAGACCCATATATTGTGGAGCTTCTTCCAGCTCGTGACGCCATTTTAAATGCGATATCCCGTCATATTGCAAGAGTGGTGGTAGAAGACAACTCAGATGTTGTTATTCATCCGCTCCAGTAGAGTTCTAGGTGGACTCGTGCTGCGTGATTGTTTCAAGCTAATCTCGGCCATACCCCACGCTGTAGAGTTTTAGGGAGATTCCTCGAGTTGTCAATTGGACTACCAATAGAGTAAAGTCATTCCTTGTTGTTAGAATTTGTGTCCTTTAATTTTTGCATTAGTTATTGTTGTGATATGAGTATGACTGGTTGGGTTTTAGACAAGGCAAAATGTTTCTTCGAATTGTTGTTTTTTTTTAACATTTCTCAAAAGAAAAATGAGATGTTTGATTACTCAAAATTGTGTTGTAGAATGCGAGAAATGTGAGGGTAAAGATATTTATATACTTAATACTTATATGAACTTCTGCTACAAGCAAACTCTTTCAAATAATCCGAGTCGCCTAACAGCGTTCCATGGGAGGCAAAACCCTGGCCTTACCAACTGAATATTTATGTTCGGATTAGTGGTTTACTGGTTTATTAGTAGCAGGACAACATTTCTTCGACAGTTCCACGACGACGCTTCATCCGCGGGAAAGAGGCGTGGGATTCGAACGATCAGCGAGTTAGTAGTGTGGCTCATGTGACTTCCATTTCAGGAAAGAAAACAAAAATAGGAGCTCGCCAAATTGTAATGGCGTGGCATCACTGTACTTCCTCACGTTGCAATTGCAACTGAGATTCACATTACTACTCCTATACAGTAATTCCCCAACTCTGAAGAATAGTTTCTTGGCAGGCGTGATTCACTCTCATGTGATCCCCAGTTTTCATCTGACAAAAAAATCCCAGGTAAAAACAACAATCCCAATTAACAGAAGGCCCATGACTTCAATTTCTGACACTTCACTAGCTTTCAATTCAGAAACCCTTTTCACTTAATGGGGATTGCAGCCATTGCTGACTAGCTCGGGCCATTAGGGTTCCTTTTTTTACCGGGGATCCACAAACCATAGTGGGAATCTGGCACATGAGTGTTCTCTTCTTTTCCCTCCTTTCCTTTTTAATGTTTGTTTAATCCCCATGACAAGTTTAATTCTTTTTGATTGTTCATCATTTCATCAACAGACGACCAGGTACTAGAATGTGCTATATTCCTTCTCCATTTTCTCCATTTTCTTTTTACCTTATGGTACACAGGACCAAGCCTGGTCATTAGTGGTGGTGCAATGAAACTCTGTTGTGTTTCAGACCCTTCATTTTCAAGGGAAATGTATAAACAAATTGGACAAAGAAAAGGGAATGAAAGTAGGTTGTTGACCGACTAAGAGATCATGTTAAGATGGTGATGAGAGGTTGAGGTTAGCTGCTGCTGTAGCAACTCACTCATTCACTTATCATAACTGGACTACTACTTATATCGATATACTTTATTTTGATTATCTTTTGCTCATTAGAGAATCTCTTCCTTTTTTAAATGAAAAAGCCAATAACTTCTACAAGGCACGCGCTTTTCTAGTGGGAACATCCAATGCAGTCAAAATCGAGATTTTAAGTAAAATCGAAATTGAGGTAGAATCGGAATCGTAGATAAAAATACACACTTAAAACACCATATTGTAAGAAAAATGCACATCTGGAATAACAATCAACCACATAAAACATAATTACTTCACAAGATAAGTTTGTTTGCTAAATAAACACAATTGAATCTATATATTTATTCTTGTACATAATATAAACACACAAAATAAGCAACCTAAACCTCGTAGAAATCACTTAATTAATAGTTGAGATTAGAAAATCACATAAGATTGTTAGGATCAACATTAACATCACTTACACATCATTGACATCATCCTCACCTTCACCCTCACTCTCATCCTTGTCTATTTGCTTGATGACTAATATCATTACTCTTAGGATCACTTGACGTACTTTCACCATTGATATTTCCTTTTATCACCATCATCTGGCAAAGATAACTCATTGATTGATGCATTCCCTTCTTGATTGATAAATATCGGGGTTAGTGGTGCTGAAGGATTGAGAGATGAATGAAAGCTTGCAATGGAATGGAGATTTGGATAATTGTGAGGGTGGTGAGAACAAACTACAAGCTAATTGGGGAGCGGAAGATATCGTTGATGGAAGGAGTTGGGCATCGACGTGTGAAAGAAGAAGATAAGAGGAAGAGAATGAATATAAATTGAGGGTTTTCTATCGGGTTAGGGTTGTGTTTTTCATTATGTTGGGTCTGGGGAAGTAAAATTAACTCGGTTCTTGGGAAGAACCCGACTTGACCGACTTAATTTTGCTCTAATTGATATGAACCTTGAAATCGTACAGAATCGTAGATTTTAAAGATTTTAGAGTTTTAAATCGGGATTTTAAGGTTCAAAAATTTTACAGTAAAATCAGGATCGGAACCTATATGTAAGATCGTCAAATCATAAGATTTTAAAATTAAAATCGGGATTTTGACTACATTGGGAACATCTCAAGCTGCAATGGGTAGGAAGAATGTTCCCTTTTTCTGATGCAGTTTCCATTTATAGTGAATTCCCTTATGTTTGTCCTTCATAGCTTGGTAATACTTGCCTAGCCTTCAACATACCTAGAGTTTGCGAGGATGGAATGAAATGTTCCTTTTATGAAGCTGCTCTGATGCGTTGTAACCATGATTGTGGTTATAGGAAGGAACATTATGGGCTCTTCTGAAAATTCCAGTACTAGGTTTGTACATTTACTTTTGCAACTTGCATTCTTTTACCCCCTGTTTAGGAAGGAGGGAAAAGGGAGGAAAGGAAAGGGAAGTGAAGGAAACACAATAATTGAGGATTTTCCTCCGTTTTTTAAGGCTGTATACAGTACCCGTGGAAAGGGAAAAGGAAGAAAAAAATCCTGTTCCACCCACCCCTCCGATTTGGGGGGAAAGCTCCTTTTTTTTTGTTAATACCCACTGCTGCTCACTTTAAACTTTCCTATTCCAATTTTATTCCTTTATTTATTTTTTGGATTTTGATGGTCGTTTTTTGTACCAACCCTCACAAACTATATTCCTTTTGCCATACTCACAAACTATATTCATGTACAATTAACAATATTTTCCCCCTTATTTAAGTTATTATTATGAGGGGTACATTAGGGTGCAATAAATTATGGTAAGTAATAGCTAATAAGAAGTAAACGGAAGTAGTAAAATTGTCGGTCAATTTCAGTAAAATAATTGTAATTAATGATAAGTGATTATTATTAAAATTAGAGTACGTAAAATCGTACGGTATGTCGTACGATCCATATCGGTGATTACGTCATGTATAACGTTGTTTTATGCAATACATAAATCTGCTACGTGATATGTAAAATCGTGTTACGATGCTGGTAAAACAAATTAAGAGTGTAAATTTTTATAGAATGAATGTTAGGGAGAGGCTAGTGTGATTTGTTGTATGTTTCCGTTTTAGTTGCTATGTGACGAATCAATAAAATAGAGACAAAATTTTAACAATAGGTTCACAAAAAAAGCAAGACATCTACTTTTGATTTTTAATAGTGAACAAAATTAATAAGAAAAGTACACATTTAATTCACAATTCATAACAATGAAAATAATATCAACATATAATCAAATCATTTTACTAATACATACTCAATAAAATAACATATCCATCACAATTTCCAATACACATTTTCCTTCCCACTTTCCTCCATAAAACACCATTTTCCTTCCAATTTCCTTCACCTCCAAATCTCCCCTCCCCTCCTAATTTTCCTTCACCTCCCCTCCTTTTCCTCCCTTTCTTCGGAAACAGAGGGTTACAGAAGAGGGAAGATTGACAGCCACTTAAGTGGGAAACAACTAGCTCTGGAATTCCCCTTCTTAGTTTCCCACCTTTTACAACTCTGAGACCCGGGTTTCAATTTCAATTTCTGACACTTTTGGGTGCTTCTCTTTACTTTGTGGTGCCTTCCTGCAGATCCATTGTTTGTAAAAGTAAGCCTTAATCTAAGTTGAGATGGGGCATAGGTAAGTGCCTTGCTCTAGCAGCATCTACCTCTTCATAGTTATGGTACAAGTAAGTATGGATGGCAATTACCCACCCATAGTTAGGTATGGATATTGCTCTCATAATGTAAATAGGTATGGGTTGGATATGGATATCCATTTACTTGAGGGTGTTTTAACTACACACACAAAAATTGGACCTACTTGTAAAACTTGAAAAGTTTAGGTACCAAAATGTAAGACCAAAAAATTTTAGGTACCAAAATGTAATTTTCCATCGATATTTTGAGGACTTATATGCAAAAAAAATTAAATTTAGGTACTAAATCTGCATATCTATTAAGTTTAGGTACCAAACTGTAATTTGTTTTTGGGCATGGGTATAAACCCAAATCCATGTGTTAAAAACCCAACCCAACCCAAGTAAATGGGTATGGGTACAAATCAATCAAACTCTACCCATCTGCCATTTATTTGAAATCCATACCCAAACCAATTGGGTTGGATAGTAAAATACCCATGGGTATGGGCGAAATTGCCATCCCTAGGTACAAGTGGCCTTGAAAAGGTTAAATGCCAACTCCCTGGTAAAAAACCCAGATGAAATGGTAAAACCAGTGTGGAACCCTTTTTACAATTCTGCTTGGAGTACTTGGATTCTTCACTTTACTTAAGATTCCCTTCTAGAGCGAGAGAGTTAATAGAAGTTAGCAAATTACTCAAGTTCTTGAAGGGATCTTTGCTTTTAGTGATCGAAGTCTCAAGATTGTCAATCTACTTTTGAAGATTCTTGTGTTTTTAGTCCAAATTACACATGCGTTTAAGTGGTGGAGCCAAGGGATTATTCATTTGCGTATTGGATTGGCTATATCAAACCAACCCACTAATCAGATTTCAGCTTGGATCTAGCTTGTACGTTCTGCTACATGGTCCTTCTTGATAACCTTCTTAATGCTCAATCCTTATTTTCTAATGCAGTCATTAAACCATGATTGATAATTTTAAACCCTCAATAGTTGAAGAAGTTCCAAGAACTTTGTGTAGGGTAGAAACAAGCTTATGGTTGGTGAAGAAAGATATCCCGAGAATGGGATTTGCTTTGGATCATAGTCCACTTTAGGATTAAACTTGTCTTTCTTTCTTTGTTTATTGTATGTGATCTGAGGTTTATGATGTGAAATTGAGCTTTCTAGTGCTCCATCATCAAGAAGGTAAAAAGAGCATATGTGACAAGAGCACTTATATTTGTTTCTTTGAAAAGAAACCTTTTGAAAGCTTATGAGAGCTTTTCTCCAGAAAGTGTTAAATACAGGTTAACAGCAGCCACCACCAAACATTGGCAAGATAAGGACAAAACAATACTTTTCACTTTTCCTGCCTTAAACCCTCGTCCTACACTGACTAAAAAAAGAATCAGCAGACAAAATTTGTTTACAAGAAATATTCACTTCTGAACGTTTTACACCTTCACCATTTACTGGCTGAGGCTTCTCAGTTTCCGCAGGACATTCAAGTACAGTTATTACAACATGATCCCTATCAACGCCATCCAAAACCGGGTTTATACTTCCACGGTGGAGCAATTGTGGTGCCTGTTTCTCTGGAGACACTGTAGCTGTCTTCAAGCTTTTGAAGCTGGCAAGACTAGCAAGTTCCTGAACTGATTCAGTTAGCTTCTCTACAGACTTGACTGTCTCGACTAGTATCGATGCAACGGTTGCAGCTGGTATCATGGCCAGGATATCTGCTTGATTTACTGAGACAGATTTCAGGACTAGTTTAAGCTCTTTCATGGCAGATTTTGAGCTCTCGACATGAACAACTGCTGGAGAAGGATCAGTCATCGATTTCATAGAAGTAGCCAATGATCTCAGTGCCATTCCTGATTCTTCACTCATCCTTGTGCATATTTCCTTTGTCTTGTTCTGGAACTCTTTTGGCGCCTTTAAAAGGAGCAGCAAGCAAAGATTTGATAGGTTAGTAGCTTTCTTTTTTCGTCATCCGCTGAATAGAAAGTAACCTTTTTCAGAGGCTGCTGTGTTTTGGTGATTTGTTTCATCAAAACACTATGGATGGCTGAAGTAGAAGGAGGTGATTTAATATAGTTGGAAAAGTGAAAAAGGGAAAGTAGAACAAAACAAAGAAGTCAACATCTTGACTGATTTTCAGCTGTCAATGGAATATCAGAATTGATTGTCGAATCAAAAGGATTGGCAGAAAAACCAAGGCTTTTTCAAGTTCTTACTTTGAAACCAGAGTGAATGTAGCCATTAAGAGCTTCAATCTGGTAAGCACAATGTCGTGCCAAAGCTGCAGTCTTCAAGTATTGATTCCATGGATGCTTCAATTTAAACTGGCCGTGTCTCGGCTCCCATCTTGCAAGATTTGCCTGCAAGATTAGGGAACCATGTTATCAGTAAAGCCAAGAAAGGAATATAATTCGACAGAAGAGAAATCTTTTCAAGAAGTTGTAGGAAACTTTACCAGGGTTTCTTCAGTGGACTTGGAAGTGAGAACACTTTTGTATCCTTGGAGACATGGCTTGGCTTTGCCAGCAACATCATTTTCTCCATCTTCAGGGGACTGGAAATACTCAACTGGAAATCCTGTCACAAAAGAGTTCCTTCCAATGTAAGTAACACAACTGGGAAAAATGAAAGCTGAGTTTATGAAATGATCCAAATTCATTCATATATACCTTCGAGGTAGCATCCGAGCTTTTCGATATTAGAAGCAACCAAGTTGTGAAGATCTTCACCAGCCCATACAGGGCAAATGAAAATGGACACAACCATGCATGTTGCCACCCCTATTATGATGGTTGTCAGTCTCTGCTGTGCCAAAGTCAAAAGCTCGTCAACCCGGTAACCTGATACCGATACCAAGGCGAATGTCAGGATGAAGATCATGACTCCATAGTCGTATCTCGCCTTGATCCTTGGAAAGAATCGCATGAATGTCGAGGTTGAAGCTGCATGCCGCAAGAGTAGGTAAAAATTATTTGGCTTAATTTTGAATCCATTACAGTGAGTTGCTTCCTTTTTTTGTTTGAAATGCATACCTAACAAAAAAACAAGGATTCCAAGCACAATGGGCTCTCCCTGGTCTCCAAATAGAGCAGCCAAGTGCTGAGCTCCAAGTCCTAGAGCACCAGCAGATAGTGTTGCAAAACCTCTGTTCAACCCTTTGCACAAAGTCCCACCTAGACAAAGAGAAAAGGAGTCGGTATCTAAATGCATACTTCCGTAACTTGTGACACAAGAAATGAACAGAAGCTCCAAAAACTCACCAACTGTGAACTCAGAGATCACCACAACTGTAAGCACAGCCCACATCCCAGCAGCCCCGAAACCATCATACAGCGGCCTAGCGTAGTATAGTAAGGAAACCAAAGTGAGTGAGAGTCCAACTTTAAGGGAGTGAAAGACCTTTCTAGGATCATCTTTCCCAATCTTCACCATCCCTTTTCCAAACTTGATCATCTTATCGTTGAACAAGCTGCATCGCCGACGGACAGGCCCCCACAGTTTCTCCTGGTGGGATACTGATGACTCTGTAACAATCTCCATGGATGAAATGGAGTGTGTAGCACCTTTGGGGAGGGGGGGAGAGGAATGAGATGCTTGTGGAGAGAATGATAAGTCACTACACCAACTTCTATCTATTTATAGGAGCACCAAAAACATATATATTGTATATTTAATAAGTTCTTTTGTGCTGGTTAAATTAAATTGTATATTTAATAAGTTCTTTTGTGCTGGTTAAATTAATGAGTTCTTTTGCATGATGCAATGGCAGGACAAATTAAAGATTTTTGTTTGGTATGCTTCAAATTTGTGTGGCTGACTAGACTTCTTGCTTACTTAGTATTATTATTATTTCTTTTTGATTCAAGGCAATTGATATTTCTGTAAGTTTCTTGATTTGCCATTGGTGGAAGAGATAATACTGAAAGGCTGTATCTGGGTCGATTGTAAAGAGAAGAAAAAAGAACATGCATGTTAGTGGCATTTCATTCGTTACAACAAGTGGGTGAGTTGCCCATTTACTTATCATCATTCTCTTATATGATATATGGTGGTAAATCAACTTTTGTTACTCCGGCCACCGGATCGAGCGGGATGGCCTCAAATCCAAACTTGTCTCCACTTACCCAACTTGCTCTTCTCACCAACATAGACCTACTTACGTACTGCTGCCTCCTTATGATGAGGTAGTCGAGACCTTTAGGGGCGGCTGGCGGGTATTGTATTGGTATTACGCCTTTGCTTGCAAGAGGGAAACACCAAATGGAGGATAATGGTCATTCACTGTCAAAGCCTGCTAAAGGACCGGTTACCGTTCGACCGGTTTCCGGTATACCGGAATTCCCCACACCTGCGCTGTTAGCCCATACCGTTACGTCGGCTATACCTATGAATTATGAAATAATGAATCAATTAACAAATCACTAAATCAAGTAATCTACATTAAGCTACCCCAAACACTTCAAATCGACGTATAGGAGAGGACAAAGTACGAACTGCTGTCTGCTGGGTTCAGGTCCTAGGGTCGAGCAATTAATCTTCGATGGTGACGGGGTTCGACGGAAACAGGGCAACGGCGAAGGGTGTCTACAGGGCAACGGCAAAGCGGGGTCGACGTAAACAGGGCAACAGCCAAGGGCGTCGGTTTCGATCGGCGGCGTTCGGATTCCATGAATGGAGGGATCGGCGGCGTGACGCGTCGTGCGTGCTCGTGTAGCAAGCAGGGGAGAGGGAGACTTGATTCGATTTACTAATTACTAATTACAACTAGGTTTTAGGGAGTTAGGGTCGGCTGACGGCTTTTGGTTTTGGAGTTTGGAATATGGTTGTCGATGGATGCCTTTCCCATTCGGTGTCGGGAAACCGAGTTGCCGACGGTAATTTACCGTTCCTCCCTCGGTAAACCGTCTGCCACCAATTCGCTGCCAACTACCGTTTTGTTGCGGTTAATGGTTTAACCGGTAACCGTAGTTACCGGTTAAACTGTTAACCACAATACCAATTAGCACCCCTAGTCAAAAAGTTCAATCATATCTGAGATCATTTTTATTTGCTAAAATATGTATGAATGATTACTAAATTAATTGTTAGTAATATGTCAGGTTTGTAAATTTGTGTCTTTCCAGCAGTTCGATCTAGAAAACTTTTTATCGAATCTAACTTGATAGACGATTATTAGTGGTATGAAACGGTTAAATAACGACTTCGATATAAAATATAATACCGCTGACTTTTCTTGTACAACCTCCAATATAGTGTTACAATCCTTGATAATATGCAATGAAAGTATATTAAAAAAAATGTATGAAGATATAAAAGAATTAAATTGAACTTAGAGTTTCCCCTGGTCCAAAGCTTTTAAAAAATGATTTTTTAAAGACCAATTAGTTCTTCCGACAGTTTATTTCAATTTTAAATCTCTTATTTTTGTGAGCATATATTATTTTCGGTAACTCTTAAGTCTTAATAACTTGTATTGATTTGTCATGTGCGCGTGCCAACATGACTAATCGAAATTTTTGGTGTTCTTATCTTGTTTAATTATTCGTATTTAGTTATAATTTTTAGATTATTTGAGTTATTTAAGTATTATATTTCTCTAATTGGATTAAGAATTTCTCATAAGAAAACATATTTCTCTTCCCTTTCTCTCAAAGCGTCGTATTTCTTTTCCATCTTCAGCCGATGGAGACCGTCAGCGGCGGAGCCTCCTCAAGTGTCGTCGGTGACGGGCGCACTTGGGCGTCTCTTTTTTCGATTAGTCCGGATCTCAAGTTGGATTACTACGAGTCGGAGTTTCGTTAATGGTTCACTGTGGATTCCCAAATCGGTGATCGATGAGGGTTCTAGAAGGTGGGTAAATTGCTTAGTTGGCCAGTTCCTTGACCGACCGGCGTCGCTCTCGCCCATTCACTTCTGGGCGAATTGGATTTGGGGACGAGATGGACTATTAGGGATTCAGTCACGTTTTCATGTTCCAATTGAAGACTTTCCTTTTTTGATTATTCTCAAAGGGGAAGATTCTTCTTTTTACCAAACATATGCGGATCCAATCACGATCTTATAATAAGAACAAGAGATCTTTCTCGATCAATCCCTTTGCCCATTCTTCGAGAATCAGAAAGATTTTTTTCAAGTTCATGGCTTAGGGAACGCTTAGTGTTATTTCAGTTTCTGAACGCGAAGGTTTGTCGTTGGGTCTTTGAAGGAGGGCCTTGGCACCATCGTGAGAACATGATTTTCCTGCGAAATTGAGAACCAGGTATTCAACCTCTTGCTATCGATAACTTTGTGGTTCCATTCTGGGTTAGGTTATCGAATTTGCGTTCTGAGATGACTTCTAAGGAGGGTTTAGGGTGTATTGCTAGATCTCTAGGTCGGCCTCTTTGTATGGACTTCCCTACGAAACAGGGGACGAGGTTCAGGGTTTCTAAGGTCTGTGTTGAAATTACTGTGAAGTCGAACCTTGTGAGATGCTAGCTGATGTCGATTTTTGTCATGTTCCGAGCAAATGTGAAAAGTGTCATGTGTTTGGAGATGATTGCTCAAATCCTGGTTGAAGAACAAGAGGATCTGGGTTGTGAAGCAGACTCGAGTGAAGGAAGTAACCCATATTTCTCAGGAGAACAAGGGAAAAAGTGTGCTTGTGGTTCAAGATGTGGATGTTACTCAGTATGAGGTTAGCTTGGAGGCTGGTATGAGTTGTGTGGAGGTCTCGGATGCTGTCCAAAAAATGAGTGAGCGCTCAAAAGCTGATGAAGATGATTGATTCCAGGTGGTTACAAATAGGAAGAATAGAGTAAGAGCTTTCGCTCCACGGTCTGCATCTAAAAGTCCTTGGAACTTATATTCTGGTCTTGCTAAGAGCTCTCTGGACGATAAAATGTCTCCCTCCCTAAGTCGACCTGTATTGAGGCGTGTTATTGCTCCTCCTTCTCTCGCCCCTGTTAAAGGTAAGGGAAGGGGGGAAAGGCGCGGGAAATGAAGGTCGTGTGCTGTAATGTCAGGGGCTTTAATGCTCCTGAGAAGCACTCTACAGTTCTTAAGAAGTTTTGCCGCTTGAAATTAGATATTATAGCAATAATAGAAACTAGTTATAGTAGTTAGTTGTGTTGATATACTTGCTAGACATTTTAGTCATTTGAAGCATCTGAATAACTACCCTAATCCCCAAATGGTTGAGTCTGGTTGCTCTGAAAAGATGGTCTGGATATTAGTAAGGTTGATGATGGGCAACATTTCCTAAAAGTCAAGGTTGGGGGGTCTTCTCCTTTCATTCTATTGGTGGTTTATAGTCCAAATAAGGAAGCTAAAAGGGCTGCTCTGTACAGGGATCTTATGCTTCAGCAGGGGTTTTTTTACCTTCGGTGATCTTAGGAGATTTTAACGTTGTGCTTGATCCAGGAGAAGCTTCAAATTCTTCTATTATAACTTCTAGTATGGTTGCTTTTAAATCCTGGGTTGACGTCATGAAGCTGCTTGATCACAAAGTTAGGGGTGCATGGTTTACTTGGTGTAATAAGCAAGTAGGGAATCCCATTGCAAAACGGTTGGACAAAATCTTGATTAATGAGGCCTGGTTGACTACCTTCTCAGCCAGTACAGCTTTCACTACTCCCCATGGGGTGTCTGATCACTGTGGGTTGTTGTTGAATGTTATGGAAAGTTTCCCGAAGCCGTTTAAGTATTTCAAATTTTGGGTCAGTCATCCCACCTATAGTAACTTAGTTTCAGAAGCTTAGAATTATAGTGTGGATGGCTATCCTTATTTTGTGGTTTATGCTGATATATTTGCTCAGACTTGAGACAGTGAAAGTCGATTGGAGATGTTAAAGATGTCTCTTCATGCCAACCTGGATGCCAATCTGGCGGAGGAAGAAAAGTAGCTTGCAAGCTTGCAGCTGAGTGCCATGAGTTGCAAAAAGCTGAGAAAAGCTACTATAAATAGAAAACTCAGATCAAAGGGGTGCAGGAGGGAGATATGAATACATCTTTCTTTTCATAGTTATGTGAAGGTTCATACTCATCGCCAACAGATCACTCATCTTCTAAATTCTCAAGGACAAGATGTGACTGCTGTTAAGGATATGGGAAAAGTTGCAGTGGACCTTTATAGGAAACTAGTTGGGGAAGTTGATCCTGCTGTCATTGTTCAGCCCTCCAACTTCTATGAGCAATTATCTCTTAAAACGCTTACACAAGAGGAGGCTCTTTCCTTGGTTTATCCAATCTCTAGATATCGTTTCCTTTGGCATTATGCCTCGAGTTCCGAATTCTACCCTTTTTACTCTTGTGGCTAAGATACCAACTGCTGAACAAATGAAATTCTTCCGCCCCATCTCATGTAGTAATATGATTTATAAGGGGATATCAAGGTTCTAGCCAACAGGTTAGCATCTGTCCTGTCCTCTTTACTTTCCTCATCTCAGTATGCTTTTATTAAAGGTCGGTCCATTAGTAATAATATCCTCTTGGTGTCAGAATTAGTGAAAGATTATTATAGAAAACACATCTCCCCTCGTTGTGCTGTCAAAATTGATATCATGAAAGCGTTTGACTCTGTCAATTGGTCTTTATTGTTCTCTGTTCTTAGCACAATGGGAATCCCTAACTTGTTCATCAAGTGGTTAAAAGCCTATGTGTGTTTCCCAAAGGTTCGTGTTGGCTTGAATGGTGGCATTTGTGGTTTTTTTAGATGAAAAGGGGTCTTAGGCAAGGTGATCCACTCTCTCCCTATTTGTTTACGGTTGCAATGAAAGTCCTTGATGCTATGTTGAAGATTGCAGTTAGACAAGATCGAATTCCTTTACATCCCAAGTGTAAATCGTTGGAAATTACACATTTGTGTTTTGCTGAAGATTTGGTTGTTTTTACAAATGGTTCTATAAGAGGGGTGGCTGGAATCTGTTGAGTTTTAGATGGTTTTTACACGGTTTTGGTTTGAATTGTAACCCTGATAAGTGTTAGCTGTTCTTGGGGGGGGGGGGGGGGTTGTTCTCTGCTGCTGAATAAAAGTTTATATCTTCTTACTCGAGGTTTCCCTTAGGAAGTCTTCCCGTTCGCTATCTTGGTCTTCCCCTCATTACAAGGAAGCTTACTAGAGCTGAGTGTCGTGTTCTTGTGGAGAAAATCACTGCTAAAATATGCAGCTAGAGGTCTAAGATGTTAAGTTTTGCTGGTAGGCTTTAGCTCATTGCCTTGGTTTTGACAAGTGTCCTGCAATTTTGGATATCTTTCTTCTTCCCCAATTAGTTATTAAGGAGGTGGAGTCCATGTGTAATAGATAATAAGTTCCTATGGGATGTTAATGATTCATCATTGAGATCAAAGGTTGTCACTTTTTGGGATTTCCTTGCTTGGTCGAAGCGTGAAGGAGGGCTTGGAATCGTAATTTTGTGTTCTGGAACAAAGCATGCATCCTTAGGCATCTTTGGGTGATTATTGCTGAGGAGGGATCAATTTGGGTTGCCTGGATTTGTCGTTATGGTGTCAAGCAGGCTTCGATTTTGGGATATCAATGCTTCTGCTGCGGGTTCTTGGATCTGGAAACGGATTCTCAAATGTCGAGCGGTAGCGAGACCATTTATTTCACAATTGGGGGCTGGCTTGGCATGGGATGGAGAAGTAGTGACATCCTATTATGTGAAAAAATTATAGAATTCATTGAGGCAGAGGGATAACATTGTATCCTAGTACAATCTTGTTTGGGACAAGTGCATTGTTACTCGTCATGGTTTTATTCTCTAGCTTGTGATTAATGATAAACTAAAGTGGCAAGATAAGATTATGGGGTCGTTTGGATGCAGTAATCTAGTGTGGTAATTGGGTTACATTCCCACACAATGAAGGAATTGGGCTGAATTACCATGTTTGGCTGGTCCAAGTGAGCATGGTAATTGGACCCTTGTATTTTGGTATGATTCCCACAGATGCGGGAAAGGGAAAACCGGCACCACCCCCACTGTATTTCACATTACCACGTTTTTGGACATTTTTCTTCCATTTTTGTCCCTCATATTTTAATGTAAACCCATAACTGCCCTCTTGTTGTTTGTCTCAAGTGCTGCCACTTAACTGCCCTCTTCTTGTGTTTGTTCCCATATTGTTTTCTTCATATATATATATTATATTTTTTTTTCTTCAAATTTATATTGTCCAAAAGGTTTTGGTGTAGGCATGGGAAATGAGCATTGTTATAAGAACCGAACCTGATCAATGGTTGGGTCAGTAGAATCATCAAATCAGTTACGATAGCGGACCGGTTCATTGTTTGGACGGTTATTGATGGATCAAACGATTTTTCATGGTTCAACATCAAACCACATGAACCACCACGGATTAACTGGTCTACTGATTCACTATTTTAACCACAAATTGTTTTTTATAAAAATACTTTAACATAAGCTAAGACCATCAAACCATAATTATTAATTTTATATTTGCTTCCTCTTTTTATTTTTCAACCTTGTTGTCGACTTTACCTGGTCAGTTACCAACTGACACCATAATTTTAACTTGATTTAAAAAAATTATGATTTCTTTTGTGTGATGGTTTAAATGATTTATTATATATTTTTGTGATTGATGATATGAATTGAAATTTTGTATGGTTATTGATAACTCCATTCTTAAATTAGTGTAATATACAAGTCTTGTATATTATACGTCATGAACGGTTATATCAACCGTTAATCAATGGTTTTATAACGGTCAACCACTAAACTCTAAACCACTTACTTTCTGGTTCAGCCTCCGCCCCGATCCTAAAAACAGAGGAAATGACCTACTGTTCTTGAATGGTTCTATATATTAAGAATGACTTGCCGAACTAGAAGAGTTACGTAAAGGTATCTATGTTGTATAACAGTTTCTATGTTAACAAGTCTGATGTTAGCTCAATCATCTTGCTCAAATTACAAATTGCTAGTTGAAAATTAACCGTGTTTATGTTAAAGGTTTGATGTTAGCTCAATCAGTAGTTAGCCGTAGTAGTTAGTTGAAACTTAACAAGTTAGCATATGTTAGCAGTAGCAGATGGAAGGGAGAGCTAGAGCTGGGTTCTTCGAGAGGGGGTGAAAATGGGCAAAAGACCCACGATATAAACCATTCATACATAAAGGGCAATTATGTATTTTCTTAATAATAACCTAAAATACCATACTAACAATTCCACACTCCACAACTCTATCCAAACATGGAAATCTTTTCAATTACCATATGACAATTCCTAGGTTTTCAATGTTGTGGAAATTGGGACAAATTTCCACGGTTTAAGATTTCCACATCCAAACGACCCCTATGTCTTGGGGAAAGCCACTCACTGGTCTTTGCTTACTTTGCCTTGGACGTTTAGATTCTCGTCATCATCTCTTTGCCGATTGTTCTTATACAAGGAATGTTCTTAATCAAATTATGCAAATTGCAGCTCCTCCAGATTTGGGAGACTGGTCAACAGTGTTACGGTGGTGTGTATCTAGTTGGAGTGGGTCGTCTGCTACTACAGACTTAAATCATTTGTCATGTATGGTTCTGCTGGAGCAAGACCCCCCTCACAGATTGTTGCGCAGGCGAAGTGGATCATCGGTTATCGATGTCAATTATACCAGAGCTTGTTGGATTGTTTCGAGTCTAGGGGCTTGGGGTAGTATCTTACGTCTCAGTTTGCTTCCTTATATGTAGGGGTTATTATTGTACAAACATTGTTTGTTTTGAGGAGCACCATAGTGGTTTGCTATTGGTTGCCGGTTCTAAATGAAATTTTGATCTAACCGTAAAAAAAGAATTTCTCATTAATAATGGTTCATAATTAATTAATATTTTTTTTGTGGATTAAGATATGGGGATTCTAATAGGAAAAGAAGGATGAGAGAGGATAAAATCTAGGACGAGAAGGAAACCAATTGGTGATGTAGTTCTATCGATAAGTATTCGATTTATGGTTAATAGTATGATGAGAAGATTGAATCCAATTTAGTTTTCTTAGTTTCATTATTTCCTAACTTTCTTTCATCTATTCTCTTCATTCTTATTAGCTTCCTTTCATTCTTAATTTATTCGGTTGTTCTCACCATTAAAGGGATCTTCCGCTTATCTACTATGTTACATCAACCTACTTTGCTTGATATCATCAAATTCATTTATCCTCCCAATAAGCATGTTCCACGCGAGAACATACATAATTGGAAAAATGGAGCTCCCTGCGCAATCCAAGGAAGGTCGTTCTGGTCTTTTTGGACAAATAATTTTTCTGCCGTTCCATTGCAATCCGGTGCTTCTTCTACTAATTGCTATACAGTAGTATGGGCATGGCCTTCTTAATTTGCTACTTGGCCACTTTTCATTCAAGCCCATTAAAAATAAATCCGTAAATCAATACATCATAAATAGAGGTGTCAATCGGGTGGGTTCGGGCTGGGTTCAATCGGGTTGCGGGTTGGCCGGGTTGCGGGTTGATCGGGTTCGGTTCATCGGGTTTCGGGTCAATCGGGTTGCGGGCCAATAGGGTTACGGGCCAATCGGGTTACGGGTCAATCGGGTTACGGGTCAATCGGGTGCGGGTCAATCGGGTTGCGGGTCGTGCGGGTCGGGTTGCGGGTTTCCCGATACTGGTATTTCGTGGTTGAACCGCCGGTACGGTACGATTTAATGTACCATGGTCCATGGAAATTGGCATAATGAACAAAACAAACATTAATAACCAACACCTTCACCTCCACGTAAGCCAAACAGGCAAAGGCCCTGATGGTGGTCATGAAATTTTAGAATTGGCGCCTTCACCCGGGAAATGAAAAGAGTTTGGCGCCTGATGGTGGTCATGAAATTTTATAGAATTGGCAAAGGCCCGGGAAACGAAAAATCATTTGGCGGGTTATCAAAATGAAATGGTTTTCTTAAATTTCTATTTTCTAGCTATTGGTGAGGGTCTTATCTTCTCGTTCTATGATTTTATTTTAGATGGGATCTCGTTCTATGATTCACATGTAATAATAATGAGGAAAATATGGATCTCGTTCTAGATGGGAAGAGAAGGCTAAAATACACGTAAATAAATTGTCGTGATTATAGTTATATAATCAATTACGGAAAATTTTACCGTGAATATTAGTATACTTCTTAGTACGGGAAACACTACCGTGAATAAGATCCCGTGACTAAAAACTAGTTTTCCTGCAATGCTTATACCCTAACCCATTAGACTAACCATATCCCTATACATCGACTCTATAGTCTATATACCCTAAACCCCTAATGGTTTGATTCATGAACATATGTTAATAAGAAAAGTTTATCTTATTAGTTATGATTTTGACTAACCGTGGTCAAACCATTAATATCTTATACCCTAACCCATTATATACCCGTTACACTAACCATATACCCTATACATCGACTCTATAGTCTATATACCCTAAAGGCCTAAACCCCTAATGGTTTGATTCATGAACATATGTTAATAAGATAAGTTGATCTTATTAGTTATGATTTTGACTAACAGTGGTCAAACCATTAATACCTTATACCCTAACCCATTATATACCCGTTACACTAACCATATACCCTATACATCGACTCTATAGTCTATATACCCTAAACCCCTAATGGTTTGATTCATGAACATATGTTAATAATAAAAGTTGATCTTATTAGTTATAAGTTATTATTTTGAGTTTTTGACTAATCGTGCCTAAATCATTAATATTTAATACCTTATTAGTTATAAGTTATTATTTTGAGTTTTTGACTAATCGTGCCTACATCATTAATATTTAATACCTTATACCCTAACCCATTATATACCCTATACACCAACTAATATTTAATACCTTAATTTAAACAGCAACTAAAAAAAAGTAGACAGTTAATAATAAAAAAAAATCTTCACTGGGTTTCGAAACACTAACCTCTGTTTACTAATCAATAATTCACCAAACACCCATTAACCAACTCTGCTACCTCACAATTTGATACTTTGTGTTTTATTTTAAGTTTTAACATCCACACTCGAAACTCAAAACTAAATGCAAAGAAAGAAGAAACTTCATTTGTCTCGTTCCATAACCATTTGCGAATTGCGATTTCGAGCCTGCTCGGCTGCTCCCAGAAAGAAAGAACCCTAAAATTCCAAAGAAAGAGTTCTAGCCGCCGCCTGCCATACCCGACCGCCGACCCTCTCCTTTGTCTGTCGGTCCTTCGTCTCCGAGTCCTTTCATCTTCTCCTTCGTCTGTCGTTCCTTCGTCTCCGAGTCCTTTCATCTTCTCCTTCGTCTGCTCGGTCCGCTTCTTCTGTCGAAACAGGGTCCTTTCGCGCAGGCCTTCGTCGCAAATCAGGCCTTCGTCGCAGCGACGACTTCCCCGAAATCTCTGACCTCCTCTGTTGTCAGGCCTTCGTCGCAGCGACGACTTCCCCGAAGGTAACTCAGATTTCCCCTGTTGTGCTCTCCAATAAAGTTGGGTTAGGTTTTACTGCTGTTGGTTTGACTGTTTGATTTCTCCGTCGGGCAACTGATGAATGCTGGCCTGTAGAATTTTGATTCCTACTGTTGGTTTGTTTTGAGGGTTCAATTTGGAGTTTTTGTTGCTTCCGTGTCCATTAGCTTGATTTGCAGGGGAATGTTGGGTTAGGTTTTACTAAAGCAGGAATGGGGTTGTCCTCCCTCACCGTCCTCATGTGGAGCTCGTTGATGACGTTCATCTGCCCCCACGTTCTCTGGCGTCAATTGATTTTCTTGCTGATTGTTTGTTGCCAGAGGAAAGAACAAGTTTGCATAACTCAGGAAGGTTTTCGTGAGAAATTAGCTATGTGCACAATTTCACATGATTATGTTTTTAGATGTGTTGAACATAAAGGAAATAGAGATGTGCATAGCTATTTGAATAGTCAGGCTAAACCTATTTCAAGGAATACACATAAATCTGACATTGTGAAGATCCATGAAAGAATGAAGGAGGAGTTAAAGTCTAGTTTGCAAAAGATTTCTAGTCGTATTTGTTTGACTAGTGATATGTGGACTTCATTGACAACTAGAGGATTTATATGCTTGACGGCTCATTATGTTGATGATGAATGGAAACTGAATAGCAAGCTATTGAGTTTTGCTCATCTTCCTCCTCCACATTCCTCTTATAGAGTGAAGACGACCATTTATCGTATGCTCAGAGAATGAGGTATTGATAACAAGATCTTCTCTATCACCTTGGATAATGCTAGCAATATGACTAACATGCAAAATGAATTGCGTGATCAGTTGAATGGACAAAATGGATTGTTGTGTGATGACAAGTTCTTTCATATACGTTGTTGTGGGCACATATTGAATCTTATTGTCCAAGATGGATTGAAGGTGATAAAAGATGGTATTAGATCTGTGAGAGAAAGTGTAAAATATGTCGAAGGATCTGAAGGAAGGAAAATTAAGTTCAAGGAATGTGTTGAGCAAAGTCGGATGAAACAAACAAGGTCTTTGTGGTTGGATGTGCCAAAAAGATGGAATTCAACTTATAATATGCTTGAGAGGGCAAATCATTATCGTCAAGCATTTGTAAACTTAGCAAGGATGGATTTTGAGTATAATGAATGTCCATCATCTGAGGATTGGGAGAAGATAGAAGTGCTTATAAATTTATTGAAGCCTTTTGATGAAATCACAAAGTTATTCTCTGGAACTAAGTACCCGACTAGTAATCTGTTTTTTGAGAATGTTTGGAAGATTCGTCTTGAGTTGAGGCTTCTTTGTACAAGTCTAGATGATGATATACGTGCTATGGCAAATGCAATGATGTTGAAATTCTTGAAGTATTGGAAAGACTACAACTTGGTGCTTGCTTTTGGAGTTATTTTGGACCCTCGTTATAAGGTTGCTTTTGTGAAGTATTGCTATGATAAGTTGGGTGGAGAATATGTTTCAAAAGCCGAGGATGTTGTGGATGATTTGGAGTTGCTTTTGAAAGAATATAAGAATCAATCGGCCACTTCAGCTACTCAAAGTGGTGTGTCTATGACTTCTTCAAGTGTTCCCTTGGACAATTACACTGATGTAAGTATTTGTTTGTTGCTACATTAATGAATTATGTTATTGTGTTTTGGTCTTTGGTTAATTATTTGTTTTGTTTCATGTACATGCTAACTGTAAAGGAAATGATGCACATGCTTATGTGTTAATATCAATGATATCTATATTTATTGTTTGTAGGGGTTTTATGCATCCAATATCAACCACAATACATCAACTAGTTCTGAGTTGCAATTGTATTTGGCTGATCCTTTGATACCTGCATTTGGGGACATTGATGGAGTCGCTAAGCTACTTCCTTTTGATGTCTTGCAATATTGGAAGGACCATCAATTTCGATTTCCTCACCTCTCTAAAATGGCAAAGGATGTACTTTCTATTCCAATTTCATCAGTTGCATCAGAGTCTTCTTTTAGTTTGGGAGGAAGAATATTAACAAAATGGAGAACTTCGATTTTGTCTGATACTCTTGAAGCTGTTGTGACAACTCGTAATTGGATACGAGGATACCAAATGGGTAAGAAGAAACAAATTGTTATATTTGTATTGAACAAACTATTCTCTTTTTCTTATTATTTTCTTTTCACTGATTAATTGTATAGATGACGATGATGAAGATACGACTCGTGATGGAGAAGAAGTAAACCTTCTAGAGTGATCGTCATTTGGAATGTCAATTTGTTTTTTGGACATGTTTTATTGATATTTGAGGTCTTGAGACAATATGAACTATTATGAATCATGTATTCTTGTTATGATCAGACTTTTGTGAACTATTATTAATCTTTTTTAATGATAGAATCATGATATTTGGATTTTAAATCTTATAATTATCTTATTATGCTAAATTAATATTTTATAATGTTATGTGCACTATTAGGTTGATGATGTATCTAAATCAATATTTGATGATGTTATATGCGTTAATAGGTTGATGATGTATATTATTATACTAAGTTAATAATTGATGATGTAATGATCAGACTTTAGTGAACCAGGATTTCAAATGTCAACTTATAGAGTTATAATTTATCTTCATCGAATTCCTTCTATTATAGTCGGGTTGGTCGGGTTACGGGTTCGGGTTAGTCAGGTTGCGGGTTAATCGGGTTGCGGGTGGATCGGGTTGTGGGTTGGTCGGGTTGCGGGTTGATCGGGTTGCGGGTTGGTCGGGTTACGGGTTGGTCGGGTTGCGGGTTAGTCGGGTTGCGGGTTGGTCGAGTTGCGGGTTGGGCGGGTTGCGGGTCATTGACTTTTAGTCAAATCGGGTTGCGGGCGGGTTGCGGGTCGGGTTGATCGGGCGGGTTACTCGGGTCGGGTTACATTTTGACAGCTCTAATCATAAATGGTCTATAAACGAATATCAACTATTAAGATTAACCCATGCTTAGAGTTTGCAATTTACAATCCAAACTAGGGGTGGGCAATAATTGTGATGCGCAATCCACCCACATACTTATGCGGGTTGGGTTGGGTGGATGTCAGATGAGTGCGGTTGGGTCGCGGGTCAACCCGCAAAAGCAATTCTCCAACAACCATTAAGAAAGTTACACTAACATTTATAATAAGTTCATAGCAAATTAGTAATATTATATCAATAATTTATGATTTTGATACAATTAATAATTTATAGTTTGCATCCTAATATTTAATGGATATTAACAACAATTTGCATATCAATATCCAATATGTAATGGATATTGCACAACATAATAACCAATAATAATAGTCAAAACTATTCTTTATTCTCCACCTTTTAAAGTATATGGTCAAACTGTAGTGCAATTAGAAAATATGATGAATATTCGATACTTAAGAAACAACATTTTTTCATGTAAAAATAGGATGCGGGTCATACGGGTGACCCGCAATCCACCCACCACCCACCCACATAAGTGCGAGTGAGAGATTTATCAATTCGCAATCCGCCCACATCAATCGCACACTGCATGCAGGTCAGGTTATTTGTGGGTGGATCGATATCAATCCGCGGATTAACCACCCACCCCTAATCCAAACGATCAATTCAATTCAATTCATCCTCTTATATATTCAACTAATTCAATCCATTTAAATTAGTTTTCGTTAGGGAGAATACCTTATTTTGATATGAACTTTGACATAAAATACAATTTTGATCTAAACGTTTAAATAAAATAGTTTTTTTTCACGTCATTTATTTATAAAAAGAAAGAACACCCTATTTTGACTTAAAATTTGACACAAAAGAAATGTTTTGCTAGAGTGTTAAATATGAGAGCTTGGTCTGAATTTTTTGCCATAATTTTCAAATATGACAAGTTTCATGAAGCAGACCGAAAGTCTAAAAAATCATACCCCAAATTCCTTAAGCAGATCATAACCCTCATAAAACATACCATAAGTTTGCTGAAGTATATCACAAATCTCATAAAGCAGACCACAAGTTCATTGAAGCAAATGAGAAATATATGCAACCAACCAACACTCTCATGAGGCATATTAGAACCCCAAAAATTCACACCATAAACCTCAAGAAGCAAATCAAAACATATAAAGGATGACAATCAATGAAAAATTAAAATGATGAAATAATTTTTTAATGGTAAACTAATCTTTTATCAATTAAGCTGTTTTTTTAAGTGGGAATAGGTGGGGCGTAAAATGGCTTGGAGGGAACAGAAAACACATGAGGAAGGAAGGGTGGGTAACTACTACAAATAGTAATTATCATACTACTTATAATAATTATCTTAGCATAGTGTTAACACTAATTTATATAAAAAAAGTGCTAACACTAAGAGGTGTTTGTACCCTATCCGGATCCAACAGTCAATAGATAATTTCATTTTTGGGAAGGTGTGGGATGATTATTTTTTCTTTTAATTTTTATAGAAGTAATAAAAGATAAGGTTAAAATTGATAGATATTGTTGTGCTAGAATCAAATCAGTCGATTGACTCTATGTCACCTCAGTGAAATTCATTCAACTCGGCAAGTAAGATGACACGTCATCATCAACTAATGGGATGTTGGATGAAAAGTTAACAATACGACTATTATATTGTATTTGAAAAACTGTAACTATTATTTTGCCTAATTCAAAAGGTCTGGCTACTAAATAATTTTAGTCCTAATAATTTCAAAAAATAATTCATTTATTTGTTCATTCTATTATGATTAAAGATTTTGAATCGCCAAATCAAAATTATGGTTCATAATGAGGTGGGTGCATAAAAAACCATCTAAATCTTGAATTCAATAAATTTCTGAGCATTGTATTGTTCTCTATACCCTAATGAGTAACAACTGTGTGCTACTTTTCTAAACCTAAATTTTTGGGTTATAAACTCAAATGGTAATTTATTTGTGTAATTTGCGAATTATGAATTTGATTTATGGCTGCGATGTATGTAGTAATGAATTCGGGTCATCTATCTTAAAAAAATTCACACAAGTCGTTCCCGTTATGAAACTTTGATGAAGTGGGATTCACACTGGGTTGATTGGTAAGCGACTAACATGAGTGATCGCTATTGAATGGAAACATATTTAAATTTCTCTTCTAGGAACTAAATGGCAACATTTTGCTTACTAACACATTGATGGGACTCCATCAACTTCACTACAACTGAAACAAAATATCGGATCTCCTTGGTATAAATGCGAACAAGTTGCTTTCTAACCGATGGTGATGGTCCATAGATGATGTCCTTAATTTGTTGAATAGTCAAAATTCTGTATCCATCAATCCACCAATATTATTTGTTGAACTCCTAACATTACATGACTTCGTTCAATGAAACTGATACATGGCAACTTGACATATAGACGATATGATTGTAGTTTGAGTACATTGTTCAACTAATTGGTAACCAATTTGCAAATTGTTCTATCTCATTAATAAATGTAATTCCAAATTTATACTCTGTGCAATAATCAACCACAAAGATTACTATTGAGAAAAGTATTTCACGGATGCTCTAAACTTCATCAAAGGACAAACCTTTTTTTATTACCAAAATCTCATTAAAAGAACCTTTGTTATTTACCAACTTTTTATATCGATAAGACTTTATTTACAAAGATGTAGTTGAATTAGATAATGTATATATTAGGTACATCTATTCTATTTTAGACATGTTTTTATACAACATTATATGAACTTACTTCTTTAAATTATTCATTGGTAACTACCAGAATTAAGCATTTACCCAAGCATTTACAATATAAGTACAGGAAAAATGAGTTGCTTGCTTATTGCACAAATACCTCTAAATTAAGTACAATCTCTATTTAAATATCAAACCCTCTAACCAAACGAGTCAACATCTCCCGCCAATGGGCGGGGCCCTATGCTAGTTTCAAATGTATATCTTTTCAAAATACATAAAAATTAGTTTGAATACGCGTCATTTAATTGAAGGTTGTACTAATATACAACTAGACAATTCACAACTAGAAATTTCTTGGAAGCAGAAAGCAAAGGAACACTGGCTGAAGTTTGGGGACGATAATACGAGGTTCTTTCATGTGATGGCCAATTTTAAGAAGAAATTTAACATGGTTGATTGTTTGTATATTCAAGGGGTGAGGTTTGAAGGCAGGGAGGAAGTGGCTAAAGGGGTGGTTGATTTTTACGTCTCCTTCTGCAAGGAATCTGTTGATAAGCGCCCCTTTCCAAGAGATTTTGGGGCGACCAGGTTGAGTGATGCTGAAGCTAATTCTCTTGTGCTCAATTTCTCGGAATGCGAGGCTTTGGAGAGTCTTAGGGATAGTGATGGGTGGAAAGCTCCGGGTCCTGATGGTTTCTCGTGGGATTTCTATAAGAAGTGTTGGGATTTTATTCGCATTGAGGTTCTCCAAGCCTTGTTTGAGTTCCACGAGTCTGGCTCTCTTCCGCTGTGCGCCACACACTCTTTCTTGTGTCTTGTCCCAAAGAGAGACGCGGTGGAGGACATTAAGGACCTTAGACCTATTAGCTTGATGGGAAGCCTAAACAAACTCATTAGCAAGATTTTGGCGCGAAGGCTTAGCATGGTGCTCCCAAAACTAGTTTCTCCTTCTCAACAAGCTTCGGTTCGGGGTAGGCAGATCTCGGAGGCTGGTCTTATTGCTTTCGAGCTCTTGGACAGCAGAAAGAAAAGTCGGAAACCGAGATTAATGTTTAAGTTGGATATAGAGAGGGCGTTCGATAATGTTAGTTGGAGTTGTCTGTTTAAAGTTCTCTTTGCCATGGGGTTTCCAAGGAAATGGGGTGAGTGGATCCGTGGGGTGATGTGCTCGCCGGTAATCTCGACAATTATTAACGGGGAAGCCAAAGGGTTCTTTAAATCTGAAAAGGGTCTTCGCCAGGGTGACCCGTTATCGCCGGGACTATTCGTGCTGGTTATGGAGTTGCTTTCGTTTATGTTGACCAAGCTTAAAGAGGAAGGCAAAATCAGGGGTTTCTGTATGGATGAGCTAAGAGGGAGTGGTGAGGTCACCCATTTGTTGTTCGCAGATGACACGCTGATTCTTTGTGATGCTTCCACGGATCAAGTGCTTAACATCCTGGCTACTCTTGTTTGTTTCCAAGCCATCACAGGGCTTAAGATCAATCTTGAAAAATCGGTGATGATTGCAGTTGGGGACGTTCCTAATCCGGAGTATTTTGCTGCTGTTTTTGGTTGTAATTGGACTACAGACGTCACGAAGTACCTGGGGTTTCCTCTTGGAGCTAAGGTTAATTCGAGTGCCATTTGGGATCCTATCATTGAGAAATTTGAAAAGCATTTAGCAGGATGGAAAGGCAGGTATCTCTCGCTTGGCGGTCGCTTGGTTCTGAATAATGCAGTTTTGGGAAGCCAACCAGTTTATTACTTCTCTTTGTTCCAAGCCCCTAGAGGAGCAGTTAAGAAAATGGAAAGAATTCAGAAAAGGTTTATTTGGTGTGGGGCTAGAGAAGAGCGGAAAATGCCTCTTGTTAAATGGGAATTGTGTAAAGCATTAAAAGAGAAGGGGGGACTTGGAGTTAAGGATTTAAGCTGCTTCAATAAGGCACTTTTAACTAAGTGGCTATGGAAGTATGCTAATGACAGAGGCAGTTGGTGGCGTGAGCTAATCTCCATTAAATTGCCGTCTGATTCGGAATGGAAAAGTAAAAGATGTAGGAACGGATATGGAGGGTCGGTTTGGGCCAATATTACAAAAGATTATGATTCCTTCTGGAAAGTTTGCCATATCGAACCAGGGAGTGGTGCTTGGGTGTCTTTTTGGAAAGACTGCTGGATACCAAACTTTATTTTGGCCGAAACCTTTCCAAGAGTTGCTGCCGCCGCCGCCATGCCGGATGCCCGCGTGTCGGACCTCGCCAGCAACACAGGTACGCACACAGAATGGAATATTGATTTTAATATCACTTTGAGAGGGGGGGGGGCTGAGAGAGAGAGAGATCAAACTTGTATAATCTTATCTTTTCTGAGGCTTCTAATCTTGTCCCGTTTGGGCCAAGTAAGCTGGTCTGGTCGGCAAATCCGGATTGTAGGCTCTCTGTTTGTCTCTTGTATAGGCACTGGATTAGCAGAAGCTTCCCTGGCGTGCCCGACTTCCCGAATGATTCTGTTTGGCGTGGTGAAGTTCCTACCAAGATTAGAGCTTTCATGTGGTTGGTGGCGCACAACAAAATACTTACCCTGGATAATCTGCAGAGGAGAGTATGGGCCTTGGCCAATAGATGCTCTTTGTGTTACAACTCGGAGGAAACTATTAATCACTTGTTTGTTGAATGTCCCTACACCATGCAAGTTTGGAGCGCTATGGGAAGAAGATGCAGCAATCTGATCATGCCTGGGAGCGACATCTTAACAACCATTAGGATATGGGATAACAATAAACCAGATAATATGAATGATTGGATCTTGTATGGTGCTCTACATGTGATTTGTTGGCAGGTTTGGAAGGAAAGAAACCAGCGAATCTTTAGAGATCAAGCTCTCAGTCCTGCTATTGTCTTCAAGAAGTCAATGGCCTCAATTTTGGATGGGCTGGCTGCTCATGGCAGAATCTGCAGGGAGCAAGTTTGGGAGTGGATGGAGGGCATGTGATCTAGTTGGCCTGTAGTACTTTTGTTTTGTTGTTTTTTGCGGCGTTGTTGCGGTGTTGCTGCAGTTGCTGTTGTTTGTGCTTGGATGTGTAGCTGGGGAAGTTCTGGTGACTTTTCCCCTTTTCCTTTTTGTTTTTTGCTCTTTTCGGTTGGGGTAGTTTCCCCTGGGATTGTTCTGCTGGTTCCTTTTGGACTGTTTGGCTGGGAGTTTGCACCTCTTGTGCAACTCTCTAGCTCGTGTTCTTTCTTCCTTTTCTTTTAATGCATCTCTCACCTTCATCAAAAAAAAAAAAAAAAATTGAAGGCAAAAAAGTGAGCATTCCATCCATGCCCTCTACCACGATTGTTGGATACATCGTGATCAGTCGCTAGTCTAGATAATATCACAATTGACTCAAAATAGTGCGAGAAAATTAATTCATAAGCATTCCAAAATGGTAGAGCTGCCTAATACAGAAGGAGGATCCTGACCATCTGACCTGGTGCTTGATTTGCGCCAATCATAAACACTATTTGTCTCTCTTCTTCTGCTAGGACGGTGCAATTAACTTCTCATTCGTAACCTGTCTCACTTTAGCATGAATAATAGGTTGATTATGTGCCTTGCTTCGCCGCGGCTTCTCATAGAATTAGAAGTATTGTTTGCCAACTCGTATTTGATTTTTGACCGCGGTTGGCAGCGTTACAATAGAAAAACTCCTAACGGAATCTAAACTGGTAGGTTATTTTAAATGTATGTTACGATTTAATCACGATTGAGCTACGATTTTAACACAAAATGTCTTAATTCAAACTCTTGTATAACTTTTGGTATGATTTTACAATTTTTGATTTAACCACGACTGTACTATGATTTCAGCACAAAATATCATAATGCTAACTTTTTTGGTACGACCTTCGGTTTGGTTTTGCAGATTTTAAATTTTTTCTATACATCGAGGCTCGGGTTGGAGCAATGTGCCAAGCCTGATTTAACCACGGTTGAACTACAATTTTAGCACAAAATACCCTAATGCTAACTTATTTGGTATAACATTCAGTATGATTTTACAATTTTAGGTTTTTTCTGAACATAAATCGAGGCTCGGGTCGGAGCAATGTGTCTATCCTGATTTAACGACGCTTGAACTACGATTGTACCGTACTGGGGGTCCAATAGAAAAACTCCTAACGGAATCTTAATCGATATGTAATTTTAGTTGTATGAAATTATATAACCACGGCTAAACTAAAATTTTAGCACAAAATGACCTAATGTTAACTTTTTATGTACGATCTTCGATATTGTTTTACAATTTTTTATTTATTATGTACATGCATCGAGACTTGGGTTGCAACAACGTGTCAAGCCTGATTTAATCACGATCGAACTACGATTTTAGCACAAAATACCCCAATGTTAACTTTACCGATACGACCTTCAGTATGGTTTTACAAATTTTTGCCTTTTTTATGAACATACATCGAGGCTCGGGTTGGAGCAACGGGTCAAGCCTGATTTAACCATGATTGAACTACAATTTTAGCAGAAAATACCCTAATGTTAACTTTACCGATACGACTTTCAGTATGTTTTTACAATTTTTGGTCTTTTTATGAACATTCATCGAGGCTCGGTTTGGAGCAACAGGTCAAAGCCTGATTTTACCATGATTGAACTACGATTTTAGCAGAAAATACCCTAATGTTAACTTTATCGGTACGACCTTTGGTATGGTTTTACAATTTTTGTTTAGAAAACACAAATTGAGGTTCGGGTTGGAACAACTTGTCTAGCCTGATTTTAACCACGGTTGAACTATGATTTTAGCACAAAATACTCTAATGCTAACTTTTCTTGTACAAACTTAATTTATGATTTTTTCTGAACATAAATCGAGACTCGGTTTGAAACAACGTGTAAAGTCTGATTTAACTGAGCTACCCAATATAAAAATGAGGTGCAAATAAAGGATAAAATGATAGCAACTCATTATATAAAACTCTAAAACATGGCCAAGCATTGATGAGGCCGGCTCTCATTATGGATTAGCCAAAACCTAGAAGAAGAAGAAGATTAATTAGCAACAGGCCAATAAAAAATGGCTGTGAGCAAAGCAAAACTAACCAACCCGTCACATTAGAATGACCCTTATGCCCCTATGCAATAGTAGACACTTTCTAACTTTAAAATTAATTAATATTCATCATGGATGTAGGGACTCCATTTCTAGCCATCACTTCATTGGTCTCACATTTAGAAGTAGAACAATTTCTGAAAGTAGTCCTCAGCAAGCTTAGCTTTTCTCTTCCTCACGTCTAACCCATATCTCTTCTTTATTTCTCAATCCATCAATGTAATCGCGACGCCTTCATGCTCTTGTCGAGGCATGGAAATATGTCATGTTCTTGTTATGTGAATTTCTCAGTAATAACCCACGAACGCGAACTTTGATACGTTGTTCGAACGCTCTCGAGTAGAGGCTCTTTTTAGTGGCGAGAACAATCTCAAATTACGCTACAACTACTTCTTACTATAAAACTAGTAAACCACTTTCGGATTCCAATTTTCTCATGACATCAAACGAATAAACTAGTACATATCTATAGGCTAGAACCTTCCCTTTCTCCTACCTAAAACATGATTACTTCTACTATAAGGAAACAATAACTAATCCTTAAACAAATACTAAAAGGTAATCCAGACCTACTATAACAAGGAAAAAAATAAATAATAATAATAATATACTAATAAACTAGATGAGCTCAGAAATACCTAAATTATTACGAATGCCTCGTATCGTAACATATTCTTATTCTTCTCTCGTAAACAACAAACTCTGGAATTTTGTCACCAGTAGACTTTCTCCTCTTCCCATGCTTTTGTCAACCCGGTCTCTAGCCTAGTCCACTTGGAATGATCATCTTAGTTGGGCCAATCAGAACTGGAAATGATTGAGTGATCCTGATCCTGATATTGTTTATCGATTCCTCTTATCTATGGTGATGAGTCAAGTATAGAGTCAAGAATGTATGTTATTGTTTGCCATTCCCTTTTCCGGCTGAGATTCTCAAATACAATAGGAGATTAGTAAATGTTTCCCTTTACAGTTTGTAGGTTTGTAGCTTTGTATTTAAGTTGTGTAATGTTTAAGTTTGTAACCGTTATACATCGTGTTGGGGGTATCACAAGGCCCGTTAGGGATATGGGCTCCCAGACAATGGAATGGGAGGCAAGGCCCAAGAAGGGAACCAGGAAAAGGCCTCAGGGCCCAAGTAAGTGGAAGGGCGCATAAAGACAAAGCGCTAAAGGCCAAAGGAATCCAGGCTGGCTGGTGGTCCATTACCTGGGGGCGCCTGTCATGTGTCAGAAACCTGACAAGGTGGTTGGGGTGTCTGACAAGGGGAGTACGAAGCATTTAATGAGCGCAGTGACGTGGAGGGTATCAACCTCGGGTTTGGTGAGTATAAATAGAGGCAGTCGGTAGCATTTATACGGGTCGGACTCTCTCACCTAAACTTGAACATAAGAGCACTTCTCTCTCTAAGGGGACTAACTTGGGCGTCGGAGGATTAACGGGCCTGGGCGCCCTCCTCTCTGTGTGTGGTGTGTAGGCAGGCGTCGGGTGGCAGGAGGATCCCAGCAGCGCGAGGCGGGTATCGTGGCACAAACAATTGGCGCGCCAGATAGGGGAATATAACCAGAAATCATGAGCGAAGAGGCAGCGTTAAATGAGGAGATTGGCGGAGAGGAAGTTACAGAGGACCAGTCGGAGCGGTTGAGGGGGCTGGCGCCCGAAATGGAAGATGGAGGGGAGAGCGACGACATGTTTCGAGGATCAGAAGGCGCCTCGATTTCGAAGAGAGAACTATTCAGGATTATCGAAGACCAGGATGGAGCAATCGAGGCACTTCGGAGGGAGGTTGACGCCCTGAAGAGGGGTGGAGGGATGACGCCCAGCCCAACGAAGAAAAGGGAGAGGGTGGCGGAGACAGAAAGTGAGTCGGGACACCAGAGGCGCCCCAGCTCGTGGCGCCCACGAGAGTATGACGGGCCGGAAACAGGAGGATGGAATGGGGGAGTTTTGGGACGTCTGTCTCGTCATGGACCTGTGAGACAACCTCTAGCGCGTAGCATACTAACGGAGCCAGCGGGAACCAACATTCCCCCACTCCCCACTTACGATGGGACCGCTGATCCAGAGGACCACCTCAACGGTTACTTTACCAAGATGCAGCTTTACAACAGCACGGACGCCACTCTGTGTAAGGTGTTCCCGTCAACTTTCGCGGGCGTGGTCCTCGATTGGTATTATCAGATTGAAGAAGGGCGCATTGAGTGCTTCGAGCAGTTTGCTGAGATGTTCCTCGCGAAGTTCGCTAGCAGGAAACGTCGCACCCTGACCATAGGCGCCCTGTTCAAGATCAAGCAAAGAGATGGGGAGGCATTGAGGGAGTTCTATGAAAGGTGGCTGTCTGTGGCCTTGGCGGTGAAGGATGCACAGCCGTCAGTGTTAGGGGTGTGTCTCAACGAATGCACCACCAGCGAGGAGTTGTGCAGGTCGCTGGCGAAAAGAGATGTGGTGTGCACTGAAGATCTGGACCACAGAGTGCAGAAGGTAATCATGCTCGAGGAAACTTTGGCGGCCAGAAGGGCTGACAGGCGAAAGGCGAAGGGAGAAGAGGCGGAGACGACGAGGAGACCGCACTTTGCGAGTGGGTCAGGCTATGCGCCCACGAACACCCTTCCTCCCAGGAGAATGGACGCCGGACGCCCGGCGCCCAGGGGGCCCTTTGCCGAGTATAATGACACGCTGAAAAACGTGCTCCAACATGTCAAAGAAAAGGGGTATCATATTAGGTGGCCGGGCCCCATGAGAGGGCAGCCCAACGAGGGAAACCTAGATCGATATTGCGACTTCCATCGAGAAGTAGGGCACCATACAGCTGACTGTTATTAATTGAAAACTGAGTTGCAAGGCTTGACCGACAGGGGGATGCTCAATGACTTCGTCAAGAAGCCTGATGAAAGAATACACAGGGCCTGCGTGGCCGGTGCGGAAAGAGAAAGAGAGGGGCTACCGCCCCCGCCATACGAGCTCGACCAGGAAAATGCGCCCGGACGGGTGCGCCTGACCATAAAGGCGATATCGGGGACGATGGACTTGAGGGAGAAAATAGAGGCAAATCGCCGCGTGAGGGCGGCCTCGGCGGAGGTCCAGGAGGCGATAGACATCAGCTTCAATAGGGCGCCAGAGGAAGCTTGCATGATCCCGTCCATGGACGCCCTGGAAATTCCAGGAGTGGTGGCTGGGTGCCGAGTCCGGAGGATGCTCGTGGACACGGGAAGTTCGATGGATGTGTTGTTCAAGGACACGGTGGTCCGCATGCAACTATCTCCGGAACTCATTAGGCCATCCGAGTCGGTGCTTGTTGGTTTTTCGGGTGCGCCCGCTAGGGTAATAGGGCGAGTGCGCCTGCCAGTTACTCTGGGAGATGGGGAGCAAAGGGTAACGCGAGCCATCGACTTTGGAATAGTGGACTGCCCGTCACCATACAATGCAATTCTGGGGAGACCACTCTTGGCCTTATTTAATGGTGTAGCCTCCACCTGCCATCAAACGCTGAAATTCATCGCGCCCCAAGGGGTAGGGGTAGCACGGGGGCAGGGCGCCCCGCGTTACGCGAAAGAAACGGGACGAAAGCGGAGATGTTCCGAAGCAGTGAATGTGATGGAAATTGCGATAGAAGAGGCGCCTCGAGCCGAAGCGGCCGATAAGGAACTAATGGTGGCACTAGATGAAGAACGCCCAGAAAGGCGAGTGAGGATATCAGCGGAGGCGCCCGACGAAGTAAGAGAGCGCATTGTCGCCCTACTGAAGGAGTTCGCGGAACTCTTCGCCTGGAGCGCTTTGTAAATGCCGGGAGTCACCCCCAAAACGGCCGTGCATCGATTGGCGGTCGAAGAAGGTAAGCGCCCCGTACAACAGAAACGGAGAAACTTGTCGACGGAAAAAGAGGCGGCGCTTAGGAGCGAAGTGGATAAGCTCATGGGCGCCAATTTGGTTGAAGAAACATCCTATGTCACGTGGCTATCGAATGTGGTTTTTGTGCCAAAACCGTCGGGGGACTGGAGAATGTGCGTAGATTACACAAGCCTCAACAGAGCATGCCCAACGGACGCCTATCCCATGCCCCGAATAGACCAACTGGTGGATGCCACGGCGTATCATAAGATGTTGAGCTTCGTGGACATGTTCTCGGGATACCACCAGATCCCGATGGCAGAGGAGGATCGGCCCAAAACGGCCTTCATGACACCCTTCGGAAACTTTTGCTATCGGGTCATGGCATTTGGGCTCAAAAACGCGGGCGCCACGTATCAGAGGATGGTCAACAAGGTCTTCCGCCAGCAAATCGGCCGAAACGTGGAAGCGTACGTAGACGACTTGATCGTCAAGAGTCGAAGGCGCGAAGATCACTTGGACGATTTGAGGGAAACGTTCCAGGCCATGCGGGCGCACAGACTTCGCCTCAACCCGCTCAAGTGTGTGTTCGGCGCCGAGGCAGGAAAGTTCCTGGGGTTCATGATAACTAAGCGAGGCATTGAGGCCAACCCGAAGCAGGTGGACGCTGTTCTACAACTAGCCCCACCCAAGGCGCCCAAAGAGGTGCAAGGTCTGGCGGGAAGGTTAGCAGCCCTGGGACGCTTCATCCCCCGTTCGGCGGACAAAGCCGCCCCTTTCTTTCGGACGCTCAAAAAGGCGGTACGCTTCCAGTGGACTGCCGAGTGCGACGCAGCATTTGAGGAGCTGAAGCGACTCCTTGCTGCTCCGACGGTGATGACGGCGCCCAAGGCAGGTGAAACGTTGTATCTCTATATTGCTGTGTCGGAAGTTTCGGTAAGCGCAGTGCTTGTCTCAAAGGAAGCCCACTCAGGAGAAGAGAGGCCGGTGTATTATGTCAGCCGCACCATGGTGGCACACGAAAGGCGGTATGCGCCCATAGAGAAAGCTGCTTTGGCGGTTGTGATGGCGGCGACCAAGCTGAGACCATACTTCCAGGCGCACATTATTGTGGTGCTGACCAATTTGCCGCTGAAATCTACTTTGGGATCGATGGATGTGGCCGGACTCCTGGTCAAATGGGCGGTGCAGCTGAGTGAGTTTGACATTAGGTATGCACCCCGACCAGCGATAAAAGCGCAGGTCTTGGCTGACTTCATTGCTGAAGGGGTCACAGAATCAGAGGGGGGCACAAATGATTGTTGGCAAGTGCAGGTGGATGGAGCCGCCAGTCGTACGCGCGCAGGTGCGGGCATAGTGATGATAAGTCCAGGCGGTGCGATGCACGAAGTTGCGTTGCGGTTCGCAAAGCTGAAAATAAACAATGCCGCCGAGTACGAAGCAGTTATCGCCGGTATGAGTATGGTCAGAGAATTGGGGGCCCAAAAGGTACAAGTCAGATCCGACTCGGCCCTTGTAGTCAATCAGCTCAATGGCGTTTTCGAGGTTAAGGAGGAAGCACTGGAGGGGTATGTGAGAAGGGTGCGAGAGCTGGGAGCATGGTTCGGGGAAATCTCTTTTGTGCACGTCCCTCGGGAAGAAAATTCTCATGCTGACGCCTTATCCAAGCTAGCAACGGCGGTAGATTTCGAGAAAGAGCGAAAGGTCATCGTCACCTCCGAGCCACCTCGCGAACACTTGATCGCTAACTTAACCGGTGAAGCCGTCGGGGCCGGATGGATGGCACCTATCGTCTTGTTCCTAACCCAGGGCGTAGTGCCGGACGATCAGAAGGAAGCTTGGCGCCTCCGCCGCAAGGCGGCCAGATGCTCCATAATCGAGGGACAGCTATACAAACGATCTCACACAGGAGCTTATTTAAGGTGCCTGAACGAGGAGGAAAGCAGGGGGCAATTGAAGAGGTACATGGGGGCACCTGTGGCATGCACGCGGGCGCCCATAGTCTGGAAAAAACATTGCTGCGGCAGGGGTTTTACTGGCCGACGATGAGGCGAGATGCGAGGGCACATGTGGGCGCCTGTCACCAGTGCCAAATCCATGCAAATGACATTCACATCCCGGCGGCGCCCATGCAAGGCAATATAGGAGCCTGGCCATTCGCCCAGTGGGGCATGGACCTTTTGGGCCCTTTTCCCAAGGCGCCCGGTCAGATGAAGTACTTGATAGTAGCGGTCGACTACTTCTCTAAGTGGATAGAGGCGGAACCTTTGGCCACAGTCACCGAGGCCCAGGTGCGCAAGTTCACAAGGAAGAACATATTCACCCGGTTTGGCCTGCCTAAATCCATCGTCACGGATCATGGAAAGCAGTTTGATTGCAACATGGGATCACAGAAGGCGCCCTGGTTCTTAAACGTGACTTCCGCCCCGACGCCCGCGAAGAAAAGTTAGCACCAAAATGGAAAGGCCCATATCGAGTCCGGGAGATGGTAGGACCCAGTACGTTTAAATTGAAACATACTGACGGCCGAGCAGTGAAAAGGACATGGAATGCGCAAAACCTGCGATCTTACTCGGCGGGCGCCGCATTTGGAAAAGACGCCTCGATGTGAGAAGTACGGAAGACGGAATTCTGAAAGTGTTTTATTTTGTTTAAAGTCAAGTAGGTGGGTGTGTTTGTGTTGTGACTAAAGCGCCCAAAAATAGCGCCGTATTGTGACTAAAGCGCCCATTCTATAGCGCCCCAATAGTGATTTGGTGATGGGTTTAATTGTTTCGCATGACACTAAAGCGCCCCAACATCGCGCCCGGCAATACCAAGTTAATTAAAGCGCCACGCTTCGCGCACATCTTTTGCGAAAAGCGCCCGAATCTTGCGCCCTCACACGAAACAAATAATGCGCCCAACTTCGCGCCCGATAAAAATAAACTAAGTCGTGCAAAAGGTAAAAATGATGCTTTCATAAAACAGACAAGGTTCGAAAGAAGGAGACAAATAGTACAACAAGATAAAGACAAAAAACAAGGCGCCTTAACTCTACTCCGCCCCTGAGTTGGCATCTTCGGCACCGGGCGCCTTCTGAGTTGGCGAGACTGGCACGGACGTCTCGGGCGCCCCTCCCGTACCTCGGGGAGTCTCCAGGCCCCCAATCACATACTCGGCCATCTCAGTGAGATCCCAAGTATGGTCGGGATGATCTTCCTGTAGCTTCACTTTCAGGATCTCGAGGCCGGTTAAAATGGCGTTGGCGCACATCCCCTTGCCAGCTTCAGACTCCTCGAAGTTGTCCAAGGAACGCCGCAGATCGGAAATCTCTTCCCGGGCCTCTTTCAAGGACCTTTTGGTCTCCTTGTGGGCGTCCTTCAACCTCTTCTTCTCCTCTTTGAGGATGTCAATCTCGCTGGCATGGGCGCCCGACTCCTGTGCCAGCGCTTCCTTCTCCGCTTGCAGGTCCGCCACCTTCTTGCGCTCCTCATCCAGGGCGCCCTGCAGCCGCGACACCTCCATAGCCGCGTTCATCTGGGCCTCCTCACACTCCTTCGCAAACTGCTCGCGCCGTGCAGTTGCGTTCTCCATATCTAACTTCATTTGGGCAGCAGATGAGGAGGCCTCCAGTGCCTCTCGCTTTGTCTCATTGAGGCGCCGGGCGCCCCTCTCGGCGAACAGGAGGATCTACATGGTTTAAGCAAGAAAAGTCAAAAAATGGTACAAGTGACAAAAGGCATCCCCACAATCACAAAATAGCATAAGGTAGGAGATCATTTACCTTGGCGCCTACTTGGGCCAATTCAGCGAAGAGGTGATCCCCGTTCACCTCGGACGGCACCTGCCAGGACTTGGCGGCCGCAATCGCCAAGCCCATGGCACAACCTCGGTCGACGGCGACCAAGGGAGAGCAGTTCAGATTCACACGCCCAACCTCGGTGCGCCGTGGCCGGAAGATGGGAGGACGCCCATCGGGGCCAACATAGCGCCCCTCTTCATTGAGGTGTACGCGGGGGCCCTCTCCCGCCTCCTCTTCCACTTCCACTTCGTCGTAGGCGTCAGCGTCGGCGCCCACTTTCTCCTTGCCTCTGTCAGCCCGTTTGATGGCAGAGGCTAAGGGGGAGCCAGCTCTTTTCCCCCGGTGGATCAGTGGCTCCTCTTCCTCCTCCTCAGCGGAGTTCACTTCTTGCTCCGCTGGGTGATTGGCCGGACCAAAGTCGGGCGCCTCCTCATCCGCCTCCGGGGCGGAAGACGCCACACTGGCAGTCTTCGCTCGTTGAGTGCCCCCCTTCACAGCCCTCTTCTTCCTTTTCTTAGGAGGAGCTGGTGGCGCCTGTGATTGGTCGGCCGCCGGTTCAGACGCCTCTCGGCGAGCAGGCGGGGGCGCACCGCCCGCCATCGCAGCAAGCCGACTCTTCATCAGCTTCGCGATACTTGAGTAGTCCGCCCCTACACAATGAAAAGAACATGGTTAGTCAAAACACAAAGGAACCACTACATTTAAAAAAAAAATCCTAGGCGCCTACAAACCATCATTGCAGACTCGTGACGAGTTCATGGACGCGCGCCAACGTGACTGACGACTGATGATTCGGCCCGGCCACATCGAAAGGCAGATGGGACGTCTCTGTCGGCAGATGGTCTGGTGGGAAGCCCTTCTCCCACGTTGAGATTTTGTAAGACCCATCCGCTGGCATAAATCCGGGCGCCGATGATGTGGACGGTCCGGCCGAGGTTGATGGAGGCGCCCCGTCTAAACCAACAAATGATCCAGGCGCAACGGCGACGCAGGGTAAGTGATGCCCTATCCTAAGTAACTAGAAGTAACTAAACAAAATTGAAGAAAGGGCTAAGACTTCTTACCGCCTTGAGTCGGGCGCCCTGCCCTGCCACCGGCGCCTGAGGCGCCTGCACCGGAAGCACCAGCACCAGTCGTGCCTGCACCTTGGGCGCCCTGGCCAGAGGTCTTGTCTTTTGGTGAAAGCGACATCTCGGACGAATACGTGAGGAGAGGCTGACGCAAGCAAGGTCTGACGAAAGAGAGGGCAGAGCGAAGTTTAGAGAGATGTCAGAGCAAAATCTAGAGAGAAGTCAAATGGAAGAAAGTGACAAGAACGGGGGGAGGAGGGAGTATTTATAGAAGGCGAAAAAGTCAGGCCAGGGGTCGCGCCGACACGCCACGTGTCCGTCTCACGGGACGACTTTTGAGCTTCCCCCACTTTTCCCTCTCTGTAACGTTCGCGATTTTCCATTTCGAATTTTCCCGCCACAAGAAATGTGGGGTCGCTTCAAAACTCTCCCCGTGAGGGGGGCATAAGGACTAGGGACGCCCAATCGAAACACTTGTAACGATGCAATTTTGTCAGAAAGGAAAAATTGTATGGTTCTTGTTCTTTTATCCCCTCATATATGATGTTAAAAATAATAATTTTATTTTACTATAAGAAATAATAGTTTTATTTCTTTATGATCCGTGTCAATAAAATAGTAAAATGCATCTTATTATGCCACCGCCGGCGAACTTTTGTCATTTAGTTATTTCTTAGTGGAAGATTTCGAGATTAGAAGCATGTGCGAATTGATAACCAAAGTTATAGCATACATGAATCTGTCGTAATTCAAAGCTAATGTTTTTTAGAGAGTGTGGTTTTAATTTTAATTAAAGCAATTACTTTATCCTCTTGATATGATTAAATTAATATTCACTAAATAATTAGTGCTCTTTACTTTGCCAAGTGAGAAGTGGGGAACCCATTTACACGATAGGCCCAAACCCCTAATTTGATGATTTTTGTTTGAGATTAGTTTCATTTCATATTGTAGTAGGCATAATAGTCCAGTTAACTGAACACGGCTGGTTTCTGTTAATTAGATATTTAGATTGCATTACTAGGCTACTTGAGAACATCATTGTCAAATCTTGGACCCTTTTTCCCCTTTGAGCGTTTTGGATAAGGTAGATGCACTTTTGTTGATAAAGAAAGTGTTTAAAATTTCGAAACATTTAGTAGATGCACTTTTGGGGTTAAAAAAAAGTGTTTAGATTTTATAAACATTTAAGGGAAGGCTGCTGCTTGTATGTGTAACTAATAAATTCTGTGAGTATTAAATTTGAGTATCTGTTTGGAGAATATCACTCATATCAAGATTCTCGGTGAAACTCTCAAAATTTCTGTCAGAAGCGGATAAAGGCGATGTATATTGCGTGTTAATGTGGGTACTCGAACCATAAGTTGAATTATCTATGAAGAATGTCTTCGAATTTTTCTGCTAAAACTTTCCATTTGAGATTTTGTTTCACTACTCTGGGGATTTTTCCAGAAATAGCACCATTAAAAAAATTACAAAAATAACACCCAGCTCACAGAAATTCTAAAAAGAGCACCTTTATTTTAAAAACGCACGTCCAAGGTGCAGTTTATATGTAAACCGCATCCTGAGAGAGCGGTTTAAGGTTCTGGGCCAAAACTGCGTCTTGGCCATGGATTTTGTGTGTGACCTAACAGAAACGCATGCCCTAGGGGCGATTCTTTGACTGACCTATCAAAACCGCATGTTGAGGATGCGGTTCTGTTTCTCCAACACAAACTGCACCCTCAACATGCGTTTTTGCCCTTGCCGACACACAAACCGCACCCCCATGCGGTTTGTGTGTCGTCCCCATCAATGTAGTCAAAGCGAGTTTGTACGTAGAAATGGTGATCTAGAAGCGTAAAATCGTAAGTTTTTAAGTTTTAAAGCGGAGTTTTTAACTACATAAGATATAAAAACTGAGATTTTGTGTAGAAGCGTTTTAGTGACCTTAAAACGTAAAATCTTAAGTTTTTAAGTTTTAAACCGTGATTTTGACTACATTGGTCCCCATTTTCCCGACATCCACCATGTTGCCATGCAGGTTGACAAACGTGGGGCTACATGGCAGATGAAAACCGCACCTTCCACATGTGGTTTTCATTGATGATTTTGCCTATAAAAGGCAGCCCCGGGAAACCTCTTCTCTTCACACCTCTCCTTCTCCCTTTTCAATTTTCTGTTGTAGCTCCCTACTTCTTTATTGTTTTTGCGGTGAACGTTAACTGGTAAGTTTATTTTGTATTACTTTTTATTGTGATTTCTGATTTGTGATTTTTATGATATTAACTGAACTATGGTTCTTTTGCAGATGGCATTCCAAAAGGTCACGCTTGGGTTACGGTGGAATGGTTACACGGAAGAGACCGGAAAGGGGGTCACCTACGTCGGTGGAAATTTTCAAAAAATAAAGGTCGCTACCAGACTGATGCTTGAAGACCTCTATCAAATGTGTACTAACGTTACTTGCATGGATGGCACGAGAAGAGTTGATCGTATGGTGTACCGATATCCAAACAGAGAAGGCGGGTCGTTGTGGCATGAGGAATATCTCATAACCACTCAGGATGAAGTAGTTGGAGGTCATTCTGGAGACGGTCAAACATCTGGTATCCATGGTGGAGGTGAATTATATGGAGATCATCCCTACCAAAGTTACCATGATCTTCATTCATATTTTCAGTACCAAGAGCAAGGTGAAGGTCATCATCAATCTGTCCCATCATATGAAGAAGAAGGTCAACCGGACCATGCCAACCAACCCGAGTACAACTTCCAATCAGGCAGCGGTAGTTTTCACAACTACCATTATGGAGCTGATGAAGGTGGCTTTCATGATCTAGATCAGATGGAAGATGCCCTGCCAGCACCAGTTAGAGACCCCTCTGATGAAGAAGGAGAGAACAACGTAAGTGCATACAGCTCCGACCCTCTTGAAGGTGCTGATGATTCAGGACCAGATTTAGACTCAGATAATGATGATGAGGTGGCTTGTGACCGTGTACCTGTCCCCTACTGCAATAACATTCCAGACGACAATTGGTGTGTCGAAAATGACATGGAGCCGCCAGAGGTCCAAGTATGGGGTCCACTCACTGGGTTTATGAAGGGCCAACAATTTGGCTCGAAAAAGGAGGTGCGGCACGCCATTGATATTGAAGTAATGACTCAGCATTTTGAATGGCACACAACTCATTCCAACAAGAAAAGGCTCATAGTCAGATGCCGTAATCAACACGAGGGATGCAATGTTAGGATTCGAGCCATCAACAGCAAGAGACATGGCCATTGGGTCATATCCCGTGCGGTGAACACACACACATGTGTGTCATCCATAACATCCCAAGGCCATCGACAGTTGAAATCCAGGGTGGTTGTCGCGGCTATCAAGCATCTAATTGAGCAAGATCCTAACCTGAAGGTGAAAGTCATAATCGCTGACATTACAAGTCGTTATGGTTATATTATTAACTATAAGAAGGCGTGGCATGGAAAGCAGAAAGCTCTGACCGCCATCTTTGGTGACTAGGAAGAATCATATGCATTTCTTCCCATGTAGATTTTGGCATTGGAGGCGTCTAACCCTGGTACTGTTTTCTCTCCTCGATATCAAGATGAAGAGATACAGCAGCCAGAGCCCGGTAACAAACGCCATTTTGGACGACTTTTTTGGGCATTCAAGCCATCTATTGATGGTTTTGGCTTCTGTGTCCCTATAATCCAAGTGGATAGTACTTTCCTTACCGGCAAGTACAAGGGCACTCTCCTGATTGCCAGTGGGGCGGATGCCAACAGACAAGTCTTTCCTTTACCCTTCGTCATCTCATGTCCCAAACCCATATGGGTAAACGGGTACCCGTTACCCGTACGAGACGGATAACGGGTACCCATACTACCCTTAAATACCCAAAGTTTGAATCACTAAAATTTTAACAAAAGTTTAAACTTAACTTGTACCTACTTATCAATAACAATATCCATACGAATTACAAAATCCATCTCAATCACACAATCACAAATACTGAGTTTTCAAAATACAAATTAATGAACAATCACAAAACGCATATAATAAAGCATTCCAAATCCAAACACCCATAACATTAACAACAACTAAGAAAGTAAGAAGTTGCTACTGTTAGTTCTAACTTCCAATTGGCACGCTGCTGGGTGTTCTGCAAGTGCAATCTGTCAATTCCAATTCCGCTGACCCCCCTAGAAGGAGGCAATTGCAACCTGCAAAAATAGAATAAATCAAAAGGATGACAACCTTGTTCAACTAGAATAAATCAATTCAACGTCAAATAAACAGCAAAACCATAACAAGCAGCACATCCGCAACAAACCTGACCTGAAGGAAGACAATTGTATAATGAAACGGGCTTCGTGCCTTTGAGTTTCAGCCTTTATATAATGAACGGGTTTTACGGGTAGCCATACTACCCAAACAGGTATTTGCGAGTAACCCGCGGGTACCCATTGTAGGAATGTACAATCCCAAGTCCCATTCGTTAATAATATTACGGGTATTATGGGTACCTAACCCTCAAAAAACATTAAGGGTACGGGTATACCCAAATACCCGTTGCCCACCCTAGATCCAAATCAAACTCTTTGTCAATTAGGAAATCCAAATCTACACATAATATAATAGCAGGAAGGAAAAAACTCTTCCCTCATTTCAAATTCCCTGCTCTAGGAGCGTTTTGCGGAGGGGCAATTTTGGAAAGATGTACAGGCGCAGAGTGAACGGGCCAGGAATTGTTAAGGCCCACAGACAGAACACTGTTCCAGCCACGTCGTTTCTTCTCACAAGTAACAACTGTTCTACCGCATTGATCGTCAAGTCCCCCCGCCTCACCTACCATCCTCCTCGCAAGGCAACTACTGATCGCCTTCATTCTTACAGCAACCTCACCGCCTGTAGCGACCCTCTACACCGATTTCGATTGTTCAAAGTGCACTCTCCATAGGTAAGGTTTTCCTTCAGTCGTCTTGTACTGCGTTTGCTTAAGTTCTTATCGGATATGCGACTTCTTATGGAATTGGCATCTTAGTTGTGTTCAATAGCTTTCCATAATTTGGTACTCGCCATTAATTGCACGCCAATATTTGTTTCTTGGAACAAGGTTTTATATTGGCATTGGCGAGTCTGCGTGGGTTCTATAAAATAAGCACTTCTATCAATAAGAGAGCCAAGCCGCTGAGGAAAGGCAATTTACGCATTGGCTAGGTATGCAAATCAGTCCTCAATCTATCAAAGCCTCATGAACTTCACTTCTCTTATTGCATTGCATTATATCATTTAGAAGGTCTAGCAAGCCCAATTTGTGTTTCGTCTCAATCTGGGTATGGGTGATGAATCTAAGAAACCAACATTATATTCACTTGGCTTATGCACATGAGCTTATTTGTGCCCAAGAACCTTTTTGCCACTCATTTCTTTAGCTCTTTTGGACATTTTGTTCTTATTTATCGTTGTGGTACTGAACTCTATCTGCTAAGTCTGCATCTAGAATGTATTTGTTTATGTAATATTCCTTGGTTGCAAAGTTTTTTTGAGAATTGAACGGATGAAACTTTTATTAGGAATCTCATATACTTGCTTCACTAGCAATTACACCAGCTAACAAAATAGGGACATTCATCAAATTAAAGATAACAGATCAAGAAGTGTCAGCGGGTTATGTATTGGGTTTATGTTTGATTTGTACATAGTAATTAGGCCCAATAGTTTTACCCATCTATGTGAGCCCATGAAACCTATGCATGGACACCACGACGTTAGTGGCTGGTGATCCTAGGGTTCGGCCATCGACTTCCCTTCTCTGTATATGTAAAGCCGAGTGTGGCATGAGGGTTTGACACAAGACATTCTAATAATATCAGTAGCTAGAAGAGCGTTCAGAGCTCTTCCGTGGATTAGTCCTGGATTACTCCAGGGATACCACGTAAATCCGGTGTCAGTTTATTTCATTGCTATTTCCGACTGATCAACATGGTATCATAACTTCCGCCAATGAATTCTTATCGTCCTTCTGTTCGTCTGACATCAACGAATTTCGCTTTATGGGTGTTCGTGGAAGGTCACGGTATGCTGGGTATTCTCAAAGGGACTATTCCACAGTCGCGTCCAACCCTTCACGCTTCTGAGATCGATCAATGGAATCAACGGGATGCCCGTGTCCGTCACTGGCTGCTTGGATCTGTCGATCCCTCAACATGTTTGGGCCTTCGTTCGTTTGCCACCTCAGATGATGCAGCGTCTGAAAGCAACATACTCCACAGTGAACGTTGCCCGACAGTTTGAGCTGCAAATGGCTTTAGTTCGCCTCGAGCAGGGCTATCAGTCCATCACTAACTATTTTAATTCCGCACAAGAATTGTGGACCGAGCACGATATTAGTCAAGCCACTCTTCGTCCTCAAGCAGTCTCCGCAGACTCCCTTGCCGAGAGACAGCAGACTCGTTACTTCAATTTTTGATGAGACTGCGCCCAGAATTTGAGGCGGTTCGCACAACCTTACTTAATCAGGAAGATTTGCAGTTTGATGGAATGCTGGGGGTTTTAGTCCGTGAGGAAACCCGTTTATGCACCCAAGCCCAAATCGATGTGCGACCAGGCAGGAGAATCTGTTTTTTCGGCCTCTCAATCCTCCGCCTATGCTTGAGTCGACTCCAGTTTCAATGTCATACTCCTATCTTCGAAGTAGAATGTCATCATTGCCACGAACGTGGCCACTTGAAGAAGCATTGTGTTGGATTGCCGCATTCGACAGCGCCATGAGGCGAGTGCAACAGGAGGAATGGGAGCTGCTCCCTACAATCGAAACCCATTTGTACTTGGATCCTTTTCGCGGTATTCTTCTTCTAGGCCCTTTGATCGACCAGCAGCTGCCACCGATCGCCAAACTCGGCCTGTGTACCTGACTGACGCAAGCAGCAGCAGTAGCGGCAGCGGCCTGTCCGCCCAAGATGTTGAACACATGGTCAATGTATCGGTCCAGAAATCTCTCCCAACTGCCATAAATGCCGCCTTTGCAACTCTTCATGGAACCACGGTAAGACATCTCCTTGGATCCTTGGTTCCGCATGTTTCAACCACATGACGCGTGACTCTAGTTGCTTAACGAATGTGCTTCCTGTTCATGATCTGTCTTTGCGGGTTGCCAATGGTAATCAATTGCAGGTTCGTGGTGTGGGTAAGATAAATGATTCTCAACTTATTTTACCTCATACTCTCCATGTTTCACAACTTGTTCCCAATTTAGTCTCTGTGGGTCAACTTACCGATGCGGGTTGTTCTGTTTTGTTTGCACCGTCTGGTTGTGTTATTCAGGACTTGAAGCTTGGAGGGTCTTCATCATCGTTGTCCGTCAGTAATCATCGTGATAGGTCTGTCAGTAGTCCTGCGTCTTTTCTTAATTATTTTTCGAGTTAGTCCAATGATGTTTGGTATATTTGACACTCCTGTTTAGGACATCCTCATTCGATTCGTTTAGCTATGATGTTTAGACAGTCTTTGCTTGGTAAGAATAATGCTTGTACCTCTGCCAAACATTCATGCACGAGTTGTGTAAAAGCAAAAACCATTAGTCAATCATTTCCCTCTAGTACCACTATCATTGATCAACCTTTTCATGTTATTCATACTGATATGTGGGGACCATCTTCTGTTATTTCTCGACATGGTTTCCGTTATTTTTCCCTGTTTATTGATCATGCTACTCGCTTCACTTGGGTCTATTTCCTGCATAAAAAATCGGAGCTTCGATCTGTAGCAACTGAATTTCTGAAAATGATACATACTCAATTTGATCGACCTGTGAAAATAGTGAGATCTGATCCTGGTGGTGAATTCAGTTCCTTTCCTTTGCATGAGGTTTATCGTTCTCTAGGAATCCATAGTAAAAAATCTTGTCCGGGGGTTTCCCAACAAAACGGCCTAGTTGAACGGAAAAATCGTCTTGTTTTGGATCTTACTCGTGCTCTTCTTCTTGCTTCAAACATTCCTAGTCGTTTTTGGCCTGAAGCAGTAGCTACAGCTTTCCGTCTTATTAATTATCAAATCACTCCTATCCTGCAAAACACCAGTCCTTACTATGCCTTGTACTCCAAACATCCTGACTACTCTCGTCTTCGTGTTTTTGGTTCGCTCTCTTTGTTCTTCTTCCTAAGCGCGAACGTAATAAACTGCCTTCTAAAACCGCTCGGTGTGTCTTTCTTGGTTATAATGATGTGCATAAAGGCTATTTATGTTTTGATCCCACTTCTCAGCGTATGCGCATTGCTACAACTGTTGTATTCTTTGAACATCTTATGTTCTACACCGAATCCTCCTCCTCTCCTAGCTTCCTTCCATCGACATTGCCATTACCAGTTTTTAGTGATGATGATATTGATGGTACTTATTTCTCCCGACTGTGCCTCCTGATGCTCCTGACCCCAATCTGTCTTCCCATAGCGGAACTACATCCATCTCGTTCACATCCCCGTCGACTCCCCACACTGCATCCACGTCCAGCTCCTCGGATCTTGCTACATCATCTGCGGCTGCATCTACGGCTGCCTCCAGCTCTTCCTCCACTCCGCCGACATCACCCCATGTCCCGCCATCATCTACGCCGCCAGCTCATGTACTCCGTCACTCCACTCGATCCACCAAAGATATTCCAACACCTAAAGTTAATGATTATGTTGCTCATGAGGCGAATGCCTTTCTTGTTCCTACTCGTTTCAAGCAAGCTCAGGGGGACCCGGTTTGGGATTATGCAATTAAGAAATAGTTAGATGCTTTGCATGCTAATAATACTTGGACTCTGGTTCCTCGTCCTCCTCCCTCTACTTCTGTTGTTGGCTGTCGTTGGGTGTACACGATAAAGATGAATCCTGATGGAACGATTGATAGCCATAAGGCCTGTTTAGTTGCCCAAGGTTTTACAAAGGAACTAGGCGTTGATTCAGTGAGACCTTTGCCCCGGTGGCCAAGATGTCTACTGTTCGCACTCTCTTGGCCGTCGCTTCTCTCCAGCATTGGCCTCTATATCAGCTGGATGTGAAGAACGCTTTTCTTCATGGTGACTTGGATGAAGCCATTTACATGGAACGTCCACCCGGCTATTCTCTTGGTACTGCAGATCAGGTTTTTCGTGTCAATCGGTCTTTATATGGTCTTAAATAGGCACCTCGTGCGTAGTTCCGGAAATTTCAGGCTACTATTACTGCTCTCAGTTATCAGCAAAGTTTGATTGATCCGTCTCTCTTCACCTGGAAGACTTCGTCTGGCCTGGTAGCTCTTCTGCTTTACGTTGATGATATGGTTATCACCGGTTTCGATCCTGCCGCCATTCAAAGTCTCAAGGATGGTCTTAGTGCGGCTTTTAATCTTAAGGACCTTGGCGATCTATCTTATTTTCTTGGTCTTGCGGTTACTCGAAATGACAAGGGACTCCTCTTGAGTCAACGTAAGTACATATCTGATTTGCTGTATGGCATTCAGTTTCATGACTGCAAGCCTGTCTCCACGCCAATGGAGCCCAACCTTCACCTCAGTCGTACCTCTGGTTCTCCTCTTCAGGACGCTGCCACCTATCAGAGTATTGTTGGGAGTCTCATATATCTTGCTGTTACTCGTCCCCACATCTCTTATCCTGTTCAGGTTGTTAGTCGGTTCATGGCATCTCCCTGCACTGATCATTTGGCGGCTGTTCATTGTATTCTGTGGTATCTTCAGGGTACGCGCGATGTTGGTATGTTCTTTCCTTCCTCTGGTGTTTTTGCTCTGCGTGCTTATTCCGACTCCGACTTTGTTGGCTGTGTTGATACTCGTTGTTCTACTACTGGGTTGGCCGTTCAATTTGGTTCTGCATTTATTTCTTGGCGTTGTAAGAAGCAGGACAAGGTATCCAAGTCGTCTAGTGAGGCAGAATATTGCGCGATGTCTGATGTTGCTTTAGAGCTTGTTTGGCTACGTCGTCTTCTTTGTGATATGGGTGTCCTCTGTCCTCTCCCTATGGATCTATTTGTGGATAACACGAGCGCTATTCAGATTGCTGTCAACCCTGTTCTTCATGATCGCACCAAGCACATCGAGATTCATGTCCACTACATTCGTAATCTAGTTGGTGATGGCACGATTACTCTTCATTATGTTCGCACTGAGGATCAGATTGCAGATATTTTCACGAAGGCTTTCTCCACTAGCTGTCATTGGTATTTCTCGAGCAAATTGATGCTTTGTGGTCAACATCAATTTGGGGGAGGCTGTTAGCGGGTTATGTATTGGGTTTATGTTTGATTTGTACATAGTAATTAGGCCCAATAGTTTTACCCATCTACGTGAGCCCATGAAACCTATGCATGGACACCACAACGTTAGTTGCTGGTGATCCTAGGGTTCGGCCATCGTCTTCCCTTCTCTTGTATATGTACAGCCGAGTGTGGCATGAGGGTTTCACACAAGACATTCTAATAATATCATTAGCTAGAAGAGCGTTTAGAGCTCTTCCGTGGATTAGTATTGGATCACTCCAGGGATACCACGTAAATTCGGTGTCAGTTTATTTCATTGCTATTTTCGACTGATCAACAGGAAGGAGGAAACAAGTGTGCTAACAAATGCGCTACATTGTTTGACTCTCTATAATCAAAATACCAGTCCCAAACCTCCATTTCAGCTCCACATCACCTTATGTCATCACATATATTGAAAACTTCAGTTCTACCCTGCATGTTCATCTTGATAATGTCTATGATCCTCCTACAGTCTGCTTCAACGATTAAAGGGCACAGCTGCATCTCAGCTGTTACTTAAGAACAAACAAGAGACCTCTTGCTTCTTCCTACATCTTAAGTCCATTTCTCATCTTCAACCTTTGATCCTACTAACACAAGATCACCATTCCAATCACGTACAATAAAACCCAAACATCTTTCACCTTTACTTTTATTACTAGTGTGAGAGTTCAATTTTAGGATTCCAATAGGAGGTTTATTCCAATGGCATTGCTTGCGATCCTTCTTTCTTCTGCTATCGTTGTCTCTCCCTTGAACCTCAAGAAAATCTTGAATGAAGCTTTCTGCTTTTGCAAATACCTCCCACTCCTGCATCATAGGATTGTTGTGGAGGAAAGTGTTCCTCTCTTTCCAGAAGTACCACAATAGTGAACAGATTCGTCCACAACCTACCTCAGAGGCTTCTTTCAAAATTTTTAGAAACCACTCTTTATAAGATAAACCATCAACCATAGTGAAGAACTTGGCTAATGGAGTTTGATTCCAATTCTGAGCCACCCAACTGCATCCGAATAAAAGATGCTTTAAAGTCTCCACAATGCCTGTAAAACATGAACTTTTGCTAATTTGCATGGAAATGTTTTTGGTGCCCTTCACTGTGAGATTGCAAAAGTATAATTAATGGAAGCAAGGTTGTCAACCCGCGGGTTGACCCGGACCCGGTGGAGCTAGTGGGTCAAGGGTTAATGGGTCAACCGCTTTAGCTCGGTTTGATCCGACAATATATCAAGAGTCTTTATATTGTATTTATATTTATAAATTATGTCAAATCTTATCTAACATATGAGTTATAACATATAATATTACACCAAAATAACATATCGTACTTAGATCCAACGTATAGTGAAAATTCACACACACTTATATAACATCAATATTCAAAGTTCAACTTAGGATTCCAAAGATTGAGTTAGGCGAAAAGAAAAATCGGAAAATAAGCATATTTCGCAAACCAAAAAAAATGACACAATTTGACCTCCAACCCGGTACTTTGTAGCGGTCGACCCGGTGGGTGCGTGCGACCCGTTTTTCTCACCGGGTCAGGATCAAAGTGGGTCGACCCGCGGGTTGACAACCTTGAATGGAAGAGAGTAAAAACTTCTGGTCCAAGGAATAAGAGACTCGCTGCAAAATGCAAAGGTAACAGCATTCCCCAATTTACATTCTAAAAGTTCGCATTTTAACTAACCAGAGCAAAGGTTTATGAAGAGTTAATCGTGTTTTGACATTCATAATCCATGAAAATTAGCAAATATGCAGAGTCAATCATGTATCCAATAACTCAAATAGAACAAAAACAGTTGTTTTCGGCTCCCAAAGGCTTCACATTACAAATTCCAGACTCCTGCTCATTATTTTGGTGGAGTCATTGATTTCTTAAGATCAAATTTTGGTTAGTCCCTTCAGGAATTCTTTGGTTTTAGTTTGTTTCAATTGTTTGGTGTACATTCTTTGAAATGGAATTAGGAGAGTAAAATGTGAAAGCAATTTGTTTCATTCCTATGTTCTTTTATTTGTGAGTTATACTCAGTTTGATTCATCATTCATTTATTTAGGAAGAATCACAGGTAACAAAAAGGGAACTAATTGATTAGAGTTATTGGATTCAAACAATATGCATTTTACAACAAGATTTGTCCAATTAATTGGCTCTTTCTCTGAGCTTTTCTCTTGCTTAATTGGTCTACGATTACCATTGTAAGTTTCACATTTCAAAGTGTTTGTAAGTGCAACAATATCATTTTCATGGTGCAGGTCAAAGTGGTTCCTCGGGTGTTGGAATGAGAGGGATTGATGGTTTGAGGGATGATACTGGTTTTGTGTAGGATTTCAGGCTGTTGATAAGTGCACCATATCATTTTCATGGTGCAGGTGAACCATTGAAGAACTTGCTGCAATAAAGAAGACAGAGAAGCATATTGGAAGACATATTAAGCAAAATGGGTTTGGGTACTGCAATTTGTTTAGTAGAAAGATAAAGGAGATTAAGGAGATTTTTCCAGAAATAGCACCTTTAAAAAAAAATTACAATACTAGCACCCTTCCAAAAATATTTACAAAACTAGCACCCTTTTTTATGGATCGCACCCTTGAGGTGCGTTTTATATATAAACCGCATCCTCCAGGTGCGTTTTATATGTAAACCGCACCTGGAGGGTGCGTTCAATTTTGGTGGGGCTAAAACGCATTTTGGCCATGCGTTTTTAGTTCTGGCCTACATAAAACGCATGGCCGAGGTGCGGTTTAGGCCTGACCTAAGCAAACCGCACCTTAGAAATGCGTTTTGTTTCTCCAAAACCAAACCGCACCTCTAAGGTGCGTTTTAACTATGTAGACCGCACCCCCCAAGTGCGGTCTGTGTGTCAATAATTTTCCGACACACGACAACCATGCAGAGAATTATGGACGTAGGGCTGCATGGCAGACTAAAACCGCACCCTGGAGGTGCGGTTTTCATCATTTTTTTCCCTATATAAGACTGCCCGGAAAACCTATACTCTTCACACCTCTCATTCTCCCTTTTCATTTTTCTGTTGTATCTCTATATTTATTTAGTGTTTTTGCCATTAACATTAACTCGTAAGTTTATTTTGTGTTACTTTTTATTGTGATTTGTGATTTGTGATTTGTGATTTTTATGATATTAACTGAACTACGGTTTTTTTGTGTGCAGATGGCATTCCGTCAGTTCACGCTTGGCTTACGGTGGAATGGTTACACGGAAGAGACCGGAAAGGGGGCCACCTACGTCGGTGGCAAATTTCAAAAAATAACGGTCGGTACCAGACCGAAGCTTGAAGACCTCCATCAAATATGCACTGAGGTTACTTGCATGGATGGCACGAGAAGAGTAGATCGTATGGTGTACCGATATCCAAACAGAGAAAGTGGGTCATTGTGGCATGAGGAATATACCATAACCACTCAAGATGACGTCGATTCCATGCTCGAATTCTTGAGGACCAACAAATTGGCCAAAGCCGAGATGTTCGTTTACACCGAGCCAGCCGTTGGTGTTGGAGGTCATTCTGGACACGGTCAAACATCTGGTATCCATGGTGGAGGTGAATTATATGGCGATCATCCCTACCAAAGTTACCATGATCCTCATTCCTATTTTCAGTACCAAGATGGAGGGCAAGGTGCAGGCCATCATCAATCTTTCTCGTCATATGAAGAAGAAGTTCAACCGGACGTCCCCAACCAAGCCCAGTACAACTTCCAATCAGGCAGCGGTAGTTTTCAAAACTACCATTATGGAGCTGATGAAGGTGCCTTTCATGAGCTGGATCAGATGGAGGCTGCCACACCAGCACCAGTCAGCGACCCCTTTGATGAAGAAGGAGAGAACAACGTCAGTGCAGACAGCTCAGACCCTCTTGAAGGTGCTAATGATTCAGCACCAGATTCAGATTCAGATAATGATCATGATGTGGCTCCTGACCGTGTACCAGTCCCCTACTACAATCACATTCCAGACGACAATTGGATGGTCGACAGCGACATGGAGCCGCCAGAGGTCCCAATATGGGGTCCACTCACTGGGTTTACGAAGGGCCAACAATTTGGCTCGAAGAAGGAGGTGCGGCATGCCCTTGAGACTGAAGCAATGACTCGACATTTTGAATGGCACACAACTCATTCCAACACCAAAAGGCTCATAGTCAGATGCCGTAATCATCACGAGGGGTGCAATGTTAGGATTCGGGCCATCAACAGCAAGAGACACGGCCACTGGGTCATATCCCGTGCGGTCAACACACACACATGTGTGTCATCCATAACTTCCCAAGGCCATCGACAGTTGAAATCCAGGGTGGTTGCTACGGCTATCAAGCATCTGATTGAGGCTGAACCGGATCTGAAGGTGAAAGTCATAATCGCTGACATTGAAAGTCGTTATGGTTATATGATTAACTATAAGAAGGCGTGGCATGGAAAGCAGAAAGCTCTGGCCGCCGTCTTTGGTGATTGGGAAGAATCATATGCATTCCTTCCCGGGTTAATACTGGCATTGGAGGCGTCTAACCCTGGGACTGTGTTCTCCCCTCGATACCAAGATGAAGAGATACAACCCCCAAAGGCAGGTAACGAACGCCATTTTCGCAGACTGTTTTGGGCATTCAAGCCTTCTATTGATGGTTTTGGCTTTTGTATCCCTGTGATTACTGTGGATGGTACATTCCTTACCGGCAAGTACAAGGGCACTCTCCTGATTGCCAGTGGGGCGGATACAAACAGACAAGTCTTTCCTTTAGCCTTCGCCATTGTTGAGGGAGAGAATGCTGATAGCTATGGATGGTTTTTCCGACAAATGCAAATCCACGTCACCAGGAGGACGAACCTGACAATAATCTCTGATCGGCACGCCGGCATTAGAGCTGCCATCTTAGGCCTGGATCCAGCCTGGAATTGGTCCCAAAGGTGGTGCATACGACACTTCAAGAGCAACTGGAACCATCATTTCAAGCGGAAGAAGCTAGCTGATAATTTGTGGTGGATTGGTAACCTCTCTATTGCTCTCAATTAACAATATCTTGTAATATGGGGAGTGGTGCACTTGTTAGACTCTTTCTAAAGAGATGCATGCCTAAGGAAATGGGGTTTTAAGCGATTATCATGGTCCTCCCATTTCCTGAGAAAATCGGGTTTTAAGCGATCTTCGGATCCCCCCTTTTCTGTCAAACAGGTTGTGTTTCTAAGGAGATGTATACCTCTCCTAAGAGTCTAACGAGAGTCTGACTGTGCAGTTTGAAATTGTACTAAATTGAAGATCATTGACTAACATACTACTTTTCTGTGTGTTATTCAGCGGTTGCATACCAGGAGAAAAAATTTCAGGAGAAGTTGCAGAAGCTGCGCGAGTTATGCCCTGATAATTTCATAAAGATGGAGGGAAAAGATGGGGTATTGCCACAACCAACTCAAGTGAGAGTATCAACTCTGTCTACAAGGCCGTCCGTGCACTGCCAATCTCTGCCATTGTGGAGATGACTTTTTGGAAAATGAATGCATGGTTCGTGAACCGACTCCACTGGGCAAGGACGAACGAGGCACAGGGAAAGGCCCATGCCTATAAAGTCACTGAAATAATGGACAGTGACAATCGCAAGAGCAGTCGACATAGTGTAACCGTTATGAATCGGGCAACTGGTGAGTATAGCGTGACGACCGGACATCGGGAGGATGGTAGACGGGGGGGCCACCGTCACGAAGTTTTGGTCAATTTCAGGACCAAAGTTGGTGAGTGCTCATGCCAGAAGTATCAGGGGAGAGGATGGCCTTGTTCTCATGCAATGGCCGTAATTAAAAACAGGAGCAAAGACCCCCGTCACTTCGTTAGTCCATTCTTCAATATCGACTCACTCAAAAGCACCTACGGACAGAGTTTCCGTGCATTGCCTGATGAAGCTTATTGGCCGCTGTACGAAGGGAAATTGATCGTCCCGCCATTCGGACAGAGGCGTGAACCGGGGCGCCCGAGGAAAAAGAGAATTCATAATGAAATGGATCAAAGTGAAAGACCACCACGAGGCCCAAGACGATGTTCAGTATGCAAAGTTCCAGGACATGATAAACGAAGGTGTCCAGGACCGATTGGTCTGCAAAATCCGGGTGATGATGTGCCGGAATCAGCTAATGCGACATAATTTTCGATTATCATTCGTCAAGCTAGTTGTAACTCTTACGTTGCATTTAATTGTGTATTGTTGATGGAACGAATTGGGATTATATCAAGTGAAGAGGAATCATCATAATAACAATTTGATCAACACTCAACGAAATACGATAGATTAAATTAAAGGGAATAGTTCCAAGTACATAGAGATAAAAATCAACTCAAAATACATCTCAAGGAAGTCCACGAGCTTCACCGGAACCCACAGTTTTCTTGCTCCTTGTACGTTTGCCGACGGGAGTAACAATAAGTGGTGGGGGTGGCAAGTTTCGAGCGGCCGAGGTAGTGTGGCGCTCGTCGGTGCTATGTCGGCGGGGAAGCGGCACTTCCGGGGTCGAGCGGGCGACATCGGCGCTCATACGGTGAGGAGTAGGAGGCCACTGCTGATGAGGTCGATTCCATGGGGCGAACTCGTGTTGGCCTGTCGTGGAGGAGCCATCATGACAAGTCCCAGATGATGTTTGGCGGGGAGATTGGGGGTAGATAGGGCGGGAATCGTAGTATGTTTGGGGGATCGTTGTATGAGATCGGGGTGGGAGAATATGGGGCTTTGTGGAAACTCTGAGAGGATTGATGGTAGGTCGAGCGGGGATCGTAGTATGAGCTTTGGTGGTGATCGTTGTGGAAGAAGGGCGGAAATCTTGGGATGAAGTCGGGCCGGCATCTTGGGAAATAGTCGGACGGGGAGATGGGACGGAGGACGGGCGGGGAGCTTGGGTGGAACCCGTGCCGACACCTTGGGTGGAACTCGGTCCGGCACCTTGGGTCACAACCAATGGGGGCGGCACTCTCCACCCCCCATATGGCGTTACCTCGGGCACGTTGGGCCTTTCCCGAACCCTCTTGCTCTTCTTTCTCTCGTATGGTGGTGGGGGTGCGGGGACATCAAGTTGTACCGGAGGTGGTGGGGGTGCGGGCGCGGGCGGATATCTACGATGATCCCGGCCCTGAGCTCTGATACAGCCAAGTAGACTGTTTGCAATCCTCCTGATGAAGCCCACATCTTCATTTCCCAACTCAGTTCTTCCGGTAGTCATATCTTTAATCCGCTCGACCCCATCAGCCTAAATCACAAAAAAAAAAAGGTTAGAAAGAGATTTAGGAACCAAGTAATAAATCATAGTATGTTTAGACTGGTTATACTTACTAATGCACCATCGGCCGCACCCTCCGGAGTCATGTAACGAACAGATGTTTGCCGATATCGATCCAAGTATGGGTCATGATACCCCATTCGGCCCACTTGATTTGGAGTGACAATATCCTGTAGTTGTCGGTTCTCCCAAATCGCGATGAATTCCTTCAACTTCGTGGGCCGATCGCGAGTACCTTGCCGACCATCTCGGCCATGGAAGGCCCTTTGACTTTTGGGGACCTCCAACGGAATGTACTGCTCCCGACCAAACTGACGGAGTCATCGATCCGGCAAGTGCCACTCCACGGTCCCAAAACAAATTAGAGGAACCCTCGTGCACCATTGCCCGATATGACCGGGGAATTGCTGGAGATGCCATTGAACGATGTTCTCCGGGTATGGATCGAAGACAATCTACAAGAAAGAAATGAGTAACGTAAGATTAATTAATTAGAAAAATACATGTAGTCCCATGAAAAAAAAATATAAATGGATCGCAGTATAGAAGTTACCTCTCCTTCCCAAAGTCGCTCAAACCTCCTCCGATACTCGTCCAACTTGTGTTGGACAAGGTTGTCGCATGTGGTGTGTCCAAGCCACCTTATTAATAAGACAAGAATGAAACTACAATAAGATAAAACACAAGGGAAAATGTGTTATGACTACATGATGGGGTATGAGAAGTTTACCTTGCTCCATAAGCTTCACCTCTTAGGGGATGATCGATTGGCCAATCCCTGTCTGGACGTTGGGCCGGTGCAAGCCATGGCATATGCTCCCAAGCCCAAAATTGGACGATGAACGTTGCGCCGCTGACCTCCCTCACGGCTTTTAGAGACGCATTGCACAAGTTGTGGTAGATCATAGCTAGGCAAGCGGATGCCCAACTATACTCCCCCATCTCCTCCCAACTACTGAAGATGATCCTAAGCCATCCACAACTAAGGAGATTGCTTGATTTCTTGGAGAAGAACACTCCTCCGATCATGCCTATGAGATAGACACGAGCATATCTCACCTTCTCATCCTCCGGACTTTCCTCGGTAAGCGGATGACTCTCGTAATGATCTCTAAAATACTTCGTCAACCATGTAATTGAGACTTGGTGTTTCCTCATTGGTGGCATGCGATCGGTCGCATCAACGCAACCCTTCACCGGTACTTTCACTCCCAAATGACTGTGGATGAAATGCTGCCAACCGGGCATACCGTCACAATCCTCGGGGGGATGATCACTCACGCACACCGGTTTGCCGTCGATGTGCAGATGGGTTAGGATGGCGACATCCTTTAGCGTGATGGTGGCCTCTCCTTCTCTTAAAGTTGAAACAATGGGTCTCCTTTCTCCATCTCTCGGCTAATGCGGTGATGAGTTGGCGATCGATTTGGATGCCGTTAAAATGCCTAATCGAGTCTAACCGTGCCCTTTTGAGAAATGGCAAGATAGCTGGGTGCAATGGGAGCACATTGGTGGTACCCCTGTAGTGGATTATTGTTTGTGCCTCCTAGAAAAAATGTACACGTTAATTATTATATATTAGTAAGGGTTTTTTTTTCGTATAACTAAATTAATTAAATTAAATTATGCGACATAAAACAGAATTTTATTATCATAAAACAAACGTCCTAAATTAATTAACATAAGAACATTGTCAATGAATAATAATTTAAAGATGTACATACATATTATCGTAAAACAAACATACTAAATTAATTAACATAAATAACATTGTCAATGAATAATAATTTAAAGAGGTACATACATATTATCGTAAAACAAACATACTAAATTAATTAACATAAATAACATTGTTAATGAATAATAATTTAAAGAGGTACATACATATTATCGTAAAACAAACATACTAAATTAATTAACATAAATAACATTTTTAATGAATAATAATTTAAGTAGAAACATACATATTCAAATGTTTGGTAAATAATTTAATCCTATTAGTTGTTTTAAATAATTTAATCGAATACAAAGCAACACTCGTTAGACTCTTAGAAGAGGTATACATCTTCTTAGAAACGCAGTCTTTTTGACAGAAAAAGGGGGGATCCGAGGATCTCTTAATACCCGATTTTCCCCGGTAATGGGAGGATATGATAATCGCTTAAAACCCCATTTCCTTAGACGTGCATCTCTTTATAAAGAGTCGAAGTAAGTGGCGCTTCGATTAAATTATTGAAAACCACCAACACGATTAAAAAATAAACATAAATTTATTATATATTACACTAGGCACATTAACAAAATAAAAGAAGGACAAATGGTAAAGAATTGTATGTACCGGGTGATCGTTCCAAACATCTCTTGACCGATGGTTGGGTTGGTCGTACAAGTCGGTTGGATACACCGGTCCTTGCTCGAGATAATACCGTTGGTTGTATATATCGACGTCCTCCCCAACCTACGAGAAAATAACAACGAGGTTAGTACATAGATTAATTAAAAAACTTATAACAACAACAAAAATTAAACCAGAATAATGAGTACATACCGCTTGAAATTCATCAACATAAACTCCTTCTCCTTGCCACCAATCGGCCATTTTTTCGGCGTAATTCGGACAGAGCTTCGGCTCGGCGGGTTTTTGAGAAAAAAACCTAAGAAATGTTTTCTGATGGCAGATCGGACTTAGCCGCAACCAACAGACTTTTATTTCCTAGGTTTTTGGGAGGGGAGGGTTTAGAGAGATTATATCTAGAGAGAGAAGGAAGAATGGGTTGTGGAGTGAAGAAATGAGAGGGGGAAGGGGGGTATTTATACCCAACAGACCGCACCCCTCAGGGGCGGTACGGTAATTTTGCCACCATAAAAAACGCATCTCCCCGATGCGATCTCCGCGTAAAAACGCATCTCCCCGATGCGATCTCCGCGTCCCGAGGCGTTGAACGCTCTGGAAACCGACGCTCCATTTTTCAACGCCGAAAAACGCACCTCCCCAGTGCGTTCTCCGATCCACCGCGCGGATTGCTGACGTGGCTATGCTCCTGCCCGTCTGATCGCACCTCAATCGTGCGGACTAGAAGGCCGCTGGCCACCAAACGTTGAACGCATCTTGGGGATGCGTTTCACATTCAGCATAAATCGCATCTTAGGGGTGCGTTTTATGTGGGAAACGCTTTCTTAGGCTGCGTTAGAGGTGCGTTCCATAAAAATAGGTGCTACTTTTGTAAATATTTTTGGAAGGGTGCTAGTATTGTAATTTTTTTTTAAAGGTGCTATTATTGGAAAAATCTCGAGATTAAGATGGAACATATATGCTACTGATTGGTCATGTGGTATGATTTTTCAAAGGCTAAGGTGTAAGTTGATTTTCGATGGTGGAAGGAAGTTGCTAATGAAGTATTTGATGATGGCGTGAGGAGACGACAGTTGAAGTTAGAAAAATTCAAATGATGGCCAAGGACGTGTGGAGATGATTATAAAACGGCAAAGCTATCGCAGAAGTTTTATATGTGAAATTACATGTTGTATATGTGTGTGTTCATAGATGCCCTGATGTCCTTTACGCAAAGGGAGTTTTAATGGATGTAAAGGATAGACAGTCGAGTATAGGATCAAGAGACAAAATGGTTTGATTTTGATTTTTCCGTTGATGATCTCCCATGGTTAGCTGTGTCTAATTCGCAGCCCTTAGTTATTGTTTTCTATAAAAATTCGTTGTTATTATTATTATTATTATTTATTATTATTATTATTATAGTTGTTATGGTAATAGGTTTAGTAGTCCTCATAAATGTACTGACGAAGTAGTTGAGAATGTGGGTTTCTATCAATCATGATGTTTCCTCCTTGGGATTACAGAAGAAGCCGTTGGGTGAATGATCCAGGTTTTGTGGTTTGTATTCTGTAGCAATATTGTATAATTGTAGTGGTGACATTCAAATTATTCATCCTATCTACACATGTATACATATTATTAAACTAAAAACTTTTCCTTGCACAATGTTAGAAAGACGGTTTAGTAATTGCATCTCTTCCACAATTGTCAAAATTGGATTGATCAGTTCAATCGGAAAACCTCCTCACCAAAACAATTGGTTTGTAGTCTAATTTTTCTTTACTAATATAAATTGACTCTTGGTTTAACTCTCTCCCATTCCACGAATTGGTAAGTTAAAGTAATCCGACCAATGGCCCGGGTCAAAAGGTAGTTCTTTTTATGAGCATTATAATGATCACCCACCTCCAGGTTCAGTTTGATTAAAATCGAGAACAACAGGAAAGTTCACGCTAAACAGAAATTTGATGTGAATCTTGGCTTAGCCTTACAGCCTGTTTGGATACAATTCCGAAAGAAATGAAAATTGAAATGGAATTTTATTTTGTATTTTTATAGAATTCCATTTCCAATTCTAGTGTTTGGTATAATTACTACAACTATGGAAATGAATTGCACTTTTAACCATAATAAATCATGTAATATGTTTATTTTATTTTTGGAAATAAAATATGAATGAGAGAGAAAGAGAGTAAAATAATAGTGGGTCAATAAAATAATAAAAAGTATTGATGGGTCTCACTAATTCCATTTTCATTCTCTCAATTCCTATCTCTTTTAATAGGAATTGTAATTCACAAATTTTAGACCCAATGGAATTACCTTTTTATTATTCCAAACATAATATATTAAAATGGAATTCCAATTCCTTACTTTTTTGTCAATCCAAACAGGTTGTTAAAGAGACAGATCAAATGTTGATGACGTGCACCGGGTTCAAATAAATTTGACAGGTTTATTGCATTTGCCTTGCTTATGAGACGTTGCTCACCCCACCAATGCATACACGCTCAAGACATTAGTATGTTTATTACAATTTACGAACTTTGAGCTCCATTATCTCCGGCCAATGGGCCGGGTTATAAGCTAGTAAAATTATAAGAAAACGTTCAACTCGAGGCCCATAAGGCCGCTTTGAGACTTCACCTAGCCAAACTGGACATCGGGCCGCATAGATTCGTGGTTACCACTTACCATGCATTAGGGGTGTTCAAACGGTTTGGTTACCATGGTAACCGTTTTAACCGACACTATTTGGATAATTTGGTTTGGTTAATTTGGATAATTGGTTTGGTTTGGTTAAATTTTTTAGCTTGTTTGGTTTAGGTGGTTTGGTTTCAGACACTCCTAACCAGTCAAACCAAATTAACCAGTTAAATAATTAGTCATATATCTAACATATATTATACACACATACTTAATACTTTGCATAACCACTCAAGAGTTAACGTTCATCCCTTTTAGACTCATAAAATATAAAGCTCAATATTGCTCATATAGTGTATATTTGTATATGTAAAATGTAGACCACAACATATGGACGCCTAATTTAGATAAATTTCATACATTATGATGGATAAAAACTTGAAAGGAAGGTCAATTCCAGCCTATGATAATTGCTAAGAGACTAAGTCAATTTACACAAACACAACAATTCATTAACCCATATCATTGTCATAAATTTTTGTTAGGTGAATACTTCTATACTAATCATAAGATAATTGTCTTAGTTGCATGTATTTTTGTTAAGGGTCAACTATAACTACGTGTTGATTGTTATGTTTTATTCATTATATAAATTGCGAATTGTTGCATTAATCGGAAAATTTTCATTGTCAATGATAATGTGATTTTATATTGGTTAATCTGGTTAACCAATTAACCAAACCGATTAAACTTTAGTTTGGTTAATTTGGTTGTTGTATTAGTTTGGACGGTTTGGTTATAATATTGTATTATATGGTTAATGGAATTTAGCCTTATTTGGTTTGGTTATAACCATGGTAACCATTTGAACACCCCTACCATGCATAGATGAAGCCAACCAAAATGGGCGACAAATAATTAAAGTAAAATATATGAATTCTTTATCTATTTCTAGATTGTGCTTCGCCAAGAAAGCAGCCCAATTCTGATGGCAAACAAGGAGGTGGGGTACTTTTCCAATGGATTATTATTTTTAGGCCTGAAATGGCCCATTGAGCAACGGGCCTCAGATGAGATATGGCATTGGAGTTTACAGTTATGGATCCAGAAGAGGAGAACATAAGCCTTCAATGACTGGGCCAAAACAATACATCCTCTTCGTTTGTCCTGGCCCCTGGGCCGTGTCTCTGATCTGATGTATCAGATATTCAGATCTGTTCTTTTGATAATTTTCCTTTCCTTTTGCAAATCCATCAGATTACGAAGAGAATACAAACATGGGTGAAACTTTTGAGTTTTGATCTTAACTCAACCCCTTTATTTCCTGTTTTCAATTGGTACACGATTTAAATCGTCTGCATGCCAATTTGGCATAGTGAACATTGAACAAGTCCTAGTTAATGTATCTGGGTTATTCATCCAAAAAGAATGTATTTGGGTTACAAACTTACAATCAGTGGCGCGTGTAATATTCCAAAATTATGTTACAAATAATAATTGAAAATATAGTGTTCTTATATAAGAAAATATCCTCTTTTTTTTTACATATAAGAAAATATCCGACTAGTACAAGTTACTACAAAATACAATGACGTCAAAAACGGAATAAATTATAAAATACACTCAGTATCTATTGTGCTCAACAAATATCTTTCAGTATATCATACTAGACAATCATTCACAAACTGGTCGCATATTCTATTCTAAAGTTTGTTCTCGATGTAACACAAAGCTGAAAAAGTTCTTTCAATACGTGTAGTTGCAACAGGTAAAATCAATAAAAGTTTGAAAATCAAATAGACCGGCTATGGGTATGAATCATACATTTTGATCTCCACCATCAACTAAGCCAATTCATCAAATACTTTTAATCCATAAAATAACACGTCACTCTTAACACAATGATAATAATTCTCAAAGTCCCGTTGACAAAAAGATTTACCAAGGTGGTCCGTAACTCATTAGGATAAAATCGAGTAAGGGTTACCATCTTATCCTTGTTAAAAGCAGCAAACTCATTCTCCGGGATAAGACAAGTTATAAAAGTCAACAACCTGGTATTCACTTCATCAAACCAATTGTTCAACTTTTGCAGTTGCATCTTTTGAAACTCGTTGTCTTCCCCTCTAATGGAGATGAGAATATTGCAGAGTTGCGATTAACAGAGGAGGAGGGTCAGCGGGGTTACGTTCTGCGGACTAGGAATGGGGAGTGGATTCTGGAGGGATGGTTTTGTCGACCAAAGATTGACGAAAAAGGCGAGAAAAGAATGTTGAAGTCGTGTTTCCTTTCCTTCGTATATCATAAGAGTACCCAATTAAATTTTAGGTTTTAGTATTTGGAAGAAATTTTGAAAATAAAACGTCCATGTTTATCTGAAAGCTTGGATTTTATACACATCAATTTCATAGTACGTACTTTGATAATAGATTAAACGACATGAATTCCCATACTTGTGTGACAGAGTATTGTTGGGTGAGTCGAGCGCGAGACTCAGGGACCTTTCTTCCTCTTCTCTCGATCAATTTGTATTCTGCAAAACCCTAATCTCGATTTTGACGGAATCAAGTGAAAGAAATTGAGATGAACAAAAATTGAATCGACAATAAGGGGAAGGGACTTCTCTGTTGGTGTTTGCCAAAACGACGACGTGTATGACAAATGGTCTTGAAAACAAGCTGGGCTAAAACTTATAGAATTGGGCTGTCAAAACAGACGCGGCCCAAATCACACTGATGAAGCTCTGCGTTTTGACAATTTGATTTCTTCTTCCTTGTCTGGACCCTGTCGATCGACAACCTGTCTTTCTCAAGGTTCACAAGCACACGAGATCAAGAACTTCAATTAAAACTGGAAAATAGAAATCGCAGAACAGAACGCATAGAACCAGACACGCTATTTTTACGTGGTATCCGGTGTTAGGTAAATGATGATCCTAACACCGACTAATCCACGGTCGAAGGATCTCTGTTTCGAGATCTTCGACGTTGCACTAAGACTTTGAGTTTCGGTTACAACGTTTCACCACCAATCTCACAGTAACTCCCCGTCACCAGATCAGAGTCCCACTTGAGACGTTAGCTCCCTGCCAATGTCTCACCCGGACTATCAACAACACTCTCCAAGCTGTCACTCTCCAACAACTCTACTCCTTTTTCTCTCAAAACACAGACTATCTCCCTGACTCTGTTTTTGAACAAAGATTCTGAAAAAAGGTGTTCTGGCTATTCTACATCCCTCTAACTTATACCCATCCTCTTAGCCGTTAGTCCATCCCTAATCTTGAGGCTTTGATTTGCTTCTGATTGATTTATGGATTGATTTCGTTTGATTGAAAGATCTTTCCCAATTTGCTTGCGAGGCCGAGTTTCCTTCTTTGACCATTTCTTGTAGGTTCTGATAATTGACAAGCTTCCCTTCAACAATCTCCCCCTAAGCTTGTCAATGGCTCAATTCAGCAACCTGCACACACTTAGCAAACCGTTGGTGTAGCCTGTCCAAAAAAAAACTGTTGTTGCAAAAGGCATTTTTATTCATATCACTAGTCAGCACATCAACTGTGCTTTCTTTATTCAAACGTCACAAATGACACACGCAACAATAGCTTAATCAAACAAACAACCACTACTACCAACTCAAGAATGCAACGAAAGCAGAGATGGAACCCTTAAGTAATCACTACTAGTCTTAAAAGGGGTATTTTGGAGGAGATGCATAACGAGACACCTTGTCCTCATCATCTGAGTTTGTGTCTGGACTTATTGGATCACTGATTTGGTTTGTTTCATACACAAACTTGGGCAGCATCAGGTCTTGTTCAATTAACAGCCTCCTCTTTGGACCACTTCGAGAAATGGCATCCTTTCTGAATGCAGCAGCAGCAGCATTAGCAAGCGAGGAGGTGGCAGCCAATTGCAACTGATTGAGCTGGTTGCTGCTCACTCCCCCTGAGCCAGTGACTGGCTTACGGGGTCCGACCATGGCATCGAGACGATCGAGGACATGTTGGGGACGCAGATCGTCCAAAACATCACAAACAGTGACCTTGTCACGTAAGTCAATACCCAGGCGATGCAGAAGCTGAGTGATCTGAGGACCAAAGGGCAGTGGACCACCAAAATAGCCGAGGCCAAACTTGATCATGTGATGGAACATGAGTGAGGCATAGCTAACTTGACGACCAGCACGGGCATTAGATAATACCCAGAGATCAGCCGAGTGGAGAAGATCAGTACTGGCAAGTTCTCGTGGCAAGAACCAACGAGAAATATAGAAGAACAGGACTTTGAGATCATCTGGCAACCTGCCAGCTGCGAGTTGCTGACTCACTCCTACTGTCACCCTAGAAAATGGCCAAGTATAACCACTTCCTAAAGCGTAGTATAGCGGGTCGGGTTTTAATGTCAACCCAGGTCCTAGATGTGATGACTACTCGGTGAATTCTTGTTATTTAGCGGTGAACTTTTAGTGAAACTCAAGCAAACAAAACACAAAGCAAGTAAACGGTTTGTTGTCAAGTCAAGAGAGGTCACCCGGATATGGTTTCCCCCTAGACTGCAGTTAAGTCGGATTGCATTTTACCAAGTTCAGTTTTCATGAAAGTTATACTGCGGAAGGTTCTCAATTAGCCTGAAGTCTCGACTAAAGGTCTCCAGACCCTCTCAATCTGAGTCTCTAGCGGGCGACTAACCTCCACCGGAGTAAACAGATTGAGGCCCTAATGAACCAAACCTCCACTACCGAATCGACTTCGGTACAGAATAGCGAATTGGCTCCTCGACTAAAGTCACCAATTCGCTACCTTCGATTAAGGGTACTCTATCAACCTAGGCAGATATTCTCATTCCAGGTTAAAGCAGAAACAACAGGAATTTGATCAGGATTCAAGTCATTCAATCAATCAAACCTCAATCGAATATAATCAATTCACAAACACTGTACTTGGGTTCATACAATCAGACCTAGCATACAAATCTAGGGTTCTCCATACCCAGATGAATGGGGAAACTACTCCATAGAGAAAGAAGCAAAAGCAGATTCAGACACGGAAATCATACTGTGAAGTTGGATTCCTGCTTCTGGACGTTTAATCGCACTTCTCCAAGCTCAAGACGGGCTCCAATGGTGTTGAAGATCGATCTATGGCGCTTGAGAACTCTGGTTCGACGCTTTCTCTCTCTAGGTATCGGTTTCTCTCTCAAAAACTCGGAACCCTTTTAAAATTGGCCTTCTTCTTGTTTTATCAGCTGCCTGTCGCGATACCCGGTCAAAATACCCGGTCGGGTATTTTATGGTTCGACCGGGTATTTTATGAAACGCACCGTCTGACTAAGGGAAAAATACCCGGTCTACCACCAAAATCCCCGACCGGGGATTTATCGCCATCGCCCGGGCCCCCTTCTGCTTCTCACGGGTGCCCGAAGGAGGAAATACCCGGTCGAGGTCAGAATATACCCGGTCGGGTATTTCTTCCTTTGACCGGGTATTTTGGTCCAGCAGCATCCTTTGTCCAATCTTCGCTCCTTTCGATCCAGAACTCGTTCCTTCGCCTCGATTCCAACGCCAGGACCTGAAATATGACATAAACACACAACCTAGCGTAAAATCGGCTTAAAATACGAGATTCCTCATCACAAACGACTTCAGAATAGGGGTGAAAACATGTATGATTATCGGTCTATCAAACTCCCCCACACTTAACCGTTTGCTTGTCCCCAAGCAAACCAAGTCAGACACTAGGTAAGCTTACATATTTCAATCAACCAACACTGGGGACAAGTCATAAAGGCACAAAACACGTGAATCGCACTGGTTTTCAAACATCAATACATGCACAACCTCAATGACAACCTGGACAACCACCACAAAGGACATTCGAATGCAGCAAATCGAGTAAAGGAAGAGTCTCTCGTCTGTTCACTAGCCAACCTAGACTTGATTCAACCGCCTACTCAAAACAGTCAACTCATGCATCCAACTCAAAACATCAGAATAGAGACCGAGCAATCTAGGTCCTCACCGGGGTACAAGAGCATATAGAGAATGGAAATGAATCGCTCACTCTCGACCAGTGGGGTCAGGACATTTTTTGATGCGAAAGATGCGCATGCTATTTCTCTCAATCCCTATCATCTCTTCACCATGATGGCAGCCTCTAAATGCTAGAGTTCACATATGGGGTGTCACCACTAACTAATCAGGAGGTCTTAGACACAGGTTCAAATGACTGGCTAGGGTCTTGGACATGGGGAAAAGGCCTTTAGGTGGTGGAAGTATTCATAGCAAAAAGGTTCCACATTTTCCAAACACACAATCACAGTCAAACAACCCGGTATTTCCTTTCTGCTATTCTGCATTACTCAACATCTTAAGAGCACAAGAGTGAAGGAGGCATAATCATCAGCATTTCCAAGCCAGACCGCTAAGAACCACTGCTTACTGGGCATTATTCAGATTTTTGGTAGTGGCTCTCTTTTACTTTCATTTTCTTTGTTTTTCTTTCATTTTTCTTTTCATTTCTTAAGAGAACCACCACTTCTGCATAAATTACAAACACCTGCCCAATTTTTAAGCACTACCTCCAACACTCACATAGACTTTAGCAGAAACAGCAGAGAATATATAAAACCACTCTGTGGAACCTTCTAAAAGATGCAACAAGGGTGATTTTTTCATTATAGACCAAAAGAAAGGATAACACACGGCTCAAAGGGGCTGACTAGGGGATATGACACATCAGGACAGTCAGTTTTGGGCGTGGGCTAATCCTCTGCCCCCATCATCTTAGCTAGTGACAACGTGAATGCTACACATCATGGAAGAGGGATCTATCTCACACCACTGGCACTGGGCTACTGGAGGCGTAGCTACTCCTCGGCCCGGAAAGATACTGTTAGGCTGCTTCAATGTCTGCACCAACTCAGCCACTTGCTGCTCTAACCCGGACCTGGTCTCCATAGCATGCACACCCCGGTCCCGGGAGTTCCTGCCTCTGTGGTTCTGCCCCCAGGAATGGTCTCGGGCAGCCAAGGTACTGATCATCTGGTTCAGCTCGGGTGGAGTCTTAGTAAGGATATCCCCTCCTGGGCATAGAGACTCGATCACCCTCTGGCTGTCTGGAGTGAGGGCGCTGTAGAAGTTCCCTACTGTGAAGGCATCGCTGAAACCATGATGGGGACACTGCCAGAAGTATCCCATGTACCGCTCCCATGCATCACGAAGGGACTCATCTGGCTCCTGGCGGAAGTGAGTGATCTCCCTCTGTATCTCTGTGGTCTTCGATGCCGGATAATACCGGTGCACGAACTTGTCAGCCAGATCGTCCCAAGAGGTGATGGACAATGGGGGCTGGGTCTCCAACCACCTCTTAGCATTCCCCGCCAGAGAATGGGGGAAAAGGTGAAGGCGGATTGCATCATCTGGAACACCATTCAGCTTGAACCCGTTCGTCAGCTGCAGAAAACGGGACAGGTGTACCCGGGCTTCCTCATCCTTCAAGCCATGGAACTGGATAGAGGTGGTGATGAGTTGAATCCAGCATGGCTTGATCTCGAAGTTGTTTGCAGGAATGGGCGGATAGAGGATGACCGGGCGGATGTCAGCAATCCGTGGAGTATAGAAGTACTCCAAGGTGGGACCCGGTGGTGGCGGATGATGATGGTTCCCAGGTCCCGGGGGGTTTTGGTCGTTCCCCAGGATCTGGTTGTGAGGAGGCGGGTTCTGATCGCCTTCCATCTCGTGCTCGTCCTCGGAGTCGCTGGTCAATTGGCCGTCTCGGCGCTCCACCGTAGCCAGTCTAGCTCGCTGTTGTCTCCGAAGTTGTTTGCAGGTGCGCTCAATCTCAGGATTCAACGGCAGTAAACTTCCCGACTGGCTACGGGTCATGCACTATCTGCACACAATCAAACAAAGCAAACCCCGTGAAGGCACAAGTGGGAAAGACAAAACTCAATGCAAAAATGAAAATGCCAAAGTAACAGAAATCACTTTTCTTCAACAACCTAGCCGTCCCCGGCAACGGCGCCAAAAACTTGACTCACTCCTACTGTCACCCTAGAAAATGGCCAAGTATAACCACTTCCTAAAGCGTAGTATAGCGGGTCGGGTTTTAATGTCAACCCAGGTCCTAGATGTGATGACTACTCGGTGAATTCTTGTTATTTAGCGGTGAACTTTTAGTGAAACTCAAGCAAACAAAACACAAAGCAAGTAAACGGTTTGTTGTCAAGTCAAGAGAGGTCACCCGGATATGGTTTCCCCCTAGACTGCAGTTAAGTCGGATTGCATTTTACCAAGTTCAGTTTTCATGAAAGTTATACTGCGGAAGGTTCTCAATTAGCCTGAAGTCTCGACTAAAGGTCTCCAGACCCTCTCAATCTGAGTCTCTAGCGGGCGACTAACCTCCACCGGAGTAAACAGATTGAGGCCCTAATGAACCAAACCTCCACTACCGAATCGACTTCGGTACAGAATAGCGAATTGGCTCCTCGACTAAAGTCACCAATTCGCTACCTTCGATTAAGGGTACTCTATCAACCTAGGCAGATATTCTCATTCCAGGTTAAAGCAGAAACAACAGGAATTTGATCAGGATTCAAGTCATTCAATCAATCAAACCTCAATCGAATATAATCAATTCACAAACACTGTACTTGGGTTCATACAATCAGACCTAGCATACAAATCTAGGGTTCTCCATACCCAGATGAATGGGGAAACTACTCCATAGAGAAAGAAGCAAAAGCAGATTCAGACACGGAAATCATACTGTGAAGTTGGATTCCTGCTTCTGGACGTTTAATCGCACTTCTCCAAGCTCAAGACGGGCTCCAATGGTGTTGAAGATCGATCTATGGCGCTTGAGAACTCTGGTTCGACGCTTTCTCTCTCTAGGTATCGGTTTCTCTCTCAAAAACTCGGAACCCTTTTAAAATTGGCCTTCTTCTTGTTTTATCAGCTGCCTGTCGCGATACCCGGTCAAAATACCCGGTCGGGTATTTTATGGTTCGACCGGGTATTTTATGAAACGCACCGTCTGACTAAGGGAAAAATACCCGGTCTACCACCAAAATCCCCGACCGGGGATTTATCGCCATCGCCCGGGCCCCCTTCTGCTTCTCACGGGTGCCCGAAGGAGGAAATACCCGGTCGAGGTCAGAATATACCCGGTCGGGTATTTCTTCCTTTGACCGGGTATTTTGGTCCAGCAGCATCCTTTGTCCAATCTTCGCTCCTTTCGATCCAGAACTCGTTCCTTCGCCTCGATTCCAACGCCAGGACCTGAAATATGACATAAACACACAACCTAGCGTAAAATCGGCTTAAAATACGAGATTCCTCATCACAAACGACTTCAGAATAGGGGTGAAAACATGTATGATTATCGGTCTATCAGTTGCGATGGAAACCAACGCCCAATATCATGAGCCAGCGAACGGAGGACCTCGTCAAAACGGAAGCCGAACTGAAAGAACTCCCCATCTGTACCAGCTTGATAGCCAGAATGAGGGAGGTGGAGGACTGAAGCCAGAATAGCAGGCGTGACCTTGATTTCATAGTCATAGACCAGAGTAGTGAAGAAGGTTGGGTCACTGCCAGGACCACAACGAAGATTCACATAAAAGAGTCGCACAGCCTCAGGACATTGGCTGAAACGCAAGTTTTCAACCAAGGAGTTCCACCCTAAACGATGAAGATAGGCAGGGATGTTCATCCCATATTTGGTAAAGGTGGAGGGATGAATCGAAAAGGACGGATAGAGAGGACGATTGCGGAAGTTTCTCAGATACCTAGAGTAAGTCGCAGCATTGCGAAAACTCTGGTTTTTGAAAAGAACAAGGGACTGCGACTGCATATTAGGGTTCACCATCGTGGAAGTTTGGAAAGGATGAGGCTGAATGTGAGAGACAGGTGAAGAGTTACTCGCAATTTATACACTCAGAGTGCATAAAATGAAGTAACTTGGAGAGATAAATCAGGGAATGTGAGGAGTTTTGGCAAGTATCATTGAAGGCTAAAGGGAAAGAATCTTCAGGAAATCATAGTGAGATGATTTCGTGCTGAAAAAAACATTCCAAGTTCATTCCGAATTGCTAGGAATTTGTCAGCATTTAAAGGTTTGGTAAATATGTCAGCCAACTGCATCTCAGTACTAATGAATTCTAGGTGAATTTTACCATCATGTACAAGATCACGAATGAAGTGATACCGTACTTCTATATGTTTAGTACGAGAATGCTGGATGGGGTTTTTTGTCATGTTTATAGCGCTAGTATTATCACACAGGATAGGGAGAGATCCTACATCTAGGCCATAGTCCATAAGCTGGTATTTTAACCATAATAATTGTGTACACCCTAGTCCTGCTGCAATATACTCTGCTTCTGCAGTGGATAATGCAACAGAACTCTGTTTTTTGCTAGCCCAGGATACTAAGGAAGTGCCAAGAAAATGGCACGTTCCTGAAGTACTCTTCCTATCAATCACACAACCAGCATAATCTGAATCACTATAACCTATCAATTCAAGGCTGGAATCACTTGAATACCATAGTCCAAGTGATACAGTCCCCACAAGATATCTAAAAATCCGTTTTACAGCAGTTAAATGACTCACTTTTGGATTAGCTTGAAATCTTGCACATACACAGACACTGTGCATTATATCTGGTCTACTGGCAGTTAAATATAGTAAAGATCCAATCATGCCACGATACATCTTCTCACTTACTGGTTCCCCAGACTCATCTAGAGACAGTTTCACTGTTGACCCCATAGGTGTCACAGCAGATTTAATGTTTTTTAAGTCAAAACGTTCTAGCATGTTATTTAAATATTTAGGCCCTGTTCACTTCCATTTTCGTTTCCTGTTTTCTGTTTTCATGTTATAAATTTGGAAAACGAAACGAGAAAACATGTTTACTTTTCATTCTGTTTTCTATTCGTTTCCAACTCTGAAAACAGAAAGTGGCAAATTCCTACTGTTTTCGAAAACGAAAAAATGTCGTTTTCACCTGTTTTCAACATCTGTTTTCTCAAAAACAGGAAACAGAAATGAAAGTAAACAGGGCCTTAGTTTGACTTATGAAGGTTCCTCTGTCTGTTTGTTGAACCTGCAATCCTAGAAAACAATTTAGTTCTCACATTAAACTCATTTCAAAAGCCCCTTTCATGACTGATTCAAATTCTTTGCACAGCTTTTGACAGGATGATCCAAAAATTATGTCATCAACATATACCTGAACGAGTATTGTATCCCCATTTACACTCTTAATAAATAAGGTTTTGTCCACAGACCCCTGTCTAAATCCATCATTAATTAAAAAATTACTAAGCTTATCATACCAAGCTCGAGGAGCTTGTTTGAGACCATATAAGGCTTTGTTTAACTTATAAACATGATTTGGAAATTTATGGTTCTCAAACCCAGGGGGCTGAGCTACATAAACTTCTTCTTTTAAATCTCCATTAAGAAACGCGCTCTTAACATCCATTTGAAAAAGTTTAAACTTTTTGGAGGCTGCAAAGGCACACAGTAATCTAATTGCTTCTAGCCTAGCTACAGGGGCAAAAGACTCATCAAAGTCTATTCCTTCCTCCTGATCATAACCTTGAGCTACAAGTCTAGATTTATTTTTAGTTATGTCTCCAACTTCATCAGATTTATTCTTGTATACCCACTTAGTTCCAATTACAAGTTTATCTTCTGGTTTTGGAACCAGTTCCCAGACTTTTAATCTTTCAAAATAGCCAATTTCATCATGCATTGAGGCTGTCCAGAATTCATCATTCAATGCTTCTTTAATGTTTCTAGGCACTATTAAAGACACAAATGCAGTTTGCACAGATGAGAGTTTAGACCGAGTAATCATACCTTCTCTTAAGTCACCAATAACCTGAGAAGGTGGATGTCGCCTCTGGATATGCAGCGGCGCTTGCTTGACTTCATTCAGGGCATTCCCTGCTTCATTGTTATCACCTACTGTTTCTGACTCCTCTTCATCTTGATTCTTTTCTTCAGTCTCCCTTACCTGTTCTTTCTGATGTGATCTTCCTAATCCCAGATCATCATCCTCTTCAATTTGTTCTGCACACTTTCTAGGAGACTCATCAAACACAACATTTATGGACTCCTCTACCTTGAGGGTCCGTTTATTGTAAACCCTAAATGCTTTGCTATGTGAAGAATATCCTAGGAATATTGCTTCATCAGATTTGGAGTCAAATTTTCCCAGGTTGTCTTTTGTATTCAGAACAAAGCATTTGCATCCAAAAGGATGAAAATATCCTAAGTTTGGTTTTCTGTTTTTCCAAATCTCATAGGGTGTTTTGTTTATCTTTGATCTAACAAGAGCCCTATTGACAGTGTAACAAGCTGTATTTATTGCTTCTGCCCAAAAGTGTTGGTAAGCCATAATCATTTAGCATTGTTCTTGCTATGTCAATTAGAGTACGATTTTTCCTTTCCACTACTCCATTTTGTTGTGGAGTTCTTGGGGCAGAAAAATTGTGAGCTATTCCAGATTCTTCACAAAAACTTTCAAAATTTTCAGATATGAACTCACCCACATGATCACTTCTCACATTAACTATTCTGGTTTCCTTTTCATTTTCTAAGCGCTTAACCAGATTTTTAAAGTGTAAGAAAGTTCCTCCTTTATTTGCAAGAAACAAAACCCAGGTAAATCTAGAGAAATCGTCCACTATAACACATGCATAATATTTTCCTCCTAGACTCATCACATTACTTGGACCAAACAAATCTATATGCAGAAGTTCTAGTGGTCTAGTTGTAGAAATTACAGGTTTACTTCTAAATGTAGATCTAACCTGTTTTCCTCTTGCACAAGCTTCGCAAAAGAAATCCTTTTTACTGCTTATTCTGGGTATTCCGGTTGCTATGTTCAAATTTGACAATTTACCTAAGGAGCTTACACTGATGTGACCCAATTTCCTATGCCATTCTAACTGATCATCTTTATTGACAGAAACCAGGCACATTTCATTGAAATCAGTCTTGTTTTCTAGGTTTATACAAAATAACTTCCCTTTTCTTTTTCCTGTGAACAGGACTCTATTGGTTTCTATATTTTCAACATAACACTTATTAGGTTCAAAGATCACTCTATTAGATTCACCACTCATTTGGCTTATAGAAAACAAGTTGTGTTTTAATCCATCCACCCACATTACGTTTTTAATTATTGGACCTGTTCCTATTTCTCCCTTTCCTAAGACATCAGTGCAGAAATTATCTCCAAAGTATACTTTACCTTTCTTACCCTTAACAAGCTTAGTAAAGAGTTTTTCGTTTCCAGTCATGTGATGTGAACATCCACTGTCCAGTATCCATTCGCTGTCTTCCATGCTCACTTGGAAGCAGACCTGGACATAAATGAGTTATTTTTATTTATTTTTAGGTTTCCAAACCAATTTGGATACCCCTACTCTCAAATTAACATTATCACAGTTAAAACTCATGTGTCCTTTATTCTGACAAGAAAAACAGGTTACCTCCTTCATTCTAGCTTCTTTAGCTAATCGTTTATGACAGTTTGCAATATAATGTCCAATTTTATGGCAATAGAAGCATTCAGTAGTTGATCTGTTCTGATTTGTCCTAATACCTGTAGAATTGATATAACCCTTAGATTTGTTATGTCTGATTTTATTCAGTTCTGCTTCTAGTTCCTTATTTCTGTTAACCGTTCCTAACAGCTTTTCATCGGTTGCCAATTTTTCTTTCAGTAGCTCATTATACCTGTTGGACAGTTTTTCAAATTCTGATTTGATCCTTAGATGTTTTGCTTTCACATTTGCAAACTCTGTTTGTATGTCCCTAATAGTATCTATTAGTTCATCATTCTCACTATAATAATCAGAGTAATAATTAGAATTTCTGACCTGAGAGGTTTCACAGTTGTCTTCACTTTCGCCAACTGCCATGTAAGCCTCGTACTTAGACTCTGTCTCCTCATCCTCATCTTCACTGCAGCTCCAAGTAGCTACAAATCCCTTTTCTCGTTTGATATGGGGGCATTCTGCTTTAATATGCCCACTCCTGCCGCATTTGAAGCATCCTGCTGATGATCCGATCTTCTCATTTCCATGTGTCTCTCTTCTGTTCTTTGTATTTGCTCTGTAGATCTTCAATTGTTCCTTTTCTGAATCTCCTTCTTTTGTTCGACTTGGAAATCCTCCTCTTCTCTTTTCTTTCCGTAGTCGAAGAAGCTTGGCCACATGTTTACTTAACATGGCCAACTCTTCTTCCTCCATATCTTCCAGGCAATCCAGGTCTTCATCTGGAGCTGAGACCTTGAAGGCTATACTCTTCTTGTCTTTTCTGGGCTCTTCACCTTCTTCCCTCTTCAGCTTATCTTCGTGAGTTACCAGCGATCCCATGAGCTCATCCAGACTTAGTGTGGTTAAGTCTTTTGATTCTTCGATAGCAGTAACTTTGGGTGTCCATTTTTTTGGCAGCGCCCAAAGTACCTTTCGCAATAAATCACCACTCGCATATTCCACATCTAAATTTCTCAGGCTGTTTACGATAGTTGTAAACCTGTCTTGCATCTCCTTGATTGATTCTTCAGGCTTCATTACAAAGGACTCAAACTCTTGCTTCAATCGATTAATCCTTGAGATCTTCACATGGGATGTTCCTTCGTGAGCAATCTGCAGCTTATCCCAGATTTCCTTCGCCGTCTTGCATCCTGTGACCCGGTGATATTCTTCTGGGCCCAGAGCGCAATACATCAGATTCGTAGCTTTCGAATTTAGCTGAAAGTTCTTCTTATCTTCTTCAGTCCATTTCCCTCGTTCATGCTTCACTTCGAGCGGTCCGTCAAGCACGATGCTCCATAAGTCAGGATCAGTTGACCCTATGAACAACTCCATTCGATTTCGCCAGTACCCGTAGTGCACACCTTCAAACCTCGGAGGTCTTGTCTGTGAGAACCCGTCAGCCATGTAGATTCCTCCTGGATTCGTGCTCGAACTCATCTTCTTCTCCGTAGGCGATTAAGCCTCTGTACCGGAACCAGGCTCTGATACCACCTGTTGGGTGAGTCGAGCGCGAGACTCAGGGACCTTTCTTCCTCTTCTCTCGATCAATTTGTATTCTGCAAAACCCTAATCTCGATTTTGACGGAATCAAGTGAAAGAAATTGAGATGAACAAAAATTGAATCGACAATAAGGGGAAGGGACTTCTCTGTTGGTGTTTGCCAAAACGACGACGTGTATGACAAATGGTCTTGAAAACAAGCTGGGCTAAAACTTATAGAATTGGGCTGTCAAAACAGACGCGGCCCAAATCACACTGATGAAGCTCTGCGTTTTGACAATTCGATTTCTTCTTCCTTGTCTGGACCCTGTCGATCGACAACCTGTCTTTCTCAAGGTTCACAAGCACACGAGATCAAGAACTTCAATTAAAACTGGAAAATAGAAATCGCAGAACAGAACGCATAGAACCAGACACGCTATTTTTACGTGGTATCCGGTGTTAGGTAAATGATGATCCTAACACCGACTAATCCACGGTCGAAGGATCTCTGTTTCGAGATCTTCGACGTTGCACTAAGACTTTGAGTTTCGGTTACAACGTTTCACCACCAATCTCACAGTAACTCCCCGTCACCAGATCAGAGTCCCACTTGAGACGTTAGCTCCCTGCCAATGTCTCACCCGGACTATCAACAACACTCTCCAAGCTGTCACTCTCCAACAACTCTACTCCTTTTTCTCTCAAAACACAGACTATCTCCCTGACTCTGTTTTTGAACAAAGATTCTGAAAAAAGGTGTTCTGGCTATTCTACATCCCTCTAACTTATACCCATCCTCTTAGCCGTTAGTCCATCCCTAATCTTGAGGCTTTGATTTGCTTCTGATTGATTTATGGATTGATTTCGTTTGATTGAAAGATCTTTCCCAATTTGCTTGCGAGGCCGAGTTTCCTTCTTTGACCATTTCTTGTAGGTTCTGATAATTGACAAGCTTCCCTTCAACAAGTATCTATCTCAAGCTTGCTTCAAATTATATTAAGCATTATTATTAGTATTGTTTATTATAATATGAAGCAACATGGCAAGAGATCCATGGAATCCTCAAGGGTGGGCTGAAAGATACAACATATCTGTTGAAAAAGATCATCTCTTGACAGTGAAGTATTAATATATGTCAGATCCTCCTACAAGAAGTTCATGTCTACACTTGCAAAATACCAACCCTCATTTTTAAGTTCTTGGGATTTTCTGATTCATGTCAATTTAAGCAAAATCAAACCGATCCCACTCAGCAAGTTGTTCTCCAATCACTATCGAAATTAGCTCTGTGCGTTGGGCTTAAGTCGAGACAAGCTTTCGTTGATTTCCCAAACAGATAGAAAGTACAAGAATATCTTCTCCTATTTTCTACCTCTATTGTCACCGGATTCCTCACCTTCGGTCTCTTTTCCACAAAGTCGGTCAAATACACTCCCATATCCACTATTAACAAATTAATAACAAAAAGTTATGGATTTATTTGTCTTTATTTATTAGACAAACTTATATTGAGAAGTAATTCAGTGTTATGTGGTAGACTATTATTCTGGATATACAATAGTATTATCCTTTGTCTTAAGTGTTAATTTCAGACTTAAAAATTTAAAATTTCAATCTATAATTATGATTTTATCTGAGTTTTTTATTTTTTGTAAAATTCTGATTTTGACTATATTGTCTATACATTTTTTTTTATGTCTATACATGAATTCTAAGACGGTTCTTAGTGAAGTTGTCGGATTAGACATGTTTTCTTGGGATTCAAATGTCACATGGTTGACCATTTTCGAGATTTTGTTGGGTAGTTATGAGCGGAGCATGGGATTCCAACAGTAATGGTTAAAAGTATGAACATCTCCCCCCCCCCCCCCAGTGGGAACGAAAATCCATTGCTCTGTGTATGTCATTAATTAAATTTCGTGAGTGTATATGAATGTTGTTAATGTAATTAATTGGAAAAGGTTGGTAGTGGAAACGACTATGTTTTCCTCTTTTTCACTAACAACAATAGACTAATTATACTTTGTTTGCCACGACCGATCCAGAGGTCACAATCCAACCCCTTTTAGGACATTGGCAAATCGTGCATATTACTACGACGTACGTAGGGTAACCTTCTTTCACTCTTTAGCAACAACACTAGTCTTTTGATGCTGCCTAGCTAGTTGGTTTCCAATGTTTCTTCCTTCTTTTGTTAAACCCATTTTGCTTTTGTTGTTGAAATTTCTCCTAAGGTTACCTGGAAAATTGGGTAAGTCAACTTTTGTAGCTAATTAGTTTAGACATTTCTAATGTATCGTTCAATTGGAAATAATAAACAAATGCATAGGTAATTAAAAGAAATTCTAATATATATATATATAGCGAGTTCTACGGTACTCATAGTGAAATCCAGGGTACCGCATACCTTGAAAATGAAAACGCTATCCAGACATTGAATTGATTGATCTTTTTGACATTATACTATACTCTAACCTTTAAATATAAAAATCTAGGTCTTAGTTCTCTAAATCTTATACCCCAAGATCAATTTAATTAAAAATAATAATCGACGGCTATGATTCGTCCAAATATAGGCAAAAAATGAAAGCACCATCTTAATGTTTATAGTTTATGATTTAGATAGGGTTAATACCTTATTTTGGCCCGAACTATGACCATATAATCAACTTTGGCCCGTGGTTTCAGAAATTAACATCCTGGCCTCAACTATGCAGCATATAGACTCAATTAGCCCAACACATAGTTCGATCGTCAATTTGGACGGTCAACTCCGTTGACCGTTAGTCAACACACCATGTCATTGCCTAGTCAGCCTAAAAATCATTAAAAAAATGCAAATTTCAAATTATTTTTCTAATTTTTCTTATTTATTATCAAATTAACCAAAAATAAATTATAAAAAATATAAAATAAATTTGATTTTTATTTTTTGGATAATTTGGAAAATGATAAATTTTATAAATTAAATAAAAATCATCAAATTATTTTATATTTTTAAAATTTCCCACAAAAATATAATTTATATCATAATTTTTAAATTCATAAAATTTATTTTGATAATTTTTGGTTAATTTATAAAATTTATCATTTTCAAATATCACAAAAAAATTATTTTATATTTTTAGAATTTTATTTTTTGGTTAATTGGAAAATGATAAATAATAGAAATTAGGAAAATAATTTGAATTTAAATTTTTTTAATCATTTTTAGGCTGACTAGGCAATGACATGGCATGTTGACTAACGGTCAACGGAGTTGACCGTCCAAATTGACGGTCAAACTATGTGTCAGGCCAATTGAGTCTATATGCTGCATAGTTGAGGTCAGGATGTTAATTTCTGAAACCACGGGCCAAAGTTGATTATATGGTCATAGTTCGGGCCAAAATAAGGTATTAACCCATTTAGATAATATCATGCCCAAAAATCCTGCTAATTCGAGGTCTAGATAGCGTTTTGATTTAGGTAACCAGTTCGTGGAGCGAGAGCAGGAGTGTAAGAGCGTGCATTGTACAAGAATTCAATATTAAGAGCGTGAAGAGAGCGTGAATTATATATTATTTTTAATAATTATTATATATTATTTTTAATAATTATTATATATTATTTTTTAATTATTTAAAATGTAATCAGTGCCAAACTAGTACCTAACAAATTTATTAATATAATATAGAAAATGATGATGCAAATAAGATGAGTTTTTTATGTTTAATTTCACTAATTAGATGATGGTTTGCATCGAAGATGAGTTTTTCGGCGATCGATTCCGCGCATGCAACCAGTGATTGAATCATTATCTTCTCACAGACCAGTGATTGACACACAAGACATCGGAAACACTAATTCGTAGGTGGAAGGAGAATGGTTTGCATCGAAGACTGCCGATTCGATCGGAGGAAGAAGAAGAAACAAATGCGTTGGCGACCGTCGATCGACACATGAAGGCCATAAAACGGCCATCTGACCAGGAAGCAAAGTGTTTCTTTTTGCTGTCTAACATACTCATTCATTGGGAACACTCGTTTGCAGGAAGAAAAAGAAAAGATTGCACCAACGACTGTCCATTCTGCGGAAGAAGGCGATGAACGGCCAGCCGAATGAGAATTTTTCCCCTTTGCTCTAATAAAACTCCCTTCATCAAGATATTCGCGCTCCTATCAATGATAATTCGCGCTCCTCTCAATGATAGTTCGCGATGGGCACTCTATTAGAAATTTGCGTTTTCACGCTCTAATTCGGGAGCGGCGAGGGTAGACCCACGAATTGGGTGACCTAAGTTTTGATACTCAAGGTATGCGATACCCCGGATTTCACCCGTGGTACCATAGAAGGCACCATATATATATATATATATGGTAATGACTGGTGTACGTCAGGTGATCTAACCGTTAGATGTACTTAGATGAGCTCCGGCCGATCTCAACGGTCAATTTTTGTTTTTCATTAAATCAAACTTTGGGTTGGGGTTTAGAAAATTGTGTCTGGGGTTTATCCATTACAGGTTAGGGTTTAGACAGTGGCGGACCCAGAATTGTCGGAGAGGTGTGTCGCCGATAAAATAATATAGTAATAAAAAAATAAAATAAAAATAAATTAAAATTAATAGAGATTAATTCATAAAGTTCATAATGTCATGTTTACAAAGAACCACGACGACTTTTAATGTCCTGAAATGTCTGTAAAATACATTCATCGTTTATGTTGCGAAACAAATCTTTTTCGATATACACAACTAAATAATCATTCATAAATTGGTCACTCAACCGATTTCGAAGTTCATTATTGATTATCTTCATAACTGAAAATGCTCTTTCGCACCTTGCAATTGTAACAAGTAAAGTCAACATCAACTTCAAGAGCAAGTAAACTAAAGGATAAAAGAAAAGGGGATGTGGCAGTGGGTCTCAGTAATTAGAAACTAAAAAGAGGTAAGTATGAGTTTTTTATTTTATTTTTTATTTTCAATTAAAGATGGGTCAAGGGGTGGAAACAGAAAGTTTCAAATGATGGGGTTATGTATATATTTTTCATTGTTGGGTTGTGGTGTGGTGTGGGTTACTTTAAAAGAAACATATTTATTTGATTTTACTTATTATTGTTTGTTACTAATTAAGATAAATAACTTTATAAAGAGAAAATTATTCTCGTATAATGATTAATGAAGGTGTGTCGCTCACAATTATTTGAAGTGTGTCGGAAACCCCGAATTAAAAAATTTGTACAAAAAATATATAGGTCATTCGCAAAATTTCCGAGCGAGGGTGTGTCGGACGACACCCTACCCCTTACTAGGTCCGCTCCTGGGTCTAGATAGAGATATCTCACTAGTAATACCTGATATATAGTATACGCCTGACGTACGCCAATCTAACCCATATATATAAAGTATACCACCTAATTATCTTATTTCCAATATGAGGGAAAAGGAAAATTAAGGAACCCGCAAATATCGGTAAAACCACCAGGAAAAAGAATTTGTGTTAACATTCTTTGTCTACCTACTAACTATTTTACTATCAAAACTAGTATTTTTTTACGCACCCTCCACTATTTTTGGTGAATAATGATCAATATCACACATTCACCCAAATTATATTTATTTTTTAACAAAAGATTTTATAATTTCACTAGACGGCAATTTGATCAGTTACAAGATGAATCTAAAATCTAAATGTTAGAAGAGAGCGCCTAGTAGCCATGTATGACCACTTTCTAATATTACCTCGCTGTCTGAGTATATACATTATAACTTTAGATATAAAATTAAGAAGATATTTTAGTTCAACCTGAACTACATTATATTTTCGCTCCACCACTTATACTAGCCATGAAAAAGACCTTTACGACACATATCTTATAAAATCTTACTCTTTTCATAATAATACCAAAATAAAATTTTTACAAGAATGTTCAATTATTATTCTTAAGAGGAAAATATTAGGGAAAAAAGCTAGTTAATCAATGGAAATAAAGAAGGGAAGTTAATTAAGGTCAAAAGAAAAGTTGGTGTTACAAGATTCTTCTTCTCTTTTGCCTACCGATACCAGTTGTTGCTTCCTGTGTGGATGTAGCAAGGCCACGTTTAACGACATCGACCCAATTGGAAAGAAAACGAAAGAACACAAGCAACTTACCAAAAATATAATAATATTATTAAAATAACATACCTAAATTAACTAACTAGTCAGCCTAATTATTCATATTATCGTGCATAAGCATATATAGCTGCCACCAATATTTGGTTATATTAATTAATAGACAACGGTCCGTTTCTTGCATCACAGAGATCCATACATTTGGGTGATTGCTAGCTAGTTGTTGTTGCTAATAAACAAAAGACTCTGAATCTTCTGTTCATCAACCAATCTCGTATCGCCACCAATCTACATATACTGTCTGTAACTTATAATACATGATCAGATCAATCATATTGAACTTTCATATACCACTTTACAGGAGGACCGGACATCGAACTTGTTGACCAAGGTTGTTACCACACCTCCACATTAGTTTTTTTCACACAAATTAATCTTGGATAAGCATTATCAATTTGAAGTAGGGTGTTAGAAGTTTGTGTATCTCATTATGATTAATCAACACTTAATTATGGTTAATGACAATTATAGTTGTGGGGAGTGTTGTTGAGTAGTGATTGCAATGGGTCGGGACTGGATGAGTACCTCAATACCCATATTATTTGAAAAAAAGACCGTCGATATGTAACTCTTTTATAAGAAGGCACAGAGAAAACACTTCATAAATGAATGGGAGTTATAGTAGAATGAATAATTGAGTCGGAATAGTTTAAAGATAGAGTCTTAAAATTTATTTGAGATGAAAATATGAATTTAGAAAGGCCGAAAGAGGATAAATACATGTAGATATTGATGCAAATCATATGAAAGAACGGGCTGGATGAGGCGAGACACGTCGAAAGCAATACTCATTCCCCGCCCCACGCTACTACCGGTCAGGTAATTACCCCCCTCCCCCCTCAATAAGTCGGAGTTGGTCGAGTCACACAAATCAGGTCAGAAATTGCCATCACTATTACTGAGTGATGATATATATTGATACATGACCAAACGGTAGAAGCTAAGTCTTCTATATTAAATTATAACACCGACTCTAAAAGTACCCATTTCCATAGATTAAAGTCACATTGGTCAAACCACGTAAACGGTGTGAACAGATGATCCAGACCTAGAATTCAATCAATGGCCATTGTAGGTTTATAGGTGCTGAATCCGAGACCAAGAGCACACTAGGTCTGTAGGTCATGATATTAGAGTTGGAACTATGTACTAATGATGATTAGGGCGTGTAGATACTAAACTAGTACATGGGTGAGATGACTGATGAATCACGTACTTGGAGAGAGTTTGTGGAGTGGAAAAGTTAGAGAAAAAGACAAGGTTAAAGATAAGGGTTTTTTTTTTGCCTAATCCATATAAAGGAGGGGGTGAAAATTCAAAGAGAAATTAAAAGAGGTGGACGTGATTTAAAAAAGTGCCAAAGATACGACTTTTGTTGGGTTGGTATTAAATTGGTTTTTACTTTTTAGAATAAACCTAACCCACATATTATATATCCTTCCACAACACAACAATAAGCCTACCTTCCTCCCCTTAATTTGGCTTTGGCTTTGGCCTTTTATTTCTCACCAAGTGTGCACCAGCTATCCTAATTGCTCCTCTTGTGGTCCATCATCCCAATATCTCCACCTTTTGAGGTTTTCCCCCCTTGGCTAAATTATTAGTTTTCTTTCATTTACCCCTAAAGATTTTGTATGGGGGGGAGAATGGGGCTAGCATGATGTTTGAGACGGAGTTAGAAATTTTTGAAGTGGTGCGTTTGGTGAGTAAAAATATAAATGAAAAAAACTGAATTTAGAGTGTATACAATTTTATTGTATTTCAAAGCGAGTCACAATGATTTTATTATTTTGAAATGTTTGTAAAATATAGTCGTTGCTTACTTTGTTTCTCGTATCTTTTTTTAAAGTGTACCAAATAATCATTGATAAATTGGTTGCTATGATCCAACTTTGAAGATCGTTTTTTATTTAATTTCATTGTAACACAAAGTTATTTCACAGTTTGAAATTGTAATAGATGTATCAACTCCCATTTTTGAAGCAGTGTAGTTCTGATTTTTATATAATAATACTATGCGATCATTATAAAAAAAATTGAAATTGTGTAGGAGTTTTTTGTTTCAAAATTTTTAATGAAGAAACACAATCTTTTTCACTAAAATTTCGAACTGAGGTGTGTATGGAGACGTAAATCATCAGCTGGGTTGCAAATGAGAGTCGAGTTGAGTTTTACTCCAACTTGAGCTCGGCTCGTTAATAAACGAGTCGAGCTCGAGCTAGAGCTAGCTTGTTTATTAAAATCTTGACTTTTATTTGGTACTTCATTTTGTATGTCATGATACATATGATTTATTTTGTTAGCTAATCTCATATTATACTTTGTTGGTATCATATGTCATTTAGTTAATAAATTTTAACTACTCCAAATCATATTATTTCATAGTATCGAAGCAATCTATGATACATAATTTCTTTTTAAAATAAAAAATAAGATATATTTGCCCACATACTCAACATGTTAAACTCTATATATGGCGAGATATATAATTTAACAACCATATGAATTAAAATCATAAGATATAGATTTATTCGTCCATAAGTCGGTAATCGAGTTGACTCTCTAGCCACATGTTTAGACATATCATGAGCTTTAAACGAGCCAGCTCACGAGTTTAGCTTAACAAGTCACTGAGTCGAGCTAGCTCGCGAGCTTCACGAGTTGAACAAAGCTTAGCTCATGTTCAACTCGTTTATTAACGAGCCTTTCTCGAGTTGAACGCTGAGCCGCTCGCGAGTAGCTCAGCACATTTGTAGTCCTAGCTGAGATTGTATGATGATGACGATTATACATTATTAGTTTGTGTTTATATCTGTGTGAGATAATATTAAAGGATGTTAATTCTACGATTCCATGGGTCTGAGTTTTTGCGTTTTTCTTATATGTACAAGACCAAGAGCTATATATGTAATATATGGCAATGAAAGCAGATACGGTGCAAAATCTCCGGTCATATCACTGTATCACGACATTGTAATACGATGATACGACACAATTACACAAATAGTAATATGATGATACGAACAGAATTTTGCAGTGATGGAATTTTGTAACGGAACCCAGGCCTATCGCAATCGAAAAAATTGCTACCCTTTAATGATTCATAAAGTAAGGATCCCTTTTCTTGCATGAACTTGTGTTCTTTCTTTTGGTTCGGGAGCCGGCCCATTGATCTTCCGCCGCCGGCCCACTTCCGTATTACGGTTCTGTGCGCAGGTCGTGTCGTCCCATCCGTTCAACTAATGGAGTAATGGTTTATCAGTTTATGGTTGCATTTGGTGTAACAAACGAAATAAATATAATAAAAAGTGGGGTGTTTTGATAGGATTTGATTTTGATGGGTGGTGTGGTCTGTGGTGTGCGATCATAATTCATCAATTTCTATGAAAAAAATATTCATCAACACATAAACGCACACCCCTTGACGAGCCATATGATTTTCACTATGTCATGGAATACAATTAAGTTTTGATGAAAAAATAATAAATGTGCAACACAAGGAGACTGAGATAAAAGGTGACTTTCAACAGCATAATGAGGAGGGTATGAGGCCAGGAGTGTCAATGAGAGATATTGCAGAGGAAATGACAGGTATTGAAGGATGTCTAGTAGGAATGGCAATGAGACAAGTTTGGGGCGGGTTTCTTGGTACCCAGACCCGCCCCGTGGCAGGGCGGGTCCAAGTCGGGTAATTGATCACGGGTCGCGGGTCGGGGCAGGTCGACCCAATGGATATGCAATTTATATGAAAAACATTAGAAATATTCGTTGTTTTTATTATAAAACTAAGAAAACAAACAATATTATGACAATTGTAGTTAAATTATTGGAGAAATTGAGATTTTCACTAATTTACATCTTTATTCTAGCTAAAATGTGATGCAATAAAAGGAACATTCAAAGTAATTTGACTAAGATTTCATGTAATTTAGACAAGAAGGGGTCGAGAATGGGGCGGGTCAGGGCAGGTCGGGCCCCGCCCCGCCTATGGGGCGGGTCGGACCCGCCCCAAAACAGGTCAAACAGGTCGGGTAAAACGGGTCAGGTCGAAATTGCCATCCCTAATGTCTAGTGGAAGCATTACAGGAGCAGGTGATTGAAAATGATATAGTGCAAGGGCAGGTTGCTGATCAGTTGCCTTCAGAGGAAGAATTTCAAGAAGTAATTCAAGGAAGAAGGAGTGTAAGTCCTACTGTGGCTGCTAAACTTTCTAAAGGAAAGGCAGTAATTGTCTCTTACTCAGGGGAGGAAGGAAATATTGATCTTAATGGGGGGTTTGATCCATTCCATATAGGTTTTGATTACATTACTAGTGGAAGGGGCATGAAGGCCAGATGTGTGGGAAGGTCTTCTAAAAAAAGATGTTAGTAGCTTCATGGAACATGAGAGGTTTCAACAGAATCTCTAAACAAATTTTTATTAGTAAGTTTCTGCTGTCTCAAAATGTGGATATTATGGTAGTTCTAGAAACCAGGGTGCAAAAGAGTAAAATGGGGGAAATCTGTGCTGATTAGTTCTCTGAATGGAAATACTTGGAGAACTATGATAAGTCATCCAATGGTAGGATCTGGGTTTTCTACAAGCCGGATCTGAAGGTAACTGCTGAGATAACAGAGGAAAATTTTATGCATTTGAAGGTAAGGGAGAGAGTGGATTGTCAGATTAATATGGTGTATGGCTCAAATGATGAAGCTGCTGGGCGTCTCACTTATGCTAAAATGCAGTCTATACAAGTAAGTAATGAGGTTTGGCTAGTTCTTGGGGATTTCAACTCAATACTTGCTTCATTTGAAGCTTCTAATGGAACACATCCAGGAACTAGTGGTAAAGATTTCCAGGATTGGATAGATGGTATGCAATTGGAAGAACATAAAGTAGCATGGGAGTATTTTACCTGGGTAAATAAGCGATCTCGAAGCCCAATAGCCCGAAAAATTGATAGAATCTTCATGAATAGCTCTTGGCTTGTCAAATTTCCAGGAAGTTTTGCCAGCACTGTCACTTCGGGGGCACATTCAGATCACTGTGGCTTATTACTGAATTCTTCCCCAAATCAGAAGACTCTACCTAAACCTTTTAGATTCTTTAACTTCTGGAGTGATCATCCCAGGTTTCAGGAAATCTTGCAAGAAGTCTGGAGTACAAGGGTATCTGGTTACCCTTTTTTCAAAGTCTGCCATAAGGTAAGGTTACTGAAGAAAAAGCTTAAGGAACTAAATAAAGAATTTTACTCAGATATATCTCTAAGAGCTCGAAAAGCAGAAGAATACTTAAAAGCTATCTAGCACAAGGTTTTTAGTGATCCTTCCCCACACTTATTTGAAGAAGAAGCAAAGGCAGTTGTAGAGTGTATAATGTATCAAAAAGCAGAAGAAGGGTTCTTTAACAAAAAGCCAGGATCCAAGCAATAACAGAAGGAGATAATAGCACAACCTATTTTCATCAGTCACTAAGGGTGAGGCAACATAGAAATCATATACCTTTCGTCAAAAAGGAGGATGGAAGTATTGTTACAGATGTTGATGATATTGGACGGGTAGCAGTAGCATTTTATATGAAGGTTCTTTGGGAGAAAACCAGGAAGTTCGTAGTGTTTCAGTAGAGGAAATGGAGCAACTTTTGGTACATAAAGTAACAGCAGTGGATACTGAGCATCTTTGCGGGACTGTCTCAAAAGAGGAAATTAAATCTGTTTTGTTTGATATGGGAACTAATAAGTCCCCAGGTCCTGATGGTTACACGGTAGAGTTCTACAAAGCAGCTTGGTCTGTAGTGGGGGACGATATAACAAGTGCTATTAGCTCCTTTTTTCTCACTGGATTTCTTCCGAGGGAATTGAACTCGACAGTATTAGCTCTCCTTCCAAAGGTAGTTGGTGCAGATCAAATGAAAACAGTTCAGACCAATTCCCTGTTGTAATGTGTTATACAAATTCTTTGCCAAGATATTGGCTAACAGGCTCTCTACTGTTCTACCTCAATTAATTAGTCAGAGTCAATCAACATTTGTGAAGGGTAGAAGTATCAGTGACAATATTCTGATGGCATCAGAATTAGTAGCAGACTATCATAGGAAACATATTTCCCCTCGGTGCACGATGAAAATAGACTTAATGAAGGCATTTGACTCCATTGACTAGGAGTTTTTGTTTACTGTGATGACAACAATGGGGCTCCCTCCTCAATTCATCTCCTGGATAAAGGTTTGTGTCACTTCCCCAATGCTTAGTGTTGGAATAAATGGGTGTGTGTGGTTACTTTCCATCAAAGAAGGGTCTGCGCCAGGGAGATCCCCTATCTCCTTTTCTTTTCTCGATAGCTATGGAGTTTTATCCTGTATATTGAACAAAGGTGTTGCCTCTGGTGAGTTTCCATACCATCCTAGATGTAAGAAGCTAGGCATAACACATCTTGTGTTTGCAGATAATCTTCTGTTATTTTCTAATGGTTCTACGAAGGCAGTGGAGAGTGTAAGTGGTCTGCTGGATAAATTCTACAAGCTCTCAGGCTTGAGGTTCAATCCAAAGAAATGCCAATTGTTATGTGCAGGGATTGAAGAGGCAGAACATGCTAGATTGGCTCAGTTAGCTGGATTTCAGAAAGCAACATTACGAGTCCGCTATCTGGGAGTTCCTCTTATAGCAGGGAAACTTAATACAAGTGATTGTCGAGTGCTAGTTGAGAAGATCACAAAACGCATTTCTGGATGGAAGGCCAGACTGCTCAGTTATGCAGGTAAACTTCAACTCATAACGTCTGTCTTAAGCAATCTATCCTACTTTTGGATGAATGTTTTCCTACTGCCACTGTCCATCATAAAGGAGATAGAGCAAATTTGTTGCAAGTTTCTTTGGGGGATAGATGAAGAATCCACGAGGAAGAAAGCAGTAATGGCTTGGGATTTATTAACCATTCCAAAAAATAAGGGGGGCTAGGTATTCGTTGTCTAAAGACGTGGAACATAGCCTGTACTACGAGACATATATGGGCTCTACTTGCCAAAGAGGGGTCCTGGTGGGTTGCGTGGAATTATCAGTATCGAATTAAGCATCTAACATTCTGGGAATTAAGAACAGGCAGCACTGCTTCTTGGGTTTGGAAGCGATTGCTAAAGGTCAGGGACAAGGTGGAAGTTTTTTTCGCTGCTGGGGGACACAAGTCTTTTGGAATGATAAGAGAATGTTGCGATACTCTGTAAAGCAGGTCTGGCGGGATTTACAGCCGGTTAGGCCTCTAGTGACTTGGCACCAGATGGTATGGGGAAGATATTCTCTTCCAAGGCACAGTTTTTTGAGTTGGATCGTGACACGCAACAGGATAACTACTTTGGATCAGTTGAAGAGTTGGGGGAAGGTAGTGGATGCTAAGTGTCTGCTCTGTTCTGTTCATACATAGAATAGAGACCACCTGTTTTTCCAATGTCATTATACTTTCCAGGTGCTGAAGGGTTGTATGCAAATGATGAATTTGAGATGTCCCCAGCTAGGTAGCTATGAAGATTACTTGATGTGGGCAGTGAGGAACTTTAAAGGCAAGAAGGCATTAGCTATGGTTGGCCGTTTTATTTGGAATTTAGTAGTAAGTATGATTTGGAAGGAATGTTGTGGCAGACTGTTTGGTAGTAAATCAGTGCAGCATGGGGAGTTGATTCGGACAGTTCGTAGGATGATTGAGTTGGCCAGGCATGGAAATGCAACTTTGGATATTGATTGTCGGGCGGTGTTTTGTCAGTAAAAGGAATTGATAGAAGCAGAGTGTAATAGTAGAGAGTAGTAGTAAAGGTTATTTAGTTGCTGTATAAAAGATAGAGTAGCAGTGCAGGTCTTTAGCTGGCTGTAGTTTGTAAAGATCAAGATGTGAAGAATTTGATTATGCGGAATTGAAAATAACACAGGACAACGAGTTTTACGTGGTATCCTCGATCGATTGATTGATCGAGACTAATCCACGGTGAGCTTGGAAGAGCTCACGGCTGACGTTTTTATTATTTGAGGACTACATCTTGACGGCTTGCTTACGACATGACCGTAGCTAAGCTTTTATAGATATAGACTTAGGGTTAAAACCCTAATGACAACCAAGTTTCCTTCTTTTACTTGAACAAGGAAAACTAGGGACTTGTAGGACAAGGAATTAATTATTTTTGACTAAATAATTAATATCCTCAACACTCCCCCTCAAGCGAAGACATGAGTGACAAGAATGTCGAGCTTGAAAAAGGAAATGTGACGAACAAGCATGACAAGCTTGAACAACAAAACTCGAGATGAATAACATCTCGGACGAGATTGATTTGGAGACGACTGACTCTCTCCCTTGAACAACCTGATGAAGACGGTTGAATGCATCTTCTTGAACGTCGTGATGGAGACGGTTGACTGCGTCTCTTGAACGACCTGACGGAGACGGTTGACTGCGTCTCTTGAATGACTTAACGGAGACGATTGACTACGTCTATCCGTATGATATGGTGGAGATGGTTGACTGCATCTCCTGAACAACTTGACTCCCTATTCTCCCCCTCAAGCTGACGCATGAACGATGTGAATGCCTAGCTTGAAAGTTAGAATGGGGATGACTCAACATTGACAGATGCTGAATGCTAATGGAATGACCGCTACTGGGATCGTGACTGCCTCGCTTTATGACTTTACAAACTTTCTTGACAAAAATTATTCTATCTCCCCAACACCAGCTACTGTATGACTTGCGACGATGTAACCAGCGACATGACCTTCGCGATCTCGATGAAGACCACTAGGGAACAACTTTGGCAAAACTTCTCCACAAAACACAGCAACTATGCTTGAGAGTTTCTTCCAAAGGCTCACCATTTGCTCTGCGTGAAAACCCTTCACAAGACAGAGACACCAACAACCAGAAAAATGATACATATTTTCTTAACCAACTCCAAGTACCACACCTTATTCCAATATGGAAAGCCGAGAGTGCCTTGATATAGCATTGTGAGTTCAAAGTGATAGCCACGACACCGCAATTGCATTCTGGAACCTTTAATAAGATGACATAGTGATGGCGGTGCGAGAGTCGGTGACTACTAACAAAATTTGGCGGCCGATGAGACTCCTCCAAAAGACGACTACCAGGCTGCAGAGCCTATGACGTAGTGCCCGCGGGCGATTGACTTCGGTACTGGGATGAGCAGCAGAACATGAGCATCAAGCGGATGAGCTAGGCTCTGACGCCGAGATGATGGAAAGGAATCTCCGAGACGTGATAAACGTATTGATCGCTTCAATAACTCGAGTTGTTGGGAGAAGGTTCTGCTGGATCTTATACAACTCTCTAACACGCCCCCTCAAACGAAAGCCAACCCATGGGCTTGAAGTTTGCACAGGCCCACCATACCTTGTGCTTTAATCAACTGTTAATATTGGGGGTCGTGGAGATTCGAACACACGACCACTTGGCCAAACCAGGCTCTGATACCATGAAGAATTTGATTATGCGGAATTGAAAATAACACAGGACAACGAGTTTTACGTGGTATCCTCGATCGATTGATTGATCGAGACTAATCCACGGTGAGCTTGGAAGAGCTCACGGCTGACGTTTTTATTATTTGAGGACTACATCTTGACGGCTTGCTTACGACATGACCGTAGCTAAGCTTTTATAGATATAGAATTAGGGTTAAAACCCTAATGACAACCAAGTTTCCTTCTTTTACTTGAACAAGGAAAACTAGGAACTTGTAGGACAAGGAATTAATTATTTTTGACTAAATAATTAATATCCTCAACAAGATGTGTAAACCCTGTTTTGGGTACACATAAAAGTTTTTTGATATTGCCCATAAAAAAAGTAATATATTAGTATTTTGTTATCTCACTTATTGTTATTTAATTGAAATAAAATCAATTTATTACACTATGATTTATATTTTGAAAAAACGACACATCCAATTTCAATTTCTAACTCTATTACTCTCCCGAGATTCCAACCAAAAAATTATAGATAGGCTATGCAAGCAAACGAGACCATGCATGCATATCGCACACCATCAATTAATGAACCACCTGAGAATATAATGTGTGTTATAGATCATTCATTCAATATATTATAGAGAAGCAAAGTGTGGTCTCATTGGAACTAATTGTACATATAGATATACTAATAGTTAGTAAAAGGCTGCCGACATTGGCTATGGAACAAGTTTCACTAAACATCGATCTACCTCGTTGTAGTAGTAGAATAGTAACGTTTCTACCTATATATGCCTACATTGTCTAATTTAATCTTAGTTACGCTCGTAGGGGAAATGTTTAATGCATGTACGTATTCTATGACATGCCAAACCTCTAATAGTTCTGATTCTAATATTCTTAATATGGTTATAGGTATACTGTGCACTTCTATTAAACATATTTATCAAAATGCCCTCTATTATTTTTGTTTTTACATCAAACATACACCTTTACTCTAGAAAAAATTATCAAACATGCTCTTTTGTTAAAATTATAATCGAAAAATCGTCAACCATTTTTCAAAGAGTGGGTTGGGGGACAAAACTTGCTAAAATACCCATAATAATTTCACTTAAACATTTTTTGGTTTCTTTTGTGTAGCTTTTAGTGCTCCTAATAATTTCACTTTAAGTGAGATTTATAAAAATAAATGGAGGGACAAAGTGACACTTACCCTTATATTTTATCGAGGATAGGTCATCTGAAGCAGTTTTTTAATGAAAATTTGAACAGAGGAGCATGTTTGATAGATTTTCTACAATACATGTTATATTTGAGTAAAACAATGCATTTTTTATAAAACTTCATAGTAAAAAGAAAAATTATACCTATAATCCTTCTTGATATTTTCTCAATATATGAGTACTTCATAGTAAAAAGAAAAATTAGCACCACCGCTACATGCAACCCATATTTTTAACAAAATTCAAATAAATAGTTAAATCTAAGGATCAACTAGAAGTAAAGTATTTCCCAGGGTGGCTATACGGTCTGGTTAAATTGGTTCGAATTGATCCGGTCCTGGTCCGGTCTTTTCGAGAATATAAGGATCAAAGATTAGATTGGATACGATCCGGTCTTGATCCGGTTCGGTTTTGAACTGGTCCAGTCCCAATTCGGCCTTGATTTTAGATTGAGCTTGTGGGGGATTGATTTGCCTGAGGGAGGATTTGAGCGACCTAAGGTCTGAAAGGGTGATGAGGTTAAATTTTGGGTGTTGGGCTCTCTTATCCGGTCTTTATCCGGTTTCGGTCCGTTTCCAAACAGTTTTTTACCTCAAATCTAGACCCCAAGATTGGATGGAATCGTTTGCTATCCGGTCCCAATTCGATTTCAGTCCGGATTATACGGTCTGATTTCGGGTAAAACCAAATAGTCCGGACCAAATAGCCAGCCTTCGTATTTCCTATAAAAAAAATAGAAGTAAAGTATTTGAAAAAAAAAAATTAAAGTATTTGATAATCAAATGTGTGGTTACGTGACACGTGTCCTCATCTAGATCCCATTGCCCGACAGCAATGAAGCTTAAAGAAAAGATAATCATTTCACATTTTGGAGGATAAACAAAAAGAAACAAAATGGGAAAAGTAATTGTTTTCTTTTGGGGCCACATCCATTAAAGAAAAAGGCAATAGAAAGAAAGCAGTTGCCCGGGAAAACCAGCCTCTTCGGCCATTGGTTGCTTTCTTGACCTTCGTTCCACGTGGGCCCCTGGGATTCGTAGAGCCTTGATTGGGGGGTAGTGGTCCCTACAGGGGAGGTAGAAAACGCAGTTTTGGAAAATAAGGGCAAAGGGGAGGCGAATCTTCCTCAATAAAAAAGCCAAAAAACAAATTAGTGTTTTGGTTTTCTTCCTATCTTAGGATCTTCATGCTTACTATTTGATCCGAATTGCTTGATTCATAGGATGTTGTTTATATTTGCATGAATACACATATCCGAAATCAATTTCTTAAAACTCTTCCTTTCTCGATTTGGACCGAATTGTACCGGTCTCCGGTCTTCTTCCATTCCTATTTTACTGAAATCTTCTTCGATATTTTAACTCCATCTTAACCGCAACGATCAACTATAAAATCACCTACTCTCCTTCTAATCACAACTATTAACCCAGTTGTCGAACGAGCGTTATTTACATTTTTTTTTTATCCTACGAATTATAAATATTAGGAGAAGATAGTAGGGGCCGGATGCAGGCTGCTGGTTTGACGCGTGTACAGTGTGTTTGGAGGAGAAGTGGGCCCTGGCCCGACGAAAAAAATAAAATAAGTCCAAATGAAAGGCGTGGAAGACGGGCTGGTTGGGCTTAGGCGTGGGGCCCGGGTCGGGTTGTACGTATCCAGTATCCGGAACGGGTGGCACGTGGGATCAGTCTGTGTGTGCGCGTGTGGGACCGTATCGCCATTGGCCGAACTCTTATTACTCTTATCTTGGCAGCGCCATTTTAGCTTGTCCACAGGTTTATATATATGGAGGGGAAATCAATTTTGTAGTAAAATTGGCCGAAAACTGTTATGTATGTACGTGCAAATAATTCACTTAAGAATTGAGATCATCATCATAATTCATAGTACATCGATGGAGGTCGCATGGAACATGAACAGGAGCACAATGAGTGGTGGCTTCATCAAGGATTTGATAAGGTTTATAGTTGTGACATGTACGAACAAATTATTATTTTAAGTATTAATAGAATTTAACAGATTTTTCTGAAGAAATAAAACAATCTCGACTAATATATATATCGTCGTCAAGAGTAATGCAATATCTAACTATTAAAAAGGAATAGACTATGATGAAACCTTATTCCAATCTTCATGACCAACACATGTTTCCATTGCTTTGATCAAAGTGGAAGTGGCTTGCCAAATGTTGGATCCTTTGAAGAATGACCACAAAGACATGGATCACTCGAAATAATACGATTTACCTTTGATTGCTTGGTCATGGGATCTCCTTCCCTGCCCTACATTATTGGCAATCTTACCCAATTCAATACAGTCAAAAATATAATTCTATATACAAGCGTTTTGGTGAGCTAGAAGCGTAAAACCATAAGTTTTAAATCGTAAATTTTGACTACACTTATAAGGAAAAAGAGCGATTATACATAAAAGCGTTTTGGTTACCTAAAAAGGTAAAATCATAAGCTTTTAAGACCACAATTATATAGACCAAGGGCTGGACCACGTTATATTCGGTTCGATTTGGTCCGTGTCTGACCAAATCGTTACACATCCCTATACCAAGTCCAACTCGAACGAATTGACTCAAAATGGACCCTATCCAAAACCCAAATCCAACATCATTAAGAGTACACAAGAATCCATTTGAATCCAAATCTAATATTCACATACGTACATCATAAAATCGGGTTCAAATTACCCGGTAAATTTACCAATTACCATTCCTAAAATAAATATCTCAAGAGAGAGGACAGGAAAAGAAGTGTGCGGGTTATAGTAGGTGCGGATAATTAAGAGCGTAACAACATGGAATAGATTGGGTGGGCTATGAAAGCAACTTCACTATCTCCATCTTCCTTTTGATGTCTTTATTATTCTGGACGTGCTTCTTTGCTTTCTATGGTTTTTAGGTATGGTCAACAATCTTGATTGCGATCACTAGCTATAGTTTTGATGCCTACCCCAATCACTACACCAAGTTCAAAAGGGATGAAAATGATCGATTTCTTTGGCCCTCTTTTCTTATCTCCATTGCTCTAGTTAGTGGATATTCACCAATATTTGTCCTTTGGATTTTTGATACATATCCTTCCTATGAAACTGGATAATCGACGACATTATGAGGTTTGTTATATAGGCATGAATAGTTGTTTGGGCGCTTCCAACGATAAAAAATTATTGACTGAATTATAAGGACTATGGGCGATACTGACAGGTCATTTCTAGAGAAGTCGATGTAAGATGCTACGAGACGAGTTCAAATTGGACAAACTGGCACAAGCCATGACTTCATTGGGGTCGTTGCGGCCCGTTCCTCGTCTTATTATTAGAGTAATACTATTGTTGGTAGTAGAAATCGGCTAAAAATGGGTTAATTAGTAAGTTGTGTTTATGTAGAGTAGCGGCCAAGTAATAACTTTGGGTAGGATTAGGATTAGTCTAGGGTTAAAACTGTATATATACGTATGTTTGGTTTTAGCCGGTAGACAGTGAACAAAGAAGAAACCTTTCGGTTTGTTGACTTATCTTTCTATTATATATATAGGAGTTGTCGTCATAGTAAAATTAGGATTCCGTTACGAGAAATTTGTCTCATAACATGAGATGTATGTAGAAACTAGAAGTACAATGTAACGTTGATACTCTAGTTGCCGAAATCCAACAGGAAGTTGTTGAGTTAGTGAATGCATGCTGCTGAAGTATATTGATTGTGTTGATTTGCATAGTCGTTTGTGCGTGCGTGTATGTTGGTTTCATTCGAAAGTTCCGATTAGAGATTGATTTTTTCCTCGATTGTATCGTCGGTATAGTACGATTTTACAAACACTGCTTGTAACTATGAGTTAGAAGGAGTACTGAGATTACTCTTGTGGCACTTATACTTTCCCGGTAAGGGTGTTGCGAGTAATGAAATTTTTTCTGAAATGAATACAACTTATTCAGAAAAACGTTGTAAGATTACAATACTATTGTAATGCTATAAGATCACTATGGTGGTTCATTATTCACAACTCCATTGTGTTTGGGGTTTATACACAATCATGTCACCAAATGGACATTTTGCTTTAATTGGTGGTCCAGACCAATACCAAGAGTACTTTTATCTTTGTTACTAAAAGGCAAAAAAAAAAAAAAAAAAACAATTCTTCCCTTTGATGAGATTTAGAAAGGTACAATACAAGTTAGTACACAAGAAAGAGAATTAAACAGTGGAGCTGAATATGATCAATTAATTCATCATTGACTTAAATTATCTATTAATGACTATAAGCTAGGGGAGTTCTACGGTACCCAGGGTGAAATCCGGGGTACCGCATACCTTGAGTAAGAAAACGATATCCAGAACCTGAATTGACTGATCTTTCGGACATGATACTATAATCTGACCCTTAAATATCAAATCTAGGTCTTCATTCTCTAAATCTGATTCGTCAAGATTAATTTAATTAGAAACAATAATCGACGGTTATGATTCATCCAAATATATGCAAAAAAATCAATGCGCCATCTTAGGGTTTATAGTTTAGATTTAGATAATTAGGACCTAGGGTTCACTCATTAAGGGTTAGGGTATAGTATCATGCCCAAAAATCCTGCTAATTTGAGTTCTAGATAGCGTTTTTATACTCAGGGTACGTGGTACCCCGGATTTTATCTGGGGTACCGTAGAAGGCACCCTATAAGCTAATATATAGTACCAAAATTATTGGGGGAAAATATATAGTGTCAACTGTCATGGCCGGTATGGGTTTAATGGTTGAATGATCGTCTTTCTACCATGAGATTGTACATGAATTGATCTTTCCAAGAATTTATCGTTATAGTTTCTTATCTTCTAATAATTATTCAAATCCCTTTATAGTTCACTGGGTATTGTATGACTCTCTTAGTGGTTTCGTCACACTTTATGTTAATGATTAAGAGGTACTAGTGGCGCACTTGCACACCCATTTCACAAACAAACAAAAAATTGTTCGATAATTATTAGCGCCAAAGATGTGACTCACTGTTTGATTCCTAGTTTACTACTAGCTCAACCCTAATTGAGGTGAATCATGGTTACTTCATTAGTTTGTGACAATTAAAATTCATTCATGCTTGCACAGGCGAGAACAAAAAAGAGAAGGAAGGTTGCATATTTACAGACCTTAAAACCAAAATTTCTAAATTCAAAATTCTACGAGCCGATCAAAATCGTGCTGCCCCAAATGAATATTTTCAAATCCGGGAGATCCGAGGAGTTATTAACATTGCAAGGGAGGCTGCAGCAGTTGATTGGGCGGCTATCAGTAACCTGGAAAATCGGCTCGCAGAGGCCTATCGACAAAAGGAATTGTACTGGAAGCAGAAGTCGAGGGTGAATTGGCTCCATAGTGGTGATGCCAATACTCACTTCTTCCACTTGACCACGATGCAATGAAGAAGAACCAATTTCATTCCAGGCCTTCGGGATGAGCAGGGTGAACTGCAAACTGCTGAGCTAGTGAAAGGGGAAGTCTCAGTGTCCTATTTTGAATATATATTTACATCTAATGGTTGGATCCCTCAGCTTTTGTGCATAGTTTGAATCTTCTCATCAAAGTAACAAAGTCAATGAATGACCAGCTTACTATGCATGTGTCCCGCTGGGAAATCAAGCAGCCATTTTTAACATTGGAAAATGCCAAGCCCCCGGATCAGACGGTTTCACAACTAGATTCTACCAAAGGTTCTGGGAGGAGATATGGTGGGATGTATCTGAGGCCATCTTATCTTTTTTTTCAGACAGGGCACCTCCTCCATAGTGTTAATCACACACTATTGACACTCATCCCAAAGGTAGCCAATGCTGATTCTATGAGACAAATGTGCCCTATTGGTCTCTGCCGGGTTTTGTATGAAATTATCGCCAAAATTTTATCATCGAGGCTAAGTACTATTCTCCCTCACATCACTAGCCCATTTCAAAATGGATTTGTTAAGGGAAGATGCATTTTTTATAACATTCTCATTGGCCAAGAAGTGATGCAGTTTCTCAAAACCAAGATCCGCAGACAAGACAAGTGGATGGTTCTCAAGATAGACATGGAAAAAGCGTACGATCGAGTGGAGTGGGAGTTCCTTTTCCATGTTATGAAGTCGATAGGATTCTGCGAGAAGTGGATGATATGGATCAAAGCTTGTGTCGCAACATTCCATTTCTTAGTACTTCTCAATGGGGCCTCAATATGGCTACTTTCAACCGCAGCGAGGTATCCGCCAAGGTTATCCATTATCGTCGTTGTTGTTCACCATTTACACTGAAGCATTTGCTGACAAGATCAACCAAGAGATTGTCAACTCCTCCCTCCACGACTTGCGGGTCCACAGGTCAGCTCCCCCCCCCCCCCCCCCCCTCACATCTATTCTTTGCCGATGATTCTTACCTTTTTCTTAATTCTTAGAGCATCTATCCCTGAATGTGCAACCTTGATTCAATTGCTTTCTGACTATGAAATGTATAGTGGTCAACGGGTAAATTTACACAAATCAGCTATTTGTGTTAGTGGAAATGTCTAAGAACAGGAGCTACAAGCAATTAGTTCTTTCCTAAGGGTAGTGATGACTCGATATTTGCACATGTTTTCCCCTTTGTTTCTTGATCGTTTAAGCTTGCATTATCGCTTTTTTGGCCAATTTTACACTAGGTTGTGTTCCTTTGTCACATTTCAGGTCCTAGCACATAAAGTGAAGTGTAGGCGCAAGTTTCAAGTCAATCGGGGATCAATTGGCGACTCGGGGGAAGAAACTCGGGTATGACTTGAAGAAGAATGGATTTCTAACTCCGTTTGTGACCATATAATAATGTAATCTTGTAATGAGAAGAAAGAGGACGAGACTACGAGAGTCTGGGATCAAACGACACCTGATTTGGAGTTCGAACGAGGGAGAAACGAAGAATCAAAGATAGGAGACCCGGAACTGCAAAATACCCGACCATAATACCCTACCGGGTATTTTGACCATCTGATAGGGTATTTTTGGCAGCATCAGAAGGCCCCCCGGTCGTGAAGCAAAAATACCCGACCGGGTTATTTTCCCTTTTGCCCAGAAGAGTGACCCGGAGCATTTTGTTGATACCCGACCGGTTCCCTAAATACCCGACCGGGTATTCTGACCGGAGATCGCAAACGCAGGCTATTAAAAGCCTGTTTTGTGAGGTTTTTGCAAGGGAGAGCTGGATTTTGGATCCCAAACACCCAAGGGACAAACCAAAGAGAGAGAGGGCGATTTGAGGGCATTCTTGGAGTGGAATTGGAGGATTTCTTCGCCTTGGAAGCTCGAGGAACAAGCCCGGACTTGAAGACTGATCATCTTAATATTCTTACTGCAGTCTCTCTCTTCTCTATGGAGTAACTTCCCTTCACTTAGGTTTTAAGGAACCCTAGCTATGTTCGTTTGATTGGATGATTGTATGAGTACTCTTACTTGATAATCTTGAGTTCATATTCAATCTATGCATGTTTTCATGATTCAATTCTGCTTTAGTCGAGATTATTGATTCTGCTTTGATCTTATGAGAGCGAATACTTGATTAGGTTAATAAAGCACCATAGATTGATAGTAATTGGATCGATTGCTTTAGTCGAGGGTTGATTTAATGCTTTGTATTGATTGAGAACCTCATTCGATAGAGGGAATCTAGTTCAGAACACCTTGATCAGTTTTTCTAGAGAAGGATACGTCCCTCTAGGCAACTTACTCAAGAGGGCCTTGTTCCTTTAGTCGAGACTCAAGGTCTAGTCAAGGATTCTCCGCATTGTGAATGAAAGTGAAACAAGTTAGAAATCATCAATCATTAATCTGGCTAGTGGCTAAGGGGAATCATACCTAAGTGAGTTTCCAACCGGTAAGTAGATTAACTTTAAGTATAGTTTGTTAGAGTAGTTCTTCCATCTTAATCTAGTTTGCTAGATAATGAACTGAAGCTGAGTAATAGTAACTCTAGAGACCCGTGGATTTGATATTTATTACTTGAGCCACTATACTGCAGTCCCTTTTATTGGTTCCACTTGACCATTGTTAGGAGTTATGTCATAGCGAGTCAGGTAAGTCCCTATCTTTCCAATTCATTGAGGAAGATTTGGTGGCTCGTATCAGAAGTTGGAAAACTAAGACCTTGTCATTGGCGGCGAAGGAAGTTGTAATCAAGGCAATAGGGGTTGCTGGTCCTATCTATGCCATGTCGGCGTTCCGACTTCCTCAGGAAACTTGTCGTAGATGCAATAGTCAGTTGTCCAAGTATTGGTGGGCCGGTCAAGACAAGGAAAACGGCATCCATTGGATCTCTTGGAGTGCAATCTGTCATAGCAAGTTTGCTAGGGGGCTAGGCTTTCGCGACTTCAATCGGTTTAACATTGCGCTCCTAACCAAACAAGCTTGGCGTGTACTTCACAATCCATCCAACCACATCGCTAGAATACAAAGCTCGCTATCACCTGCTGCACGACTTCCTCAAAGCAACAGCTGGATCCCGCCCATCGTGGGCTTGACAGGGCATCTTGGAAGGGAGGAATTTGCTCAAACGCGGCTTACGGTGGCAGGTTGGAGATGGTTCCAGAATCCGGATTCTACAAGACAATTGGCTACCCTCTTCTCCACCGTCATGCCCAATTCTACGACCAGGTGTGAGATCTTACCCTACTCTAGTTTCAGAACTCATCTACTCTATCTCTCATTCGTGGAAGAAAGACCTGTTGGTAACTCTGTTCATTCATAAAAGTGGCAATCTTATCTTGTCCATTTCTCTTCCCATACCTTATGCGATTGACAACTAGATATGGCATTACTCTCCGTATGGAATTTACACAGTTAAAACAGATTACCATTTACTGTCCGCTGAATATAACCTTCTCCACCCGCCGGTCATACTACCCTTCGATACCCGGTTTGGAAGCTTCTTTGGAGCTTGCCAGTGCCGCCGAAATTGAAGTTCTTTTTCTGGAGGGTTATCCGTGACTTCTTGCCTCTCCAGACTGTGTTATTCACCAAAATCATGGTTACTACTATGGTTTGTCCCATATGTTCAGAGGAACCAGAGTCTTTCTCCCATTTCTTTTTTGATTGTAGGGTGGCTAGAGGAATATGGAGATTGGCGAACTGTGACGGCCTATGCACCACCCTTGGTGGAATGGCCCCAGACGAAGCATGGAACCATATGTTCGTCTCCTTGAACATGTCCAAAACTGAGCTTGCAGATGTTGTTTTTCTTTTATGGAGAATCTGGAAGGGTAGGGGCTGGTCTGTACATGCTCATATTCAATACCTCCCCCTTACTTTGTTTCGGCAATTTCAGAGGCAAGTAGAGGAGTGGAGGGCAGCAGAGCAGGCTATGCCAACCAATCACCGACGGGGCACTGCACCAGCAAACAGCTCGGCTCCTAACAGACTTGGAAATGGCGGCCTAATAGTGGGCAGACTTCCTCCAAACACAATCAACGTTTGGTTCGATGGTGTGGCTAAACGTGGACAAGGCGGAAGTATTGGCTTTGTGGGTTTCCAACCAGCAGGTAATATCCTCTTTGCTTTCGGAAAATGTTATGAAGGATTACAAGATCCTTTTGTTATGGAATGTTTAGCCCTAAGAGGTGCTTTACAATGGTGCTTGACCCATGGTTTTGTTTTTGTCAACTTTCATGGGGACTCACAACAATTGATACGACGGATGGTGGGGGATGATTTTGCTCATGATCAGAGTGGTGCTATGCTGGAAGATGCCCCGGTCCTAGCTTCCCAATTCAGTTGGATTTCTTTATGCTTTGTTTCTCGTGAACTTAATAGGGCTGCCCATCATGTGGCACAAAAAATCCTCTCATCGGGAGTTCGAGTATTGGTCGACTCCGGCGCGTTACTGATTTCCACTGTTTGACTGAATTGTTACCCCTGACTTTGAGAAAAAAAATGAATATTTTCAAACATGAACACGAAGAAACAAAGAGATAAAAATCTTAAAAAAACCGGCCAACTCGGTATTTTACCACCGCTGCTTGTGCCGTTCCAAATTTGATTTCAATAGCGATATTTATTTTGGTTCAATCGCTGTTACGGTGGATTATTTTAAATTTCTAATCCTTATACTTTGAACATCAACAAGGAAAAACAAATTGATAAAAATAAATAATTATTGGGAACAAGGAGAACCACAGATTCATTAAGGTCCAGAAAACCTGATCCCCGGTGTATTGTTTGATTGGAGAAAATTTAGAACTTAGAAGGAGTATTGAGATTACTCTTGGGACACTTATACTTTTCTGGTAAGGGTGTTGCCAGTAATGAATTTTTTTCTGAAATGAATACAACTTATTCATAAAAAAACATTGTAAGATTACAATACTATTGTAATGCTATTAGATCTGTTCATTATTCACAACTCCATTGTGTTTGGGGTTTATACACAATCATGTCACCAAATGGACATTTTGCTTTAATTGGTGGTCCAGACCAATACCAAGAGTACTTTTATCTTTGTTACTAAAAGGCAAAAAAAAAAAAAAATCATTCTTCCCTTTTGATGAGATTTAGAAAGTACAATACAAGTTAGTACACGAGAAGAGAATTAAACAGTGGAACTGGTATTGATCAATTAATTCATCATTCGTTTAATCTTATCTATTAATGACTATAAGCTAATATATAGTACCAAAATTACTGGGGGGGAATATATAGTGTCAACTATCAAGGCCGGTATGGGTTTAATGGTTGAATGATCGTCTTTCTACCATGAGATCGTACATGAATCGATTCTTCCCAAGAATTTATCGTTATAATTTCTTATCTTCAGACAATTATTCAAATCCCTTTATAGTTCACTGGGTATTGTATGACTCTGTTAGTCGTTTCGTCACACTTTTTGTTACTGATTAAGAGGTACTAGTGGCGCACTTGCACACCCATTTCAAAAAAAAAAAAACGTTCGATAATTATTAGCACCAAAGATGTGACTTATTGTTTGATTCCTAGTTTACTACTAGCTCAACCCTAATTGAGGTGAATCATGGTTACTTCATTAGTTTTTGAAAATTAAAATTTATTCATGCTTTGTACAGGCGAGAACAAAAAAGAGAAGGAAGGTTGCATATTTACAGACCTTAAAACCAAAATTTCTAAATTCAAAATTCTACGAGCCGATCAAAATCGTGCTGCCCCAAATGAATATTTCCAAACATGAACAAGGAGAAACAAAGAGATAGAAATCTTAAAAAAACCCGGCCAACTCGGTATTTTACCACCGCTGCTTGTGTTGTTCCAAATTTGATTTCCATAGCGATATTTATTTTCGTTCAGTCGCCGTTACGATGCATTATTTTAAATTTCTAATCCTTATACTTTGAATATTAACAAGGAGAAACAAATAGATAAAAATAAATAATTATTAGGAAGAAGGAGAACCACAGATTCATTAAGGTCCAGAAAACCTGATCCCCGGTGTATTATTTGATTGGGGAAACGGAGTGTCGGCCCATTTAGGAGCTGGTTAATCATCTTAATGCTGAAGATTAGCATTGGGTAGGGCCCAGATTCCCCCATCTCATCACATCATCAGCTAATAGGACGACATTAATTAAACACCCACCTACGTTATTGGCAATACCACATGATTTTATTAAAGATGTTACTATGGCAATTATCGTCACAGAATTATCCCATCTCATAATTGTTTAGCAGTAAACTGAACAAAGATAAGTTATAAGAACACTAATTTGTGTTCTTTAATATGGCAACATCCACTAACAATTTCAAGTTTCTTTAAGATGAGAACCATGACGTATAAAATCAGAACTATTTCGACGCTTTTGAATAATAGATAAATTCAAAATTTTCCGACGCATGTATCTACATATAATATTCAGTAAGTTTTTACCTCTGCGTCATGAAGAGTTTTTTTTTTTAATTAAGTTCCAATAGGTAAAATTCTATACTTAATTTTCTATATTTGATCTCCCCATCAACCACAATGAAGCGCAAAGAAGGTTCTGAAAAGATCCATTATACATGTTCTTGAATTAAAAAAAATGGTGGTTAAGTTGATAAGCATGATGATGATGATGGTGATTAACTAGTTTAATAATAATGTAATCGTAAAGCCATACAAGTTTGCTTTATGCTTGCATTTCCACATACCGACTTCCACCTTTTCCCCTCTAGTATCCCTTTCTTAATTTTAAACAAGATAATTAATTTGTTTATTAAAAAGAATATTTTAATTTGATGATACAAAAAGATCATGATCCTTTTTAGTGTTTTATTCAAGAAAGCAACCCCACTCCTCCTTTTTCATTCCCACATATATTTCTTGTTTGATGGCTACTTCCAATGATTTAACCAAAGATTGCCAATACTATTGGCTAGAGTTTGTTTTTTCTTCTTCTTAGTTTTAGGGTTTCACTTATACAAACTTTTTTTCTCTTAATTATAAGGGTAATAGGCCAATAGCTGACTGAACCCAGAGCCTATTTTAGGTTATCAGTTCAACACTTGCTCTAGATTTTTTTTCACGATTAATGTTTTTTTTAACATCATAAGTAAATTTCACATAAATAAAGTATAAGAAAAATTCAGGATTTATAAATAAAATACTAATCTTAATTGATAAGACGAGTTTTGGAGTGAAATGCAAGAGTTATTGTAAGAACTCTGAAGTTAAACTTGCGCACTGTGGAGCCTGCGAAGATGAGTGACCTCCCGAAAAACCACCTTGATTTACACCCTAATTAGGGGGGGGGGGATATGTGAGTCTAGCCCAAAGCGGACTATATCTTGGTCGGAAAAGGTTCAAGTTGTTACAATTGGTATCAGAGGCACTTCACGTCCCTCAACACCTTAGAAAAGATGTTTTGGAGTGAAAATGAAGAGTTCTTGTAAGAACTTTGAAGTTAAACGTACTCACTACGGAGCAATACAAGGATGGATGCCCCCGAGAGTCACATTTATATGCACCAAAGACAAAAACCATGCAAGTCTCGACTCAAAATCATATAATATTTGATTGATGTGAATTCAATCTTGTAGAAATTCCTATGAGATGAAACTTTAATAATATCCAACTTATAGTCCTATTGAGTATTTTTTTTAAACAAAAACGATGACAATCGAATCCATCAAGTTTATAATAGAAGTCTCTATTTCTTATGTTTATTTTTTGAGCAGAATTAATTGAATATTACTTTTGTTTTTCTTTGCTTGAATGAATTTTGGAGAAGAAAAGACACCAGAAAACAATCTATTCCTTAATATCACAATCCGATCTAACAGATTGCTATTAAATTCATAAACTTAAGCTCATTATTATTGTTATGCACAAATTTGGGAGACCATTTCCCCAACTTTCCCACATACCATACTTTCCCCTTTTCTCGCACTAATTAAATCGACTATACAGTCATCATCATCATTATGTGTAAAAAAGAGCAATGCTCTTTATAATAATCATGATTTGTTAGTGTGAAGTGATGTAAGTGGAGGCACCATTCACTACTAATCGCTAGCATGCGATCATTAAAACAAATAGCCTGAAAATCCCCTCTTTTATTCAAATGGTGTCAAGAACAGGATCGATTCTCAGACCTCTGAGTTTATGTAGGCTCAAATAAGATTCGAGAGGCGAACGACACTATCACAGTTATCATACCGAGAATCAAGTGCTCAATTTGCATCAATTGACTCCGACGACACATCAATCTCTATAGTACAGCCTTGTAGGAAGTGGTGCACTCTATGTGCGTGAGAAAGCGCTGGTGTGGATGTATGACTATCAAAGTTAGCCTCACCAAGCTTAGACCGAATTCGCTATGGAGTTTGTGCAGAACACGACCTCCTCTAAATGGGGCTAGTAAGAGTGAATAGGCTCTGTACAGAGATCGAAGAAAGAAAGTAGACCTCTCAAGTGTTAGTGCACCAAACTAGTTATAATTGGGGAGGAAGGGGGTCGATTTAATGCATTCTACGTACCACTGCGATATATTTATGAAGGATATTGACTCACCCTCCACCCCTTCATCAGTTCATCTTATATATGAAACTTTTGGATGAGATTTTCTACAGAATTTATCAGAGGATTTAAAACAATGGGGAGAAAGATTATATGTTTGGATAAATGCGACACTCTTTGTGTGAATAAAAGTTGCTTTACCCAAAAATTGGGATAGTTGAAAATTTATGGATAAATAAATAGTTGACAAAATAATAAAAAATAAATATTACTATAGGGACACTTATGAGTATGGATTGTACCATTTACTGTGGTAAATAGCTAATCAAGTCAAGAGATATAAATTTCATGTTCTAAATATATTTCATGAAACCGAATTACGAAAGTACATATATCCCTTTTTCTATGTTAGTATTCAGAATAATTCTACCAAAAATGTATTGACTAGAATATATTTTATCAGCTAAAAGCTGGTGATCACAATATCACACGATACGCTTTCTAGATTGTATTCTTGAAAACAAACTTTCTAAGTATATAGTACGATATTCTGATGATCATATATTTCTAATTTTATCGAAACGACTAAAGAATTCATTTAAAATATTGATCTCAAATAAGAATTAAATAATCGACACTCCATTTTCAATTAAATCCTGATATTCGTAATGCCTAGCTATTTACAGGAAAACGTCAAAAAGAATATTTCATTTTCCATACCAAGCCCAAGGGAGTCACACAAGTGTAATGCTGGATCAAAATGGGAGAGAGTATGTACATCAAATTCAATCTTATAACCTAAAGTGGGCTATGAAAAGAAAGGAAAAAATCAAATGATGTCGGGATTCAACGGAGGAATGACATAGAGGGAAGGTTTAACCCCAATACCAAGCAATAAGTTTGTCCTTCTTGTGTACTCCTATAATCAAAATGTAGCCTAAGTCACTCTAGCTAGTCCATAGCTTCGATAAGGAATGCCAAATTTTCTTCCCGTGAGATTTACAGGGTGGGACTCATATATTCTATCATCTCTTTTTAGTAGAGCAACTTTGTTCCTTCGCTCTAGAGCAAGGTTGTCAACTCGTGGGTCGACCCGCGGGTTAACCCACTTTAATCCTAACCCAGTGAGAAAAATGGGTCGCACACGCTCACCGGGCCGAACGCTGCAAGGTATCGGGTTGGAGGTCAAACTGTATTGTTTTTTTCTTTGGTTTGCGAAATGTGCCTATTTTTGGGTTTTCTTTTTTGCCTAACCCAATCTTTTTAATTCTAAATTGGAAATTTGAATATTGATGTTACATAAGTGTGTGAATTTTCACTATAAGTTGGATCCAAGTACGACAAGTTATTTTGGTGTAATGTTATTATTCATATGTTTTATAAAATTTAATATAATTTATAAATGTATGCATAATATAATGACTATTTTCACATATCTGGGCTAAAGCAGGTTAAAGCGGTCGGCCCATTCACCCTCAACCCACTTGCTCGGCCGTGCCAACGGGCTAAACTGAGTTGACAACCTTGATCTAGAGTCATTCCAATATATATGTATTAGGAATTATATATGTGGCAAAGGCTTGTATAAGTCTAATGTATGATATGTGCATGTGTTCGCATTTATTAGAGGTTAGAGTATATGATTAGAAATATAATTAGATAAAGGTAATATGTTAATTTGTATTCATAAATCTAATCAAGTAAAAATCATAATCAAATCCAACAAACAAATAATACACTTATTCACAAATCTAATCAAGTAAAAATCATAATCAAATCCAACAAACAAATAATACACTTATTCAAAAATCTATAATGTCACAAAATTCATCATATATCCATAATTTTACAAATTTCAATTTTTACTAAAACTTTCAATTTTCAAATTCACGACCCGAAACTTCTGCAGTCTTCCTCCTTAATCAAGACAGTTATTGATGGGGGCAATTTCAATTATGCCATTAGGATATTATTATTCCCTTAAAAAAGGAATATTGTTATCGTTATATGCCGTGTACGTCATGAATGGTTATCTGTGGCAAAACCCAAAGGCCAGATAGGTACTGTGGCCTGCGTAAGCAGCTATCATAAGATTGTTATTCATTTACATAAATAAATGCTTTTTAACTGGATAAAAATAAGTGCAGATTCCTCTATAAAAAAACTGGATAAAATTATTATTATATGCTAATTAATGTCAGAGGGCTGATCTGATCCTAGGAGTAGTATAATTGCATATATAGCTTGGTCCAATTGAATGAGGACACTCCCATATTATGGAGGTTCCTTTCCATGCAAAGCAAGCTAAGCTAGGTCTGGTCATGGTGCCCACATTCAATTATATGCGATAATTATATATAGAATTTTGAAGACCAAACTCTTAACATCAACAAATGATGCTAAGTGCCAAAAAACAAAAAATATTTGCAGCCATTTGTGTCCATTATAATATATGAAATCCCTTTCTCCAACTTTTCCTGATAGGTATAATATTATCCCATGATTTCATCTACATCTACAAAATATATAAAGGCAAAACATAGATTGGATTTTCAGCATTTTGAAATTGCTGGCCGCTGAGGACTTTTCGGAATGGCAATTTGGCCATTATGCCCCTCAACTTAATGTAGCGGTGCGTTTTGATTTCCTCATTTGTTGCTCTCTTTCGCTGCTGCCACAGTGCCACAGCCCACAAAGCACAAACCCGCCTTTCATCTGTGTAATTTGGGCCAACAATGGGCTATACAGCTGCGGCAGGCATACGTAACTAGACAAAACCAAATTAATTGGCCCATTCACATTAGATGGAAATGGGATCAGTGAGGAGTCGGGGAATTAATTATCATCTCCTGTGAATTAATAGCTTCCTTTATGAATTAAGAAATTAATTGACCACCTCATGACCATAGGTAAATTTATCGCTACTTAAGGGTTTTGTGGAATAAAGATGTCAGCCACTTCATGAGTCATGATCATAGGCAACGGACAGGTTGGAGGGTTTTGGTCTTAATTGGATCCACCTGGTTATTAGCGAGTTGGTATAATTATTAAATGTCCAATCACATTCTTTTTCAAGTTGGGTTGGATGGATGACAGATGAATACGAGATTATGGTTAACCCGCAAAAACAAATCTGCAACTAGCCATTGAGAAATTTAAATAACATTTATAATAAGTTTTGCAACTTAGTAAGATTGTATCAATTTAAACACTTATCACTGGTCTCCTATGGACCCATGTAGTTTTTACATCATATTTTTTATGACTCTATCAACCAATTATGTAGAGAAAACTTATACATTTTTGTGACTTTGATACAATTAATAGTTTATAATTTGATCCCAATATCCAATGAAAATTACACTACATAGTAATCAATAATAGTAGTCCACAAATATTCTTTAATATACACCTTTAGAAATAGATGATTAGTATGTATTGAAGTTATGAAATATTATGACTATTTGATAGTGCAAGAAATCACTTTATGTCATGTGAAAATATGGTGCAGGTCATTTGAGTGACCCTAAATCCACTCACCATCGACCCGAATAAGTGCGGGTAGGAGAGACCACACAATTTGGTTCGAATTATTTGCGAATGGATCAATGTCAAACCACAAATTAACTACACACGTGCGCACCACTAAATCCACGTGTGACTTCTAATATAGTAGCAAACACTTAATTTAATTAGGGTTCTTCTTTCATCCCAATCAATTGAGCCTTTTGAAGAACCATGCATTCAATATTCTCCTTCCTTAGCAATAATCAATATTTTTATTATTTTAAATTAAATATATTAATATAATAATGACGCTCTCATCATGCTATTGATTTCAACTATTTGAAAACTGGACGCTTTCGTTCTCTCGCTTCACGAACTGATTACCTCAATTCAATGTGCTAAAAAGTGTGAAGTACTTATAGCATATGTTTGACCGGGTTTTTAGAATTGCTTTTCGGCTTTAAAAGCTTAAGTATGGCCAAACACCTCTAAAAACTCGACTTTTGAAAAGCCGAAAAGGACTTTTGTATAACATAAAAGCAAAAGCTTCGATTTGGAGCTTCTACGAAAAGTTGTTTTGAAATACAAGATTATTCTTACCATATTTTAATTTTATTTCAAAAAATTGAATTTTCTTTCAATTATATCATTTTAAAAATAAAAAATAAAAAAATATTATTTAATATAATAGAAATCTAACAAGATCCATTTTGACTATTTTTTACTGTTTTGTCAAGTTTAAGCTCCCAACTATCTTTAATGATAAGTAGAGGTTTGTATCATTATTTTATCATCAAGCAAATAGTAGACTTGAGGATCTGAGTAATTCATATATTAGTAATTATACATTAATGACCATCCATTGCTGATAATCAATGTTTCATAGTGGGTTATACCAGTCAATTTGTGAATGGGTGCTACCTAGAACCAAGCATTTTTCATTTACTTTGTACACAGGGATTTGGTGATGACACCCTACAAGAAAAACTGCTTTTTGCAACCAAAATGATTGGTCCCTAAAAGCCCAAAATTGGTTATTAGTACCATTCCGTAACCAAAAAATTTGGCAGCTGAATTGGTCGTTATAGCCGCGTTACAAATTTCTAATGCAACAAAAAATAATTGGCAGCTGAATTATTCGATTGAGGAATGTTGACACCACTTCTTGACATTTCAACTATAAAAAATCTCAACTCTAAACATATTTTGAAAGAGTATATGATTATCATATTCTTTTATTATATTCTCTAATGCTATTGTCTCTTTATTTTTTTCTATAAATTTAACCACAAAACCGCAAACGGATCTTCATGACGGAAATCCAAAATGACATAAAAATAAGAAAAAAGGAAAGTAGCATGAAACAAAATCAAAATTCATAAAATGTGTTCGCTAAGTTGTGCACGAGGATATCGTTCTCCAAAAAAGTAATTGTGTGTAACCAAAAAAAGTAATGAAAGATGATTATGATAGAAAAATAATAATTTATTAGCAATAGAAATAATTGCTATTAGGGCGACGACTTATTTTCGGTGGTTGTCAAAATTCTTAATAAACCTAAAAATAGGACATGGTCTTGGATTTACACTTCTTTTGAACTGAAAACAAATTTGCACTAGGTTGGCACTTTATACCAGCATGTGTCAAACTCATACAAATAGAAATACATCGTATTGACCTCATCCGGCCAACGGGCCGGGTTTTGCGCTAGTTTCAAAAGAAACATAAAATATAGAATCCTGCAACCTGTTGTTTACCAAAGAAAAAGCAATCATATTATCAATTTTTTTCCAGAAAAATGTATGATAAAATAAATTTTACTTATAAAATATAATTATCGTTCAACTATTCAGGATATCATTCTCAATTCATCCTACAAAATAGTAATTTATGATTCCATATACTTACTCAATTTCAAAGAGTGTTCTCAGCATAGTTTATTGCATGAGAAAATATCAATATTAGACAACGTAATATGATATAAACAAGATAGAAAGTTTCAAGGAAATGAGTTTGTGAAAAAGAGAAACAAAATTATAAATTATAATTTGCTAATAAACAAGTACCTTAAAATGCTAAATAATATCATTTATGTATAAATTACAATTTATTATATGCAATTGAGTATAATTTTATTTAAAAAATGAGCTTTAGTTCCGTGAAAAATATTAATTAACACCTTCAGCTAATTATTCAAATCTCCCAACCCAAACTGGATCCCCGGACGGCCGGACCAACCCAGTTTTACCCTCCCTCTGATTAAGAGTAATGATATTGTGAGAATGATTCCCTTGATATCCAATCCAAACATGACATGTCGGTTATACCTCCTAAAAATCGTTATTCTTTCACTGAACATCTATGATACTCATAATATCATAGTTATACTATCATAGTTATACGGTACCCATGGTGAAATTCCGCATGCCTTGAGTATGAAAACGCTATTCAGAATTTGAATTGATTGATCTTTTGGACATTATACAATACTCTAACCCTTAAAGATCAAAATCTAGGTCTTAGGTCTCTAAATCTTGTACCCCAAGATCAATTTAATTAGAAAGAATAATCGACGGCTATGATTCGTCCAAATATAGGCAAAAAATGAATGTTCCATCTTAGAGTTTATAGTTTATGATTTAGATAATAATTAGGACCTAGGGTTCACTCATTAAGAGTTAGGGTATAGTATCAAGCGCAAAATTTTTGCTAATTCAAGGTCTAGATAGTGTTTTCATACTCAAGATATGTGGTACCCTGAATTTCACTCGGGGTACCGTAGAAGGCACCAATATATGTATAGTTAGTTGGTGCGTTCAATGCACCCAACTCAAAAACTAGTCTTAAGGTGTCGGATTTTGAATTTTAATTTGTAGAATTAGTGTAATATGATGATATAACATATGATAACAACTAATTAGTGGATTACCCTAAGTCCTAGACCTCCAATTTTGAGTCATATCCCTAAACCCCAAATTGTAAACCCTAACCCTAACCCTAGATCTCTAAACTCTAAATCATTCAAATTAAAGTAAATCTTCAATAAATTTTGTGCAAATTCATGTGCGTTATTGTTCATCACATCATAAGTGATGATTGACATCATTTTGACATAAATCGCATGTTTAAAATGACGGTTTTGAAGTGAGTGCACTGAATGCACCAAAAAAAGTGAGTGCACCGAAGATGGCACCATATTATATATATATATATATATATATATATATATATTCATATGCACGAATTATTTGTGTTTCTATTATTTCCCTCAGTACTGATGATTTATTATTGTTTTAGTTTTGAATGTAGAATGTCAATATGCTGGTCATTGGTAACACATTGGTTGTGACCATATGGAGAAAATAATAACCTCAGATATTTATGAATACACAAATTCGATGTGATTTTTACTTACTACTTGAACCTTGGGATGACTATTTCGATCTCAACCGTTTTACTTGACTTGTTTGGCCTGTTTTGAGACATGCATGGGTACTCTCATCGACCTGATCTGTACTGACTCGCCCTATTCTCGATCCATTTTTAGCATTTTCCTTTCATTATCTCATATTTTAGCTATCATGAAATAGTAAAAAATGTTGTCAAAGTCGCGTTTTAAAACTTAAACACTTACGGTTTTACACTTCAAGGTTACCAAAACGTTTTCGTTTCCATATAAAATCTTTAGTGTATGAAATAGGACTACATTGCGCTTTATTGCTTAAAAGCTTATGCTTTTAAGCTTCTAATTCACCAAAACATGATAGGCTTTTATGCTTTTAGTTCACTAAATGAGCATTCTTTTATAAAAAATGATATTTTAAAGGTAAATTACCAACAATATAATACATTTGAGATTAAAAGATACATACCAGGTACTTGGATGCATTCTCAACTTCAATAGAGTGATCTATTTCACCAGCTAGGCTCTTCCCAAATTCATTAGCATAGAAGGGAAGGTGGCTAATTGTTAAGAGTTATGTTTATGAACTTATTATTAAGATGCTATAAGTTGCTCTACTTTAGGCACGCATTGCAGGTATTTATCAATTTATCTAAATTCTGTGCACTCATATTTTACATAGTATATGTTGTACTTAACATATTTTTTTGTCATTTTACAGTATGCATAAAAGACTTACGCTTTTACACTTTGATTCTATGCTTACGATTTCATCCCTTTTCCGCTTCTAGGTAGAATCGCATTTTAACTGCATTGATTGTAAATAAGTGAAAATCTCAATTTCTCCAATAATTTAACCACATTTATCATATTATGGTTTGTTTCTTGGTCTTCTAATGAAAATAACGAATATTTCTAATATTTTCCATATAAATCACATACCCATTGGATCGACCTGCCTCGACCCACGCCCCATGATAAATTACCTGACCTGGACTCGACCTGCCACGGAACGGGTATGGGTATCGAGATACCCACAACGAACCTGCCCCATTGTCATTCCTAATCTTATGGATATCAATAAACCCGAACGGGTTAAGATAGGATAAATAGATATAACCTCTATCAACCTATTGTCAATCCTAATCTACATATCTTTATAGTTGTATTAATAGTTTGCCATTACCCATATATATGCACATTCAATAGTCTTGACTTTAGAACAGGGCAAACATTATTTATACATACTGCTCCCATTTTCACAACTTCTGGGCCTCATCACGTTTACTTTTTAAACACACTCCAAAACAACACAGAGATAAGAGGACATATATCCCCCTAAAAGCACCTATTTAATGTTCATGTGGAGGACTCAAACAAAGACCCAATGGTCAGTTCCTCTGTTACTATCTATATTTGTTTTTAACTGCATGGATGTATATGTAAAAGTTGTCTGTGTAGCTTTCTTTCATCTTTCTGGTTAGAAAGAGTGTCCACTTTAGACCTGAGAGCATTGATCCAACCCTGAGATTGGGTAAAGAAAATCTCACTTTTTATAGTAGCAAAGCTGCAGCAGGCTAGGGCAGCTTTCAGTGACAGTGATATTTGTTTGCTTTGTTTGTTTATTCAATTGAAAAACAAATGTGTTGTTTTTATTTTACTATCACATTCCCTCATGATGATCACTTTCATAAATCATATGACAGTCCTAGGAAAAGCACAAGGAATTAATAGGATTCCCTAAAGTTTCTGACTGACATAACCATCTTTAAACAACAACAACAGACATAGGGTTTTGTTTATTTTTTTTATATTTTGGTGGTGTGTTGAGAGGAATATAACATCATGAATAGAACATGGAAGACTGAGAGAGAAGGCTGCTGGCAGCTGCCAGTTACTACAACTACAACTACAACTCCTGTTAACATCAAAACCCAATCCATATAGCTTCTTTCCCTCTTGCAGAAACAAGAGGAAACTGTTGTCTGTGTGTTTGGTTTTTCTTTCTTTCTTTCTTGTTGGTGTGATGGTGATGGAAGAAAAAGTGGGTTTTCTGAAAAAATGAATAATTTGGCTGTGTGATGGGTCAAAATTTTATTATTATATTGTTGTGATTTATTATTGGAGAGAGGGGTTGGGAGGGAGTCCTACAGTACTGACTGAATTGAAGGGACAAAGTGGGGAAAGGGCAGTTAAGAGGTAGGGGAAAGAAAGAAAGTTCATCAGAGATGTTTTTGGTGGTGATTGGGGTTGGGTTTGTAGTAATGTTTCAGAAATTATATCCTGTCAATCTGACTGAAAATATTCGACCCCAAATCCTAAATGATAGGTAGTGTTAGCGGTATGAAACGATTGAATAGCAGTTTTAGTATAGAAATATCATATTTTTAACATTTTCTGTATAACTTATAGTACTGTTTCATAATTATTGATTTGTAGGCGTGAGAAAAAGAAAGAAGAAAAAAAGAGAGGAAGAAAGAATAGATATATGCAGAAAGGAACACAGTAAGAATCACGCCTAACAAAGGTCGTCCTTTGCCCTACTTAGTAAGAATAAATGCATGAAAATAATTTCGATTGGGCCCCAATGATTGAGTTTTATCATTCAAATAATTTGTGTACTTGTATATAATTTAGCACTAAATTTTGGTGCAAGGAAAATTATTCGAGTGGGAAGTAATGGGAAGTAATTAACGAGCTACATAATTAATCAGTTAATTTTATGGTTTTTAATCACTGCATAATGATTAATGAATAGGAGAGCATCCTTTCTAGATCATTAACAACATAGAGGGGTAAAATTACAAAACTTAAACTAGTTGGAACAAGAAAATCGATCGCTCACAAGATTACTGTATTTGTTGGAAGTAAATCTGTATTTGTATTTGGTTATTACAATCAGGATAAAAACCGGATGTGTTATTAGTCGATTGTGTCGAGTTAATATGAGATGAGATGATCACGCAATTTTTTTTCTTCTTCGACCTAATTTGGAGTCCAAATTATGTTTATAGATAGATGTATAAGTAGGGGGATTAGAGGAAAGCTTTTAGAGCATTAATAAGGGGGGCAATGGTGGTTGGTTATATTGTCACCCTCCCCTCCTCATCAATTAAATTTGCTTTTATCTCTGAACTTGCTCTTCAAACCACAAATAATAATATTGCCATATACATGTATTATATGAAAAAAAATAGGAAGGAGGAATAATATAAAAAGAAAAACAACAAAAGAGAGAAAAGCAAAGGTGTAGAATGAGACAAGGAGATATTTGTTATTTTGAAAAAAATGGCAAGTAATACAAGGAGGGCAAGGAAAAGGTGGTGCTGTCCTTTTCTTTCATTTTTATTTATAAAAAAAAAAAAGAAAGCTGATTGGGCCCCATCCCACAAACCCTCTTAATAATTCCATCATCTTCTCCTCCACCACCACCACCATCATCATCATCATCATCCCATCTATCTCTTCTTCTTCTTTCTTCCTCCCTCTCCATCTTTCACTTCATTTTCTCTCCCTCCCTTTCATAAAACTGAGTCTTTCCTGAGTTTGAAATTTTCTATTATTTTTCTGTTGTGGGGAGTTGGGTTTGGATTTGGAAGAGTGACACTTCCTAGTTTTCCCTTTTTATTAATTATTTTCTCTCTGTGATGATGATGATGATGCGAAGGAGGCTTGGGATCTTCCCTGTCACCAAACACTTCTCCTTCCCTTCTTCTTCTTCTTCTTCTTCTCTCTCTCTATTTTGATGTATCCCTTCGTTCATCTTCTCCTCTGAGTTCCTGTACATCCACAATTCTCTCTCCCCCTCTCTCTTTCTATACAGTTATCTCTGTCTCTGTGTGAAACAAAAAGGGTTTGTTGTGGATCCCCAGAGAAGGAAAGGTATAGCCCATACATACATATCAGCTAATGATTTGAAAAAGGAAGACCGAATTGTATATGAAGGTGTCCAATCAAGCACTACTGACACTTCAGAGCTAGCTAGATAACCTCTTCATTCGGTGATCCATTTCCAGGTAATTAATAACATATAAGTAGCCATGGATGCTGTTTCAGTTGCATATAAACCCTTTTTTCCCTTAAGAAATGGCACAGTATGTATGTCTGTCTGTATTACAAGGGAGGGAACTGACAAAATGGGTAATGATTCAACTTTCTTTTGGATTAATTAAGTACGCTGTAAGCAGCAGGAGGAGAGTGCTCACTCTCTGCAGCTTCCATCATCTATGGCCGCTTAATTAGCATAATTACTGCTGCTGTCTGCTCTCCTGCTGCTGCTGATGATGATTGCCAAAGATATGTTGTAGCTAGTACAGTAGGTAGCTGATGACGCACGTGTTCTTCTTCTTCTTCTTCTTTTTATTTTATTTTATTTTATATCACCCACTGCCTGCCTCTACTCCTGCAACCATAACTGCGATTTACTTAAGTCCCTCTCTCAGTTCCCAGCTTCTTCTTCTCTCTATAAAATAAAATCTCATATCCAGTCACTGCAAAAGTTGAAGAAGTTTTCCCTCCATAGATATATAATTCCTTCCTCTCCTTTACCAAATCTTTCTCTGCTCTGCTCTGCTCTCATCTGTTCTGTCAGATGGGCTGATCCCCAAATATAAAAAGGACAAAGCTTTTTTTTTTCCACCCAAAGGTCTCTGTCTCTCTCTGCCTGTCTGCACGAATGACTCATTTTCTTATTTTAATCAATTTTGTTCATATGTTAAGCTCTCTCTCTCTCTCTGACGCTTTCTTTCTCATCCAATTTGATTCTCTCTTACTTCCATGTTATAATTTGGTCCTGATTTGTGCCTTTTCCTTTGTTTGCAGCTCTGATACATCATCATATATTAAAATAGATCCACAAACTAGTGTGTCAGTCTCCCCGGGATTGGCTGCTGCTAATCACCATCCATCGATGGCGACTTACTACCACGGCAATCCCGAAATCCAACAAACTGCCGCGGCGGCGGAGGGACTCCAGACCCTCGTCCTCATGAACCCTTCTTACGTCCACTACTCCACCGACACCGCTCCGCCACCGCCACCGCCTCACCACCACCACCAAAACCCAAACAACCTCCTCATCCTCAACGCCGCCGCCGCCAACCCCCTCTCCTCCCCTCCGCCGCCGTCCCCCCACCACCACCACTACCAAAACCAGCAGCAGCAGTTCGTCGGCATCCCACTGGACCCGAACTCCCACCACCACCACCACGACTTGGGGCTCATCCCCCGCCTCCACTACAACCTCTACAACGCCGCCGCCGACCTCTCCCCCTCCGCGCGTGACACCCCACGCGCCCTCTCCCTCAGCCTCTCCTCCCAGCAGCACCACCACCACGCCGCCGCCGGGTACGGCTCCCAGTTCTCCGCCGGGGAGGACAACACCCGGGTGGTGCCGGGCGGGTCGGTTTCGTCCAATTCCGCCGCGGCGGCCGGTGTGGCCCCCGCCGCCGCCACCACCGGTATGCAAGGCGTGTTGCTCAGCTCCAAGTACTTGAAGGCCGCTCAGGATTTGCTCGACCAAGTCGTCAACGTCAACGCTGACGGTAACGGTAACGGAACCAACGGCGGAAACAAGCACTCCGAGGCCGCATCCAAGAAGGCCAGTAATAACAATCACAACAATTCCGCCGGCAGCAAAGCGGCGGAGCCTGGCGAATCGTCCGCCGGTGATGCCGCCACGGCGCCGCCAGAGCTTTCCACCGCTGACAGGCAGGAGATTCAGATGAAGAAGGCCAAGCTCATCAGCATGCTCGATGAGGTACGCAACCCTAGTCACTAATTAGTTTCTCTGTCTTTTTCAGGAAGTGATACATCCGAATTGAATTGTGGAATTTTGAATTTTTTGATGGAAGGTGGAGCAGAGGTACCGGCAGTACCACCACCAGATGCAGACGGTGATAGCGGCGTTCGAGCAGGCGGCGGGGATCGGTTCGGCGAAGACGTACACGGCGCTGGCGCTGCAGACGATCTCGAAGCAGTTCAGGTGCCTGAAGGACGCGATCACGGGGCAAATCAAGGCGGCGAGCAAGAGCTTAGGGGAAGAGGAAACCGTCACCGCCGGGGGGAAAATCGAAGGTTCCAGGCTGAAATTCGTTGATCATCACCTCCGGCAGCAGCGGGCGCTTCAGCAGTTGGGAATGATCCAGCACAATGCTTGGAGACCCCAGAGAGGCCTGCCGGAGAGATCCGTTTCCATTCTCCGAGCATGGCTCTTCGAGCACTTCCTCCATCCGTAAGAATTACGATTCCCCGCTCTCTGTAAATCGAAACTCTGTTTCAGTGTTTTTCCGAAGAGTGAAATAGTTGTTGCTCTTCTTCGTATGAATTTTCAGATATCCTAAGGATTCTGACAAGCATATGCTGGCCAAACAAACGGGGCTTACCAGGAGTCAGGTTTGTTTCTTTGGTTTCACTTTATGTACTGAAAGATTCTAGCGTTGCGGGCAAAGTGTTTGTGGAAATGACTCTGGGAAATTTCTGCAAATGAAAAAGAATGCTCGCTAGGTGTTTGTGGAAATGCTTCTGATAAACAAAATTTCTGTACGACAGGTTTCTAATTGGTTCATCAACGCTCGAGTCCGGCTGTGGAAGCCAATGGTGGAGGAGATGTACATGGAAGAAATGAAGGACCAGGAACTGAACGGGACAGCAGGGGAGAAGGCCACCAAAACCGACCACAACAACAACAACGAGGATTCGTCTTCCAAATCTGTTTCATTCCACGAGACTCAAATCAGAAGCTCCTTCAACAATAACTCACCAAACCAGCATGTTCCCTCCGGAATCTCAATCTCCACGGGAGCTTCAACTTCTCCTGCTGCCACCGCCGGCATCCTCCGAAACCAGCACTCAGCATTCTCCCTCACAGCCTCATCAGAGCTCGAAGGGATCACTCAAGGTTCCCCCAAGAAGCCGAGAAACCACCACATTGATCTGCTGCCTCTGCCATCGCCCACCAGCGTGGTCTCCACCATGGATGTGAAGCCCGGCCATGATTCGAGCGACGACCACCTGATTAAGTTTGTGGACGAGAGGCAGAGCAGAGACCATGGAGGGTACTCGTTCATGGGCGCACAGACAAACTTCATGGGAGCAGCTTTCGGGCAGTACCCAATTGCAGAGATTGAAAGATTCAACGCGGATCAGTTCACTCAGAGATTCTCCTCCGGCAATGGAGTCTCACTCAGTCTAGGCCTTCCACACTGTGAAAACCTCGCGCTGCCAGCTACCCACCACACATTTCTCCCCAACCAGAGCATTCCTCTGGGGAGGAGGCTCGACCTGGGAGAAACAAACGAGTTTGGGGCTATTACCACCACCGCGCCCCACTCGTCGTCGATGACGTTTGAGAGCATCAATATACAGAACAGGAAGGGGTTCGCGGCGCAGCTTCTGCCGGACTTTGTGACCTGAATCGGCCGCCGGTGAAGCAGAAAAGGCACTTCGGGATAGGTAAGGAAGTGCATGGTATTTATGATATGCATGATGGTTATTGGTGAAAGAAGCTGCCTGCAATGGAGGTGGAAAAGCAGATCGCTTTTTTTACGTTCTAGTATAGGTTCTTTATACTTTGGGTGGAGCAGTAGAACCATTTGAGTTCATAGACAGGGTAGGGGGAGGATGAGTATATTGATTTGGATAAAGATTTGTATATTAATTTTGCAAGTTTTGATGATGATTGGACATATAAATAGCAGATATACTTTTAGATGGATTGGATTTGGTAATGTCATAAGAATCAGGGGATTGGGGGTATACATAATGGAGTAGTGTATATTGATTGTGAGCAGGAATAAGAATAAGATTGTTGTAATTTCGTATGCGCTGTTTTTTATTATCGAATTTAGTATAACTGGCAACTCCTCTATTTTTGTTCACATTTTAGTCTGGACATTATGTTTCTTTTGTGTAATGAGCTATAAGAAAAGAGTGTGTTTATCTGTATACTTCATTGGATTTTTGTCAGGGGCGGAGCTATGTTCAAGGTAGGGTGGGCCTCGGCCCCCCCGGGATTGGTCTCGGCCCTAGGATATTAAGGATATTTTGTACAAATTTTATAAGTATTACTTGTTCTGTAAAATCTATTATGTAATAGATGTATAGTCTAATGGAAGTCAAGCTTGACTTTTGTTTTCAAGGACATGAGTTCGATCCACAAGATCACATTTGTCTTTTTCATTTTTTTACCAACTTTTAACCTTCATTATTTACTCCCCTTCTACAATTCCCCAAACAAAACCGTCATTTTTATTTTTCTTTACCAACTTTTTAATCTTCATTAATTTACTCCCCCTCTACAATTCCCCAAACAAAACCGAAACTCCCCATTTATTGTGAGAGAGTATCAATAAAAGGCCACCTCTTTTTAATTAGTTTAATTAATTTTAAGTCTCAATTTTCATTATCATTCCCAATTTCAAACGGAAAAATGACAGCCAAAAGTTTTAGTTTATATGTTATTTTGAGTGATTTCAATGATCAAAGAACGTCTTATACTTCTAAAATAATTATAAATTTTTTATTAATTAATTATTTTCGGCCCCCCCGGTTTCGAAATCCTGGCTCCGCCCCTGATTTTTGTAGCGGGAAGTCTAAACATGTCTTGTTTTTTACTAATTAGTTGTAGTTTGGAGATCTCGAAGGTGTTAGACATTTGCAAATATGTGACATTAGTATTGTATGTTAAGATGATCTTCTTAGATAAATATGAGTAAAATTCCCAATTACAAAGAATAACATTGACGTATAAGTGGAGTGTTAGATATAAGGCTGATGAGTGTGATCAACATAATAGATGAGTTAGACTGCAACATGGTGAATTGTCAAACTTTCCACTACAAAGACTAACATTGAGAGACAAAATATCGTTTTTTTCTCCCTATTCACACATTAAAGTTATGTTTTCAAGAAATTCTACAAATTATTAATATAGATTTATCTATATTCACGTCCATAATCTTTTCACGCAATCTCATCAATATCTTCTACATAACAATTTTTCAAGCACTTTGATGAGTTAATGGGAAAATAAGTTATGTAAATAAATTTGTGTGAATAACTGATCAAGTAGTGTGAGAAAATAATTTTTCGTACGTGAATAGTGAGCTGACCCATAGGGCCATAATTTAAGTACCAGTTGGATGTAGTAATGGAAATGGGCGGGAGTGGGTACCTCAGTACTCATACCCACCTCACACTAAGCGTGGAGATCGGATAATACCTGTGAGGATACAGAGCGAGGTGAGTCGATCCATTCTTATATGTTATTTTGGAAAGGAACGTTGATATTTAACTATTTTAAAACTAGACACAGAGGAAACACTTCATAAATAAATGAGAAAATATAACACAAGGAATAATTGAGTCTAAATAGTTGAAAGGCAGAGTTTTGAAATTTATTTGTGATGAAATATGATTTTTGAAAGGTCAAAAGATGAAAAATATAAGTAAATATTGATCCAAATCGTGATAGAACGGGTGGAGAACGGACAAGACCGATTGGAAGCAATACTCATGTTCCACTCCATGCTACTACAGTCCGGATAATACTTGCCTCGAGCAAATCGATACAAATCGAGTCACGGCGGATCGGGTCAGGAATGTGATCACAGCCAAGAATGAGCTAGCTAGCGAGACTGCGAGAGAACAATCCATCTAAACCTAATTGCCAAATGAGAGCAATCAATTTGGACTGTTGTTCCCTCTAAGTCTTTGCATTTCCATGAGATTTGGACTTTTAAAGTGAACACAAGGAAATGGTGAGAGTACGAGATACGTGGATGATAACTAATCACATAAATAACAAACGAGTTTTATTCCGAGGAAAACCAAAGAAGGGGCCAACAGGCAAAAGAAAAGTCAGCAGAGTAAGTGAGTTCCTGTTCCTAGGAAAAAAAAAGATCATTGCTTTGCCGAACAAGACAACATAATTAGTTAATTAAGCAGTATATGTATTATATAATCGGTAGATTTTGATTAGCTCATCATTAATTGATAATTACAAAATAGATGTATGGATGGCTTCCTTGGCAAGGGTTCCTTGTAAATATAACTAATTAACAAGTATTATGTAAATATTGATATATAGTTTACCAATGACCTACCACATTATATGTTTATTTGAGAGGTACATGTGACCTCTATTCCTACAATTGAAATTTCCTTTATATTTCATTATCTCTCATTCATATGTATTGATATAAAATTTTGTGGTGACCAAAGCGTGCCTATAAATAGAGCACACAATTGTATCAAAAGTGAAGAATGAATAAGAAAGCTCTCTTCCCCCTCTCGTCTTTCCCCTCTAATCTCCTTTTGTATTTTCTTAACACGTTAACAGCACGAAGCTCTGCTAAAATCAAGGTTGGTCATTCTCTCTCTACATAATTTAATATATTGGAATACAATCACAATATGATCAATGTATGCAAATTTTCATCTTCCTTCTTATCTCATTGTCTTATTTGTGTTGAGATTATCACATTTCAATATATCAAGATGGATGCTGCTCTTTTCTCGTAGTAGACCGTCCATTGATATTTTATCACGTACATCTATTTGAATAAAAATTTTGGGTTGTGTAATTTGATTTATATTATTCTATATTTTTACGATACATATATCGATTCCTTAAAATTATATTTGTATTTTGACATCATCGCAAATTAAAATTTGCACATGTAATAACAAGAAAAGTAATTTATGTGATGAGTTAATATCTTAGTTCTCCGTGTTATCATATTTTTATCATTCCTACATTGATATGTAGAATATGCAAGTTCTAAGAGCCCATATATTCTCTAGAAGTGGAAATTGAAGAATCTAATGACAAAGAAAGAAGTGGACACGGTAACAAAAATATTGGTTATGTATGTTACCGTTATAATGAAAAAAATGTGCTTGCCTTGTACTTGTTGTACGCAAAAGACTTTATTCTACCAATAATCAAAGGAAAAAGCGAATTCATATATGCTTCTGCAATATCAATATTATGGAAAAGACTTTTTGTATCATAAGTTGGTATATTTTTCATTAAAGATGAAAATGATATTATACTATTGTGAAATTTTCATTCCCAGAAGTGAATGAAACAAATCATTCCCATAAGTGAATGAAGCACTCCATTGCCAAAATTATTTGGAGTGAGACACAAATTATATATATGTAAATTGTATTGTTTGAATTTTTCACTGGAAGTGAGAAAGAGAAGAAAAAAAATTACAAATGAGAATGTTAATCATGACTTTTCCAGTAGTGAAAGTCCTGATAATATTTTGTACCTCTCATATTTTGTACCTATCATATATGGTGAAATGTGAAATGAAACACATGTACATTTCTCTATCAACCCTAAAGATAAATGTAGTCACCTAGTTGATGATGGTCATATTCCAAATAAATCCTATTTAAGTTTCAAAATTGATTGATTTCAAAATTAATACTTGTTATTATTATGCTTTATTGCACAAAAAATTCTTTTATCTTATTAATAAATAAATAATTACTTCATTACTTCATTACTAATATCACGTACTAAAGAGTAAGTAAAATCTCTCGAAAAGCTTATGTTTTGATTACTTGAAGTGACTAAATTATGTATGGGTGATAACAAATAATGTAATGATATTTTACTATGGATATGTGCCTACTAATAACACACTAAGTCAAAAGGTTACGGAGGGCAAAATTTAGTATTAAAGTGTCTAAAAGCTCCAAAAGAGCTAATGTTTTATGTGATATTAGTACTATCAGTACACATAAAAGTGTAAACTGGAAGTTTACAAGATTTGATAACTTGGTAATTTTGTTGGTCTGGTTAAACCATCCCGGATCATGATGTGGAAAAAAAGTTATTTGAGACTTCATGAGAACATCATATGAGAAGCCTAAGAATTCTTCAACTAAACAAACTTATTATGTCATGCTTGTTCTCAAGAAGAATAGAACAATTGATCATCGCTTGTAGAAGAGTTGGCAATCTCTTGAGATTTTATGGCAGTGTATGCAGAACAATACATCAGTCATGTGGATCATTTGTGAATTTTATGGGTTGATACATCAAATGGATGATCACATGTATTTTATCTAATCGCAACCCGATGTTTGCTAGATTGGTTGCCTCAATATGAATACATTTTGATGGTTATCCAATCAAACATCACTTTGCTTAAGAGAACAAGGTGAACCTTCAGGTCTCTTATCGAGGGCATGCTAGCTAGCAAGTGATAGTATTAGTTCTAGCTGGCAAGTGATAGTATTGGTTCGCATCAAACCAACAAGTTATCATATGAGAATATCAGGGTGTGCAACATACATCCCAATTGCTCCACCACAGTCTTAAGTTGATTCTCGTTTGAAATTGAGAATTTTTGTTGGGTATGAATCCCAAATGGGAAATTTGTTTGCAAAATTATTGTTTTGATGAATCATTTTTCCAACATTAAGGGGGAGAGGAAAAATAGCTAGACAATGAGATGGTTGGAATGAGTTATCATTATCTAGTTTTGATAATCAAAGTAAGAAACATAAGCCTAAAGTTCATAAGATGAATTATCATTAGTCATTACCAACTATCAAATGCATTACCGACCATACAAAGTGACCAAGTCACATATACTAGTTGTGAATTCTCCAACTAAATTTGATATCCTTGTTGGATAATCTAACATAAAAAAATGTGTCTAAAAGAGCGCATGAAGCATGAGACCTATTGGTTCCAATGATAAACATCATCGAGAAAGAAATGAGTAATTAGAATGGTCAACTCGAGGACATGAAAACTGAAGAAGAGTAACGAATAAAGTAAGATTTAGTTCCATAAGAACACATGTGTATGAAAGTTGTGAAAGCGAAGAGATCTCAAAACATATTGGACTACAGGACTGGAACTGTAATGAAGTCATTGTTCACGAAATTTGTTTGTTGTACTTCAGTATTGAATATGATATATATATATATAAGCGAGGATCAAGAGTAAACTCTATTGATGCATGCTGTAGACACCACATTCGTCGGGGCAATTTACTTATTATGGCCACCAATTAAAAGGAGTTGAGAGCTCACATTGTTTTGGATTAGCAATAGAAAATCTTAAACATTCTTTGTTTTGAACTTGGATCTTTGTGATGTCATTATTTATCTTATTAAACTAGGTAGGATTGGCACAAGGTTGAACAAGTTTAGCAATAGCTAACTTTCATCAATTCAATAGAACTGTTAACCATCAAGGCATCAACGATTGACTTTTTCGACAAAGAAAGAAAAATAAAGAGAAGAACTTTTAGGATTTTGCTACGGTGACATGCATGTCACCGTGACATGGACTTTTCGGTCGACCTAATCCACAAGGCGGTCGACCGAATTGACAAATTCAGTTTTGTGAGGTTCAGAAACGCAGTCGACCGTCTACATAAAATGGTCGACCTCTTTGGTGGTATAACAGAATGAAAGGTCTACCCATTCACGTCCTAAATCTCTATAAATACGAATATAATTCCCCTTCAACGCCACCAAAAGTCCGAATTAGGTTTTTTTCGATTTAGAGCCTTTGTGAAGAAGATTGTTCGCGGTTGCTGTTATACGTGTCGAAAGTGGTCGACCACATCTAAGGTGAGGTCGACCTAATGTAGCATTCGCCGTCATTTTCTCTAATGCGTGATTTCCACCGAAAATAACAACTTAAACTAAGTGCGGTCGACCACGTGGTCGTTGAGGTCGACCGCAATGCTTTCTCGTGCTGCCCAAATAAGTCAATTCGGTCGACCGCCTTCAGAATTAGGTCAACCGAAAAGTCCATGTCACGGTGACATGCATGTCATAGTAGGCATACATTTTATTAAGACTATCATTATCCTACATGGGAATTACAAACCACATACACAATTATAGTTAATTATAGTCGTACAAAATAAAAAGGAACTAGATCACGCCCAAGCTCAACTAGCCGAATCTTGATAAACAAAAGTGGTCAAGTCAAACCCAAACCCCACAAACTATACTAGTCTGCAGATCAAGAGTCAAAGTCAGCCCAAACCAAAAGTCAAGCCCGATCAACAAATTACAACTTGACTAATTTCTTTAAGTGTTAAGCTATCGCAAAAGTCTTCTGTAACGTTTCCAATGTAACTGTTTCGTAAAAAAAATTCATTTCGTTGTTTTACATTGCTTCCGTAATAACAATGTACCAACATCAATGAGGTGCTTCCTTTTTTTTCTATCTACGTATGTATAGATGAGTAGAAATACTATTGTGCATCACACCAAAGTTTTTTTACTTGGTTTATAAATGAAAATTAGTAATGTCAAGTTTTGCTTGAAATTGGTTATTTAATCTCTTTAGGCTAACTCCAACCCACAAAGTCATATTTGACTCCTCAAATAGCTAAATATTGCTTTTTAGCTCCCCAAACCCCATTTTCACTCCAACCCTACAAAAAGCTAAATTTAGCTTCCCACCTTCATTTTTCAATTTATTTCAATAAACCATACTTATTTGACCTTTAGTTTTTATATTTCACTTTAATTTTTTAATAATTCGTTATTACTTTTGAAAACAAAATTTTCGATGTAATTTTTCTTAAATTCCGAGACAATTTTTTTTTTGAAAAATTAGTCGCTAATTTGTTACCGTTAACTTCGGGACCACTCCAAATATGACCATTTTCTTGTAGTCGTTACTTTAAGACCATCTTGTTTGCTTGTAGATTGGATTCCATGTTTCAATATTAATTTTACTTCTTGTTGCTTGATTGTTTGTATTTCAAGTTTCAGTGTGATTGTATTTCAAGACCGTTTTTATGGCTGTTAATATATGATCGTTGCAAAGTGACTGTTGTTTCGTCACTACGTAAATTGATTCTCATTAAAATTTAAATCACACAAACAAAGCCACAACCAATCACAAATGAGGAAGGAGAAGAAAAAAAAAAAAGAAAAAAGGGATTTGCCTGCCACATGGGAGTGATAAACGTGGGTCCAGTACCCACTTTTTTGCCCAGCCATAAATAGCTTTCTTCCCAAAACCTAGCCAAATTTAGCTCCCAAAACCCCAATACCCATATTTGACTCCCTCTTTTTTTGTGGGTTGGAGTAAGAAAAAGAATTATATATGGCTCTTTGGCTTTTTTGCTCCTTGGGTTGGAGCCAGCCTTATCTAGTATTTTTTTTTCTTCTTCTAAACAATTGACTTTACATTGCTTCCGTAATAACAATGTACCAACATCAATGAGGTGCTTCCTTTTTTTCTATCTACGTATGTATAGATGAGTAGAAATACTATTGTGCATCACACCAAAGTTTTTTTACTTGGTTTATAAATGAAAATTAGTAATGTCAAATTTTGCTTGAAATTGGTTATTTAATCTCTTTATCTAGTATTTTTTCTTCTTCTAAACAATTGACTTTAGCTACTCATTCTTCATGACATACTCTAAATATCTATCGACTTCTAGGTAACTCGTTTTATTCTTTACCTTATTCTTTTGTTTGATCCAATGAGAACATTGTCTATTTTAAAATGTGGGGTGAGATTGAGTAGAATGATTTCATATCCTTTATATTTTTACTGGAGTTGACAAATATTCTGGTATGATGTATGCACGCAAATGTCCTTAGTTAAAAAAAGGATAAATTGCAAGTTTGGTCACTGGTTTTACAAAAAAAGGTTCATGTTTGGTCACTAAAAATAATTAGTTCCATTCATGATCACTAAATTTAGTTCAATAATCCGAATTTGATCACTCTCCGTCCAACTCCGTTAACTTTAGTTGTTATGGCGGTCAACTCTCATAGTTGATCGAAATAAGTGATGTGACTATTAAAAAATAATAAAACTAATAAAATTAATAAAATTAAATAATTTTCTATTTTCACATCATCTTCCCAATGAATTAAAACAAATAAAACATAAATAATAATTATAATTACGAAATTGAGATTTAACCTACCGTCAAAATTTCCACCCACCCGTCCAGAAGCTCCTCCTCCTTCAGAAACCCTCACCAGGCTCAATACCTCCACTTAACTCAAACTCTCTTAGAAACCCCGCAAGAACTCTTCTATACACACTAATTCACCCTGTACCAAAACGAAAATCCCCACGAATTGATGATGACGTCTAATTGCGAGGATTGAGGCGAAGATGTCGGGTCATGCCACGAGAGGTCCGGGAATATGATGGGTCCCCGTACGAAGTCTGGTTTCAGGTCGTCGAAGGACCCGAACTTGCTGTTGCTCTAAATTCTGGTGCGGTGGGTTTTCGCGGCGGGTTTGGGAGAAGAGAAGAGAGGCAGCGGATGTCACAAGACATTGGGGAGGTTTGGATTAGTGGGTGGATTATTGGGGAGGTTTGGATGCCGGAGATTTGAGAGAAGAGAGGCAGCGGATGTCACAAGAGGTGAAAGGTTTACGAGATGAAGAAGGTGGAACGTTTGATTATAATAAGGTCGGAGAAATGTAGGAAGTGGACAGAGCTTGACTCTCCATTTGTCACTACCAGAATTTGTCATTTTGAAATTGGAAAACCCAAAGGGAAAAAGGGGAAACGGATAGTGAATGAATTAGTGTGTAGAGTTGGGGTCTTGGAGGGGTGAGATATAGTGAAGGAGAATTCTGGCGGGTTTCTAAGGGAGTTTGAGTTTTGGGAAGTGAAGGAATTGCGGTCGGCGGGTGTTTCTGAGGGATGAGGAGGTTCCGGGAGGTGTTCTCCGGTGAGGATAGGGTTATATATTAATTTTGGTATAAGAATAATTATTTATGTTTTATTTATTTTAATTTATTATGAAACATTATATGAAAATAGTAAAATATTAAATATTTTCTTAATTGCCACATCACTCATTTAACGGTCAACTATGAGAATTTACTGCCACATTAGCTAAAGTTAACGGAGTTGGACGGAGAGTGACCAAACTTGAATTATTGAACTAATTTTAGTGACCATGAATGGAATTAAATATTTTTAGTGATCAACATAAACCTTTTTTGTAAACTTAGTGACCAAACTTGCAATTTACCCGTTTAAAAAAATTGTGTCGCACTCCTACATGCTTATGCACCTCATTGATGTTGGTTTAGTTCTCTTTTGCACTTGTTGCCTAGTAAGTTACTTAAGATCCACTACGTACCTACGATCAAAAGTCATGCATCATCATGAATTTCTAGTGAGTTTCATGATTTGGAAAAATAACCCATCATCAAGGGCATCCAAGCAAATTTGAATGAGTTTGGTCAAGAAAAATCCAACCGATATTAATTTTGGGTGGGTCTTCCTAAACCCGATAAATAGGGTAATGAGTTCGATGCAATTTTGATATTTTAAGTATTCGCACCCAACCCACCCGAAGATGTGTTACAACTATGATTTGGACTACCTCGTTCAACACTTTGATCATTTTTTTCCCCCAAAAGATATCATGTAATGATCGAAAAAAATAGACAGTTACACCCTGGAAACCAGCCAGGTCTGAAAATCAAAGAAGCGACTCATAGTCGGATACAAAGAGAGGGCTTTCCTAGCTACCAAATGAGCTACCCTATTGTTCTCCCGTCCTACAAAACGCATACTAAAGCCAGGCTGAGTACAAAAATAATGTCTAATCTCTTCCAGAATAGCACCCAACCGGCTATCTCATTTGTCGGCTTGGTTAAATTTGTCAATAATCACCTTCACATCACCCTCAAAACGGACCTCCGACAAGCCTTGCTCCACACACCAAATAATGGCTTCCCTGAGCACAAGCAACTCCACCACTACAGGATCATCCATTTGAGGAACACAAAATGATTTTAGAGTTTACAACTCCCAATCGACGTCCATAAAATTCCAAGGAAATATACTTTCTAAGACTATAAATATATCTTATTGAGCTTCAAATCACACACAACTTTATAAAGGGTTGCTCTGCCTCCACACCCCAGAATTCGTCCTGGAACTCTAGAGGCACAAAAATAAGCCAAAACTGACAGAAAACGACCTTTTCCAGAAGTTAGATTTTGTTTTAATTCCTATTCAATGTCTATGTTTTCCTTCGAATATGAGAATTCCTATTCAATGTCTGTGTTTTCCTTCGAATATGAGTGGCTAGAACCTTGTGGATCCTAGATATTGCAATGATTTTGTATGATGCTTGAATCTGTGTATAATTTGGTTGATGATTGATTTACCTTGCTTTGTTTACTGATATAGTTTATGCATTCATAGTTGTGATTATGTGAGATTGATTGGAGACAACATCTCGTATAATTTAAACACATATAATACATGAATTGGTAATTAACTGCTAGGGAGAATTTCACAGAATATATATTCGCCATCCGCAAATGCCCCTTAACCCCTCTTTAGAAAGAGAAATCTAACCAGAGAATTACCCTTGGATCATAAGTAAGCAGAGAAATCTACAGAAGAATGATATAAACCAAACCAAAACACCTTGGATTTGACAGTAAACTTGTGGATGTATTATATGCAGTTCAAGAGATACAGAGACCTGCCATCGTACAAAAGATTTACATGAAGTTCCTGACTTCAGAAATCGATTTCTGATATGTGCAACTAGTGTAATTAGAATATTTGCGTAGATGAAGATCCAAAATCAAGAAAGAGACTTCATCAGGCAAGTGAATCATCCATATTGTCATTAGTTCCCCCACCAGCAACTATGTTAGTAATCACTCCATCACTGGGATTCCCCGCAATATTTCCAAACCTCTTCTTAGCCATCCTAGCCCTGTGACACCACATCTCAAATACCTCCCTCAAATCTGGATACCGAACGTTTGCATCCGATAGCCACTCCGTGATGATCCCCGCTTGATCCCCTGATGGCAGGCCTAGAATGATTGAGACAAAAGAAGCTTCCAACGACTGCCACAAATCCCCATCCAATTTCACCTTCTGATTCTCGCTGCTGCTCGCCTTATCAATCACGGGTCTCATTTTCCTTACAAATGGAAGCCATAGCTTCACATTCTGAAGCCTTCTCTGAGTAGGCAGAATGACAGTGCCATACGAAATTGCTTCCAGAACTTTTGCAGACGCCTCAATCGCCTTCAAGCTTGCTTCTGTAGTAACCCCATCTTCCGAACTCATCAACCGCTCAAAGATCTGCAGGACTTTCTCTGACCCATCCACCCAATGGCTGATAAATTCTGGCATCATATCCAGCTTGTTTAAGATCAAGAAAGCCCAACTTAAATCAGAAAGATGTGACTCAAACAATTTCATCTCATTCCCCTCAGAAATTGACTGCAAGGGCATCTGAAGCAACGAATTCAATCTGTCATCAAATTTGTAAAACAACCTTTTCATGGAATCTCTTAACAAGGACAAAATATCATCACCAGGAGTCAAAAGAGGCTCATCATCATCTTCCTCTGTCAGCAAATACTCGATCTGATCCTGTGCAGAAGCCTTTATATGATTTGAGTCCAGATGAGGTAACGAGGTGGCGAATTGAACAGCAGATACAAAAATCTTCTCAACAATTGATTTATCAACCGGTTTGAGTCGACCAAGAATAGGTTCTGCTAATGAACCGATTTTCGGGATGATCTTTAAGATCTCGTCCTCCTCAGCTTCCTCCCATGGGACTGCTTCTATGTACTGCACACAAGCAGGAATGAGTTGTGAGCAGCTGAGGTTAACTGCCACCTTTAGAATCCCGAGCACATTGGTTACTCCGTGTGGTATGCACTCTAAGGGGTCGTCTGTAAGTACATATAGGAGGCGGAGAAGGTTGACATGGTGATCAATGTCTGAGTCTTGGCAGAAGACGTCGACGCAGTTGCGAGAGTCGATGATCTGCAAAGTGGGCCAGGTCTCTGAAAGCCGCTCAGAAAAATACTTGCATTTGTCTGTTAGAACTGAGGAGTGACAGTAAAGCCACTCATCTCTACCACTTTCTGTGCGTAGCCTGACAACGAGATCACTTGTTGATCGGTCACCAATATCGCCTGATCCCTTTAATTAGGCCATGAGAGAGAAAAGACGAGATTTAAGCACATGCCACTACCAATTTTGATTCGAACTTATTTAGGTACTGAAGTCTTCAAAGCATCTAAGGGAGATAATTCGAGGTAAAGCCTAAGAAGAGCTACTGGGAGGAGAAGACTAGCAAGTTGCACGCATTCTTCAATGTTATGCTATACAAATCAAACGACATGGGACAATGGACAATATTCTAGATGATAGAACTCTTGTCTCGAATTCATTCAAAGAGCTACCAAAATCTATAAGGACAATATTACTGACATCTAAATAGTTTGACAAGAATATCCTGTATGCAGTCTTCAGATTAGATTGCATAATTGCAGGGGCCAAGGAAAGTCTAGAGAATCAATTTGCATAGAATTATCGAATACGTTGAATGTTAACACAATAAACTAGGTCCCCACTGCTGATACAAAGCCTCATAAGAGTTCGAGTGTCACTGGTGGACTGGAAAGAACGTGACTTCTTTTCCATTGTCTCTTACAAAGTAGAAATGAAACCCACAATCTTTACAAGGATATAGAACTGAGAACCAGCACCACAGGACCAATAGATTTCGAAGTATGTGCATCCAAGCATATTTTTAAAAAAGAGTTGGAAATCTTACAGAGATCTCCATCAAAATAGTCAATCTAGGAAGTATGTCAGCTGCCCATTAAGGTTCCTGTACAACAGAAAGGAATCCATATGAGCACGAAGTATAATGAATTGGCCACAGCCCACAAGCACCATATTGCAGACAATGGTATGATCATGTCCTAAGAACTATTAGACATACTGGTACCATAGTCACCTACGAAGTTAACAGCCAAAGAGCAGATCACCAAGACCTAAAGCTGACTACATAATCAGCACATTAAAATAGGTCCAAGATCCTTGAACTGACAGGGTTCATAAATTCCCTTCAACTAGCAGCCAAACTTGTACCATCAAATCTATAACAGTACAAGGTTGGAAGAATGACATATGCTTACTAAACGCGAACAGCTCTTTTCCTCTAAAAGCTTCCAAGCCCCAAAACTGTTTCCTAAGCACTCTAGCTCCCTAACCCCAACATCCTCCATAAAATGGCAAACAGTTCTCAATTACCAACAATCAAGAAACCATATTTAGTTATAGTTGAACGCAACCCGCACCAATACACAAGGCGCCCAATCACTAGGCAAGTCCAAGATACGAACAAGAAGGCATCTTGATGCTTAAGTCTCCATACCAACATTTGGGATTCCGATGCTCAACATGGCCACGGTGCTTCCGACACCGTAGCTCGTGAAATCAAAGAGTCGAAAGCAGCAAGAAGAAGTAGGGGGGGGGGGGGGGGGGGGGGGAAGGAGCAATTACCCAAGAAATAAAGTGACAACGACGCGAAGCTCCAAGAAGCGTAAGCAAGAGAAGGGGAATTGAATTAATCCTGGCAAGGAGGGTTCACTTCACTGAAAGGAATGCCCGCTGATAAACAACTGCGAGATAGAAAGGAAAATGGTCCTTCATAATCGAAACGATGAAACAGAGAGCAGGAAACCCAGTTGCGAAGTTGATTTATCAAGACATGTAGGAACTTGGAGCAACTTCTTTGTCTTCTGTTAATCAACCCCTGGTCCCCTGCTCCAAGATAGATGAGTAACTTTTTTTCTTTAGGTAAGAACTAAGAACTAAGAACGGACGAGGTCCGGACTTGAGGATCTCTCTTCTTGCTTTCTCGCTCGCGCCGATCATTTTTGTATGTATTTATCTACTGATCGTCTGATCCAAATGCAGGCCCAACCTGACCTCTGTCAAGTGCCAAGCTGGGCTGAACGTTTCATGTTTGTTTCTTCTTTCCAGTAATTCTTAAAGTTTGGGCTTAATTCACGATATTGAGCTGAAGCCCAAACATATTCTCATTCATAGAAGCCCTACAAGTAGGGTGGTTAATCAACCAATCCGCTCATGAACGGCTCGGCGTCCGACTCGAGAAAAACTCGTTCGACACTCGTTTCGTCTCAATCGAGCTGGCTTGCGAACAAGCTCGTTAACTAAACGAGCCGTATTCGAGCCACACCATGTTCAGCTTGAAAGCTAGCGAACAAGCTCATTTAACGGTTTGGCATAAAAATGATTGGAATTCATGGACTTTATGTAATGAAATTGAGATAAATATTGTGATTTTATTTTGTTAGAGACTTTACTACAAGTTTGAATGTAATTTTGTGCTCAGTTCTAGCTCAATCTTGAGCTAGCATGAACATTTTATGAGTTGAACTCGATTTTGAGCTCGTTAAGCTTATTTGGCGAGCCGAGCTCGAGTCGAGCTGGAGCTTTCATTTTCATAAAAGAGCCGAGCTCGAGCTTGGAAATATTTTAACGAGCCGAGCCCAAATTATGACAAAGTTCGGCTCGGATCATTAACAACCCTACCTACAAGTAATTCAAATACCCATTGAAAATGCCTTTTTAGCGTAATAGAAAAGGTTTAAGGGTGATAAAGGGTTATGTAGTTATCGATTTCATCACTAATTGCATCGCAATAGACGGTTAATAACCGTTAACAGCTAAGGAGTATGCGAGACGTTTAGTGGAAGCTCAAATCCTCTATTGGGATACCAAGTAAAAAACAATTAATAAGCGACAGTTAGCAGTGAACCGATTAAACCCGATAAGATTGTAAACCACTAAAAAAAAAAGAAAAAAATTGACACTCAATGAAGGAAAAAATTTCCCCACTGACCACTCTGCACTCACTGACTCAAATATCCTCGTCTTCTCGGCTCAAACGAAAAACATATGACAATCAAAGAGGCTGTGCCACGAACCACATATCGCTTGTTGTCATGCTAAGGACCCTCTATGGTGTCTTTCCCATCAAATTAACAAGAAGAAGAAGATCTAGAGAGCAGCATCAGTGGCCGACCTCAATGTTGTCGCCGCCCTCAACCCTCATATTTTGTTTTACTTGGACAGAGAAGAGATCGAAGAGGTGGCAAGTAGGATTTGACTATCCGAGAGTGAAAGGAAATAAAGGGGACTTGATATAACTATACATACCTTATAATTATTAGGCAAAATACAACTATGTAGCCAAAACTTTTAGATTTGTGACAATAATAGCCATTTTTTGCGAAATGCCATATATAACCAGAATTCTGAAAGTTTGATGACATATATAGCCATTTCCGTTACATACTTTAACGGTGTCAATGACACCGTTAATGGAATTAACGGAATGTTGACTTGGCTGCCTTCTCAGCCTCTCCTTCGCTTACACCTCAGACTTCAGTGACAGGTAGGATGACACGTCATTAAAATGAAAAAGAAAAAATTTAATCGGCACCCTTAAATCGGGGACCCGAGCCTCGTTCTCCCTCCTCCTATTTTCACTTCCCCATCGATTTAGGGTTTCAGAACCCATCACCGCCTCCTCCTTTGAACCGCCACCGCTGATTAAAGCCGACCCGCCGCTGATTAAAGCAGCCCCGCCGCAACCGTCGAGGAACCCATTTCAGCCTCCTCCTTCCTTCCCCAACATCCTTAGCCTCCGCTGTTTCGCGCCGTTCCCGACTCCGCCCTTCCACGCCACACCCACCTCCACCGTTCCGCACTTCCACCGTAGCCAGTGGTCACCTTTCCTACCTTTAATGCCCGCTACGATCTATAAAACGAAGGAACCAACACAAATTTACAACACTGCACCCACAATCGAACATTTGCGAGAAGAGAAAAGAGGAAAATCGACCACCAGAGATTTACTTACCGGTCGAATGAAAGTAAGAAGCCCAGAAAATCAACCTCCCGAGATTCCCCTAAGCTTCCTGATGATTAGGGTTTTTTCCTGTCGAAGTCAACTTGGGATTCTTTGGTCTCGATGGTCAATTTGAGCACACCAGAAGTCAATCGCGTCGCTGGAATGTGCTCGCCAACCCTCTATTAACCAACCGGATGCATGGCCGCCGACTCGGAGGAGGAAGTTTGGGTGTGGGTGTGGGATGAGTGGGTGGGAGGAAAATATGGTATGAGGAAAGGGGTTTTGTTAGTCGTTGTGGGATCGATCGGAAAAGGGGCGCTCGTCGTCGGCGAACACCACCGCCATTCTGGAGAAGGAAACGTTGTTCGTAGTCTTCGTCAGATGAGTAGGGTTCGAAGGGGAAGAGAACTGTGGAGGAAAGAGAAAATGAAAAGGAAGAGAGAGGGGGGTCTGATCTGTACGAGTTACCCTTTTCATTTTTTTTTTTCAAAAGTCACGTGGAAAATATTTACCGGCTGGCGACCTCGCCGGAAATTTCTGCGATGGCAACCTCGCCGTCGGCATCCTCGCCGGCTGGCGAGGGTTCGTCGACCTCCTGGGCTCAGCTTTTTTCGGTGGCTCCGGAGAAGCGTCTTACCTATCGTCCTCCTGAGAAGGTTAAGGACGGGTTTCGTATTCCGCAGGCAGTTAAGGAGAAGGGGGCTGAACAATGGAAGATGTCCTTGATCGGGCAGTTCGTCGGGAGGCTTCCGAAGGTCGCCGAGCTCCAGTCATGGGCTAATCGGTTATGGGGCAGAGATGGATAGGTTCGTGTATCACGTTTTGGTCCCAAGTTATTGGTATTTCAATTTTCGTCGATTTCGTCATGTGACTGGGTTTTTAGGTCTGGTCCTTGGCATTTTGGGGGTAACCCAATTTTCTTTCGGAAGTGGGAAGCGGGAATCCAGCCGCTAGCGCCTAACGTCGAATCACTGCCAATTTGGGTGAAAATTCTGGGGTTGCCGCTGGAGTACCTGAGCCAAGAAGGCATCGAGTGGGTAGCGAGCACGATGGGGAAGCCTCTTTGGACTGACCAGAAGACTAGATTCGGTGATCAGTTGGGTTTCTCTAAGGTCTGCATCGAGTTGGCTGCTGATTATGATTTCCCACCCTCGATTAAGCTGTATCCTGATTCTGATCCTGTTTTTGAAGTCGAAGTGGAGTATCTTCAGCTGCCCCGGGTTTATTCTAAATGTTGTCTGTTTGGGCATAGTTGCTCTCAAGAACCACGAAAGGAGTGGAGAGTTAAAGGGCAGGAGGCCATAGTTATCACTGATGAGGAAACTCAGAGAGAGATGACTTTGGGGAAGACTGTCGTGGACTTGGTACAAGTGGAAAAGGATAGTGAGATTCGGGTTGAGGAGCAGTTGGTGGTTGTGGAAGCGGGAGATGCTCATGTGGAAGACACTCAGACTTTTGCATCTACAGCAGCTCCTGAAGAAGCCCACATACAGCCTCTCATATCAATTGAGAGTCCCCCCCTGAGTTTTGCGCAGATTGTTAGAGGATCACCACTCCAGTGTGGGAGTTCTGTAACAGCTGAGCAAGTTGCTGAGACTGGTCAGTCACCAGTTCATGGGAGCTCGAAATCTCAGCAAGCTCAAGGGGAGAAAGCTGGAGCAAAGGATAAGGAAAATATACAACCTCCGGATAAAGGTAAGAAGGTATGGGTTGACTCTCCTCTTGTTCCACTTTTGGCAAGGAAAGGAGGGAAAGGAGGGAAGGGTAGGGGTAAGAGATGAGATTGCTTACCTGGAATACTAGAGGTTTTAAAGTTGATAGTAAGTTTACAGCAGTACAAAAGAAAATAAATAAACATAATTTAGATATAGTAGCTGTGTTAGAACCACGAATAAGGGCCTCTGAGACAGATGATTTGGTTAAGAAGAGATTTCCAGATTGGGAGAAAAAAGTAAAACATAATGAGTCTGGCTTGGGTAAGATCTGGTTGGTTTGGAAGAAGGACATTTCACTCACAGTCTTACATTCTTCAGAGCAGTTTATTCATTTCATGGTGGGGGATGATAAGCCATTTTTTGGGACAGTAGTCTATGCAGCTAATGATGAGAATCTTCGGGTAATTCTGTATAATGAGTTAAGAAGAATTAGGGTTTCTACTGCTCCATGGATTGTGATGGGGGACTTTAATGATGTTAGACACCCTGCAGAAGCTTCTAATGATCCTAGGGTTGATGTTGCTATGACTACTTTCAATGATTGGATTACTGAACTAGAGTTGGAGGAACATCAGGCCACGGGGCCTTGGTTCACTTGGATGAATAAACAGACAGCTAACCCCATTGCTAAGAGGTTGGATAGGGTTTTAGTCAATTTTCCCTGGTTGGATTCAGTTAAGGACAGTAAGGTGCACTTTCAAACTCCAGGGGTCTCTGACCACTGTCCCATTTATGTTGATACTGAAGCTGAATTGAAGACCATCCCAAAACCTTTTAAATTTTTCAAGTTCTGGGTTAAGCACCCTAAATTTGATGAGTTGCTTGAGGAGGCTTGGGGAAGTCATGTTTCTGGGCATCCTCTTATCAGAGTAAGTCAGAAGTTGAAGAACCTAAAGAATCTGTTGAGAAAGCTGAACCGTGAAGAGTACTCAAACTTATCTGAACGGGTTAAAGAAAAAGAGAAGGAGGTTAGTGGCATTCAGCAGCAAGCTCTGGCTACCCCAACTGAAGATTTATTTGAAGCAGAAAGGAAACTGAGTTTGGAGCTGAAAGTACTGATGGATGCTGAGGAAACATTTTATAAACAAAAGTCCAGAGAGAATTGGCTCAGGACAGGCGACATGAACTCAGCCTTCTTTCATCGAGCAGTAAGAGTTAAGCAGAAAAGGAATACTATCAGAGTCCTAAAAAATGAAGAAGGTGAAAAAATAACAGATGTTGAAGGAATGTCTCAAATAGCAGTACGCTTTTATCAGAGGTTGCTGGGGGTGGAAGATCCAGATGTTATTATTCCTTCTGATGATTATTATGCAACCTTGCTGAGAGGAAGGCTAACTGAGGAACAGACAGGTGATCTTTGTGACCCTTTCTCGGATGATCAAATCAAGGATGTTATTTTTGCAATGGATGGTGACAAAAGTCCAGGGCCAGACGGTTTCTCAGCTTCCTTTTCCAGTATGCCTGGCCTTTAATTGGCTCAGAGGTATGTCAAGCTATCAGATACTGTTTTGAACAAGATAGGATCCCTAGACCTATAAATGCAACTGTTTTAGCTTTAATTCCCAAAATTGCTAACCCTGATGAAATGAAGAGTTTTAGACCAATCTCTTGCTGCAATATCCTCTATAAATGCATCTCCAAGCTTATTGCAAACAGATTCAGCCCTCTTCTTCCCTCACTGATTAGCAAAAATCAGACTGCTTTTGTAAAAGGAAGATTGATTGGTGAGAATATTTTGCTTGCTCATGAGTTAGTTAGTAAATATTCCCACCAGAATATCTCCCCTAGATGTGCTATCAAAATTGACTTGATGAAAGCTTTTGATTCAGTGGATTGGAGGTTTATTTTTCAAGTTTTGAGGTGTATGAATGTCCCTGAAAGATTTGTGAATTGGATTCAGATGTGTGTAGGGACTCCCATGCTTAGTGTTTGTTTTAATGGGGGGTTAGTGGGTTACTTCCCTGCCAAGAAAGGATTTAGGCAGGGAGACCCTTTGTCTCCATATCTATTCTCTATAGCTATGGAAGTATTTTCTTGCCTTCTGGATAAGTCTGCTGCTGAAAGAAGGTTTCCTTTTCATCCTATGTGTAAGGGAGTGGCTTTAACACATCTGTGTTTTGCTGACGACTTATTGGTTTTCTCGGATGCTTCTAACTCTGGTATCCATGAACTGCAAAATGTGTTGGCTAAATTTAAACAACTGTCAGGTCTTAAGTCAAACCCTAGCAAGTGTGAGATATTTTTTGGGGGGATTGATAAAGAAGAAAGTAAAATTAGAGCAGAGAGATTTGGTTACCAGCTGGGTTCTTTCCCTGTTCGCTATCTGGGGGTCCCTCTCATCTCGGGAAAACTTAGTTTAGCAGCTTGTAGGCCACTGCTTGATAAAATGCTGGTCAGGGTTAGAAGTTGGCAGGCAAAGACACTCACTTATGCAGGGCGTGTTGAATTGGTTGGCTCTGTTCTCTACAGCTTGACACAGTTTTGGATGTCTGTTTTTCTCCTTCCAAAATCTGTTATCAGAGCAGTGGAGAAAGTTTGCAGTGACTTTGTATGGGGTGTGGAAGCAGGGGTGAAACTGAGAGCAAATGTAGCCTGGAAGTACCTTACCTTCCCTAAAAAGGAAGGAGGCCTGGGTTTTAGAGAGCTTACTAGTTGGAACCAGGCTTGTATGACCCGCCATATTTGGTTGATTTTGATGCAGGAGGGCTCTATTTGGGTAGCGTGGATTAATAGATATAAACTGAAGGGAAGAAATTTCTGGACTTATACCTGTTCTTCTGGTTCATGGAACTGGAAAAAGTTGTTGAAACTGAGGTTTAAAGTGGGTGCTTTCATTTCATTTAGAGGGGAGGAGATTCTGATGAACAGTTCTCCTATGCCAAAGTTTTCTATAAAGTGAGTCTGGAATTTGATCAGACCTGTTGGAAGTGAGGTAATCTGGTAGAAGATTCTATGGAAAGGCAAGGGGATTCCTAAAAATCGAATTCTCACTTGGCTGGTTTTGAGAAACAGCATTCATACAAAAGCCAAAATGAGGGGTTGGGGATATGCAGGAGATTTGAAATGTTGTCTATGTGATTCTGAGTTGGAAGACAGAGATCATCTTTTTGTTCATTGCAGAGTTTCCAGGCAGGTGCATGTTTCTCTATTTGGAAGGGTGCTGTATATCCCTCAGGTGCAGAGCTGGACTGAGGAGGTGAATTGGGCTGTATCGAAGTTTCAGCTTCAAACAGAATTTGCAGAAGTAGGCAGGATGGTTTGGCAGAGTTGGGTTAGCAACGTTTGGAGAGAGAGATGTCGTCGATTATATGCTGGTAAGGCACTTGCTGCTAATATGCTGCTGAAGATAATCAAAAGTGAGGTGGAGTGTGTCCTGGGAGTGCATAGAGTCTGTCTCAGAGGTCTAGTTTTTCTTTCTTTGGTGCCTGTACTTAGAGAATACCTATAGAAACTTTACCTAGCTAGCAAGGTTGTTGCTAGCACTTCTTTTTTGATGAAATGAAACCCATCGATTCATCAAAAAAAAAAAAAAAATTTACCGGACGAAAATCGCCACATCGGATTATCCGGGAATCCAGTCAACACGGTAAGTCACGCCGTCAAAGAATTGGACGAAAATGGCTATTTTTGGTATTTCTCTAAAACTTGCTATATTTTGCAAAACAGTCAAAGTTTTGGTTATACAAGTGTATTTTGCCTAATTATTATTGAATTTCTTCCGGTCTATGAACAATATGAAAGAGCTACAGTTAAATTTTATAAATTGATGTCCTCCTTTTACATAAATTCCTTTACATTGAATTTCAAATGGCCACTTATATGTATATTTCTTTTTTATAGTATTGGTTTGATTGGTATGATCAATCTGTTGACTGAAAGGTACATCAATTACCAAACTAGAAAGATGAATGCGTTGACCATGACCTGTCCATATCCATCCCCCTTTCCATCTCCTAATTGCAACTAGCTAGCAAGAGCTCTCGTCGTGAGGAACTAATTATACCCAACATATGCATGTGATACAATTCAAAGCAGGGGAGAAATGGTGAGAACAAGTAATTAATCTTCCAAACATTCCACTTGTTAATCTTTTTTTAATAGTGAATAGTGATAAGCTTTGTAGGAGATTTAAAACATAAACAATAAAATCCAAGATAGTGGCATAAATTAATACTTGCAGAGATGTAAACTTGCATTTGATGAAATTTAAAATGCAAGCCACAAAAAAATCAATAATTTATTTATTTATTTACTATGAAATTACTTGGATCCACCACTTACGCACTTACAAAATAATTGCATTAATAAAAGTACAATGCAATTAACCTGAGTTGATTTACATAATTATAAGGTGACAATATTGACAATGCATATAATTGCATGCATTGATATACATGTTTTGAAAAGTGAAAACAACAAGTAATTTTTATCATCTATCTTATCCCTTATCTATAAAGCAATTTATCTATGTTGTTATTCTTGGTTTGTTCCTTTTTTTTTCTTTGCCTGTGGTTTTGTTTCGATATGCACTTGGGTTCCACTGACCTTTTCAGCGTTGGACTTGCACCATTTCTATATCCTCCAATTGTCATTTTATGGAAGCATTTGATTCACAAACTTATAAAAACCTTTTCAATTAAATATTACAAGAAATTCAATTGAATTGGTAAGTCAACTAAATTTGATAGGCTGGGAATCATAATGGTTATACACTTATACTCAAAGGTTCGTTCTTCATCCATCTCAAGAATTAGTCGATCCCAATAATTTGAGTTGTACGTCTCTTCAAATGAAAGTCAATTCATGAATTTGGAGTTCGTGCATGCATTCCAATACCATGTGCTTTAAGATACCGGTTAATATTGAAAGACATGAGTACTTGAACACCTGACCTCAAGGACAAACCAATTCTAATGCAAATGCCATGTCATAAACCAGTTGATTTTATAACTTGAAATGTTGGGAGGGGTCTATGAAGAGACGGAACTAAAATTGATGGACATGTGCGTCTGTCGATGAAAATAAACTATAAAAATTATTTAACAAGTTAAATAAAATTTTAATTGATTAAGTTCACAATCTAATTGTTTTTTATAGAGAACCACGACGGCTTTCATATTATGAAAGGTTTGTATACTATATTTGTAGCTTATGTTGTGAATCAAACTTTTTATCGATGTACACAACTAAACAATTATTCATAAATTGGTTACTTAATCGATTTTGAAAATGTGAACTGCAAGGCAGGGGCTGTGTATTTTTCCCTCTCAACACTCAGCGAAAAGACACAGAAGGAGAAATGTGAACTAAAGTATAAAAGGATAAAGAGATGAGGTTTTCTAGTGTTAGTGCAGGGAGAGATTTTCAATTTTGTTCAATAAAAAATGAGAAGTGAAATAAAAAGGGGTAAGGGTAACATTGCATTTTATTAAGGGTGTGATGGTTTGTGAGATTTTTTTTAAATTAAATAAAAATAAATTAATTTCTCATAAGTTGATTAAAATGAATAATATACATTTGCGTATTTTGGTAACTTTATGACAACAAATTTCTTGTAGTGTATTGAAGGTATGTCAATCCGTTAACGATTATCGGAATTGTGACATATGTCCCGAACTCAGAATTTGTATACCGACAAAACCTGACCATTTCACAAACATTTAAGACGGAGGTGTGTTGACTTACACGCCTCCTTTTCTCATAGATCAATCCCTAGACTCATATGTGAATTTTAACCACTTTCTTGGCCTACAACCGCACCAAGAAGCAACAAAACACAAGAACGATTTGCTTAGGCAATTAAGATACGTAGTAAACAATAAATAAAGAGATAAAATGAGGCTTTTTTTCCCCCCAACTTTTGCCGGCCTTGAATTGAAAACCACAAGCTAGGAGACAATGGTCAAGGAAAGGAAGCAAAGAAAGAAGTGTAGCTTCATCATTTAGGGCAAACGTATATATGTATGTGTATGGAGGCCGAGTCAGAGTGACTGCATGGATCGATGCTTTTTTGACTGGATTGAACATATATAATGGACCAGTAATCAGTTACCATTGTCCCACGCACTCTCTTTGGAAACTTTGACCAGCTAAGCCTGCAATGCAATCCCAATCCCCCCCACCATTTTCTATATATGTGCCCCGTGCATGTCAATTGTCATCGTCATCGTCGATAAAGACGTTAACGTCATTACTATAATTAAGGTGTCTATCTCGAACCCAATATTTTTCCGAGTAATGATTACGGGATGAACTCTGTTGACGACTCGAGTAATTGAGAGCAACTAGTTTTGATATGGTAATAGAGTTTTTTTTTTTTTTTTGTGATCGAGAGGTCTTTTTTTTGAATCTCGAAAACCCTATCAGTTCTGTTAAACACATGGTGTCCGAACCTGTGCAAACTTTCAAGGACATATATGGTGGTTTTCGTTTGAGCGGTTGTGTTAGTAAACTATGTATATGATTCATAATTCAACATCTTCCAATAACTCGAGTTATTGAGAGACTACGTGTTATTGACAATCCCTATATATAAGTTGGAAGTCGCTGTAGGGTGATAATATGTGTTAGACAGGGTGCTATATTAATATCATCTTGATATAATCTTATATACTATTAAACATTACTACTATTCTATATATATTTTTGTTTCGAAAAGTATAAATGAGAATATAAATCAATCCTATCTATCTTTGTCTTTCTCTCAAGTCTCATGGAAGTTTCTAACGGGAGTGAATACCAGCCCTCCTAATATTTCTCAAATAACAAATTTGGTGATATTTGAAAAATAAAAAGTATCTAATGGTGCATCCTTTGTCTAGCCAAATGTATTATTTGAGACAAAATAACACACTCAAACACCTCATCCAAACAAACTATTAAATAAATCAAAAAATTTAAGCCTACAAACAAAACATCCGCTGAGAATGTTGGTAGCATGTGATGTTATTCTTTGGTCGTGAAGGTGCCAATGACGACTTTAATAATGTAGATTGGTTCATGTTTCTGGAGGTTTAATTGTATAAGTTTGTTGGTAAGCAGGGGAATGGACTCCTAACAATCAAATCAACAATAAAATAGATCCATTCATGATCTTTTTTCCTCAGTTACGATTATCTGATCCATCCAGGAAACTTTGACCATTGAGGTAGGAACACTGCCGTTCATTCGCTGTTTGGGACAATATCTTGTGTACGTCAACATTTCCATCCCCATCTAATGAACGGGTGATGAGAACAAGTTTGAGGGGGAATGGGAAGCGCCGCAATTGGGAATCGAACATACAACTTTACAGTGAAAAGTGTGTCGATCCACCAATCATTCTGGTTATCGTTTGCGAATAAATACAACCTTTTACAAATTCATTTGAGATAGGTTTTTTTTTTTTTAAGTGTAGCCCCTTGGAGTTTTTCACTGTTGTGAAGGGAGGAGGACCTAAGTGGTCTCCAATCCATGACCAATATCCCATAAATAAACTAAAATATACATAAATAAAATACGAGATTATGATTGAGCATTTTATTTCTCAAAACATTAATTGATGAAGGACTGGCAGGTGAGGAAAGAAATAGTCTAGCAACCTTATAGAAAGTCAAGAAACCCATAAACTCGGGGAAAGCGATTTCCGACATTTGGACTACGCGTAATGTCTTTGACTTAAATTGCAGAATACATTTAGCAACGGGTACTCCTAGGAAATAATTTACAGTATGTGATTAGTAATACTTTAAGGAATAGTTGTACTTTTTACCACAAAAGAACACTTGTAATCTTAAATTAGTGAAAATATCAAAGTACATAAAACAACACCATTAGTATAAAGCTTACATAAGTGATAAATCAAACTACTTGAAGATATTTCAGGTCGAGGATATACACGACATCAAATGAGTTATCGTTGAATCTTTCACGAATTGGAGTTTGGTCAACTTGGTACAAAGTCATAATCACATCTTTTTGTATGTGTGTTTGGTACCACTTTTGTATGTGTGTTTGGTACCACTTTTTAGTTAGAGTATTGGATTTGAAAAAGATTCTTACTCATTATATCTTGATAGTGTTTTTCCCCATGCTTCCCTCACTCTTTGGTGTTCATTCATAATGATTGCCAATCTTCAATGTGGTGCCAAAGCAACCACTATTTAAGGCATAATCTTTTCAAAATCCTCCATTGAAGATTCCACAGTTCATCGTTTCTTCTTCTTCTTCTTCTTCTTCTTCTTCTTCTTCTTCTTCTTCTTCTTCTTCTTCTTCTTCTTCTTCTTCTTCTTCTTCTTCTTCTTCTTCTTCTTCTTCTTCTTCTTCTGCTTATCCAAGCCTTTTGAAGGTTGATTAGCCGACGTACTTGCTTGAAAGCCAAGGCTCTCATTTTCATTGGATGACATGGTAGATGAAGATCCTTCCATTGGTAGAATGGGTGCTACGGGACAAGCCATTGTTGCATACTTTTAAACAATTTGGGACTATATATATTCTAGTAATGGTCGAACTTTCATTCTTTCTTGGTGTTCGCTAGGAATATTGCATTTGCTTGTACAACATAGGCAGTTAATTCAATTATATAAGTAACCTTAAACGACATACATAATCAAAAGATTCAAACACACGGTGAAAAATAAAATATTAGATAAATGCTACCCGGGAAGAGGGTGGTCGAAGAATACCTACATCTACATAGTCGAAGAATGGAATCTACTTCGGGATCTCAAACCTGATGGCGGGCATCGATGGAAACTGATTTAAATTTAACGTTGATGTGGTTTGTTAGGGATGATTCTGTTTGACGACGGTGAAACAAACTCGAAGGTAGTGGGAATTGGAGGTGGCAGACGCTATGGCGGTGGATTATGGAGAAGAGGTGGCAAAGCGATTTTATTTCCTCTCTTGGGTGGTAGAATCTGATTGCCAAGTGGTAGAGAGGATGCTTATCAGCAACCTAGCTAAACTTCTCTTGATCTCTAGAGGTGGGCTAAGTTTGCATGGAGATTCATTCTAAGGCACCACGGATTGGTCAGTTGAGATGGACTTTTTGTGGGTTGGAATTTTAACAAGCCTTCCCATACAATGGCACACATTGAGTGTAGATGGGAATATGAGGAGATATCTTGTCTCTCATTTGAGAGACGATGTTTTTATGTTGAACTCATTTTCATAATAATATAAAGCAGATGTATTTATAAAAAAATAAATTATATTATGGCTCTAATAATTATTTTAGAGGCAAATATTAATTAATGCCTCCAATAGAGGATACATATTACATAGGCAAAATAAAAGTGACATTAGTAGCTAAAATATTAGCTGCAAAATCTTTAATCAGCAACATACAATATATGCCTTTATATTTTCCTCTGTAGTGCAATAGTCACTGGAGTATTTGAGACAAATGTATTATCTGCCTCTAAATATATACATAGGCAAATAAGGGAACAAATTTTCTTAGCCGCTATATATGTGTTTTGTTGTAGTGTATATGCTGACAATACTAGTGTCATCCGGAGAACCACTAGCTCGATGCTTCGTTATAGGACAAGGAACATTCAAGTTCACATAGATATTAAATATCAGTTGGTTGCGAAAGGTGTTGTTGAACTCTCATATACACTTCCAAGGATAAATTTGCAGACTTGTTGACAAAGAGAGTTTCCTTATCATTGGTTTCTAGAGCACTAGTCAATGTTGCAGAAGTATTATCAATTTAAGAGAGGGTGTTAGAAGTTTATGCATTGAATTGTAATTAACTGAGCATAATAATGTGGTTAATTACAATATACGAGCTAGGGTTGAGGGTCGTGGGTGTAGGGATGGCAGTGAAACCCGGACCCGCGGGTACCCGACCCGACCCAACCCGGTCAAACCGGGTAAAATCCATGTTGACCGGGTTCGGGTCGGGTTCGGGTTTAAACCCGGTGGCTGCTTGGGCGGGTTGGGGCGGGTTCGGGTTTGGGGGAACCCGACCCGTGGATACCCGGACACGCATACTAAGTGACTAAACCCTAATTTCCCATACGGCCATACAATCGAAATTACCCCATCTCCTTTCGCCCAAAGGCTGCTGCCGCCCCTCTCCCTTCGCGATCTCCAGACCAGAGTCCAGTCTCTAGTCTCCACCTCCAGTCCACCCTAACATCCCGACTCCCGACTCCAATCCAACGGCCGCCACCGTCCAAAACCTGTCTCGCCGGCCGCCCCTCTCCCTGCTCCTCTGCTACGCGGCCGCCGCGCCTCCGACTCCACTCCCGATTCCGTCACGCCGAACTCTCCCTTCCCCTCTGCTACGCGGCCGCGCCTCCGACTCCTCTCCCAATTTCAGTCACGCCGCCCTCTCCCTGCTCCTCGGCGCGCGCCTCCGACTCCACTCCCACCGCCCTCTCCTTGCTCTTCTGCTCCGCAGACCGCTACTCCGAGGCTCCGACCCCATCTGGGCAGAGGGTACCATCTGGGTAGGGTAACTTGTTTTGGCGTATGGTTAACTTGATGAATCAGTGTGTACTGATGTTTATGTTTAGTATGTAGTATGTACTAGGGGTGGGCATTGGGTGGGTCGGGTGGATTTTGACCATAAAATGCACCCACCCGCGCTTAAACGGATTGATAATTTTTAACCCACCACCCACCCACATTTAGTCTCGGGTTGGGTCGGGCGGATGGTGGATGATGCGGGTGGGTTTGTGGGTTCACCCACATCACAATGCATATAATATAAAGGAGTCAACTTGACATGATAATAGGTGAAGAGAATCATCGAATTAGTCGAATTAGTTATTAAATTGGACAAAAATTCTATTATGAAAGAGTTTTCTACAGATTGAGACGATTATTAGGTGCAAGGAACTAAGGAAAATTATTCCACAAAGGAAAGAACGGTGATCTAGGCACAAGAATTAGAGAAAAAAGTAAAGGGAAGAAGAGGGGATCTCTATTTGGAAGGTTGGCTTTGAGGTTCAAACTCCAAGAGCAGTCCGAGTTTATATCTAACGTCTCCACTCTCCTCTCTCTAGCGCCAACGACTTTGATTTTTTTGCTGTTGGGTTGAGCGGGTCACCCGCACAATCACCCACAACCCACCCACCACCCGGCGGATGGCTCCCAGCGCAACCCGTCACCCACCCACAGACCCACCCACTTAACAAAATTCGGGTCAAATGCGGGTGGGTCGGCCCAAACCCGCGGATGATCCGCCCGCATGCCCAGCCCTAGTATGTACCACTGAGATGAATCACTTTGCTTGTTTTGGCGTATGGTTAACTTGATGAATCAGTGGTTACATATATGTTTATGTCTCTTGGTATGTATTTCTGGCGTCATTACAGCGCATCCCATGTCTTAGTGAAATGCATTTGAGATGTTGAATGCCAATTGTTAGCTAGGAAGTGGTTCTAAGCTGCCAAATGCACACCACCGCATCCTGATTTATCTTGAAACTGCTTCTGTTTATCTTGCAAAGCTGGTAAGATTATTATTTTGATAGTTTCTTGTTAATTATTATTTTATAAATATTTTACCCAAAAAACCCGTGGGTACCCATCAACCCGCGGATACCCATCGGGTTGGGTTGGGTTTGAGTTTTTCAAACCCAGCTGGTTTTACCCCGGGTTTTTTTGACGGACAAACCCATGGGTTTGGGTTCGGGTTTGGCAAAACCCGCCCCAACCCGACCCATTGCCATCCCTACATGGGTGCTACATTGTAGATGGTAAACTTCTATGATAGATAATAATACAGACTTTGAGATGATCTCTCTTCGTGGATGAGTCTTGTTGATGCCCACTCGATCCGCCTACTCTTCTTCCGTACCGTGCCCTCCCCTTCGTGGATAGGCCTGCACTCACAGAGGTGGGCCTCGTGGCCCGTTAGTCCTCCAACACTCAAGTCAGTGTTTTTCTTAGTGAGAGAAGTGCTTGTTATGCAATATTTTAGTGAGAGAAGCCAAATTGAGTAAATGCTTACCAACCTCCCTATTTATAGCTGTTCATTGCTTACCTGGGTCTCTTTGTACGGACTTCCACGTCACCACCGCATTTAATGCAAGTGGCTCCAGGCGCCCTCCTTTTTGGGCGCTCACAATCTCCAGGCGCCCTACACACACTTGCCCACGCTCACAACCGGCCTTAGCCTCCACCCTCTTTCCTAAACACACCTTAGGACCTCTAGTAAGTTACGCCCTCTTGGGCTACTTGGGCCCCATCCCTTTTACTGGGCTCCTCCTATGTACTGAGGCCCCTTCCATCCGAATACCCCCAACAATTGCCCCCCCAGTTAGGTGCTCAAGCCTCACACCTTGAGCGCCTAACTAAACACTTTCGTTACACTTATCGCGAATTCACACTTATCATGGGCACCCGTATTTTGCCCCCCATTCCCCCGACTATGGACAAAATCCAACGGCTTGGCGCAAAGGTACCGGTCTCCCGTTCCTCTGTTTCCCCGCTTACTTCACTCGCGGCGCCTTAGGATGCCTCGAGGACCCACTCTCATCACCCAGGACCCCTTCCTCACTACGCCCGCAGTTTACATTGGGCGCCCCCTTCCCCATAAACTTTCCTCAAAAGTGAAGGCGCCGCCGTTCTCCCTTGCGCGGCGAATCTTTCGACCGCCCCTATTACTAAAGGCGCCTCTCCTCGCTCACCTCGCCAACGCGATTTATTGTCGGCGCCTTTCTTCCTTTATAGCCTCGTTCTCGGAGACACCTCGTCTCCCCCCAGACGCCTTGCGCCCTAGCCGCCTTTAGAACGCAAAAAGCGTCTCAACGCTTTCCCTGTTTCAAGGCGCCTCGCGCTCCCCTCCCCTCTATCGACAGCGCCTTACACTCCTCATATCCTCTGGAAGCATCACACCAAAGCCGCCGTCGGGACTCAGGCGCTTCTCCACGCGTTACCCTGCTCTAAGGCGCCTCGTACTCCCCCCTTTGTCGAAGGCGCCTCGCATTCCTCCCCCTGCTGCCCCCCTTACAACCGTCGGTGTTGGATCCCAAACTGTGCGGTTGTGAATTAGCCACGTGGCAGCCAACACGATTTCCGAGGCACTCTCTCTTTCTTTAAATGTAGGTTGGTTCTCTGCATTGCTTTTCATTCGCCCCCCATTGCCTTCTCACTCTAGTTTCTCTCTCTGCCGTGTCTCTCCTCTGCTCCAGCGTACTATTCCTCACGCCGCGATGTCCCTCCCAGCCGACTCTGCCGCCGCCGCCACCGCGGGCTCTTCTCAGAACTAAGGCGGCCCTTCAAAAACCGGTAAGTTTTTTTTTCCCGTTGTTGTTGTTGTTGGTTGTTAATTCTTGGGATGGAGGCACCGCTTACTACTCCAACGGTTGTGTCCGCCTACTTGACTTGTTTTAGCGGGGGCGCCCGAATTGTCACCCATACCGGCGCCTTCATCAAACTACTATGTCCCCGAAGATGGGTCATACAAGATGACCACCTGGGAAGGCACCTGGCCGCCGGAGTATGCGCCTTGGGAGACAACATGTTTGCCAACGAATGTGGCAGGGCCCGATCATAACTCCACCATCTCAGCCCCTTGGATGACTAGTCTGATCGCTGGGCTCGGGCTCCCTCGCACCTGGACGTATGCGCCTCCTTCGCCTATTGCAAGGGTGGGGTTGTGCGGGCCCCGCTGGTTGGGTATCTACCAGGAGTACTTCCGGTTTGGGCTCCGCTTTCCTATAGACCCAATATTGGAGGGCATTCTGGACTACTGCGAGTGCACCCTTGGGCGCCTCTCTCCCTCGGTGATACGTGCGCCCAACCTTCAACTTGTTTCGTCATTTTTTCTCAGTGACTCCTCGGCACAACTATCTGTTATTGAAGCGGCGAAAAAAATTGCGCGCCCATTTCGTGATGCGTTGCCCGAAATTGGGGCGTACTTGGTTCACAGGGTTCTTTTTTATGAAGGCGCATAGGGATTATTTCTTTGAAAGTGGAGGCGCCTTTAGGACTGACTGGGAGCTTGGCACTGAGATTCGCTTCAACACCGCCGTCGCTCTTAGCCGAGAAGAGCGAGATGGCGCCTCACTCATAAGCTCCTCGCCTGTAGATTTGCGCCCAACTAGCGCTCGGGCGCCTATTTTAGAGGAATATTATGGAGATGGTGTGTTGAGTGCCTTTTTGCGTTTTCCATTCCTTTTCGGGCGCCTTGGCTAATCATTCATTTTGTTTGCAGGTACAAAATTTGGTCGCATTGCTGACTTAATAAAGAGTCGCTACAAGAAGATGGCTCTTCAGGAGCCTCAGCAAGGAGTGGCCAACCCCGGGGAGTTGTCTCCCGCTTCAGTCTCCACTCCACAACCGGCCGCGGCGCCTATGAACAAAGGGAAGGGGAAGGCGCCCGGGGAGAAGCCAACCAGGACTTCAAGCGTGGCGTCCACACCGTAGGGCGCGGACGGAAATGAGGACCGCGCTCCGATCGAGGACTTGGACGAGCAAGGAGAAGAGGAAGATGAGGTGCCCTTGATTGCCCGTGGGAAGAGGGCAGGCGCCCAACTGACTCAACAAGGCAAACGACAAAGGGCCAGCGATGAAGGGGCGCTCGAGATCACCACTCAGGGAGAGGAAGACGCCCCGGTACAAGGCGCAACTCGCCCCCACCGTTATGCCATAGTGGAAGGGCGTCTATTTGGGCCGGATGGGAAACCGCCCATGTTGCAGCCCAGGCGCACTGAGATGGGGCGTGTTGCCCTGTCTTGTTCTCCACGAGCAGCAGTAGATCGCGGGTGTGCAATGGGCCTGGCTCTTTCAGCCTCACAACTTCTACAGGTGCCCTCCGAGATCTCGGAGGATCATCCGTGGGCCGAAGTCGCCCGTATGGGAGCCAAGGTCTGTCTAAACGCGCCCTTGTTTGCCTTGCACATTTTTTTTTTATCTATACTGCCGTAACTTATGCACTGCTCCCTTGCTTGGGCGCCCCATTCCTTGCAGATGCTCCTTCTTGCCGAGGCAGGCGCCCGGAAGACAGACATCGCGGTTGAGGAGTGCCGCGAAGCAAGGGCGTCTCTGTCTTCTATGAAGGACGATCTTGAGACTGCTACCATGCGCCGCGAGCAACTTGTCAAAGAGTGCGAGGAGGCGCAACTGGAGGCGGCCAAGCAAATCTCCACACTTCAAAGCATGCTGGAGGAGGAGCGCCGTCAACGAGACGCCGACTTTGCCACCCGCATGGAGGAGGAGCTCTGGGAGTTCGAACGGAAGCTGGGCGCCTTGACTGCGGAGAAGGAGGCACTGACACAAGACCTAGGCGCCCGTGATAAGGAGCTTGCTGCCTTGAAGGAGGAGAAAGGCTCTCTCCAGGATGAGCTAAAGGCGGCCGCCTACCGCCGAAGAGATTACAAAAAGGCTTTGAGGAGTGCGCGAGAGGAAAAAAGGGCCCTCAAGGGGTCTCTCAAGAACTTCCATAGTTCAGCGGCAGGGCAAGATCTGATTGCCAAGGCGTCTCTGGATAGTTTGGTGCTTGTCAAGAGGAAGCTCGATCAGGAGTACCCCGACGTCACCGTCAATTTCCCCGACCTCGTGAACTTTGTCATTAAGGAAATGCAGAACGAGCAAGAAGAGGCGGCCGAGGATGGCGCGGCGCCTGCAGGCGATGGAGAGGCGCCTTCTCCACAAGGGAGCGATTCTTCAATGGGGGATGTTTCTTCGGAGGCAGAGTAGTTTAAGCCCGCCTCTGCTTGTGTACTATGTACCATGGTTATGGGTGTCATTTCTTTTTTTCCATAAACTCAGGCGCCTGTACGTGGATGTTTTAATGCTTGTCGATTTCCACCGCTTTTTCATGAACTTTTGCTTGGGCGTGTATCTTCCCATGCCTTGTCAACTTTATGCAACCTTTTGGGCGTCTAGTTTGCTTTCACTTCTCTTCTTTGGGCGCGTTACCTTTTTGGGCGCATTTTTTATTGAGTTAGATTGCTTTCTCGCGCACGTTTTTACGGGCACTTTCAATTCCTCCTTCGGGCGCATTACTCAATTGGTGCGCTTTACTTACTTGGGCGCATATTTATGGGCGCTTTCCATTCTCGTATACCTTCATGATTCGGGCGCATATTTATGGGCGCTTTATAGATGTGGGCGCATACTCTTACGGGCGCTTTCGTTTCTTTTCTTTGGGCGCATTACTTACTTGGGCGCATTACTTATCACTTGTGCAATTTCCGTTTGGGTGCACTCCGGCACAAATTTCAATGAGCTCAAAGGGCACCATTCTAGGGAGCGTTTTTATTAACACAAATAGAGGCGCCTAACACGACGGGCGCTTTGGTTACACGATACGAGGCGCTGAACACAACAAGCGCTTTGGTTACACGCACACACATACAACACTACTAACTTACCCCTACAGGCGTCTTCCTTTGGCTTTTCAAAGTGCAGCCTCCTTGCCCCCCAGCTGGGCGCAATACATACGCAAGTTTTGCGTGTTCCATGTTCTCTTCACCGGCTTTCCATCCAGATGTTCCAACTTAAACGTAGCCGCCCCGATGACTTCCTTCACTCGATATGGGCCTTTCCACTTGGGAGCTAGCTTTCCTTCCTGCGCACAGGGCTTGAAATCTCTCTTGAGAACCAAGGCGCCTATGGAGATGCCATGAGGGCGCATCTTTCTATTGTAGTATCGAGCCACCTGTCTCTTCATCTCTTCCAGGCGCACAGATGCCACCTCACGATGCTCGTCGGAGAGGTCCAACTCAGCAACCCTGTCCTCCTCATTTCGGCCTGGCTCATAATGCGCCACCCGGTAGCTTGGAATATTAACTTCGACAGGGATTACAGCCTCGCTTCCATATGTTAGCGCAAAGGGCGTCTCACCAGTGGCCACCTTGAACGTTGTTCGATGAGCCTAGAGAACACTTGGTAACTCTTCCACCCAACGCCCCTTGGCACCAAGGAGCCTAGTGTGCAGTCTGTGTAGGATGCACTTGTTAGCCGCCTCAGCCTGGCCATTAGCTTGTGGGTATGCTACAGAGGAGAACCTCAGGACCACCCCATGCTCATCACAAAACTCAACAAACTGCTTACAGTCAAATTGCTTGCCATGATCGGTGACAATAGACTCCGGCAACCCAAAGCGAGTGAAAATGTTCTTCCTTGTGAACTTGCGCACCCGGGCCTCCGTAATGGTTGCCAAGGGCTCCGCTTCCACCCATTTGGAGAAGTAGTCAATGGCGACAATCAAATACTTCATCTGTCAAGGTGCCTTTGGAAAAGGACCCAAAAGGTCCATACCCCACTAGGCAAAAGGCCAAGCGCCCGTGTTACCCTGCATTGGGGCAGCGGGTATATGAATGTCATTAGCATGGATCTGACACTGATGGCAGGCGCCCGTGTGAGCCTTGGCATCCTTTCGCATTGTTGGCCAATAGTACCCCTGGCGAAGCAACGTTTTCTCCAAACTGCGGGCGCCGGCATGCATTCCACAAGTATCGCTGTGGACTTCTTCCAGTGCCGCCGGACCTTCCTCCTTGCTTAAGCACCTCAAATACGCTCCTGAATGGGATCTCTTGTACATGCGTCCCTCGATTATGGAGCACCGAGCCGCCTTTCGCCTAAGCCGCCATGCCTCCTTTGGGTCCTCCGGGACTGTGCCCGTGATTAAGTATGCCAAGATGGGAGCCATCCAACCGTCAGTTTCTATGGAATCCCCCACGGTTGCTACCACGTATTCTTGTGGAACCTCCTTTGTGACGATAACTTTTCTGTCCTCAGCGAAGTCCAAAGCCGTGGCCAACTTTGACAGCGCATCTGCATGGGCGTTCTCTTCCCTTGGGACGTGCACGAATTCCAGTTCTCTTAACCAGGCGCCTTCTCTTCTGACTGCTTGGACATAGGCTTCCAAGGCCTCCTCTTTCACGTCAAACGCCCCATTGAGCTGGTTGACCACGAGGGCTGAATCGGACTTAACACTAACATGTTGGGCGCCCAATTCTCGTGCCATGCGGAGCCCCACCACGACCGCTGCATACTCGGCTGCATTGTTAGTCTTAAGTTCCGAAAACCGCAGAGCAATCTCATGCATGACCCCGTTGGGGCTGATAATCACTATTCCTGCCCCGGCGCCAATTCGGCTCGCCGCCCCGTCTACTTGAACTTGCCATGTCTCCTCATCAGCCCCTTCAGCCTCCACTACTCCCTCCGCCAAAATCGGCAAGCACCTGACCTTTGATGGCAGGTCGAGGTGCGTACCTAATGTCAAACTCGCTTAGCTGCACGGCCCATTTAACAAGGCGCCCAGCCACATCCATGGAGCCTAAGGTAGCCTTGAGAGGTAGGTTGGTGAGCAGAACAATAGCATGTGCCTGGAAATACGGGCGTAACTTGGTGGCGGCGGTTATGACAGCCAAGGCAGCCTTTTCGATAGGCGCATACCATTTTTCATGCGGGCCCATCGTCTTACTCACATAGTACACCGGCCTCTCTTCTCCCGTAGGCACCTCTCTTGATATTAGCACCGCACTAACCGCCACTTCCGAGACCGCAATGTATAAGTATAGAACCTCCCCGGCCTTGGGTGCCGTCATGACCGTGGGCGCTGCCAAAAGGCGTTTCAACTCCTCAAACGCTTCACTGCACGCTTCGTCCCATTGGAAGCGGACCGCCTTCTTGAGCACTCTGAAGAAGGGGGCCGCCTTGTCAGCCGACCTTGGTATGAAGCGCCCCAGAGCCGCGAGTCTCCCCGCTAAGCCTTGTACTTCTTTAGGCGTCCTCGGCGGTGCAAGCCTGATGATGGCCTCTACTTGCTTTGGTTTTTCTTCAATCCCTCTCTTAGTGATCATGAAGCCCAGAAATTTGCCCGCCTCCGCGCCAAAACGCATTTGAGGGGGTTGAGCCGAAGGTTGTGAAGGCGCATGGTTTCAAAGGTCTCCCTCAAATCACACAGGTGATCCTCCCGCCTATGGCTCTTGACTATCAAGTCGTCCACATATGCCTCTACTTTCCGCCCGATTTGTCGTTGGAAGACCGTATTCACCATGCGTTGATAGGTGGCGCCTGCGTTCTTTAGTCCAAATGCCATGACCCTATAGCAAAAGTTCCCAAAGGGCGTCATGAATGCCGTCTTCAATCGATCTTCTTCGGCCATGGGGATCTGGTGGTACCCCGAAAACATGTCGAGGAAGCTAAGCATCTCATGATAGGCCGTGGCGTCCACCAACAGATCAATGCGGGGCATCGGATACCCGTCTGTCGGACACGCCTTGTTAAGACTTGTGAAATCCACATACATTCTCCAATCTCCTGCCGGCTTGGGGACGAACACCACATTGGATAGCCACGTAACATAAGCCGCCTCCTCTACGAAACCGGCGTCAAGGAGCTTATCCACCTCCACCCTGAGCATAGCCTCCTTCTCTTGAGAAAGATTCCTCCTCTTTTGCTGAACAGGCTTCCTTCCCTTCTCCACTGCCAACTTATGCACGGCCGTCTCAGGCGCCACTCCGGGCATTTCCTTAGCACTCCAAGCGAACAGCTCCGTGAACTCCCTCAACAAGGCGACTAACTTCTCGACCATTTCGGGAGGCGCCTGAACCGAAATCCTGATTTGTCTTTCCGGTCGGCCCTCATCCAGTGGGATCATCAACTCCTCATCGGCTGCCTCCGCCCTGGGCGCCTCCTCAGTGGTAACCAGATTTATCCTTTGATTTTTTCGGGGCCGCACACTCTTCAGCTTAGTGTAAATCGGGGCGCTTCTTCCTCGTGCGATGCCTACTCCCTTCGGTGCTATGAACTTCAACGTCTGATGGCAAGTGGACGCTACCCCATTGAACAAAGCCAAAAGGGGCCTGTCGAGTATTGCATTGTAGGGAGACAGGCAATCCACGATCCCAAAATCAATAGCATGAGTGACCCGCTGCTCTTCATCGCCTAGAGTGACAGGGAGGCGCACGCGCCCAATGACTCTCGCCGGCGCCCCTGAGAACCTACTAGCATCGAATCCGATGGTCGTATCAAGTCAGGAGACAAATGCATGCGTGCTACTGTATCCTTGAACAAAACGTCCATGGAGCTCCCGGTATCTACAAACATCCTCTTCACCGTGCACCCGGCTAATATTCCTTGAACTTCCAGTGCCTCTAAGGAAGGTATCCCATAGGCTTCGTCGGGCACCTGATTGAAGCTAATACACACCCCTTCTTGACGATCGACTGATGCCGCTCTTAGGCGCCTGCTAGCTTCCAACTTGTCCCTCAAATCCATAGTGCCCGTGATCGCATCCACCGTAAGCCTCACCTTCTCAGGTGTTTTCTCTTGATCAAGCTCAAATCGAGGCGGGGGCAGATCCTCCTTGGGTTCCGCCCGGGCCACGTACGCTCTGTGCACCCTCTCTTCTGGTTTTTTGACGAACTCATTGAGCATGCCCCTGTCCACCAACTCTTGAAACTCAGTCTTCAGCTGGTAACAATCAACTGTATTATGCCCTCGCTCTCGATGGAAGTCACAAAACCGATCCAAATTCTGCGGATTGGGTTGCCCCCTCATAGGCCCCAACCATCTTACATGGTACCCCTTATCCTTCACATATTGCAACACGTTCTTCGGCGAGTCGTTGAGCTCTGTGAATTGGTTCGCCCTCGGCGCCGGGCGCCCCTGATCATTCCTCCTCACCGGTGTGAATGATGAACCTCCATAGACAGGCCTGGACTCGGGCGCCTACTTTCGTGCCCCATCTCCGTCTTCACCCTTTGGGCGGCGCCTATCGGCCCGTCTCGCCGCTAGCACCTCTTCCAACACTATAACCTTCTGCACCCTACGATCCAAGTCTTCCGTAGACACTACATCCCTTTTAGCTAGCGCCCGACAAAGCTCTTCACTCGTGGTACACTCCTCAAGAAGGACCCCCAGTACAGGGGGTTGCACGTCCCTTACGGCCATTGCCACCGGGATCCACCTCTCGTAGAACTCCCTCAAAGTCTCCCCTTCCTTCTGCTTAATCTTGAACAGGGAGCCTACGGTCAGTGTACGCCTCTTTCTACTTGCAAACTTTGCCAAGAACATCGCCGCAAATTGCTCAAAGCATTCTATGCGCCCTTCTTCGATCTGATGGTACCAATCTAGGACCACGCCTGAGAAAGTTGATGGGAATACTTTGCATAAGGTCGCGTCTGAACTGTTGTACAGCTGCATTTTGGTGAAGTAGCTGTTAAGGTGGTCATCCGGGTCCGCAATACCATCATGGGTGGGAAGTGGTGGAATGTTGGTACTGGCGGGCTCCATGAGCACGCTCCTGGCCAAGGGCTGCCTTACCACGAACTGTCGAGGTGGACGCCCCTGCATCCACACGTTCCTTTCCCCCTCGGAGTCTCCGTAGTCGGCCAGGCGTCTCATGCTAGCTAGGCGCCTAAGTGAACTGGACTCCCCCTCAGCATCCATCGTACGCTCCCTTTTCCTCGTCACGGGCTAGGCGCACCCTCTTTCAGCATTTCTACCTCTCTCCGCAACATCCCGATGGCTTCATCCTGATCGGCTATGATCTTGAACAGTTCCTTCTTAGTGACCGAGGCCTCTTCCGAACTCAGATGCTGGCCTTCACTTCCTTCATCCTCCTCCCTACTAGGTGTTCGTTCTCTTGCCTCTTGAGACGCCTCCCCCATGACTTGCTCCTCGACTTCACTTCCACCTTCTTCCATTGGAACTAGGTGCCCCTTCCTCTTGCCTTCTATCGTCTAGTTACGTCTGAACTCTCCTTCTCCCCCTACCTGGCGCGCCAATTGTTGATGCCCACTCGATCCGCCTACTCTTCTTCCGTACCGTGCCCTCCCCTTCGTGGATAGGCCTGCATTCACAGAGGTGGGCCTCGTGGCCCGTTAGTCCTCCAACGCTCAAGTCAGTGTTTTTCTTAGTGAGAGAAGTGCTTGTTATGCAATATTTTAGTGAGAGAAGCCAAATTGAGTAAATGCTTACCAACCTCCCTATTTATAGCTGTTCATTGCTTACCTGGGTCTCTTTGTGCGGACTTCCACGTCACCACCGCATTTAATGCAAGTGGCTCCAGGCGCCCTACACACACTTGCCCACGCTCACAACCGGCCTTAGCCTCCACCATCTTTCCTAAACACACCTTAGGACCTCTAGTAAGTTACGCCCTCTTGGGCTACTTGGGCCCCATCCCTCTTACTGGGCTCCTCCTTTGTACTGAGGCCCCTTCCATCCGAATACCCCCAACAAGTCTCATCAATCTTTGTTGAGAATACCACGTAAATCTTGTCTCCTTTCTTTACGGTGATGCTATTTTGACACATGTACACTGAATTTCATCAAATTTTAGCCTAAAATGAATGGAGTGGAGAAGTATGGTACCTACTTGCTTGAGAGTGTTCCAATCCAATGTACAAACATCAATAACATATTGATTATGAGACAACGTGTATCTAATTAACTTGAACCTCGTACCTCGAGATACAGGGGTGAAAATTCACTTTGTGTGTGAGAAAATTAAAATTAACTAGTTCATCATTCTTGAATATGATGATCAACCTATAATTGGTGCATATACAATCACTCTGTGGCTTAAATTTGCTCAAAATATAAGTGGCATATATCACATTTCCTTAATCACTTTCATTTCACGGATCATATATTATTACTGTATAAAGCGGTATGGTAATTTAACGACCAAAAGCAACCATTTCGTACCCATCTCGTACACGATTCCTCTCCAAACGACAAAACGGCAGTAGCAGTAGTAGTGTGTACACATATATATTTACAGTTGCCGTAACTATAAACTAACTCTGATACTGATACCTGGACAATAGACACGTGTCCATGCAAGGATTGCTCTTCCACTCCTCGCCGGAGTAAAGCCTCAAGATCTCGGCCACCTTCTCCTTCAGATGCGCCGCCGCGTCCGACTGCAGCACCACGCACAGCTTCGCCACCGCCTTCACGCTCAGCAGCTCCTGCAGCACCGCATTCGTCCCGGAGAACTTGCACACCAACGACAGTATCATCACCGCCCTCTCGTCGGCGGCCGGGGACGACGCCTTCATCAGCCTCTTCGCCACCACCGCCACCCCCGCCCTGTGCCTCAGGAACTCCGCCCTCCCTTCCGCGCAGCAGCACAGGTTGAAGAGCACCCCGAGCACCAGCTCCGTCGTCCTCCTGCTCTCCGTCAGCGACCCCGCCGCGGCCAGCTCGAGCTCCACGAGCTCGAACACCGCGCCGGACTCCACCATCGCCACTCGGTTCTTTCCCAGAGGGGAAACCCTCAACATCACTGTCAAGGCTGAGTTGACTGCCTGTTGCCGATCGCGATGATCATGATGATCATGATCATCGCGATCGGCAGCAGTAGCTCGTGCCGCTCTCAGGAACCCCACAATCTTCTCGAAGAAGTCGGGACTCAGCCGCTCCGTCGCAGTATTATTATTATTACTGCTGCTGCTAGAGCACGTTTCTTCAAAAAGCAGTCTCATCACTGAGACTGCATTGTAGCTGACGTGGTTGTTGGAAAATTCCAACAGCCACGTCAGCGCCTGGACGATCCGGTCTATGTGGTGATGCTGTTGCAGTGTCAGCTTCATCTCGACCGGGCCGGCGCGGACCAGGTGGAGCACCCGGACCGCCTCGTGCAGTCCAGGAGCGTGCGGTTCCCGCCGGTCGAAGGAGTCGAGGAGGATGCCGACCATGGCTTGGGGGACGCCGGCGTCGAGGAGGTGCCTGCGGTTGCGGTCGTGCTCGGAGGCGAGGGTCTCGAGGCGGCGGAGGACGAGGAGGCGGTCGGAAGGGAGGCGGCGGAGGAGCTTGATGACGTGGAACCGGTCGAGGAGGGGCTTGGGGGTGGGGATCCGGTCGATGCCGCGGCAGGTGCACCACGACTGGATGAGGCGGCGGAGGGTGTGGTTGGGGGTGAGGTCGGAGCCGGCGGGGAGGGGCTGTTTGGTGACCGGACAGGTGGTGTTCCGGCCGGTGAAGATCCAGTGCTCGATGCTGTCGCGGTCGTAGGTGATGCCGGTGATTGCGGTGACTGGGTCCTTCATGATTTCGAGGGAGATTGGGCAGAGGAAGAACTTGGGAATCTCCACTTCGTCGTCATCCATTGGGAGAAGGAGAAGGAGAAGAAGAGATGTGGGAAATGGAGAAATGAAGGCTTTGGTAAGAGAAATCGGCTGACGTTGAATATATATAGGATAGGATAGGGAGGAAGAAGAGCTGAATTCCGATTTTGAGGGGGTACGGTCTTTGTTCATTGGGTGGTTTTAAATTTGTTTTTTTTCTTTTGTTTTAATTTGGCGGGTCAAAAGAGGAGAATTTGCGGGTCGTGAACGTACGTGAAGATAGTAAATAAAATAAATCATCATTTGAGACAACACGTAACCGCCAAAATAATTGAATGGAGGACGATAGACCAATGGAGAAGTGGGATTTTTGAGAAGTCATGCTTTGATTTTTTCCATTATTATTATTATACGTGAGGGAGCTTTCTTTCTTTATATTCTATTAATCCCCCCCCCCCCCCCCCCCCTTGTTTTGTTAATTGTGAACATATAACTTTGGACTCTGGTCAAACAAGATTGTTGAGATCATCAACAGTGGTGGGGGCAAAAGGAGTTAGGAGTTGTTTGGATGCGAATGTGACAATGTGTTATTGAGTTCGTTCGAAAACTTATTTATCAGGTAGGACTTGGATTAAATGTTTTTTTTTATTTTATAAATTTAGGTATTTATTCAAAAAAAATCATATTTATATTGATGTTAAAATGGTAGTTAATAAATTAATAACATGAAATACTGTGTTGGAACCTTATGAGTTTTAATGTCCCTGACAACCGCGGCGGATCAAGGATCGGGTAGAGCACTGGGCCATATTAGAAAAAAGGCGAATAGGGATGGGCCGTAACACGACGAACACTGAAACGAACACCGAAAAATCGAAAATTTACAAGTGTTATACTAGCTCTGGATCGAGGGAGGGTTGGGCCGCCGTGGCCTGGGGGCGGACCCCTAGATCCGCCACTGCCTGAGAAACATAGGTTTTTAGTTAGAAAGTTGAATAAATATTGTGTTGATTTAGTTGCTATATTAGAAACTCCGGTTATAGCTAGTAATGCTGATGATATTGTTAATATACATTTTAGTCAATGGGTACACTTAGATAATTACTCTCATTCTACATCTGGTAGAGTCTGGTTGTTCTTGAAGAAGGGTATACAGGTGGGTAAAGTGACAATAGGAGAGCATTATATTCAAGTAAGGGTTGGGGGAAGCCACAATTGTGTGGTTACAGCAATATATAGTCCAAGCTGACAGGGCAGAGGATGTATGCTGAGTTGTTGCCTTGGTTAATTACTAGTGAACCAGGAATTTTCATGAGACATTTTAATGCTACGTTGGAGGCTGATGAGTCGTCCAATACTGATGTTCCTAATCAAAGCTCCTTGGATTTCAGAAGATGGATAGGTGATATATGGGGCTTTTTTATCATAAGGTGCTGGGTATGTGGTTTACATGGTGGAATAAGCATATCATTGGTTAATCATTCATTGAACCGTTCATTAACATAAAAAACTTGTATGTTACACTAATTTAAAAATAAAGTTATTAATGATCATAAATAACTTCAAATTTATATCATCACTAAAATATCTAATAAATCATTCAAACCATCTCACAAAAGAAATGATGATATTTAATTCAAATTAAAAATTACAGTGCTAGTCGATAGTGGACCACGTAAAATCGACAACAAGGTTGGAAAATGAGAAGAGAAGCAGATATAAAATTAATAATTAAGGTTTGATAGTCTAAGTTTAGGATAAAGTATTTTTAATACATATTTATGGTTAAAATATAGTGAACTAATGGACCAGTTAAATCATGGTGGTTCATCTGGTTTTATGTTGAACCGCGAAAAACCATTTGGTCCATCAATAACCGTCCAAACAATGAACCCAGACCGTTATCGTAACTAGTTTAGCGGTTCTACTAGCCTAGTCGTTGATCCGGCTTGGTTCTTATAACAAGGATTTTTGGTTAATTTTGAATGGTTGACTAAACATTCTCATAGTGTGGGTCGTACCCCGACTCTAGGGGTTTATGATCACTTTGGAATGCTAATGGACTCTTTTCATGCACCAGCTTCTTTGCCTAACCCGATTAAGTTTTTCAAATTTTGACGGCTTCATGCTAACTATTCTGCTTTACTAGAGGAGGCATGGGAGACAAAGGTGGTGGAATTGAAATTTAAGGTTCTTTATGGCAAATTGATGGTCCTTAAAGTTAAATTGAAAGAGCTATATTGGTCATATTACTCGGAGATCTCTGAAAGGGTTCGAGAAGCTGAGATGCAGCTAGAGGACATTCAAAAGAGGTGTTAACCAATCCATTTGAAGAGCTTGAACATAGAGAATCAGAATTGTCCAGTATGTGCCAGCAGTTGCAGAAAATCGAGGAAAGTTTTTCAGGCAATAATCATGTGTACAGTGGTTTCTAAAGGGGACTGTAACACTAAATTCTTCCATGCAGCAATGAAGGCTAAAACTCATAAGCAGAACATTCAATGTAATATGGTCCAAGTGCCACTTATTATGTGCACGTATCTCGGTGGAGGAGCATACCTTTATCTCTCAGGTAACTGCCTTCCCCATTGGTTCTTGGTCTGTCATGTATATCTGGGGTCCCTTTTATTACAGACAAACTGGGTTCTTTGTATTGTCAGAAGCTGGGGGAGAAAATTACTTCACGTGTTTGGATTTCTCAGTTATTCTAAGCGCCTCCAGCTAATTCTGAGAGTATACAACAATAATCCATTTGATGATGTATATAGCCTCGACCTATATATGATATCTTCAAGTAGTTTGATTCATGGATTATTTTGCTTTAAGTACTTTGAATATGTCAGTTGATGTTATTTTTAGTATGTTGCTTTCAGTACTTCGAATTAACAGTTGAGGTATGTTTTACTTTTGCAATTGGATTCCCTTCTTTTTTTTGTCCAAGTGAACCAAGTACCTACCACTTTCTGATCTTCAAGTTGCAGGTCATAAATCCATTTGTAGAATTGATGAGCTATCCCATAAAACCACATGATTTGAAGCTTAACTACGGAACTGTCTAATCAAATTTACAAAATCAATGCTAAATTTATTTTTATCCCTTAATAGATCTTGATCCTTTTGCAATTGGATTCCTTTCTTGTTTATTTGTCCAAGTGAACCAAGGACCTACCACTTTCCAATCTTCAAGTTGCATGTCATTTATCTTCATAAAAAGAGCTATCCCCTTAAATCACATGATTTGAAGCTTTATTTACACCGGTTATTATTGTAACTGTCTGTACATTTTGACTCTGTTGGCAGCTTGATTTGATGCATATACAAAATTCAATCGAATTATGTCACGTTGCCATGTAAAAATTGCTCATTTCTTTTAGAACAGTAAATTTCAGTTCTTTTTTCCACAATACCCAAATTCTAACCCACTTAATATCAAAATATGGGTAACTAAACTCTCATTCTGTGAAATGCTCCTCTAAAATATTCTTTACATTTTCTTTCCGTACTCTAGTCTTTAAGATACCCACTATATCAACCTTCCATCTTCGCAACATTTCAACTATGGATTCATGCTTTCCAGGGTTATTGAACCTCGCATGTTCCAAGTCAGAACTATCATACTTAACTTTCAGCTGTCAATTTAGCTAAACAAATCGAAATAACACAGACTTTTTAATGTGGTAGTCCACAGAGAGGATCTCCCTGACTTAACTTCTTTGGTACAGGCACAATAGTTTATATAGGTTTGCTCACACCAAACCCTAGCTACATAAGCTATATGAGGGAAATTTACAATAAAATCCTCATATAATTAACACCCTTCCTCAAATTGATGTTGGGTTCTCAACATCAATTTGGAAGAAAGATACCAGTGCCTACTCAATGATGCAGCCTTTGTCAACACATCACCGACTGCTCATCTGTTCTCAAGTACCGAAGTTGACTGATCCCTTCTGCTACAAGTTGTCGAATGTAGTGAACATGCACTTCAATGTGCTTAGTCCGATCGTGCAAGAGAGGATTGATGGCAATCTCTATTGCAATAGCATTGTCTCCATTAGTCGCCATTGGACTAAGTCAAGAAACGACCAATTCTTCAAATAGTCGATGTAGCCAGACCATTTCCGAGCTCACTTCTTACATTTAGCGATATTCTGCTTTTGTTGAAGATTTCGATATTATGTCCTGCTTTCTGCATCCTCATGAAACAAATGAATTTCCAAACTTGATGCACTAGTCAGGTGTTGAACGCCTACTATCCAAACATCTTGCATAATCAGTATCGGCAAAAGCTTCAATTTTAGGCTCTCCTCCCGCAAGAAAGAATAATCCCACATCACTTGTATACCTAAGATATCGCAGTAATCTATTTATAGCATCCAGATGTGTTGTCATATCAACCCCCCGGAACTGACTCACAACCTGTACATCATATGAGATGTACGTTCGAGTGTGAGTTAGATAGATCAGATTACCCACCACACTTCTATAGAAAGATTGATCCTCTAATAAATCTCAATCATCTTTTCACAACTTCAGGTTTGGTTCAATGGGAGTGGAACACGACCTGCAATCCTCAAACCGTGTCGAAGCTAGAAAATGTGAAATGTACGTCTTATGGCAAACAAACAATCCATGTGCTTTGCGTGTCGAACCTCTAAGCTTAGGAAATAAGCAACCTCTCCTAGTTCTTTAAGATTGAATGCTTGGTGAAGGGTACTCGTCAGTTCCTGTCTTCCTTCGTCATCATCTCCAGTACCTATCATGTCGTCTACATAGAGTAGAAGAGCAATGATCCCATGGACAGTTCTTCGAATAAACAATGAGGAGTCACTATGACTATGTTGAAAACCAGCCTGCAGAATAGTCCCGTGAAACTTTTCGAACAAAGCTCGAGGAGCTTTTTCACTCCATAAAGAGATATAACCAGCTTATATACAATGTCCGGTCCTACCTTCTTATACCATGGAGGTGAATCCATGTAAATAGTTTCCTTCAGGTCATTGTGAAGAAAGACGTTCTTCACATCAAACTGTATTAACGACCATCCACGCATCACTATGAGTAGGGCTGGAAGTTTGGTACCAATATTTGGGATATACCGAATACCGTACCGAATTTATCAATATTTAGTATTACCGAATAACGGCTTATTTTTTAGGGATTGAGATTGGGATTCATTTTGGAGTGATATTCGGTATTCGGGATTACGTGATTGGGATCGTTATATACCGAAATAGTTTCATGGGAAATACCGAGAAATACCATAAATTAGAAATTAATGAAATATAGCACACAACCTTTGGTCATTCCTCACTCTTTCACAACTTAGAAACCCTCATCCAACTCAATTTTGACTTTCCAGTTTAAGTCACTCCCGTCTCTCACCTAATCTCTTGTTATTTCATAACACCAAAAAGTAAACACTAGTATTAGTTGTCTCTCAGCCTCCAATTTGTCAAATTAAAGAATACCAATGTCAAGAATTTGAGATGTCACCACTCCTCCATTCTCCATTCTCCTTATCCATATCCTAGCTATAGGCAAACTCAATACTCTTTGCTTAGTATGTTTTCCCTAAATTAAACAATTAAATCTAATATATATATATATATATATTTAATTATTAATTTCAAAGGTAATTAATTTTTTATATGATAATACCGATTGGGATACCGAAATATTTAGGGATTGGGATACCGAAATTATTTAGGGATTGTGATTGATTTTAGGGTGTAATTCAGTATTTGGGATTTCGGTATTTGGTATTGGGATACTGATACCGTACTGATTTCCACCCCTAGCTGCGAGTGCAAAAAGGTTGCGCAACTTTGGCATTTTTGAGACGGGTGCGAAGGTCTCGGTGTAATCAATGTCGACTCTTGGCGAAATCCCTGAGCTACCACTCTTGCCTTGAAGCGCTCTAGTGTGCCATCCGGTTTGACCTTCACATTATACACCCACTTTGATCCAATAATCGACATCTCTGGGGTTATGGGAACCAACTCCCATGTATGATTTGCTTTTAAAGCATCTGTCTCCACTTGCATTGCATCAACTCACTCCTTATGTCATTTCGCAAACCTGTAGTGAGTAGGAATGGGTATAGCGTCTGCTGAATATCCCACATAGTTTAAAATTTTGACTGGCGAAGCTCCTTTGTTTACCATATCAAAACCACGAGGTAAGGGTGGTGGACTCGGCAGATTATCACCCATGCCTCCCCCTAACTCTGCCGAGTCCCCACTTTTCATGGACGAGGAAGAGCTAGAGCTTCCAACAGAGCTTTGACCCATTCCCTGGGGTTGAAGACGTGCCAGAACTCGTGTGAATAGAGGGAGTGTGGGGCAGCGTCGTGTCATGATCATGACCAGCTGGTCATTCGCCGGAGGGTCAATAGCAGCAGGGGGAGTGTCCATGAAAGTTGTAGGCCGAAGAAAGTAGAGGGAAGCTAGAGGAGTGTCCTTAGCCAAAGAATAATGCATAACCGGTTCTAGAAACATCACATGATATGTAGCATGCATACGAAATTGCACGGATCATAGCATAGGTAACCCTTATGCTCATCATCATAGCCGAGAAAGAGACTCCGAATGGTTTTAGGAGCTAGCTTGTGACGATCACGCTTCGGGAGTAAGACGAAACAAAGTCAGTCAAATACCTGGAGGAAAGAGTAGTTCGGAGCTCGATGAAATAGTGCCTGATAAGGAGATTGATTACCAATAACCGATGAGAATTGACGATTTATTAGATAGACCACAGTTCGCACCACTTTGACCCAAAAACCAGTGGGCACGCATGAATGGAATAAGATCGCACGTGTTAGCTCCAACACATGTTGATTCTTCCTCTTGACGAGCCCATTTTGTTACGAGACGCCGAGACAAGAGTGCTAAATAAGAATCCCATTGGAAGCATAGAAATCAAGGAAGGGTTGAGAGCTGAACTCACCTCCATAATCTGATTGGATGATCTTTACAGTCTTGTGAAACTGTGTCTGGACCATGGTAACAAAGTGCTTTGCATGGGTGACTAACTCCGGCTTTCTCTGTAAGAAATAGATCCACGTGTAGCGTGTGGCCTGATCGATGAACAGGGTGAATTATTGGAACCCCGGGTGATACGTAACCGGCGAGGGCCCTCATAAATCAGTATGAATTAAGTCGAATGGAGCATTGTATTCAGTATCACTAGGATGGAAAGATAGCTGGGACATTTTTGCTTCAATGCAACTCACACATGAACTGGGTGATCCAAAACTGGAACTCAACTTATCAGATAATAAATTTGTTCAAAACATACTCAATAAATATGTCGAATGCGGATATCCCAATCAATGGTGCCAAAAATCCCAAATAGATGAATGAACAGAAAAATCCAACGATCCTGATTTAACTAAATTACCCAAGAGAGAGGTCTCATGACCTAACTTATTGAAAAATGCCGAGTCTGCCTGTTTACAATGAAAAGACACATCACTAGTTGTGGTTTCTCCAGCCGAGCTCCCACCAGAAATCCTTTGAGCCGTCGCCGCCAATCCATCCAGATTCCCAGACTTGTTGTGCTCATCGAGGATGAAAACCCGACCACTCTTATGCCCCTTCGCAATCACCCTCCCTGTTTTCCGATCATGCACGATACATTCATCTGAGTTAAACACTACACTGCATTTGTCTTCTGCCAATTGACCCAAGGATACAAGACTGGGGACGAGTTCGGGAACATAGAGAGTGTCATGTAAGTAAATGATCCTAGATAAAACCTGGCTGAAGCCCTGTACAAGGACATTATCCCCATTCGCAACCTGTAACATCATGGGTTCTACCTGCCACAGGTGAGTGAAACATTAACAAGCACTAGAAATATGGTTAAAAGCCGCTAAATCTAATAACCAACAAGATGTTTACCTGAGGCGCCACTTATAGCAAAGGCTGCATTCAAAGCTTGTGGAAGAGCAGCTTGAAGCTTGTGGAAGAGCAACTTGAAGAGCTTCCTGAACCAAGCGGCGAATAGCATCAAATGATATATGGCTTCCAGCCGAAGCACTCGAGCATGAGGAGGCACCCATCAAGGAGCTCTTCTCCACCACCGCATAGCTGGAGCCACCAGTAGAGGATCCAGAGCTTGCACGTTTGCCGCCATAACCAGGGCGCAGACTAATCTTCCGCGCAAGTGTCTTGCACTCAAGAATTATATGACCAGCACGCTTGCAGTAGATACATATATTCCGCTACTTACAATGAGGCTAGATATGGCCTACTTCATGGAAAAAATGACAGGTAAGGGTGCTGGTACCTTGTGTCTGAAATTGGGGTCTATTGTCACAACCCTTACTCACCTCGAAGGCAGCCTCACCAGCAAGAGAGTGGTTTTCGATTTGTGCTTGACTTCGCAATCTTGTTTCTTCACACCAAGCACCTCATCAAACTCAGTCACCCCATGATTAATTAATGAAGCACGCACAGACTCAAACTCGGGGCAGAGCTTCATAATACATTGCATCATGCAAGACCTGGTACGTTCCTAGATAACCTGTGGAGTGTTTGCCTCTGGGGATAAGAGGCTATAAGGAGATCATACTTGGTCCATAAATTGAGACTAGCATGATAATAACCCCTTATATCATAATCTCCCTGAACCATATTGGCGATCTCAAATTCCATATCAAATTGATGGGAAGAGTTGGCTTGCGAGTAAGTTTTGCAGATGTGAGACCACATCTCATGTGCCGTCGAGAGCTGGCGCATGCTAAGTGCCGTAGGAACACCAATGGAACCCGCAAAGCCACAAAATAACTTGGTCATTAGTTGTTGCTCAGTCATCACGATCCTTCGTCGGCGCGATATCAGCCGACCACTTCAGAGTCCCGGTCAAAATCTGGAGTAGTCTTTTCCCTTCAATGAAATTCCGGAATTGGAATTCCCACATGGCAAAGTTCTTGCCATCAAACTTTGTAGAGACACAATCAAAACAACCGGAGTCCATCCTAAGAACACAACCGAAAGAGATCCACAAACAAAGAACAATAACACGAATAAGGCAGCGGGAGAGAAGCAAACTGAATTGTGGAAACCCTAGGAGAAGACGCACGACAATCAGATCAACCGCCCACACACAATTCTGAGACGAATCAAAGGTTGGATCTAAGCTCTAATATAATGTCAATTTAGCTAAACAAATCAAAATAACACAGAGACTTTTTTTAACGTGGTATCCTCATTACTCTAGTTCACGGAGAGGATCTTTTTTTTTTTTTGCCAAAAGATCTCCCTCTCAGATTTTAGTATTATTATTCGACTTAACTTCTTCCGTACATGCACAATATTTTATATAGGTTTGCTCACACCAAACCCTAGCTACATAACCTATACGAAGGTCATTTACAATACATTCCTCATATAATTAAGATCAACCCCTGTATCTCGAGGTATGAGTTCAAGTTAATCAAATTCAAGTAGGTACAATACTTCTCAACTTCGTTCACTTTAGGCTAAATTTTTATGGAATTTAGCGTGCATCCTCCAATAATATATGGTAGAGTTTTGTGTACTTTTCTCCATTTCAAATTTCCTGCAACGAGAGTGGAAGTAGGAAGGTCATTTCAGTCCTTACAATTCGTTATTAGTTCATATAAAAAATATTTATAACAAGATTTGAACCAGGGTCTCTTCAAACAAAAAACAACAATCATAACCAATTACACTAAACAAATTTGGTGTAGCTTTTTTAATACAAACCATAGACAAAGTTAAAATCTGAAAATCAGATGCTTTTTCCATCTTGATTAGCTAGCCCACTTAGTCTCCTGTAAATATATTTAGGGGTCGTTTGGATGAGTTTTTTTGGTTATGAGGTATTTGTAGGTTGAAAGAACTCATTTTTAGTTGTATGGTATTTGTATGGTATTTGAGAAAATTAAAGAATCAATTATCTTGTTTGGATGTCTAAAATAGATGAGTTATTTGTTATGTGGTATTTGTAACAAAAAGTTGGGAAATACCATTATGCCCTTCTATTTGTAACTCCTAATTGTAACGGGTTAGAGTGGTCTTGTGTAGCTGATAGTATATTTTGTTTCCTAATTAGAGTTTATAATGGAACCCCTTCTGTTATATAATTGAGAGTTTATTTATTACTAATTAGAACCAAAATAACCAACAAAAACCATCAGCATATAAGCAAATAATGTTGTAAGAAACCAGCAGCATATAAGCAGATTTCGCCCGAATTTCTCCAAACTTTCGCCATTCTGTCCCCACTGGAGCTTCTCCCTGTCTAATTGAGCCTCTTTCCAAACCGCTAGAGCTTCTCTTTGTCTTCATCGTCTTTCAGCATCCAGTCGGCGAAGAAGAACCCAAGAAGCTTCTCCTTGTCAAATTGAGCGGTCTCTTGACTGACTGTCCAACGAAGCTCTATCGCCGCCGCTGACAGAGAAGGAATCATCGCCGCCGGCACAGAAGGAATCGTCGCCGCTGGCATAGACGACCCCAAAGCTCAAACAGAATAAGCTTTACAATCGCCGCCGCCTACTAACTCGCCTTTGTTCGCCGCCACAACCTAGGCTTAACCCTACTCAATCTGATCTCCATGCAAAGAGGAACCCAAAAGTAGTAGAAGAATCTATTTTGCATCAATCAATTTTGGCTTTGGACAGAATAATCAATGAAATCGTAGCAAAGAGTAAGAAGGAAGGAGAGAGGAGAGAGGACATAGGAGAGGGGCAGAAAGGGGCAAAAAAGAGGCGAAAGCTGCGTTATTTCAGAATAACTCCTACCAAGCAGTTATTTGTTTTAACGTGTTTTCGCGTTATTCTCAAATAACGCGGGCTCAAATAACGCGACGGGAAAAATAGTTGCCAAACGGATTATTTTGGCCCAAATAACTCACAATGAGTTATTTGGATCCAAATAACTCATTTAAATGATCAATCCAAACGACCCCTTATAGTGCTTGATACATCTATTTCAATAGTAGAGTTTCATGTAACTTTCTCCATTTTAAAATTTCTACTATCTTCTTAATTTTAACTTAGGGTAAATTGGTAATTGGCTAACATAGAAGAAACGATTTTTTTTACTGTTTTTTGTGTCCTTTCATTTTTTTAGTTTAAATTTTTTTTGTGCTTTTTATCTTTGTTATTATCCCTTCCTAAACTCCTCTGAAATTCCCTCCATAGTGCAATATTTTGCTCCCTTTCACTTCCCACTACAAGGCCGCCTATGAAAATCAATCTTTAGTATCTCTTAGAACTACAGTTTGATTGTTGGGGATTGAAGTTGGGAGTAGAAGATTTCAACTCCGATATAAGTGCATGGCGAGTAGATGGAGTTCAATCAAGTAGTTAGGGTCTTGCCTATCTCGCTCGATTCCTCCGCACTAACATCGCCCGATGGTTCTATCTCTCCTATATTGATGAACTACTAGAAGACCTATTTTGCTGCTTCTATTGCAGGAGACGATGTTTAATCAATTATATCTTCCTCCTTACTCCTCTTCATATACTAGACTTTGAATCAATTAAACGTTTCGCATATGTAAGCCATTCATTTCTTCTCTTTGACTCATGGTTTTATCTTTCTGATTAATAACAAAACGACTTTCATTTTCAGGTTATCTCATGATAAGAACATGCAGAAGATCTATTTTCTATGATCCTATAGCCTAATACTATGTTTGAAGCCAGGTGGATCTCTTGCGTCGTCGTTCTTCTTTCTGTTCTTAGGTTTCAACTTCAATGAGTTTTCTATCTTCATAGAAGGTGATATAATCAAAGTCGCGCAGGGTCAAGCTTCTCGAACCAAACAGAACCGGATAGGATGGAAATCGACCGGACAGTACTCACCCGTGAATAAGGGCAATCGATATATGAATCGATCGGACAGACTCAACTCGGAATAAAGGGCAATCGATATGGGTAGCTCGCCACAACCAGGGTGATTACCTAGTTGATAAGAGTCGCTCTAGCACTCTGGAGATTCTCGACAGAGTAATTAGGGCAAATTCCGCGTAGGGAACTCGGCTTTAGCCTCTGAAATTCAATAATAATCGTCTTCTCCTAAAACCAACGTGTTCAGCCCTTTAAATAGGCAAAGTACAACCCAAATCCGACTCCAACATGGAAAAACAATCATAAACCGACTTTAAAACATGGAAACTCGGAAACAGGCCAGCAAACCCGTTAAGCCCAACCCGTTAAACCTGGACCCGTTAAGTAAACCCGTTAAGGCTGCTTCTTGCAATCTGCCTTCTCTTCAGTACTTCCTCCTTCTTCCTCCACTCGAATCATCATATATGGCTTCCCTCGAAATAGCTCCACATCCATAGCTCCAAAGTAGCTATTCAAATATGTCGCAAGCTTCTCCTTCAACGTCCTTGCCTTAGCACGTGTGACTGGCCCATTGATGTCCTCATCAGCCCCTCCTTCTTCAAAAGGATTTGCCCTCAAATCCGAATTGCCATCCAAATAAGGTGCAAGGTCAGAAACATTAAACGTTGCACTTACTCCATACTCTCCCGGCAAGTCGATCTTGTAGGCATTGCTTCCAATCTTCGAAACCACCTGGAAAGGACCATCACATCGGGGCATTAACTTTGATTTCCGTTGCTGGGGAAACCTCTCCTTCCTCAAATGCACCCACACCCAGTCGCCAACTTCAAAGTGCCTCGGTTTTCTGTTTTTGTTCACATTGCGCATGACCTGCTCCGTCCTTCTCTCAATGTTCAATCTCGCCTTCTCATGTAAACTCTTCACGAACTCAGCTTTCTTGGCTCCATCGAGATTGACCTGCTCACTCAAAGGTAATGGCATCAAATCCAAAGGAGTGAGTGGATTGAAACCATACACGAGCTCAAACGGAGTGAACTTCGTCGTCGAGTGCACCATCCTGTTGTAAGCAAACTCTACATGGGGAAGGCAGTCCTCCCAAACCTTGATGTTGCTCTTGATCACAGCTCGAAGCATCTGGGATAATGTTCGATTGACCACCTCTGTTTGCCCATCGGTTTGAGGGTGACATGTAGTAGAGAACAACAGCTTCGTCCCCAGTTTGCTCCACAACGTCTTCCAGAAGAAACTCAGAAACTTAGTATCTCGATCGGATACTATGGAACGCGGCATCCCATGCAATCGCACCACTTCCCTGAAAAACAAATCAGCCACGTTAACCGCATCGTCAGTCTTATGGCATGGGATAAAGTGTGCCATCTTCGAGAATCGATCCACCACCACGAAAATCGAATCTCTTCCCTTCCTTGTCCGCGGCAAACCAAGCACAAAATCCATAGAGATGTCGATCCATGGAGCATATGGAATCGGTAGCGGTGTGTACAATCCAGATGATTGCACCTTCGACTTGGCCTGCTTGCACTCCACACACCTCGCACACAGATTCTCCACGTCTCCCTTCATGTGCGGCCAATGGAAGTGCTCTTGTAGACAACTCAGCGTCTTGTCTACACCGAAATGTGCCATTAAACCTCCTCCATGAGCCTCTTTCAACAACAACTCTCGTAGTGATGATCGAGGAATACACAACTGGTTAACTCGAAACAAGTAGCCATCACTTCGATAGAACTTCCCTTCGCCATGCTGCTCACAAGCTCTATAGATCTCCCCAAAGTCAGCATCATCAGAATAGAGCTCCTTGATATGCTCGAAACCCAAATACTTCACCCCCATTGTCGTGATCAACGAATGCCTTCGAGATAGGGCATCAGCAACTACATTTTCTTTGCCCTGCTTGTACTTGATCACGTATGGAAAGGACTCAATGAACTCAACCCATCGAGCATGTCTTTTGTTCAGCTTGTGTTGAGCTTTCAAATACTTCAACGACTCGTGATCAGTGTGAATCACGAACTCCTTCGGCCAAAGATAGTGCTGCCATGTCTCTAAGGCTCGAACTAGAGCATATAGCTCCTTGTCGTACGTCGGATAGTTGAGGGCAGCCCCACTCAACTTCTCGCTGAAGTAAGCAATCGGCTTCTTCTCTTGCATCAACACTGCTCCAATTCCCAGACCAGAAGCATCACACTCCACCTCGAATGTCTTATTGAAATCCGGCAACATCAGAATAGGTGAATGCGTGAGCTTGTGCTTGAGCAGCTCGAATGCTCTGGTCTGCTCCTCTCCCCAATAGAACGTCACGTTCTTCTTGATGATGGATGTCAATGGTGCGGCAATGGTGCTGAAGTTGGGCACAAATCGACGATAAAATCCAGCAAGCCCATGAAAGCTCCGCACCTCATTCACGTTGGTTGGAATAGGCCAATCGCGAATTCGCTTTCACTTTCTCTTCATCCACCTTGACTCCATCTGCACTCACCACAAAACCAAGAAAAATAACACTAGAAGTGCAAAACGAGCACTTCTTGAGGTTAGCATACAATTTCTCCTTTCTCAACATCGCCAACACCTCTCTCAAGTGATTGAGATGATCCTCCATGCACTTCGAGTAGATCAGAATGTCGTCAAAGTATACGACCACGAACTTGCCAATGAATGGCCTCAAAACATGGTTCATCAGTCTCATGAAAGTGCTAGGAGCATTGGTTAAACCAAAGGGCATCACCATCCATTCGTATAGACCCTGCTTGGTCTTAAACGCAGTCTTCCACTCGTCTCCCTCCTTCATACGAATTTGGTGGTAACCTGATCTCAAATCAATCTTGGAAAACACCGTAGAGCCATGTAATTCATCAAGCATATCATCTAATCGTGGAATTGGATGACGATACTTAACTGTAATTTGATTGATGGCTCGGCAGTCTACACACATCCGCCAGGTGTGATCCTTCTTTGGCACGAGAATCACCGGAACTGCACACGGGCTCAAACTTTCTCGAACATGCCCCTTCTCCATGAGCTCGTCAATCTGCCTTTGCAGCTCTTTGGTCTCTTCCGGGTTAGCTCGATATGCTGCCTTGTTTTGAATTTGAGCTCCCGGCACGAAATCAATTTGGTGCTCAATTCCGCGAATAGGAGGCAGCCCCTTCGGTGCTTCCTCTGGAAACACATCCTCGAACTCATCCAACACCACTCTTGCTTCGGCTGGAACTTCTTGGACTAGCTCTTGATTGAGCAGCACATCCCTGTACATGAGCACAATCAGAGGTTCTCGTGCACAGGCAGCTTGCTTCAAATCTCCATTGCGTGCTAGCATCACTGCCTTCGAATCCACAATTCCAGCTCCCTCTTCTCCTTTCTTGGCCGAGGCATTACTTTCCTTTTCTTGCTCTCGACGTTGCTGCATTTGGAGTTGATCTCGATATACTTCACTTGGAGACAGAGGCTTCAACACGAACTTCTTTCCTCCATGTTGCAACTTGTACTTATTTGTCACTCCATCATGCTGTGCTTGTCGATCAAATTGCCATGGCCTGCCAAAAAGCACATGTGCAGCTTGCATAGGCACTATATCACACAAAATCTCATCTTTGTAATCTCCAATCTCGAACTTCATTAGTGCCTGCTTTGTGACCTTGATGGATCCGTGATCGTTAAGCCATTGCAGCGTGTATGGCTTTGGATGCTTCAACGTAGGCAGCCCTAGCCTCTTCACTGCACACGCACTCACAACGTTCGTGCAACTTCCTCCATCGATCACTAGAGACAGCAACTTCCCATCAACTACACATCTCGTATGGAAGATATTTTCTCTCTGTTCACTCTCCTCCTTAGGCTGCACAGACAATACTCTCCGTGCTACAAACAAGCTGCCAGGAGGTGGTTCCACTTCCATAGACTCATCGACATCAGAATCGGTGGTCTCTACATCTTCCTCCGATACATACTCACCATTATCAAGCAAGATCAGGGTCTTCTTATTGGCACACTGGCTCGCAATGTGTCCTCTTCCATGGCATTTGAAACAACGAATTTCCCCCGACGATCCACCTTGCTTCATAACTGGATTTGCACCATCAGCCCTTACCGCGGGTCTAGGAGCTTCTTTCACGGGCAGTTGCGGCTTAGGGTGGGTTGCAACTCCTTGGCTCGAACGCGTGGAATTCATGGAGGGTTGAAACCTCCTATTTCGAAGCTGTCGTTCCACTTTACTTGCCATATCCACCAAATCTTCAAGTTCAAGGAACGGTTGTATCTCCACCACGTTCTTGATCTCTCGATTGAGACCATACAGAAAACGAGCTATGGTAGCCTCGCGGTCCTCTCTCACATCAGCACGTATCATCAACACTTCCAACTCCTTGTGATAATCTTCAACGCTTTTAGTTCCTTGCCGGAGAAGCTGGAGGTTTTGATACATATCTCGCAAATGGGAACTCGGTACAAACCGATCCCTCATAATTCCTTTCATCTCATCCCACGTCTCAATAGGACGCTGCCTGTTTCTCCTTCGTTTCGTTCCCAACTGATCCCACCAAACAAGTGCATAATCCGAGAACTCTAGGGCAGCCAATGTCACTTTCTTCTTCTCGGAGTAGTTATGACAATCAAACACTAGTTCCATCTTTCGCTCCCAATCCAAATAAGCATCAGGGTTCGTGGTACCGCGAAAAGGTGGAATTGTGACCTTGAGGTTTCGCAAATCATCATCCTCCTCAAAGCCCTCTTCTTCCTCGTCATTAAACTCCTCTTCATGATGTTGTTGCCGCCCTCTTCTTTCAGCTCGAGGCATTCCAAGGCGTCTATGCTGGCGCATATGACGCTGTATTTCGTGAACCAAGGGTGGAGGAGCTCGGTTTTCCCTTCCCCTTTCTTCTTGTTGAGGTCTAGGGTTAGGGTTTGCATCGACCACAACCGGCTGCTGGAGCCTTGTCTCGACAGCCTCCATCCTCGTGGCTTGCTCGGCAAGCCTTGCTGTTTGCTCTTCTTGAGCACGAGCAATGTTCTCCAATTGATTTCTGATCGCTTCGAGTGCTGCTTCCATGTTTGATAGGCAAGAAAAGTCCAACAACACAAGAACTCGCACAACCTGCTTCTTGCCTCGCAAGCAACACCAAGAACTCTCAAGAATAAACAACCTCCTGTCTTGCGGCTCAAGAACACGCCAAGACCTTCAAGAAAACTTCAAGAACACGCCACTGATTTGAACCAGGCTCTGATACCACTTGATATAATCAAAGTCGCGCAGGGTCAAGCTTCTCGAACCAAACAGAACCGGATAGGATGGAAATCGACCGGACAGTACTCACCCGTGAATAAGGGCAATCGATATATGAATCGATCGGACAGACTCAACTCGGAATAAAGGGCAATCGATATGGGTAGCTCGCCACAACCAGGGTGATTACCTAGTTGATAAGAGTCGCTCTAGCACTCTGGAGATTCTCGACAGAGTAATTAGGGCAAATTCCGCGTAGGGAACTCGGCTTTAGCCTCTGAAATTCAATAATAATCGTCTTCTCCTAAAACCAACGTGTTCAGCCCTTTAAATAGGCAAAGTACAACCCAAATCCGACTCCAACATGGAAAAACAATCATAAACCGACTTTAAAACATGGAAACTCGGAAACAGCCCAGCAAACCCGTTAAGCCCAACCAGTTAAACCTGGACCCGTTAAGTAAACCCGTTAAGGCTGCTTCTTGCAATCTGCCTTCTCTTCAGTACTTCCTCCTTCTTCCTCCACTCGAATCATCATATATGGCTTCCCTCGAAATAGCTCCACATCCATGGCTCCAAAGTAGCTATTCAAATATGTCGCAAGCTTCTCCTTCAACGTCCTTGCCTTAGCACGTGTGACTGGCCCATTGATGTCCTCATCAGAAGGTTCATTGAGTTGAACTGGTAGGTTATTATTTCCTTCCCCATTTATCTAAGTTGTTTGTGATTGATTTATAAAATAAAGGATGACCGGTGGTTTGAGTGCTAGGTTTGTATGAAATCAAATAGATGTTTCTATAGAACAGGAGCAATTGTACTTTCCTAGCGCCCTATCTACTATCTTGGTTGTTTGTTTGCTGTATTTTTTGTTTGTTCTTTACTTAGCTATTGAAATAATAAAAAATAAGATCACCATTTTAAAAAAGTTTCTTTTCAATTACAATATTTTCGCTCAGACTTTATTTTGTCATAGCTAATGTTCTCCGCAACCATATTTTTCTTCATCAATGTCGATTCTTATGGTACAACTCACCGATCGAATTTTGATGTTGTTTTAGGATTAGTTAGACATTGTTGATTTTGTCGATGTTTTTAGTGTCCATCTATATAATTGCAAACCATAATGATTACTAAAATTGAGCCTCCACGCAACAATACTCTGAGAGGTGGGGGTGTTGAACTAGAAGTAGAAGAGTTGAGATTAGGTTTGGGAAGGGAAGTGGTGGGGGAAAAATTGTGTTTGGATTTGGTAGCAAGTAAAGTTCAACTAAATCAGGTGAAGCTAGAGATGAGGGAGTTGGTGAGGGTAGTGATTGAATTTAGGAGGATATTGAAAGACATGGAAGCAAAACTGGAGTAGTTGAAGAGAGAGAAGTGAGAGATTATGAGGATATGAATGAAAAGAACCCCAATTTGAAGAGAAATAGCGTTTGTGAAAAGAACACCAATTTGATGAGAAATTGAGGGCCACAGAGAGAAGGTCCATCAAAGTAGCAGAAATAGAGTTGCAAGAGGAGGATTAGAAAGTAAATTTTGGGTTGTAATATATGCCTCTTGAGATTGAATATAGAGGGGATAAAAATATGGTTGTACAACGGAGAGTAATTGCTATTAAATCTTTAGGTTTATGGTTGTTGCAGCTACCACAAGCTATGTCTATCTTAACACGAGTAATCATTGATTGATTTACTGAAATTAGGTCAATTCCCTATTCAACCTACTAGAGCTGGTAGATAAGGAGTGTCTAATTTTGTGCCTTATTACTTTAATCGAGTCTATTAGTATATTTGAGGTAACCCTAATTTTGACATTTGCTCTCAAGTTTTGATTTAGTTGAGTTGTTAGTATATGGTTTACTTGAATCAACAACTCTCCATTTTTTTTATTAGTGGCATGTTGTTCCTAAAATAGAACATTGAACCATTTAAGTAGGATTGTGAGATTTTAATTTTAGTTTTCAATTATCTATGGGCCGTGTGGGAATTCCAATTGACTTTTATACTCTATCTTTCTTGACAATCAATTTACCAATAGCATTTTAACATGACTTAATCATCATTGAAATGAGATTAAGGATATATTTTTATAATTTTATATTCTTAAATGATGATCGTATTTCTTCAATTCATTTTTTATGTATCATCTCGACCGAAAAATTGTCAATAAAATAAAAAAATTTGATAAAATTAAACATAACATAATAATATAAATACTCAAATACGAACGTTTCCAAACAATGGACCGGGTTATAAGCTTCAGTGTCAAAATAGCATAATTACAAAGAAAAGAAAACAATATTTACGTGTGATTGTTTACATGTGTCAAAACATATATCTTATTTTCGGAATCGGGCACCATTTCCTTTTGCAGATTATAAATGCAGCCCGTTACCAGAGTCCAGTCCACTACCCGAGACCCGGAATGGCGGTGTCCCACGTTAATTCCCTCATCAAAGTCACATCTTTCCTTACACTTCCACCTGCCCAGCCCACTACCTTGGTCCATCGATCCAATCTCCCTGAGCCTACCATTCCACCTGACAAGCCCACCCCCGCCCTTCAACACACCTCCGACCCACTCACCCAATTCGACTCCCTACAACCCGCTCTCTCACTAAGTCCTAAACGTCTCACTCCTCTTGCCCTCCTCCAGTCCTAGCTCCTCCTTACGACTAGGGGTGGGCAATGGGTTGTTCCATACCGGACCACATCGGACCGAATTGATGTTTGGATCGGATTACATCGAATTGAATATAATTTGGTATGGTCCTTGGTCCTATGCATTTTAAAAATACCAAAGAAAAATGGACCGAATTTACATATGGACTGGAACAAATGGACCAAAGCGGACATAATCCACTATTAGTCCGGTCCTTGGTCCTAAAATATCTTTCACTATTGGACCGCGGTTCTCCTGAATTTGGTCCGATCCAGTCCGGACCGGACCGATGCCCACCCCTACTTACGACCAGCTCTCCCATTAATTAGATCAAACCCTTATTCGCGTACTTCCTTTATACTTGATTCCCTTTAATTATTCTCCCTCTCTTATTAGACCAAATCCTTGTTCGTGCCCTTCCTCTCTATACTTGGCCTTCCTTTAATTCTTCTCTCTGCATCAATCCTTCCTCTCGCCCTGTTGGTTACTCCACTCGTATGGTTATTGAACTCTTGCAGGAACAAAGAGAGGAAGGGGGAACGCTCGACTGGCTAAAAGGAAAACTCAAACCCAAAGTGTTTGCTACTGCATCCATCGTCGACTTACCACTACTCAAGCTTTGATATCATGTTAAATACCAATTGATACTGATAACTCGAATAGATGAAAAAGATTCAATTATGGATATTATACCATTTAGAAACAAGATTATCATTGCATCTACTAAAAAAAGCCTAGAACAGGCCAAGATGGATAAAACCCGCCTCGTCGTGGATCGGTGAAAATAAACACATGTCGGAACTAGGAGCAAGTCAGAGCAACTTAGGAACAAGCAGACTAGGCCCGGTTATTACGATCCCCAACTTGTTTTGAACTCAATCATTGTCACTAGTTAGTAGGGATGGCAACAAACCCGAACCCATGGGTATCCACCCGACCCAACCCGGTCAACGCGGGTAAAATCCGTGTTGACGGGGTTTGGGCCGGGTTCGGGTTTAAACCCGCTACACTATTCATCGGGTTGGGTTTGGGTTTAGGTAAACCCGCCCCATGGGTACCCGCCCACACCCATATAATTAATTTTACCGGGTTATTTAATATTCTAAACAATATATCTTTCTTAAACAACTAATCTTCTTTATGTTTGTGGAGACATGTATAAATTATTCTTACTCATTGTGTACAATGAGGTTGATATTACGGAGTGGAGAGTGAAGAAGCTTAGTTGACAAGGAGGAAGGAGCTTTCAATCAATCATGTTGTTTGTAGATGTTTATCTTGAATTTTGAACAATTTGTATTAATAATTTACGGTTTGCTTGTATGCTCTAGATTAGTGTTTTTGTATTGATAATTTTTATGAGAAAATTGATGTTAGACTTTTATTTTGAAAGAAACTTGTCATTGTAAATTTTTTACCACAAAAATCCACGGGTACCCATGAATTCGCGGATACCCAGCGGGTTGGGTTGGGTTTGAGTTTTTCAAACCCAGCGAGTTTTACCCCGGAGTTTTTTTTAAGGATAAACCCATGGGTTTGGGTTTGGCAAAACCCTCCCCAACCCGACTCATTGCCATCCCTACTAGTTAGGATTATAGACACACAACCTCAAAATATTAGGGTTAATTGTATGGTTGGTCACTGTGATTACAAAAAACGTTCAAGTTTGGTCACTCGAAATATGTAAATCCATTGGTGGTACTTTAATTTACTAAAACCGTTCACGTTTTGTCACTTTTCGTCCAACTCCGTTAACTTTTGCTTACGTGGCGGTCAACTCTAAAAGTTGACAGTTAAATGTGTGACGTGACAATTTAAAAATAATAAAATAAATTTTTTTAAAATTGCCATCTCATTTTCACCTCATTCTCACTTTTATTAAAAATAAATAAAAAATTCTAATTTCTTCTAATCCCCAAGGAGAAGCTTGATCGCAGGAAGTAGCCGCTCCTCGTGCAAACCACAACGATGATGAGGAAATGAAGAACAATGTTGGCGGTGGGAAGCCAAACGACGCCGCTGCGGGGAAGCTGTCTGGTGGTGGTCACTTCTTCAGTAGATTCAAGAGTGGTACAAGTAGCACCTGTTAAAGTGGAGGTATCATTGTGTAATTGTACATGCCTTAGTCATTAGGGTTTGTACGTAACCTCTATATCATGACATGTGTACATATGCCTCGGTAACGAATAAGATTGGCTTTGGAGGGTTTCGGCTCTCCCGTGGACGAGTCCTGACATTCAGAGAAACCACGTTAAACCTCGTGTTATCGTTCTTGATTTACTTTGACATGGTATCAGAGCCGCATTGATTCACGGCTAGGTTTTGATTGGCTAGTTTGGCGCAAAGGTTTCTTCAGGTTCGGCGGCTGATTGGCTTTATTGACACAGGCTGCATCGGCTGTCATAGGTTGGTGTTGCGCGTTTGTTGTTTATTGGATTGGTGTTTGTGACAATGGATTCCAATAAGGTGGAGACGGTCACTACTAAGTTTGACGGGAACAACTTCCCTTTGTGGGAGTTCCAATTCCGGAACTATATTGCTGGAAAGAAGTTGACGTCCGTGTTGATGGGAACGTCGAAGCCGCCGAGTGCGGATGCTACTCAGCAGCAGAAGGACAAATGGGAAGCCCTCAATGCACAGGTCGTGGCGGCGCTGTTGGGCTCGGTTGTTGTTCAGACGCAATTGAGTCTCCGCCGTTTTGCAACGGCACATGAGATGTGGAGTCATATTTGCGGTTTGTACTCTCAGACAAATACCTCTCGTCTGTATGAATTAGAAATAGAGATAGCATGTCTGGCACAAGGAGATCGAGATGTGCGTAGTTATTATAAGCATTGTTTACATCTGTGGACGGAATATGATCTAGTTACGGCATCTCTATTACCCACGGATGCCTCAGCTGTTGTTGTTCAGGACGAACGACAAAGGACTCGGGTTATGCAGTTTTTGATGAAGTTGCGACCTGATTTTGAACCAATAAGAGCGTCCTTAATTCATAGGGGTATTACTGAACTTGATGCGGTGGTTGCTGAATTAATTCGGGAAGAAACCCGACTCAAAAGCCAGGCACAAATCGACAATGGGCCTTCTGAATCTGTTTTTGCTGTTGGTCGCTCAGGCAATTCTACTCGTCCTCAATTCGGCCAGCCTAGTTCAGGTGAAGTCATCTGTCACTTTTGTCATGAATCTGGTCATGTTCAGATCCATTGCAAGAAACGTAACTATTGTAACTACTGCAAGAAGACGGGTCACATGGTTTTGGAGTGTCCTACATTAAGCAAAAAAGGGAAAATTCGTTTTCCTAATCATGGTTCTTCGGGGGCAGTTTCTCGACTACTCGTAGTGCTCCGCCAAAGAATTCTGGACCAGCGTATGCAGTGACAGGGCCGACCGTGGCCTCGGGTGGTTCTTCTTCCTCAATCAATGCTGGCGGGTCTATGTTCAGTCCAGAGTTGGTTCGGAAAATGGTGCAGGATGCTTTACAAGAGGCCTTGAACTCGGCTTTTGCAGCAGGCACTATGTCGGGTAAGTCTCCCGTTGGTTAGTAGACTCGGCTGCCTTTAATCATATGACCCCTGTGCGTTTTACCTTTACTCAGTTACAACCCGTCTCTCATATGAACTTGAAAGTGGCTAATGGTGATCATGTCTCTGTAAATGGTGGTGGTCTTATTTCATCACCTAATATCACACTTCCCGATACGTTATATGTGCCTAGTTTACTCCCCAATCTGGTTTCGGTAGGGCAGTTGACAGAAGATGGATTCAATGTTACCTTTAACTCAAACGGTTGTGTGGTACAGGATCTGATGACGGGGAAAGTGATAGGGAAAGGAAGTAAGCAAGGTCGACTTTTTTGTGCTGGATGAGCTGAAGAAGCAAGGGGTAGCGCGTTCTGGACGTGTGCATGGGCTGCATGCACAAGCTGGAAGGGTGGCCGCTGATTTGGTGAAGTCTGCGGCCATTGTGGAGTCGTCGGCTGCTGATGTGTTTCCGATTTATCTATTAGTTCAGTCGGTGTGGATTTGTCGAAAAAATTGTCAATTTGGGATTTATGGCATTTCCGTTTGGGTCACCCAAATTCGGCTAGACTGTTGATGATGTTTCATCAGGGTTTATTACCTGGAAAACTTGAGCATTCTGTTGGGTCCAGGTCGGATTGTTTGAGTTGTATTGAAGCGAAAGCTTCTCAGAATTCTTTTGCTTTGAGTGAGACAGTCTATGAATCACCGTTTGATTTAGTTCATACAGATTAATGGGGTCCCTCTCTTGTTACATCTCGTTTGGGATACAGATATTTCGCCTTGTTTATCGATCATAAGACACGATATGCTTGGTTGTTTTTTCTGCGTCGAAAGTCCGAACTTTGTTCATTGGCAAAGGAGTTTGTCCAACTCATCAAGACTCAGTTTGGCAAGACTATCAAGGTTATTCGTTCAGATACAGGTGGGGAATTCGTTAAGCATGAATTACTCGATTTCTACAAGTCCGAGGCCATTTTGTCTCAGCTGTCATGTCCAGGAGTATCACAGCAGAATGGCGTAGTTGAACGCAAGCACAGACATGTTCTAGAACTTACACGAGCATTGTTGTTTCACTCGAACACTCCTAGTAGTTATTGGGTAGAAGCAGTGCACACCGTGATCTATCTCATCAATCGTCAAGTCACATCGACATTGGGACAGATTTCACCATATCAGGCTTTGTTTTCTCGAGCTCCCGATTACTCACACTTACGGGTCTTTGGCTGCACTTGTTATGTTCTTCTTCCTCGAAAAGAACGACATAAATTAGCACCGAAGATAGTTAAATGTGTTTTCGTTGGATACAGCGATAAACACAAGGGATATTGCTGTTATGATCCAATAGGTAAGAGGATGCGGATTGCTTATCACGTTTTGTTTTTGGAGCATGTTATGTATTATCCCATCTCGTCCCAGGATAAGCAATCTCATGCGGCCTCCCTCGATTTTTTGTCTTTTGTCCCAAGTTTTGGTGAGCCTAATCCTACAGGTGATCATGGAAATCAGGGAGGGAATGGGAACGAAGAGGTATTGCATGATTCCTCGACCAGTTCGCATTCCTCTTCGTCATTTGAAGAGTCCTCGACTGCGTCCCCTAGGAGTTCTAGTTCTTCTTCGTTGGCAAGCACCAGTTCGTCAACATCCATCTTGTCAATGTTTGGGTCATCTCATGAGGAATTGCAAGGTGGTTCATTAAATATGGACGGGGGTGGAGAGGAGAATGGAGCGAATGACAATGAAGAAGAGGAAGTTGTTCCTCGACGATCTATACGAAGTACACTAGGTCAGCCACCATTGCGACTCCATGACTATGTGGGATATGCCACGCAGCCGGTGTTTGTTCCAAAGACATATGCTCAGGCAGTGGGCCATCTGGAATGGGAAATGGCAATGCAAGAGGAATCTAATGCACTAGACGCAAACCATACCTGGGAGTTAGTCCCGAGAACTCCGGATATGTCCGTCATAGATAGTCGATGGGTCTATAACATCAAGGTGCATCCGGATGGATCAATTGAGAGATTCAAGACAAGAGTAGTTGCTCGAGGGTTTTTACATGAATATGGGATTGACTACAATGAAAATTTTGCCCCGGTAGTCAAGATGCAAACAGTTCGGTGTGTATTCGCAGTGGCAGCTATGAAAGACTGGCCTTTGTTTCAGTTAGATGTAAAGAACGCCTTCTTGCACGATGATTTGAAGGAAGTAATCTACATGGAGAGACCACCAGGATACACCAAAGGGTCGGCAGGCATGGTGTGTAAATTAGTTTGGTCATTATACGGTCTCAAACAGGCGCCACGAGCTTGGTTTGAGAAATTTCACAGTGTCATTGTGCAGCTTGGATTCACGCAAAGTCAGAATGACCCATCTATGTTTATTCGGAATACGATAGATGGTATAGTGGTTATGTTGATGACATGATCATCACTGGCAGTGACGTAAGAGGCATTCAGGAATTAAAGAAGTCTCTTCACGAAGCTTTTAATCTTAAGGATTTAGGCAACGTGTCTTACTTCCTAGGATTGGAGGTTCAACGATCATCGCAGGGTCTTCTTGTTTCACAGAAGAAGTATATTGCTGACCTTCTGGAAACGACACAGTATACAGACTGTAAGCCAAGTGCGACACCGATGGAGCAAAATCTGAAATTGACAAGAGACAATGGTGATTTGACGGAAGATCAGTCTCTGCATCGCACTCTGGTAGGCAGTTTAATTTACTTAACTCATACCCGACCAGATATTGCTTATTCTGTACAGGTTGTCAGTCAGTTCATGGGAGTGGCTCGCGCACAACACTTGGCGGCTGTGCACAGAATTCTGCGATATCTCAAGCAGACGAACGACGTTGGGCTCTTCTTTCCTGCGTTTGGAGAGGCTATAGTTGAAGCATTTGCCGATGCTGACTACGCAGGTTGTCCTGATACTCGAAGATCAACTTTTGGATGGTGTATTAGGGTTGGACAATCATTTGTTTCATGGCGATGCAAGAAACAAGACCGAGTTTCTAAGTCATCAAGAGAGGCAGAGTATCATTCGATGTGTGATGTTAGTTCTGAAATGATCTGGGTACAGAGATTACTAGAGGAGTTGGGTTTTGAGGGTCGTGTTCCTATGCAGTTGTATGGAGATAACACTAGTGCCCTACAGATTGCACTCAATCCAATTCTACATGACCGAACAAAGCATATAGAGGTTCACGTTCACTATATCCGGCATCTGGTGACAGAAGGAAGAATACAGTTGAGCTATCTGTCAATAGAAGATCAGACTGTTGATATCTTGACTAAGGCTTTGGCTTCAAGTAGGCATTGGTATCTATCTTCCAAATTGATGTTGCGTACCCAACATCAATTTGAGGGAGGGTGTTAAAGTGTAGGTATCATTGTGTAATTGTACATGCCTTAGTCATTAGGGTTTGTACGTAACCTCTATATAATGACCTGTGTACATATGCCTCGGTAACGAATAAGATTGGCTTTGGAGGGTTTCGGCTCTCCCGTGGACTAGTCCTGACATTCAGGGAAACCACGTTAAACCTCGTGTTATCGTTCTTGATTTACTTTGACAGCACCTCCGGCACTAGAGTTTCTGATGAAAACATAAGTCGGTGATGTCTGGCCGCCGGAGATTGTTGCTCTGGTGCCGGCTAATTGTTAATCTTAAACTGTGGGAATCCTTTGTGTCTTTCCCCACATTCTATTCTTGATCCTATGAGTACTTACTGTTGTGTGTAATTTGTTTATTCCCAAAGAGAGCACATTCATATAGATCTCTCTTTCTATGGTTGCTATTAGAGATGAGAATTCTTGCAGATTGTAATTTGTAAAAAAATGTATATGGCGGAGTCCAAATTAAGTATATGTATGCAACTCTTCATCAACCCTTTTATGTTTTTGGGACTCCTCGGATGTGTTTTTGGATCTCAGGATGTCGTTCCCGGTCTCAAATCCTTACGCGACTTCTAGCGGGTTGGGGCAGTGTGCTTTGAGAAGCTCGAGGTTTAAGAGCGTGAGTAACCGTGCGTATGAGCTTGGTGGACACTGATATAAAAGGGTTCCTTCTCTTGTATTACCGATGTGGTACTTGGATTGTCCCGTAACAATCCTCCCCTCAAGCCAATGACCACAAACTTCGTGTCCTCACCTCAGCGATTATCTTGATCTGCCAGACGCCTTGTATCGATGGGCCTCTCGGTACACGGACTTTACCAGATGCAGAACTCTCTTTGATCTGCTTCCCAAATGCGGAACTCTCTTTGATCCGCCAAGCCCAAACGTGGATCTCTCTGGATCCATCAAACAGATGGGAATCACCTTTGACTCGCCAGACAAACGTAGATCTCAAATCCCGAGGTCACCGAATGAGGGTCCACCAAACTGACGTCCACCGCCCCAGATCCGAATCAGGCTCTGATACCACTTCTCAGAACAGAAGCGTGCAATCGATAATCGAAACCAACACGAATGAACACAAATTTAACGTGGTTTACTAACACAATGTGTGCTAACTAATTTGAGGAGAGTACATGTTACAAACCAAATTCCAAATGGACAAACCAAACAAACTAACCTGACTGACCTGACTGACCTTACTGACCTTACTAACACAATGTCTGGCGAGTCAAAGTTGATTCCTATCTGTTTGGTGGATCCAGAGAGATCCACGTTTGGGCTTGGCGGATCAAAGAGAGTTCCGCATTTGGGAAGCAGATCAAAAAGAGTTTTGCGTCTGGTAAAGTCCTTGTACCGAGAGGCCCATCGATACATGGCGTCTGGCAGATCAAGATAATCGCTGAGGTGAGGACACGAAGTTCGTGGTCCTTGGCTTGAGGGGAGGATTGTTACGGGACAATTCAAGTACCACATCGGTAATACAAGGGAAGGAACCCTTGTATATTAGTGTCCACCAAGCTCATTAGTACGAGACCTTTTGGGGAGGACACCCAAAAATAAAACCGTGCGGGCTTGACCTAAAGCGGACAATATCGTACTAAATGACCAGCCCGGTTTTACATATATATTACAAGTGGACTGGGGATGTGTTTTGAATTTTGATTGATGACTTCTTCGGTTGTGGAGTATGGCCTATGGGTCGAGACGTGTTTCCTAACGACCACATTTATTATTATTGTTATTACGTAGAATTACTTAGTTCCAACATGTTATTTATATTTTTTTTTTTTTTGCGGAGTAATTTTTAGTTTCCATGGTTGAATGCTGCCGTACTTTCCTCTAGTAAAAGAATAGCTTTAACAACCATCCAGTCCCGAAAAGATGATAAGAGACTAGGAAATTAGGCTTCTTTCAATTTCACTGCAATAAGGCCAAGAAGAAGACACTTTCAACAGCATTAATATAATAAGCTTGATCAAGTCTTTCCCAGAAGAGGTACATACTGACTGTTGACTGCTATAAGACAGTTTGAAGAGCATTAATAACCTTGATCAAGTCCTTAGAAGAAGGTTTAATTGACCGTGTTAAATCAATGCTTTGCATACCTAATTATTTCTTGAAAATTTCCCCATAAGTATTCATTTAATCATTACTGCACAAAATCTAATGTGCAGGGATGAAAATTTTATGTTTGACTTATTTTAGGACCGTAATACCCACCTAGTTTGTTTCTTGATTTGAAAATGAAAATGAATATTTATAATGTTCTCTTTAAATCACATACTCATATAGGTCGACCTGTCCCGACCTGCGTCCCCATGATAAATTAATCGAAATGTACCTGATATGCTACTCATGAGAATATCAAGATAAGCGCCTTGATATTGCCACATTGCAACTCCTACATGTTTTATCCGTTTTATGGATAGAAATGATTGCTTTGGTTACAAGAATAATATTAGTTTCATAGAGATGTTGATATCAGTAAGTACGACTAGGGATTCGATCAGTGCCGGATCCATGGAGGTTTAGGGGTGTTTCGGGACACCGCTAAAATTTGGGGGGGAAATTATCCAACCTTCGATTATAGTTTTGTTCTCATTCAATTAGAGTACAACTCATTCGTTGATTTGTTCTCGATACAAATATAATAGTAAAAAACTATTCTTGTCCCCAATTATTTAAAAAACATAGTGATTGAACTCAATTACGAGCTACTCTTGCCTAGTAGGATATATCGAGAGAGATATGTTTATCAGTATAGACACCGAATGTATTGTACCATTTTTTCATAATGCAAAATAGGTCATGGATTTTTTTTGTACCTTTTACTCGTTGGAAATTTTCTTATTTAATAATTATTTATTTTATTTTAATTTTTGAAGATAACACTAAAATTCTTGTATTTGCCACTGAATTTAATCTCGATTTTCTAGTTAAACCAGATGGTATAAATTGGTCCGATTGCAATGGGGTAGGTACCCTTCATTTTCCCTCAAATTTGGAGAAACATTTCTCTAAGTAGGGATGGCAGGCCGGGGCCCAAAAGCGGGTATCCGCCCGAAGCCCGCCCGATAAGGGCCCAGATTGGTGGTGTTTTCGGGCCCATCAACGGGTGGCGGGTAACCCGGGACCCGTCAACCATGGTTTTCGATTGTGGTTCGTCCAGTATCCACCCCGCGACCCGCCCGACGGGTTACCCGTGTAAAAAACGACTGCGTTCGGAGGGCCATATATATTCTTCGTTTTCCCTTGAGAAACCCTAGCTGCCGCCTCAGATTTCATTCTTCACCAAACGAACCCAAAAACAGAAACCCTAGTTTCCTTCTTTCTCTCAATCTCTCGGCCTCCTCTATAGCGATTAGCGATCAGATCGCTAGATAATCACGATCTGGCCGATTTTTCGCCATTTCCCCTCATCAATTCCTCCATTCGACCAATTGCATGGCTGGAAGAGCAACCATCCGACGAAGATTTCGTCGGCCGCAAAAACGAGTCGTTCGAAGTTCAAATCCCTGATTCTTCGAGAAAAGATAAGTTAATTATGGGTTTCTTATCTTTTCTTTCAAGTATCTTCCCTGATTCCCCGTTCCCCCAACTCTATACTAACTCTTCTTGTACTGGTATGTATAGGGGGGATTCAGAGAGGAGAGGTCGTTTTTCACCACGCCATCTTCTGAAATCGAGAACAAGAACACCCCAGTCGAGTCGACAGAGAGCTTAGATCGAGGGATTTAGGCGAGCCTCCAGACAGAGTCCAGTCATCGAGGGTAAGTTGCTTCATCTCGCCTATACTTTTTATGAATTATGGGTTAGTGGTGTCAATACAGACATGCATGCATTAAATTGCAGTACTAACTTGCTTTGTGTTCGTTGTTCACTCTTGTTTGGGCTAGGTTGGTCTCGTTCGTTTGGAACTTTGGATTTGGTTTCGAGAACTGAAGTGGAACAGAGTCAGTGAGCAGTGAGGATCAGTCTACTGTCATTGGGTACTTTACAGTCCACATAAAACTCCAATCCGAGAAGGTAATCCCGACCTCCTCTCCTAAGCCTCAACTCACTGTGTTTGACTGTTTGTTCATAATGCTGCGACTTGTTGTGACAATAAGAGGATTCATAATGCTAATAAGTAAAAATAATTAAACTGTAATCGTGATTTTGCTGCTAAAGATGTTTGTTTGCAAGTTTAGTCTTGTCATTGTGAATGTAACTAAGTTAATAACTAAGGCTTAAGTGCTTAAGTAGTAATACATAAATTTTTTATGTTCTGATGTGTGGCCTCACTTCAACCGAGTTAGGGTTAATGGGGTTATGAAGGCTAGGTGTAAGTACTGTCGTAAATCCCTTGGTGGGGAAACAAGTAATGGAACTTCACACCTAAGAAGCCATATCAAAACATGTATCCAAAAGAGGATACATGATGGTTCTCAAAAAATACTTGGCCCTAACTATCAACCTGCTGGAAATCCTCAACTCTCTACTTCTCAATACAATTATGAGGTTTCTAGGAAGGAACTTTGTTCAATGATTCTGGTCCATGAGTACCCCCTTAGCCTTGTTGATCATGTGGGTTTCAAACGTTTTTGTTGTTCTCTTCAACCTCAATTCGCTGTTCCTAGTAGAAACACTGTCAAGAAGGACATTTTGAGTTTGTTTGGTGTTGAAAGAGCTAAATATCAGACCATTATTGATGGTAACCTGGGGAGGGTTTCAATTACAACTGATTTGTGGACTGCCAGAAATCAGAAAAGGGGTTATATGGCAGTAACTGGTCACTTCATTGATAACTCTTGGAAGCTCCGTAACATAATGATGAGATTTATGTATGTTCCGGCCCCTCACAATAGTAAAAGGCTTGCTGATAGGTTGTTTGATTGTCTTTTGGATTGGAACATTGATGGTAAGTTGTCCTCATTCACATTGGACAACTGTACCACCAATGATTCCATGATTTTCCACATGAGAAATAAGCTTCTGAGCAGTGACTTGTTGCTTGATGGTAAATTGGTTCATATGAGGTGTTCTGCTCATATTCTGAATTTGATTGTAAGGGATGGTTTGGATGCAATCAAGGATGCTATAAATCTGATTAGGGAGAGTGTAGTTTACTGGAATTCTACACCTAAGAGGGTTCAAACCTTCTTCGAAGTTGCTAAGCAACTTAAGCTGTCTGTTGAGAGAAAATTAGTCCTTGATTGTCCAACTAGGTGGAATTCCACCTATCATATGCTCTCTGTTGCTATTCCCTACAAGGATGTGTTCTTTCGTTTGAGTTTGAGAGACAATCATTACACTTCAGTTCCTTCTAGTGAACAATGGGAATTTGCTTCTACTGTGATTAGGAAGCTGGAAATCTTTTCTGAGATTACTGAGTTGTTCTCTGGTTCCAAATATCCGACTGCCAATCTGTTTTTCCCCAAGATTTGTGACCTCAGACTTAAACTGAATGAGTGGGGTGTTGATCCCAATCCTGTGATTTTTGGAATGGCTAGTCAAATGTCACTGAAGTTTGATAAGTACTGGGATGATATCCATCTTGTGCTTGCTGTATTGGTTGTTTTGGATCCTAGATATAAACTCCATGTGATTGAATACTATGCTGGAAAGTTTGGGAATACAGAAACTGATTTGGTTGCTGAGAATATCAAGCAAATGATATGTGGTTTGATTCGTGATTATCAAACCAAAGCTGAGAACAAATCTGGTTCTCAAACTGGAACTTCTTCTTCTGGTTCTGGATCTGCTTCTGCCAGTGAACTTGACTTTGAACTCTTTGTAAGTCAAAGGAAAAAGAGTAAGACTTCCTTGATTACAACTGAGTTGGATATGTATCTTGCTGAGGATATCATTCCTCGCACAACAGAGTTTGATATGCTCTTGTGGTGGAAATTGAATGGTTTGAAGTATCCGACCTTGCAATCAATTGCAAGGGACTTTCTGGCAATCCCTATTACTTCTGTGCCTTCTAAGAGTGCATTTAGTTCTGGTGGGAGGTTGTTAGACCCTCACCGGAGCAAGCTGCATTATTCGACTGTGGAGGCAATGATGTGTACTAGGAGTTGGATAATGGAGGACATGCAACGAGGTAACATGCAACTAAAACTCTCAAGTTTATTGGTTTAAGTTTTAACAATAGTATCAACTCATTCAACTGGTTTTGTGCAGATTCAGAGGCTGCTGCAGAGGCATTGGAGGGACTCTTCTCGGCAATGACAGTGGAAGATACAAGTGTGGAAGAGGCAGAACCTGGTGGTAAGCTCAATAGATAATTTTTCCAAAGTGTGTTCTATTAGTTCTTTGTATTATTTCATTGAGGAATACTTACATTTGCATTGTTTCGCTATTTCAGGTCCAGAACTCACCTTAATGAGATCAACTTTTGCCCATGAAGACTGATTGGTAATCTACTGTGGGACCAAGGTAAATGTCTTCTTTATTTGTTGTCGTTGATGAATGAGTTTTATGCATTTAGTCTTTACTAACTGATTCATTCCTCTTGTGTGTTCTTTACACAGTTTCAATTGATGTCTGCTGGTCTGCTGGTTTACATCGATTGGAATGAGGGTCAGGGGTGGTCGGGTGGATTATTGCTCAATGATTCGATGCTGCTGGAACCTGGAATCCTGGATGGAATGTTGCTGCGCTGCTGTTGCTTGCAGCTTTTCATTCTACTGTTTTTGGAAAAGAATTAGACATTTAGAATTTAGAGTCGGCTGATACTTTTTGGTTGTTGGTTCATTTGATCATTTCTATCACAAACATGGAACAAATGTTGTTTTTGGTGTTGTTGCTTGCTGAGCTGCTGGCATAGTGGCGTTAATTGCAGCTTGGCAAGCTTTCGTTGGTTTATTTCAAGTCTTTTTTGACAGATCAGTGACAGTCAGTATGAATAAAGTGTCCAGTTTTCCAGATTTTTTGTCATTTTTAATTTTATTTTTCATGTTTGTAGCGGGTATAATGGTCCTGCGGGCACCCGATTACCCATTGGGGATGGGGATGGTTATCCAGCCAAGCTCGCAAGTCCGTTTGGGCCGGGGACGGGGAAACCCGAGGCCCATGGTGGGTGGGCAACGGATCCAGGGTACCCGGCCCCGATCCGCCCCGTTGCCAAGCCTATCTCTTAGGGGTCGTTTGGAAGTTGTGATTGTTAAATAGATGTATTGTTGAGAATGCATGTATAATATTATACATGTATTGTCGAATTTGATGCATTGTAGAATACAACGTTTGGTATGTGTGATTGTGTATGTCGCATCAGCTAAAAGCTGAGACAAAACAATCTCAACTCAACTATCTCAACAATCACAACTAAAAGTTGAGATATAACAATCACTCAAAATGAGTGATAGTTTCTGTCACATCATAGAAACAATCCACGTATTGTTTCTGCTAAAAAAACAAAAAAACGATGCATTGTAAACAATACATGCATAATGACATTCTCAACAAAACAATCACAACTTCCAAACGACCCCTAAGTTTCACAAAAATTTCTCAACTTTTAGAACAAGTTGAAACAAGTACCCTGGCTTCATAAAAAAGCTGAAACAAGTATCCCCGAGGGAAATTTATCGAGCAAGTCCTATCCCTGTAGTCCTAGGATGACAAAATAACCTACCACGGTAGGTATCCAACTGATATTATCTTTGAGTGAGTTTTCCTCGAAATTCGATATAGATGGTAATGAATTTAGTGTGATTTTTATATTTTAAGTATCAACACTGAACTCATCCGAATATGTGTTATCCTATATTCTAAACTCATTCATCCGAATTTGTGTTTTGTTCGGGGTTGGTGTTCTGTTCGGGGTGCCTTTGAATAGGTCTGGGAGGGTGGTGAGTTTGCTCGGGACTGCTTTTGCTCCTCTTTTCCGATTCGTTTGTTTTTGTTTTGTTGGGGGTTGCTTCCCCTGGTTTTGTTTAGCTGCTGTATTTGAACTCGTTGGGTCGGTAGTCTGCACTCCTTGTGCGGCTCTCTGACTCCTTTTCTCCTTTCTTCTTTTTATATGCAATTTTCACCTTCATCAAAAAACATTATATATAATTATTTCTCAGGCTTTAAATCTTATTCATTTTCTCTCAGTTTTACAAAAAATGTAACAAAAAAAAAACTTCATTTACATTGACATAATCCGAACATTTTAGATTATATATAAAATTTTACGCATGATTGTTCGGAGATGAGACGACTGAGTTTTCCTCAAACCACATAACTGTTTTGGTATGCCATATTACATCACTGCATAATTTTAATTCCGAGAATAATTATAGTTCGGAAATTGTTTATATGAAAACCTGTATCACCCAAATCGATTGCCATTCTTATACAGCGCCCGTAGTTTCGGTAAGAGTTGTTAAAACCGGCTGAAGAACATACCATACATATCCCACCAAGGGGTCATTCTTTATGCTGGAAAAGGAAAGTCAACCACCCCATCCCAATTTGTTAAAGTCACAATAAAGATACAGAACGAGAAGAATGACTATCCAACCCAACCAACAGGCATGTGTTAATCGTGTAAAATTCTACCATTTCCATAGAAGAAGCTCAAAACCCAAACCCAAAGCATGCATTATGCTTAAAGCCACCAACATAATAATTGAGTTGATTTAGGCTGTCTGCCACTTTTGGTCAAGAAAGTAACTAATTAGTGAGTGAAGTTACTATTTGTAACGTCCCATCAATTAATAACAAGTCTCTTTCCAATGGCCATCGTGCGTTACGAGTACGACCCTTCACACTCAAGGAAAACCCTATTTAGCACGGAAATCACGATAAGGATAACGGTAACATCCCGAACCTTTTCTCGAACAAGATATTGTCCGTTTTGGGGTCTAGACCCTCACGATTTTTGACTTGGGGTGCAATTCAAGGAGACTTTTCATAAAATCACTCATCTTTGTTGAACTACACACTGAGCACGTTTAACTTCGAAGTCCTCACAAAAACTCATTTTCAACTCAAAACGCGTCTTGCCAGTTAATGTCTGTTTCTTACTTATAAACCATATATCTCTTCTGTACTTTTGTCGATGTGGAATTCGCTTAACATGTTACAATAATCGCCTATAATCTTACTCATAAGAACACATAATTTAACTTGAACTTTTGTTTGAATGAGCATGAGTCGCCTTCCCTCACTCTCTCCTCATCATAATAAGAAAAAAAAAACATATGCATCATATATCATTTATTATTAAGTTCCCATAATACATTGCATCAACCAATCAAACTCGGAAGGCGTCCGGCGTCCCACGGCTGAGAGAAGAAATCCTGACGGTTAACATGGTCTCTATTATATATCCCATCTTCCTTCGCAACCCAATACACGTTAAAATCGTAATCTACGACCTGATTCGACTCGTTGTACACGTCATACGCCACGTGGCGAAAACCGTCCGGTGCCAAGTAGCAGCGCCAGAGGGTTCGTTTGAATACACGTGGCTTGAACCTCCACTCGTACTCTTCCCCGGCGTTGACGTATTGGACACCCAAATCGTGTTGCAAGGAGTGACAGTGGGCGATCAGCGTCTTCCCGCCGTCCAGCTCGTTCACTATGTGGACGTGTTCGTAGGTCCAGAACCACGCCGACGACGGCGGGATGATGACCAGTAGTATGGCCGCCGCCGCCGCCAGAACCGCCGGAAGTGCTACAATGATCCTTGTGGTCTGGCTTGTTGTCATGTTTTCTTTTGGGTTTCAGGTTTGATGTTTATGTTAAAGTGTAGTCTAAGGGATATATATATATATATATATATATATATATATATATATATATATATATATATATATATATATATGGGAATTAGTTCAAGATATCATGTAAACAAAATTTATATACTTACCTAAAATGAGTTTAAGGTAACCGTCCAAATAAAAGCATGGTATTAATACATGCTGTTATATTAATGATTCTTCCTTATTTGATATTTCTAACCATTTTTCTTTTGCAGCATATACTGGCGGAGTCAGGATTCGAAAGTACATGTGTCCTATTCTCAAAATATAAAAATATAAATAATAAATTAATTATATAATATTTATAATTAAAAGTAATAATATGCAAATTGTTTATTCATAGATAATAAAAAAATAACCGACTGGCTGCCAGTAAAGCTGAAGGATGCGGACTCTGGATTACTCTTTGGAGTGGCGGCATGGTACTTATGGAAGAGGAGGAATGAGATAATTTTCCAGAAGAAGCAGACAAGTGACCAGGTGCTTGGACAAAGAATCCGGAGCTGGGCAAATACAATAAAACAGGCGCAGGAAAATGATAAGCAGGTGCACCAAACGACCACCGCCAAAACCTTGAGGCAGTTACATTGGACTCCGCCGCTGACCGGTTGGGTATGCGTTAACACAGATGGTTCCGTCCGGCAACCAGAATCTAAGGCGGGGGCAGGTGGCCGGATCCGCGATGAGTTAGGAAGATGCAGAGGAGCGTTCACAGCCAACTTGGGAGTTTGCACGATTACTAGAGCTGAACTATTCGGAGCCATTCACGGGTTAAAGATGGCTTGGGATCAAGGACATAAAAAGGTTAAGCTTCTTCTCGATTCCGTTACGGCCATCAGGATTCTGAGTGCAGGAGAAAAACAAAACCATAGATATTACAACATCACCAGACAGTTTCAGGAGCTTATCAACAGAAACTGGGAGGTACAAATCTCTCATACATACAGGGAATGCAACAGAGCTGCAGACTTCCTTGCCAACAAGGGGCATGAGGTTAGCTTAGGAAACCATATTGTTATTTTTTTTGAACAATGGAAACCATATTGTTAGTAGTTCGGATTCAGGTCTTTCCTTTTGGATCTTGTATGACTCAATGGGCATCGCCCAAGATCGTTTAATTTAAGTGCCAGGCAAGGGTGCCCTTTTAGCACCCCATTTTCTACCCCAAAAAAAAAAAGAAATAACCGACTAATACAATCATTGCTTTCATAAACAACCACAACGCATTTTCAGATTATGAAAGAAACGCAAAATACATTAGTTGTGTACACTCTTAAGAAAATCTTTTTGAATGTATTCAAATAAACGTCATTAGCAAACTGATCGCCAATTAGACTTCGAAGTTTATTCTTAATATAGCTCAAAGCTGAAAATGTTCGTCCTACACATGTAGTTGCGATAGGTAGAATCAAAACTAACTTCAGAAGTAAATAAACTGACTAATATGACTTGAGAAAAAACGAATTGCCCGAGAGAGATTAAATTGATTAGAAATTTTGTTTATAGTGAATAAATTAATTTTAGGCAAAATACACTTTCATAACCATAACTTTCACGTTTGTGACAATAATAGCCATTTTTGGAGAAATACCAAATATAGCCACTTTCGTCTAATACTTTAACGGTGTCATCTAACAGGGTGACTGGACTAACAGCAACGGTTGACGTGGCATATTTTATTGGAAAATAATGAAATGTGGATATATTTAAAATTTTATCCTTAAATTTTAATTAAATTAAATAAAAATTGAAAAAAATATTAAAGTCAGTCCTCACTCCTCATCCACCGTCTATTCACCTTCCCCTCTTCAAAACTAGATTGTGGCCCGGCCGATTGGCCGGGTAGTTGTTTTTTCGTGAATTAATATTTTATTTTGTCAATTAACATACATTTAGATTTTCATATTTTGTAACAATGAATTAGTGTAAAATATCTTCATTTTAGTTAGAAAATTATTATTTAAATATTTAAAAATTGTCACAATTTAACAACTCTATGAAAATACCTAGAGACTAACTAAATGTGAAATTAAAATTTCAAGATAAAAATGTAGATTTCATCTTAAAATTATAAGATACTTTGTATTAAACTAAGCGGCGCATTGAAAATAAAAAAATAATATGATATTACTTAATGGATGAAGTTAATGAGAAAATAAAAAATTTCAAATAGGCTAAAGTTAAAAGGATATTCAAGGGAATTAGCTTCTTTAAATAAATAAAAGGAATTAGCTTGGACTTTCAAATGCTTTGATGGATAAATTATTGTGCACCCATGATATATGCCCTTTAATTGATAATCAGTTTTGTCTTCCTCTCTTTTTTTTTAACGAATTTCTCGTTCCTCTCTACCTTTTTTTGGTATAAAAATTGAAACTTATTATTCATTCCCAATTTTTATTGCCCTATCGAAGGCCCAATTTATATTAACCTATTGAAACGCCAATTCCTATTTGTAAAGGATGACATGCAAAACTCTATTCTACAAATCCCTATAAAACCTTAAGTTTAACCATACATCACAATTTCATATAACGACCCCAACTCTGGCAACTCATATAAGAAAGAGTTATAGGTGTAATATGTCCCTCTATTATGTAGTTTATCAAACATGTTCATCAACTATTCTTAACATCATATATTTTGGAAAAATGATCAAACATGTCATTCTGCTAAAATTTCCATTGGAAAAAATAAACTATGGTTGAACCGAGATTTAGATGACCCACATCGACAAATGAGAGGAAAAATGTAAGTTTCGACCTTGATTTATTTCTCTTATTAGGGATATTATAGTCATTTATGTCGCCCAAAATAAGGTTCGACCATGGTTGACGGTTTTTGGATGAAAATTTTAACATAAGGGTATTTTTTATCATTTTTTCAAAGTAGAGGGGCATGTTTGATGTAAAAAATAGTAGTGGGACATGTTTGATAAAACTGCCTAGTAGAGAAGCATATTATACCTATAAGGTTGTATTCCATGTAGGGCTGGGCATGCGGGCGGATCATCCGCGGGTTTGGGCCGACCCACCCGCATTTGACCCGAATTTCGTTAAGTGGGTGGGTCTGTGGGTGGGTGACGGGTTGCGCTGGGAGCCATCCGTCGGGTGGTGGGTGGGTTGTGGGTGAGTGTGCGGGTGACCCGCTCAACCCAACAGCAAAAAAATCAAAGTCGTTGGCGTTAGAGAGAGGAGAGTGGAGACGTTAGATATAAACTCGGACTGCTCCTGGAGTTTGAACCTCAAAGCCAACCTTCCAAATAGAGATCCCCTCTTCTTCCCTTTACTTTTTCCTCTAATTCTTGTGCCTAGATCACCGTTCTTTCCTTTGTGGAATTATTTTCCTTAGTTCCTTTCACCTAATAATCGTCTCAATCTGTAGAAAACTCTTTCATAATAGAATTTTTGTCCAATTTAATAACTAATTCGACTAATTCGATGATTCTCTTCACCTATTATCATGTCAAGTTGACTCCTTTATATTATATGCATTGTGATGTGGGTGAACCCACAAACCCACCCGCATCATCCACCATCCGCCCGACCCAACCCGAGACTAAATGTGGGTGGGTGGTGGGTTAAAAATTATCAATCCGTTTAAGCGCGGGTGGGTGCATTTTATGGTCAAAATCCACCCGACCCACCCAATGCCCACCCCTAATTCCATGAAGATAAGAGGGGCAAACGGGTAATTTCGTGCCCCTTTTTCAATTACTATTTTTTTTACTGACACGAATTCAGAGGAGTGGGGAGAATTTCGACCAGTCAAATGCTACTTTTTATAATATTTGAGTTTTCTTAATTTGGTCATATATCATTCATTTTTACTCATAATTAAAAATATATATAGAATGAACGCATTAATTATGATTTACACAATAATATCCATTTTGTAATATTTTGAACAAAAAACAAATATTTTTTTAAAAAATACATGTTTTATGTAGTCTTATCACTAACATATAGTGACTTACCACTATGGTAAGATTGACTGCACTACAATATCCTTGTCATATAATGCTATTATCACCATTATCTTTACAATTATCATACCAATATTATACCACTATGATAAGAGTTCCTATTATCATCTCACCACTGTCATACCATAGTTTTACTACTATACCAAGATTGACAAAGCCTCATACCATAATATCATGATATGATAGTCATAAGACGATATAAAAAATTATGCTAAAAAAGATCAAATTGGATATTATCTTGTAGAGTACAAAAAGTTTGATCTTTCCAAGCAAATTTTTTGAAATTCGAAGTAAATTGAATTAGACATGATTCGTTGAATTTTTGTTGGAGATTTGAAAAGTGTTTTATTAGCATGCCTGAAAATTGTGCCAGCTCAAAAAATCAGGTTAATTAGTGGCGACAAAAAATCCAATCAATTGTCCCCAAAATCACTAATTATTTCTCTCATTATCCTTTTATGATATTTATTATTCGATCTCCTTTTCTTAAATTACAATCGTTAGATATAATTTTATAAATCTAAATATAGATACAGTTATGTAAATCTACATATACGATAAAATTTTGATCTAAAAGAAAAGATTAGGGCTTTTTTCAAGTTGAGTTTTTTTTTTTTTTTTGTTAGGGTAAGAAGGAGTCTTGGAAATATTAGTGCAAAGTTAATGAAAAATAGGAACCCTGCAACAAAAACAAAATATGCAAATAATAAATTTATTGTCCAGGTGGCTTCAAAAGATTGAATTCCCACAAAAATGATTTGTTTTTAGTTTAAGAAGTGGGTGAGTAGCCGTGGCCGCCCGTGGGCTTGTGCCTTGTAGAAAAGGAAAAGGAATATATGGCATTGTAAAATGAAAAGAAAGTAAGTGAGAGCGGAGGACGGTTTTTGGTGAAGAGGCTGGAGGTGATGACAAATTAATCCCTCCGAGTTGTGCGGTATGAACAGCACGGGCTGATGTGGCAATAAGCTTTTATTGACATTGCCTTATATGTATTTGTAGATCAATCCGCCCCTCTTGTCTCTTTCTCTCTGATTTTCTCATCTGCATCAACGAACAACAAAAAGATTTCTTTCTTCTTCTTCTCATAACGAAGACACCCAGAACAAAACTCTTTCTTCTCCTCTCATCTTGATCTTCTTTCTCTCTTAAAAAACACCCAGATCCTTTCTATAAAAAAACGCCCAGATCCGCCAGTCAATCTTCTTGTTGAAATCTCCTTCTTGCCGCCGACTACGTCCCCGATGCGTTCGTCAAGTCCAAGCTTTTGGTGAAGGGTGTTCTCGATCTGCCTTCTGAAGACGGAGATGCTTCGACGACGACAACAATGGCAGATCTGGACCCACGGGACAGTGCCCAGATCGTGATATGGGAGAATCGAGGGGGCCAACTCGAGCAGCGATGGAGGAGTGGGCACTGGAGCAGGTGCGGAGCGCCTAATATTACGATGAATCCGTCGATTACTTCCCTTTACGCGTTCCAGATCTACCCAGAAAGCATCGAAAGATCGTATTTTGGTCATTTCCCACAATCAGCTAACACTTCGTTGAGGTTCCGGATAGGTTGGGACGGAATTGATGAGCAGCTACGACCTACTGTGGAACAGCAGCGGGAGAAGGGTGGGATGGTTTTGAGATTTTTTTTTCCCTGGTGAATGGGAAGAGGAGAATTCCATGAGGAATTTTGTGTGGAATTTTTTTTTCTTTTGTTTTTGTTACCAAAGCCAATGGTGACGTGAGAGAAAGGGAAAGTAATATGGGGAAGACAAAAAAAATCAAGTAATTATTTTAAATTTATTAATTAATTTCTTATGTGTAATTATTAAATAAATTTAAATTATAATGTGTTATTTTCGGCTTATTTGGCGCTGATGTGTGTGCTGAGTTGGAGTCTAGTCAGCGAACCGTTAAAGAACTTGACGGTGTTACTAACACCGTTAAAGTATTTAAGAGAAATGGCTAGATTTGTCATAAAACAACTAGAAAATCTGGCTATAAGTGGTATTTCTCCAAAAGTGGCTATTATTGTCACAAACGCGAAAGTTTTGGCTATGTAGATGTATTTTGCCTTAATTTTATGTTAGACGGTTAATAATAAATGACATGTGGTGTAGTGGTTGAACAATCTTAGACCAAGTAGACTTTATAGGTTTGATAAGTGTTGTGTATATATATGGGGGTATATTTTTTTAACCCCTGAAGTCACCTGTGTCCTGGGTAGGCCTGTCAATCCGGTTTCGGGTTTTCGGGTTAACCCGAACCCGAACCGGTTTTGTATTCTCGGTTTTGGTTTTTTTCGGGTCCAACCCGATATCAATTGTGTCGGTTTCGGGTTACTGAAACCCGCAAAACCGAAATGCAACCCGCAAGTAGATACTCGGCCAGTGGGACTTACGCTGTCGTTTTGGGAAGGAGAGTCTTCCTCAGGCTGCCCTAGCTCTGTAACAGAGCCTCTGTTTTCGTCTTCGCCAAACGAAGCAGCCGCAGTCTTCGTCTTCTCCAAACGAACAGAGCCCCCTCACCGTCACCAGTCGCCACCATCATCGTCCTCGCCGTCGTCGCCAGCTAATTTGTAGGCTGCTCTCCACTCCACCCACTGCAAGTCTGCAACCCCTGTTCCTCCTCCGCCTCTGTTTCGGCCCCAATCTGGAAAACCACTACTCCCTTCACCAAGACGAAAGCTATTCACCCACCACGCCGATATCAAAACCCCTCCAACCATCAACAACCAGTCATTCTCCGTCGTCGGATCGTGCCGGGGCCTTGTCTGCCTGATATCAAACCCCCTCCAACCATCAACAACTAGTCATTCTCCTTCAATCGGCAGAACCTTCACTCTCCCCCGACCGGGCGTCACCTTCGAGACCCACGGCGGGTTCGAACATGGAATCCCAGTGAGTCTCTTCGAACAATTCTGCTTTGGTGAAATTCACTCATGGGTTCTTCGAACAACTACCTGGTTCTTGATACGATGAGATTGATTTCAGTAATAATGGAGACTGTTTGCTTTCCCTGGATTGAAGTTCCGCAGCTCTTTGTTTATGAATGGTTGAATTTGGAAGAATCATCCTTGTACATATGTCATGAGGATCTGGGTAGTGAATTAATGAATTCTTTTTCCTGAAATCTGTGAATCAGTTGATGAAGAATATGTTCCAAACTTTAATTCAACTCAACTTTTCATTTTGACAGGGGAAGTGAGGCACCATCGCCTTCTCGTCCTAGACGTGGAGGACGCTCTAAGAGTACCAGCATTCCTGCTCCTGCACCGTCTTCCGATCCTGCTCCTGCTCATGCACCATCTACCGGTACCACCAATGTACCTCCTGCTCAAACAATAGACGAGGAGACAATTTCAAGAAAAAGGAAAGAAAAGTCTGACGTTTGGCCACACTTCAAACGTTTTATGAAGGATGGAGTGGAGAAAGCAAGATGCATTTATTGCAATAGTGTTCTTATTGCTCCCACTAGATATGGGACTTCTACTCTGCGGAATCATAAAAAGAGTTGTTTGGAAAAGATAGAAAAGGGTGAGCTGATAGTCGACCATCTATCATCTTCTGGAGGTCAGGTACACACTCTTGGCACTTGGAAATTCGATCAGATTGATGCTAGGAGAGCTTTAGCGGAGATGATTATCATAGATGAATTACCATTTAGGTATGTTGAACATGAAGGGTTCAAACGGTTTATGTCTCGTGTTTGTCCAATGTTTGTGTTACCTAGCCGTCAGACCGTTAGAGAGGATTGTATCAAGGTGTTCTTTGAAAATAGAGAGTTGCTGGAGGACTATTTCAAGACTAAGTGTTTAGGGATGGTATCGCTCACAACTAATACTTGGACTTCTTTGTCCAATCTCAATTATATGTGCATTACTGCTCATTTCATTGGTAGAGATTGGAAATTGCATAAAAGAATTATTAACTTTGTCCAAGTTACAAAACATTATGGAAGTGAAATTGGAAAACAGTTGGCTAGTTGTTTGGTGGAGTGGGGCATTAGGAAGGTGTTTTGTATAACAATGGACAATGCTAGTGTCAATGATGTGGTTGCTATCCATATGAAGGAACAGTTGAAAGAGTGGGGATAAGATATTTTTGATGGAAAGTATCTGCAAATGAGGTGTGTGGCACACATTATTAATTTGGCTGTGAAGGATGGGCTTAAAGAAACTGGTAAATCTGTGGAGCGAGTGAGAGAGTCTGTGAAGTGGGTTAAATCTACACCAGCTAGGAGTAGAAAATTCAAAGATTGCATTGATTTTGAAAAGATAGTGTCGAAGAAATTTGTTTCGTTGGATGTAGCTACAAGGTGGAACTCAACGTATCTGATGTTGGAATATGCAAAGCCATTTGAGAAAGCATTTCAGACATTAGCTAGAAATGATAAGAAATTCAAGAAACATCTCAATGAAAAAAAATATGGAATGGAAAGCCTTGGTATCACAACTTCTGATGATTGGTCTAGTGTGGGCAGGTTGATTGATTACCTGAAGCTATTATATGATTTGACTGTTCGAGTTTCTGGGACTTTATATGTGACTTTACACCTCTTGTTTGATGAGGTATGTGAAATGTATACTATGATATCTGACTGGGCTGATAGTATAGATTTTGAGGTGTCTTGCATGGCTGAGAGAATCAAGTCCAAACTTGCCAAGTATTGGTTTGAAGATGAGTTTGAGAATTCCAAGATGAATCGGTTGTGTTATATGGCAGTCATATTAGATCCTAGGCGGAAAGTTGAATATCTTGAACAAGCTTTGCAGAAGGTATATGGTGAGAGCAGGGGTAAAGCTTTGGTCGAAGAGGTGAAAGATGAAATGCGTCTTCTGTTTGACCATTACAAGCATAGGCTCTGACTTTCTGGCAGTTCTCCAATTGTGATTCAGGAAGATGTGCAAGAACCTAGTGGAAGTGGGGATGGGAAGAAGAAAGGGAAGATTTGGGGTGATTTTAGGAAAATAAAAATAGAGGCCATTATGAAAGGAACTAGAAAAAGTTCCAAATCTGAGTTTGATAGGTACCTTGAGGAGGAGGAGGATGATGAAGTGGTTACACGAGCATTGGTGGGTTCAGAAGAGGATGAATACAAGTTTGACATCTTGGGATGGTGGTCGCGAAGTGGGATGAAATATCCTACTATTTCTGAGATGGCTAGGGATATTCTTGCTGTTCCTATTTCCACTGTTGCTTCTGAGTCGGCATTCAGCACAGGAGGTCGAGTTTTAGATTCGTTTAGGACCTCCTTATCCCCTGAAGTTGTGGAGGCTTTGATTTGTTGTGAAGATTGGATAAGATCTTCAGACTCTGAGTTGGTGGCTGATGGAGAAGATGAGGGTGATGAAGTGGTATTTCAAAATGGTAAAGACTTAATCTTTCTCTTTATTCTTATATTTGTTATCTTGATCAAGTCATATTCTAACAAGTTGTTATTGTTTATGTTATCCAGTATATGCAGCTTTTCAAACTCGGAGTGCAAGTGCACCTACAGGACCTAGTGGAAGCTCTCGTGCAGGACCTAGTGGAAGCTCTCCTGCTACCCATGTTTTGGTCCCGAGTCCTACTATGTCACAAGTGGAAGAAGACTATGTCGACGACAATTCTGATGAGAATGATGAGACTTATGTAGATGTAGAGCCTGATGAGGAGTGATATGGTAGTAGTGTTGACTCACTCCTACTGTCACTCTAGAAAATGGCCAAGTGTAACCACTTCCTAAAGCGTAGTATAGCGGATTTGGGTTTTAATGTCAACCCGGGTCCTAGATGTGATGACTACTCAGTGAATTCGTATTATCTAGCGATGAAACTTTAGTGAAGGTCTAAACTAACAAGCGAGCAAAGCAACTAAACGGTTGTTTCCAGGTTAAGAGAGGTCACCCGGATATGGTTCCCCCTAGTCTGCAGGTAAGCCGGATTGTAATTACCAAGTTCAATTTCTATGATAGTTATACTGCGGAAGGTTCTCAAACAGTCTGAAGTCTCGACTAAAGGTCTTTAGACCCTCTCAATCTGAGTCTCTAGCGGGCGACTAACCTCCACCGGAGTAAACAGATTGAGGCCCTATGAACAAAACCTCCACTACCGAATTGAATTCGGTACAGAATGGTGAATTGGCTCCTCGACTAAAGTCACCAATTCACTACCTTCAATTAAGGATACTCTATTAACCTAGGCAGATATTCTCATTCTAGTTTAAAGCAGAAACAACAGGAATTTGATCAGGTTTCATGTCATTCAATCATTCAAACCTCAATCGAATATAATCAATTCATAGAAACAGTACTTGGGTTCATACAATCAATCCCAACATACAGAACTAGGGTTTCCCACACCCAGATGAATGGGAGAACTACTCCATGGAGAAAGAAGCAAAAGCAGAATCAGACGCGGAAATCATACTGTGAAGATGGATTTCTGCTCCTGGACGTTGAATCGACACTTCTCCAAGCTTAAGCCAAGCTCCAATGGTGTTGAAGATCAAGCTAGGGCACTTGGAGACTCTTGTTCGTCGCTTTCTCTCTCTAGGAATCGCTCTGTCTCTCTAAAACTCGAATCTCCTTCTGTTTTGGCTGAAATCTGCTTAAAAGGGCATCACTGGGCAAAGCACTGTCGAGGGCACGGCCGTGCTTTGCCTCAGCCCGCCCGTGCTTTGGCTAGGGTTAATTATACCGCCATGTGTTGGGGAGAACACGGCCGTGCTTTTGGGAGAACACGGCCGTGCTTTGGTGGAACACGGCCGTGCTTTCAGCCCGTGTTTTCAGCTCGAGTTGGCCAAACTCAAATCAGCTCTCGGCAGTAAAAGCACGGCCACAGAACACGGTCGTGTTCTGAAGGCCTCCTGCCCGTGTTTTCACTGCCGAACCTGTTCCCCTATATTAAATGCTTCGTTTCTCCCTCGTTCGGACTCCGAATCAGTCTCCGTTTGATCCCAGACGCTCGTAGTCTCGTCCTCTTTCTTTTCATGACAAGCTTGCACGATTCTTTGTCCATAAAGTGAGGTAGAAATCCATTCTTCTTCAGGTCATGCCAGAGTTTCTTCTCCCGAATCGCCAATTGATCTCCGATTGACTTGAAACTTGCGCCTATGCTTCACTTTATGTGCTAGGACCTGAAATGTAACAAAGGAACACAACCTAGCGTAAAATAGGCCAAAGAAGCGATAATGCAAGCTTAAACGATCAAGAAACAAAGGGGAAAAACATGTGCAAATATCGAGTCATCAGATCCCCCCACACTTAACCGTTTGCTTGTCCCCAAGCAAACCTAACTCAAACCAATGCAACTCTCCAGACCTCTATAGCAACAAACAACCTCGATCGTAGGTAGCGGACTTCCTAGATCATTTAGCAGCTTACGAGGTCAACCGACGCACAAGTCATCTCATAGCCTCTTCGGCGAGAACGCTAGTCTCGAGTCGGCATCATGGCAAATAGTGAACAGAGGACAAATGAATCGTGGATGAAGAGACTCTCAAAAACAAAAGATCATGGACTCACATTGTTCAAGGTGCTCGATTTTCTTCTTGAAAATGGTTGGAACCCCTTTTCTTTCTTCTTTTTGCTTGTTTTTTTGTTTTTCTCTTTTTTTCAAGGGTTCCAACCTGCTTTTGCAGAAAACGGGGGCTCCCACCTAGCAAAGGTTTTGCAGGAGCCCCGCTCTTACCGTCCATGCCAGGAGCAGTTGTCTCGAGCCTCGTGCGGGGGAAAGACATGTAAGGGGGCTGGAGGTAGTAGGTGGAAATTGGGAACGGATTTCCGTCTCCCCTTACACACTTTCGCCCTATTCGCACGGGAGACGTCATTTTAAAGCACATTTTCGAGCACCTGTTATTTTCAAAACATGATACAAGAGTCCATGACAGGCAGAGAGTCCACAACACCACACAATTCAAGGGTCCTAAGATCACTAATTCACTCAATCAACCAACACAATATGAAGAAGAAATGAGACGTCTTAAATGCATCAACATCCTCCATAGTGCTACACTACCTCCCTAGGTTGCAAATCACTACAGAGACTGTCAATTCAAAGCATACTGAGCAGGTAATTGCAAGGAACACGGACTTGGAGCCCTCAAATTTAAAAATTTGGACAGTGGACTAGGCTCCAAGCACACAAACAGATCTAATGCAGTCTAAAGATAAACACCCCTCCACACTTAAGATCGACATTGCCCTCAATGGAGACGAGGGAAGGAAAGGGGAACGATGTTATCGGTATGCTCAGACTGTAGGAGACTGGAAATGGACCAGTCGGCAGGAAACAGACTGGAGAGAGGACCAGTCGGGAACACAGGCACAACTAAAGGAAACCAAAGAGCTCAAACACTATATGTTTGGTCCAATGGTCAGCCCAATAGTACATCATCCAAAACAAAAGAAAACACCAAAAACAAACCAATTCGCAATCCGACTTGAAACAAAACAAATAAATGAAAACCATGGTGGGGTTGCCTCCCCACAAGCGCTTCTTTACCGTCTTTTAGCTGGACGCCCATGGTGGATACTCAGCGGGGTACAGGAACATGTACCTCCAAGAGCGGATCCACATCGCTCTTGAGGTACAGCTTCAGGTGGTGACCGTGCACCCGACGGTTGCAACCACCAGCAGTGGTCAGCTCGACCTGGCCATCCGGCAAGATGCAGGCGAGTGAGTACTCGGATGGCCAGGGTGGTCGTGGTGCAGGGGTGGGACCAGCTCATAGTGGTTTCCACCTTTCTTCCGTGCAGGCTTAGCCACCTGCGGCTTCGGCCGCCACTCCTCCTTGAGCTTTTTGTTCGGAGGCGAGACTGGATGGAGTGGCGGCGAAGGAATGATAGGCGGGTCCTGCAAAATGAGAGGTGCAGAAGGATACACGACAGGCTCGTGTATCTGGTCAGAAATAGCATGCACAAGGGTGACAGCAATCATAGCACAGTGATCAAACTCAGTCACAGAAAAAGTAGCCTGTTCATTTCCAGCACGCAAGATCAGTTTACCATCATGCACATCAATAAGTGCCTTGGCGGTGGCAAGAAATGGTCTACCTAGGATCAAAGGTACATCCACATCCTCATGTATATCAAGAATAACAAAGTCAACGGGATATGTGAATGCACCCACCTTAACAAGCAGATCTTCTATGATACCCCTAGGATGCACAACGGAACGATCGGCTAGTTGAATGCTCATCCTAGTAGGGCTAAGTTCACCTAGGTCTAGCTTTTTGAACAATTTATATGGCATGACATTAATGCTAGCACCTAGGTCTGCCAAGGACTTTCCTACATGCATTCTGCCAATAGTAAGAGGGATAGTAAAACTCCCTGGATCCTTGCGCTTTTCGGGCAGCTTGTTCTGCAGGATGGCAGAACATTCCTCGCTCAGCAGCACTGTCGAGAGATCCCCAAGTTTCTTCCTGTTGGTGAGGAGATCTTTCATGAACTTTGCGTACTTGGGCATCTTCGACAGTGCCTCCAAAAAAGGTACGCTGACGTCGAGCTGCTTCAACATTGCCATGAACTTGGCAAACTCAGTCTCCAGCTTATCTTTATGTAGGCGAGTGGGGAAGGGAAGCTGGGGTACGTGCTCCTTCACCACTGGTTGTGGCTTGGGAGCAGGAGCTTCCTTCTCCACCCGCACTTCGGCATCACCGGCTGGAAGTGCTGAAGCAGGTAGTGGTGCCTCCTGCCTGGTCGGGGCAGGATCAGCTGATGTAGCCCTGCCGCTCCTGGTGAAAATGGCATCCAACTGCTCGTGCGGGTCCCGTGGATTGGGGATGGTGGTGGCAGGTAGAGTCCCCGGGGCCCGAGCAGTAAGCTGGCGCGCTAGGACACCGACTTGGTGCTGTAGATCTTGCAGAATAGCACCCTGGTTCCTCTGTCCTGCCTCCAAAGAGGCTATGCTCTGGTCCACCCTCGTGAAATTCGCCTGGCTGGTGGTCATGAATGTCGCCAAAATATTCTTCAGATCAGCCATCTGATTATCTGGAGCTGCGGCTGCTGGAGGCTGAGCAAACTGGCGCTGGGGCTGCTGGAATGGCTGCCCTTGCCTAGGCTGGTAGGGCTGCTGCTGTGGTGGTGGCCCCTGCCTAGCCTGGAACGGCTGCCTCTGCTGAAAACCACCCGCTGGTGCTGGGAAACCAGGTGGTTGAGTGGTGTTGCTGCTCCAGGCGAAGTTGGGATGCTGGCGCCATCCCTCATTGTAGGTATTGCTATATGGGTCCAGGCGCCGAGCATTTGCGATGAAGTCCACCTGCTCTTGGGGAGTAGAGGACTCCCTCATGGCCTGACAGTCCTCCACCCGGTGATTCGGGCTCTCACACCACTGACACTGAGCTACTGGAGGCGTAGCTACACCTCGGCCCGGAAGGAGACTGTTAGGCTGCTTCAGTGTCTGCACCAACTCAGCCACCTGCTGCTCTAACCCGGATCTGGCCTCCATGGCATGCACACCACTGTCCCGGGAATGTCTGCCTCTGCTGCTCTGCCCCCAGGAATGATCGCGGGCAGCCAGGGTACTGATCATCTGGTTCAGCTCGGGTGGAGTCTTAGTTAGAATGTCCCCTCCTGGGCATAAAGACTCAATCACCCTATGGCTGTCTGGGGTGAGGGCACTGTAAAAATTCCCCACTGTGAATGCATCACTGAAGCCATGATGGGGACACTGCCAGAAATACCCCATGTATCGCTCTCATGCATCACGAAGTGACTCATCTGGCTCTTGGCGGAAGTGAGTGATCTCCCGCTGAATCTCTGTGGTCTTCGATGCCGGATAGTACCTGTGCACGAACTTGTCTGCCAGATCGTCCCAAGAAGTGATGGACAATGGGGGCTGGGTCTCCAACCACCTCTTAGCATTCCCCGCCAGAGAATGGGGGAAGAGGTGAAGGCGGATTGCATCATCCGGAACACCATTCAGCTTGAACCCGTTCGTCAGCTGCAGAAAACGGGAAAGGTGTGCCCGGGCTTTCTCATCCTTCAAACCATGGAACTGGATAGATGATGTGATGAGTTGAATCCAGCATGGCTTGATCTCGAGGTTGTTTGCTGGGATGGGTGGATAGAGGATGACCGGGCGGATGTCACCAATCCGTGGAGTGTAGTAGTACTCCAAGGTGGGACCCGGCGGTGGTGGTGGATGCCGATTCACCGAGGGAGCCTGTCGAGCATTCCCCGGTTGTGGGATGTCTTCGCCCTCCATCTCGTGTTCGTCCTCGGATTCGCTGCTCAATTGGCCGTCTCTGTACTCCACCGTAGCCAGTCTAGCTCGCTATTGTCTCCGAAGTTGGTTGCAGATGCGTTCAATCTCTGGATCCAACGGCAGTAAACCTCCCGACTGGCTACGGGTCATGCACTATCTGCACACAATCAAGCAATGCAAACCCGTGAAGGCACAAGTGGGAAAGAACAAAAACTCAATGCAAAAATGAAAATGCTAGAGTAACAGAAATCACTTTTCTTCAACAACCTAGCCTTCCCCGGCAACGGCGCCAAAAACTTGACTCACTCCTACTGTCACTCTAGAAAATGGCCAAGTGTAACCACTTCCTAAAGCGTAGTATAGCGGATTTGGGTTTTAATGTCAACCCGGGTCCTAGATGTGATGACTACTCAGTGAATTCGTATTATCTAGCGATGAAACTTTAGTGAAGGTCTAAACTAACAAGCAAGCAAAGCAACTAAACGGTTGTTTTCAGGTTAAGAGAGGTCACCCGGATATGGTTCCCCCTAGTCTGCAGTTAAGCCGGATTGTAATTACCAAGTTCAATTTCTATGATAGTTATACTGCGGAAGGTTCTCAAACAGTCTGAAGTCTCGACTAAAGGTCTTCAGACCCTCTCAATCTGAGTCTCTAGCGGGCGACTAACCTCCACCGGAGTAAACAGATTGAGGCCCTATGAACAAAACCTCCACTACCGAATTGAATTCGGTACAGAATGGTGAATTGGCTCCTCGACTAAAGTCACCAATTCACTACCTTCAATTAAGGATACTCTATTAACCTAGGCAGATATTCTTATTCTAGGTTAAAGCAGAAACAACAGGAATTTGATCAGGTTTCATGTCATTCAATCATTCAAACCTCAATCGAATATAATCAATTCATAGAAACAGTACTTGGGTTCATACAATCAATCCCAACACGGCCGTGCTTTAGGGAGGACACGGCCGTGCTTTGGTGGAACACGGCCGTGCTTTCAGCCCGTGTTTTCAGCTCGAGTTGGCCAAACTCAAATCAGCTCTCGGCAGTAAAAGCACGGCCACAGAACACGGCCGTGTTCTGAAGGCCTCATGCCCGTGTTTTCACTGCCGAACCTGTTCCCCTATATTCAATGCTTCGTTTCTCCCTCGTTCGGACTCCGAATCAGTCTCCGTTTGATCCCAGACGCTCGTAGTCTCGTCCTCTTTCTTTTCATGACAAGCTTGCGCGATTCTTTGTCCATAAAGTGAGGTAGAAATCCATTCTTCTTCAGGTCATGCCAGAGTTTCTTCTCCCGAATCGCCAATTGATCTCCGATTGACTTGAAACTTGCGCCTATGCTTCACTTTATGTGCTAGGACCTGAAATGTAACAAAGGAACACAACCTAGCGTAAAATAGGCCAAAGAAGCGATAATGCAAGCTTAAACGATCAAGAAACAAAGGGGAAAAACATGTGCAAATATCGAGTCATCAAGTGTTTATCTTGTATGGTGGATGGATTTTTATTTTACTTGGATGTTATCATTTGAGAATTGTAAAACTAATGTGTTTAATTATGAGTTGAAGATAATCTCATCTATGATTGTCGGTATTTTATGTTGAACAAAATTATTTATAATTTTGCGCCAAACACCACATATTTTTTTTGCATATGATAGTTGATATACCTTCAATTTTGGACCTATGGTATTGCTAAAATATTTAATTATACGAAAATTCACAATTAAATAAGATATGTTTAAGTTACGTATAAAATATATTTAAGGGTTAATAGCATTTTATACCCCTCTACTATTGCGAATTAACAAACATACCCCTCTACTAATTTTTTGCACAAACATACCCTTCTGCTATTAAAACGTAACGAATATATACTTCCGTCTAATTTTCTGTTAAATATCACTGTAAAATGTCCCAATTGCCCAACTCACGAAAACTACTAATTTTGATTTAATATATTTTATGTCTCTAAAAATTAAAAGCTATCCCACAAATTTAAATAAGAAAATCTAAGCATTCCCAACCGTTCTAACCCGACGACAAACCCTTTCTTCTTCCTCTCTACTCCCCTCTCTCCCCTGTACCATAGAAATCTGGCTACGCTCTTATCCAAAGGATGCTCCTAATATATATAGTGAAGCTAGCTATGCTCTCGGCAGCCAAAGGGTGTTCAGCTGGCAGTTCATATAGACATATACAATTTGGGCGCAAGATTTCTTTGGCGCCGGCGGCCGGACGCACAGACAGAGGGAGAAGTGGATTGCGTCAACAACTGATGTTCGCGGGAGAAGAGAGTTGCGTCACCAACTGTGTGTTTACGTGGAGAAGAGAACGTGTACAAGCGCTCCCTCCTGGCCGCCGAACCTACGCAAGCTACCGTCGATACAGTGTCGGATTTATTGGGCGCCATATTTCTCTAGTGTAGAGAGTTCGGCGATGTGAGGAAGACGAAACGTCTGGCCGTCGAAGAGAAGTGAGGACTGAGGAGTCGGTAGGTTTCAATTTTAATTAATTTGGTTAGAGATTAAAAATAATTAAATCAAGAGTTAATGAGGGACAATTGAGTCATTTCACAACTCATTAAACGGTTATTTAACAGAAAAGTAGACGGAAGTGTATATTTTTACGTTTTAATAGTAAAAGGGTATGTTTGTGCAAAAAATTAGTAGAGGGGTATGTTTGTTAATTCGCAATAGTAGAGGAGTATGAAATGCTATTAACCCTATATTTAAGTATTTTACTTTGTCTCTAAACTACTAATACTCTTTAATAGTTAATAGTATGTCTATAGTTATAGAATACATAAAATTAAATATTTTAATAATTAACTAATATTTTAATAATAAACTAATATGTAAATATTAGTTTTATATTGTCCACGTCCCATAAAATTAAACATAATGGTTAAATAAGAATGTACAAATAATAAGAATAAAATTGTTTGTACAAGCAAAATAATGTAAAATTCAAATCACAAAAGTAAAAAGAAAAAAAACTCAACCGGTTCGGTTTCGGGTTCACCCGAACCGAACCGAACCCGCCAGCATCTATTTCGGGTTTCATCACCCGAAAATCCACAGAGAGCAATTCGGTTTCGGTTTCGGGTTGTGGGAGTCGGGTTCGGGTTTTTCGATTTTTGGCAGGTTTCGGGTTCGGTTACCCTACCCGAACCGAACCGACAGGCCTAGTCCTGGGATACAACCAATGGGCTTTCCCTCCGCCTATGGCTATTCCACGTAGGGTGGCAAATGAGCCAGTCGAGATGAGCTTTGTCCCAGTTTGAGCTTGGCTCGTTAATATACGAGCTCAGCTCGAGCTCGACATGTTTATTAACGAGTCAAGTCGAGTTCAAACTAGTTTTGTTTACTAAAATCTTTACTCATATTTGATACAATCATTTTGTATGTCATGTACATGTGATTGATGTCATGATTAAAAACATAATAATAATCATGAACATTAACATTAACCAATCTCATATTATATTTGTTGGTATCATATTATTTAGTTAATCAACATTAACTAGTTCAAATAATGTTATTTCATAGTGTCGAAGGAATTTATCAGTGTTATTAAAGCTGAGCCGAGCCGCTCGGCCCGACCGGTAAAACCGCCATCCGGTCACAAAATCGGCTCGGAACAGTCTAAAAGCCGCTCCGGTATATGTAGCGGCTGGCGAGCGGCCGAGGCGGTTAACCGCTTGAGCCGATCGAGCCGCTCGTCCGGTTTTTGCCATTCAGCCGTTAAATTTAATTAAAAAAATTGCAGAAAATTGAAAATTTAAATAAACAAAAAACGTCGGGCTCTCAAACTGAATCCTTATTTCCATTTCACAATTTCGAAGGAAAGAGATGAGCTCTGATTAAGAAATGTCCACTATTTATACTGATAACGTTTATTAGGTACCAGTTCTCTAACGGTTTTTAAACAATCTATTGCCGATTGGACCACTAAAATGCGAGCCGTTCGCACTACCGGGTCATGCTCCTGTTCGGTTCTGACAACATTAGAATTTATAATACATAATTCTTTTTAAAATTAAAAAGAAGACATATTTTCTTACATGCTAACATGTAAATTGAGCAAGATATATAATTTAAACACCATACGATTAGCACCATAGCGATATAGACAAAGACATTAGAGAAACCAACGTGTTCATCCTCAAGGAGAGTATATACGAGTTGCCAGCTAGATCACGCTGGATTCTTTAGCTCCGACCTTATCCAGCTCCGGCGCAGCATAATAAACAAAACGCAATTTTTTATTTTAATTTTAACGTGCAAACAAAATGGAAATAGGCAAATAGCCTCACACGGCTTCTCCGCTCTGCACGACACTTTAAAATCAACTTTTTTTTCTTAATATAAAAATTGTTACTTTTTTCATTCTCCAGCCAAAAACGTGGCTACAGAAGATTGGAAAAAAGACAGCTGATGACATGGCATGGCCCTCCACAGTCCACTCGTTGTTTCTACTGACGTGTCCGTCACTACTGCTGACCTAGCTAGTTAATAATAGGCTAACGTCCACGTGGGTTTACTTTTTTCTTTTTTGTTCTTCACTTCCAATTCCATTCATCGTTTGACGGCCGACTTTTCTATTTATTGTTTGTTTCCTTTTGCTACAATACAATTTGCACGTAGTTCCATCCTCTAGCGGCGGTGCGAATATTTAGTCCGATCCTAATTGGCCTCGGATTGTTCAATGTCGCCAGTGGGAAATGGGGAGACTTTGAATCTTCTTCTCTATGCAACCGATTTAATTTTCTTGTTTCTTAGTTCGTCTATGTATACATTGAATGTTTTTCCTTTTACGTGAGAAAAAGTCCGAATGCTTCCCACCATAATAATCCCTATTCAGTTAACCGGAAACTTTCCGCCGCCGTTTACCTTTTCTTGTTTTTGTGTGCAAACTATCGCCGCCGGCGTATACCAATTCAGAGCATGTTATGATTGCAGAAAATTAATAATTGCCCAGCAAAAGCAAACTACCGTCATTGATATAATTAAAACAAAACATGCTCTGAATTGGTATACACGGGTGGTTATTTATTTAGCACGCAGAAACAATCAAAACAGGACATTTTAAGTTCATCGTCCAAAAGGAAATTTGATAGTTTCGTATGGAGACTCGCTCTGATCATCTCCTAATCACGTTTTATTACTGTACTGAATCAAACTCAATATTATTTATTTATTTAATGGTTGTCCTAATGGGGAGAGAAGATAAAGGAGGATGGTTGTGGATTATGTGAAATTTGAAACCAATTAAGGTTAAACTTAATCCATTGAATATTAGGAACAAGTATTTGTTGTGTTATGATAAATACGAACGAACAAAGTGAAGAAAATTGGCACGCCCGCCTGTATATTGTAATCACGTAGCTAGGGATTGTGATGGATTGAATTGGGTGGAGTTTTGTGTAAATCCAAACTCAATCTAGCTGGTGCATCAATATGAAAAACTCGATAAAATACTTTTTGGATTTCAGAAGATAAAAATAAACTCAACCCAGCGATACCCATGTAATCACGAATATTATCACCCCATCTTCTCTTCTCGTTCTGATTGCATCAAACCATAAGGAACAAACAAATAAAAGCTCTTATGTCCATTTACGTTATCAATCTGCAATTCGTTGATGTGAACCACAGAGAAATTCTCATATTTGTAGATGTGGTCAATCTCCAAATCCTACCGATACTCTAAAAAAGGAGTAATAAGGGTAAAAAGTACAAATAAGACTAGATTAACGAGTAATGAAACCAATGGTTAAAAGAAAGAAAATGATATCTGTCAAAACCCTAATTGAATCGAAATAACATGAACACGTGACACGAGATAGTTTGTAGTTCTTATTGCTTACGTATCTGTTACTGGAATAATATGGCCTTCTCCACAATATATACTAGGCCTAAATACACTAACTTTAAAGGGTTAATTACATAATAATCCTCTAACTTCTAACACCCTCCCTCAAATTGATGATGCTTGCGCAACATCAATTTGTGTGCTAGAAACCATTGACGAGTAGAGGACACTGCCTTTGTCAGCAGATCAGCAGTCTGATCTTCAGAAGTGATATACGCTAACTCCACCGATCCTTTAGCCACAAGTTGACGAATGTAATGTACGTGAACTTCAATGTGCTTGGTCATGTCATGCAGCACTGGATTCGTGGCTATACAAATTGCACTGGTGTTGTCAACATGTAAACGAACCAGAGACTGAACAACAACCCCCAATTCAGCAAGCAGCCGACGTAGCCAGGTAATCTCCGATGCAACATCACTCATAGAACGGTACTCAGCCTCTGTAGATGACTTAGACACCCGGTCCTGTTTCTTACACAGCCAGGAAATAAATGAACTGCTGACTTTACAGTTTACACACCATCCCGAAGTCGATCGACGAGTATCCAAGCAACCAACATAATTAGCATCAACATATGCTTCTAACACCAGCTCGCCCCTTGTAGGAAATAATAACCCGACTTTCGTACTCCCACGGAGATAGCACAAAATACGTTGTACAGCAGACCAGTGGGCTGTTTGGGGAGAAGACATGAATTGACTCACAATCTGAATAGCATAAGAAATATCAGGAGGTGTGTGTGTTAGATAAATCAAGCTGCCGACAATACTGGGATATAGTTTTCCATTAGCAAATAGCATATGACTGTCGAAACTTGAGATTTTGTTCCATCGGAGTAGCACACGCAAGGCACTCATCCATATGCGCCTCCTCAAGCAAATCAATGACATATTTTTGCTGGACAACTTGAATCCCCGCAGCCGAACGATGAATTTCTAATCCCAGAAAATATGATAGATCACCGAGCTCTTTCAAGTTAAAGGCCAAATGCAAGGACTGAGTTACTTCTTGAATCCCCATCGCATCATCACCACTAACCACCATATCATCAACATAGATCAAGATTACAGTTAATCCACATCCAGTAGTCCGCAGAAATAAGGAAGGATCACTATCACTCTGCTGAAAACCAGTCTGAACAATGGTGTCATGGAATTTCTGAAACCATGCTCGTGGAGCTTGTTTTAACCCATACAATGACTGACGCAGATGACATACCATAGAATTGTCACCCTTCGTATGACCAGGAGGAAGTTCCATATATATTTCTTCTTTCAGATATTCGTGAAGAAAAGCATTCTTCACATCCAGCTGAATCAACGACCATCCCTTCAGCAGCTACAGCCAACAAACTGCGTACAGTTTGCATTTTCGCAACTGGGGCAAAGGTCTCAGTATAATAAATACCGTATTCTTGCCAAAAACTCTGAGCTACTAACCTCGCCTTAAAGCGCTCTATAGTACCGTTGGGATTCATTTTCTTAGTAAACACCCACCGACAGCCAATGACTGAATACTCGGGCAACCACGGAACCAAATCCCATGTATGCGCAGCTTCCAATGCTTGCGTTTCAACCACCATTGCATTGTCCCATTCGGCCTTGCCTTTGACTTGTTTATAAGTAGCAGGAACCACAATTGCAGGATTAGAGAATGCAATAAAATCGGAATGATGTGCTGGTGACTTACCCTTGTTGGCGCGGTCGGAGCGTCGTAAAGGAGGAACTTCAGGTTCCACATCCTGTACAACAGTAGATGCAGAACTAGAAGATGAGCCTGAACTGGAGTGGGAGCTGGAATGTGAGTTTGTCGCAGGAGAGGAGGAACTAGAGTCGGAGCTGGAGGTCGAGGATGTTGAACCATTACCCGAAGACGAGGAGGATGTAAATGAGTGACTGGAGGCCGAGCTCTCGTCAGTGCTGGTGTTCTCCGTGGAAGGCGTGGGGTGCTCCGCAAGATCTGTAGCTGTAAAAGAGAACTCAGACGGATCTAAAAAGCTTAAGTTAGGAGGAGATGAGGCTGTGGACCCGGCAGTATTGTAGTAGAGCTGATGTTCAAGAAAAACCACATGATAGGATATGCGAACTCGACGAGAAACTACATCATAGCACAAATACTCTTTATGTTTCTCGAAGTATCCCAAGAAAACACACTTAACGATTTGGGAGTAAGCTTATTACGCTCGCTATGAGTTAAGCGAACATAGCAGACGCAACCGAATACATGCAGCCAACCATAATTAGGAATCCGAGGATATAACGCCTGATATGGACTCCATTGTTGAAGAACAGGTTTAATTTGATGAATAATCAAGTATACCGTCGTATGTACAGCTTCAACCCAAAACCCGAAAGGAACCGGTGAGTGAAAAAGAACAGCTCGAGTCAATTCAAGAACATGGCGATGTTTACGCTCAACCAAACATTCTGCTGCGAGACACCAGGAAATTTCTTCCTCAAACTCAACAAAGGATTAGAAATAAACTCCCTGCCAGGATCAGAAAGTAGTATCTTAACAACCTGATTAAACTGAGTAGAAACCATGGCTAAGAACTCCTGCGCCACCGAATACATCTCAGATTTCTGCCGAAGAAAGAATACCCACGTAAAGTGGGTAGCATGATCCACAAACAATGCAAAGTAGCGTTATTTAAGTCTAGAAGTAACTGGAGAGGGACCCCATAAATCAGTATGGACAAGATCAAAAGGTTCAGAATAAACGGTAGTACTCGAAAGAAAGGAAGTATGCATCATCTTAGCTTGCAAACAATGAACGCATTCATGAATCTGATTATCCAAAACAGTACCCGACAACCATTTATTCTGAAACATAGCACGAAGTCTCACAGAATTGGGAAGACCCAATCGAAAATGCCTTAAATCCCAGTTAGATAACTTCACTGGATAAACCAAACTATCAGTACTAAGAACAAAAGCATTACTCCTTGCGCCCGTTAATTAACTTCTCCTTGTCCGGCTTTGCCCATGCACGACCACCACCTAACGACGTCCCATACATATGTCCATCAAGCTGCCCTGAACGAGAGTAAGAATCCAGCAGGAACGATCGACCTTCTTACTACCTCTCCCGAGTTCCTTCCCCATCCTCGTGTCCTACACATTACACCCGGTATTGTCAAAGATAACCCGACAACTATCATCAGCAAATTGGCCCACTGAAACAAGGTTAGGCACGAGTTTGAGAACATATAAAGTATACGGGAGAGACGGATGAGGCCAAACAACATGATCCATACCATCAACGGACATAACAGAGCCATTGGCAGCTTGCAACCCAAGACAAGGAACCGACGTATCAAGGGACCGAAAAGCACTACGAGAACTAGTCATATGATTATACGCGGTAGAGTCAACATGCAAAGAAGTAGAAGAAGAATCCTTACCCGTAGCAAATGCAGTGGGCAAGGCCTCCTTCAACCCCTCCTAGACCAAACGACGAACATCAGCAGACGTGAGAGAAGACGACGCAGTAGGATCAATGCCAGTTATGGCATATGCTACGCCAGAACAAGGTCCCCCACGCGAGCCGCTCGGCTTGCCACGACCATGACGAGCGATCCTTGGACAATCAGCAATCACGTGACCTCCTGTTTACAATAGTTACACATATTCTCTTTGCGAGGGCAGTCTGCAATCAGGTGACCCTCCTGCTTACAGTAATTACACACATTCCTCTTCTTACAGTGATACTGAATATGACCAGTGACTCGCTAAAACACAACTCCTAACAATGGCCAAGTGTACCCAATGAAAGAGACTACAATATAGTGGTGCAAGTAATAACTATCAAATTCACGGGTCTCTAGAGTTACTATTACTCAGCTTCGGTTCATTATCTAGCAAACCGAATTAAAATAGAAGAACTATAACTACTCTAGCAAACTACAGTTAAAGTTAATCTAATTACAGGTTGAGAACTCACATAGGTATGATTCCCCCTAGCCAGTAGCTAGATTAATGATTGATGATCTTTAACTTGTTTCACTTTCATTCACAATGCGGAGAATCATTGACTAGACCTTGAATCTCGACTAAAGGATCAAGGCCTTGATTCAATTTCCTAGAGGGACATATCCTTCAGTAGAACAATCGATCAAGGCGTTCTGAACTAGATTCCCTCTATCGAATGAGATTCTCAATTGATACAAAACAGTGAATCGATCCTCGACTAAAGCAATCGATCCAATACTATAAATCTATGGTGCTCTATTGACCTAATCAGGTTTGTTCTAATATGATCAAAGCAAAATCAATAATCTTGACTAAAGCAGAATTGAATCATAAAAACATGAATAGATTGAATATGAACTCAAGATAATCAAGTAAGAATACTCATACAATCATCCAATCGAACAAACATGGCCAGGGTTCCTCAAAACCTAAGTTAAGGGAAGTTACTCCATAGAGAATAGAGAGAATGCAGAATTTGGATCTAGATCTTCAATCTCCATCTCCGAGCTTGATTCCTGAGCTCCAATGGTCAAGAAATCCTCCAAAATAGCTCCAAGAATGATCCCAAGTTGCTCTCTCTCTAGGGTTTGTCCCTTGGGTGTTTGGGATCCAAAACACAGCTCTCCCCCTCTCCAAAATCCAAAATTGGGTTAAAATGCAGCTGATTACACGGTCAGGCCGCATGGCCGTGCAACATCCTTGGCTGCCCGTGCAACCAAAACGCAGCGTTTGAATTAGTTTTGCGAGGGGAATGCACGGCCATTGCATGGCCCGTGCAATCCGAGAGTCTGGCGGTGCAGCTTCTCGCAGAATTCATCACGGCCAGAAAATAAGTCTTGCATGACCGTGCAAACCCTGGCTGTGCATCTTCGCTTGCACGGCCACCATGCACGGCCGTGCATCTTCCCGGGCTGACCGTGCAACTCGTCTACTCTCCATCAATCGTCCCGTCTTCGCCCAATCGACCCTGAACTCGTGCTCAAACCTTCACTCACGCATTAGGACTTGAAATGTCATAAACAAGAATAATTTAGAATAAAATCGGCTTAAAACCCGAGATCCGAGCCTCAAACAGTATAAGAATGGTGGACAAAAAACATGTGTAAATATCGAGTTATCAACCAGGTTCTTTGCAATAATGACATATGATCTCACCCTTCGTAGTATGATGAAATTGAGGTTTCATCCCTGAACTGCAAAGGTAGAATGAGAATCACTAGCATGAATATCCAGCTTGGCCTGACTCCTGAGACGAGTTTCCTCACAAAGAAGCTCCACATGTATCTCATTCATGGTCCCCACATTCTAATGCAGAAGAGATGCTCGAATCCCTTCGAACTCAGGCCGCAGATTCATTATGAAGCGCATAATCCTCGTACTCGTCCGCTCACGGATGACGTCAGTCGACTTCGCACTAGTCAACAAAGAGCTCGTTAAATGATCATGCTAAGTGCAGAGAGTAACCGCAGCCTGATAGTATGAGCTTATGTCAGAATCACCTTGAGTCAAACGACCCAGATCACACTCCAGATCAAATTTACGAGAAGCGATGGGCTTCGAGTAAAGATTAGCAAGATGCTGCCTCATTCACGAGGCCGTAGAAAAGCCCTGCAAACTCAAAGCAATGTCTGATTCCATCATACTGAGCAACAAACACATAATACTAGCATTGGATGCATCCCAATCCTCCTTAGCCTTCGGCGTCGCATATGCATCTGGTTCCTTGGCCGAACCATCAAGAAAAGACAGAAAACGTTGACCTTGAACATGAAGCTTGAATTGAAAGGCCCACACAACATAGTTCTTACCGGTAAAACGAACGACAATAGCATCATTCTTCAATCCCTCCATGATAATGTAAAGACAAGAAATAATATACCAAGGACAACAGTCGATACAGAGATGCAGAACACACAGAAGTTCCCAGACCCAGGCACGTGGAAAGGGAAGGAAAAGACAGCCGTGTCGTAAAGCTCCGAGCACGCGACTGGAGAAGACAAAAAAATAGCAGCCCAAGTCCAAAAATTGAAATCCCAAAATCAGCCAACAGCGAGAGAGATGATCAACGGAGAAGAGCAAGAAAGCTGCCACCCACTAACGAGAAGCACAAAAACGGCGAGCAGCCGAATCCCAGCTCGCAGTCCAAAACAAGAATCTCATAAATCAAAAGCGCGAGGCTCTGATACCATGTCAAAACCATAATTGAATCGAAAGAACACGAACACGGGACACGAGATTTATATGGTTTCCTCAACGATGATCGTTGAGACTAGTCCACAACACAAGGCAGTTTATAGTTTTTATTGCTTACGTATCTGTTACAGGAAAAATATGACCTTCTCCACAATATATACTAGGTCGAACAACACTAACCCTAAAAATTAATTATATAATAATCCTCTAACTCCTAGCAATATCATCATATCATAATTCGAATACCCAACTTGGAGTAATTAAGTATTATATGAATATTGCTAAAACAATATCGAATCTGTCATCTAACAAATTAAACTCCAGAATCAAAATCTTTCACGTTGATATAATTAGTATACATGTTCGTGTGTAGACACGGATCAACAAGGATCACACACCCCCTCCCAAACATATCTTTACAAATCATGCTTTCCATGATTTTTTTAGTAGAGCCTGCTCAGCAAGTGTGTTATTTAATTGTGTATTAATTATAATTTTAGAATGGATATATTATATAGCTACAAAACGAACGATCTAATGTTCCCCCATCGGTTAATAAAATAAATCATACTTATTTTTCCTGTCATCAACCGGTTGGTTCCAATCGCTCGAGCAGTTGATAGAAGGTTAATAATCTATTACACAATATATAATAGCAGAAAAGGGAAAACCGTTGCTCCATTACACAATAATCTATTACCAATCGCACTAAGTATATTTGTTGTATCTTTTAAAATTAAAAACATATAATAGCAGGGAAGGAAAAAAAAACCCTCCTCCATTTCAAATTCCCTGCTCCAGGAGCGTTTGTAGGAAGGGTAGAATAAGGAGTGTCAATTTTAAATCAACTGTTAATATTACGGTTCGTGAAGATTCGTACACACATCCACTTAGTCAAAACCATCTCTGATACTAAATCATAAACCAGTTCGTCACAATAACTCGAGTTCTTGGGAGAAAATTAAGAGTGAATTTTATATCACTCTCTAACATTTTAAAATCGCTCCAAGCTCTTGCAATTGAACATAGTACGTGCCTATGTTGTTGCATTATCCTTACACTCATACCTCAACAGTTAGATTGAAAGTGATAAGTGATAACCTTTAGCATTTTTTGTACATAATGCAAACGAGGATACAAATGCTGGCAACATCAATACGACCTAAATGTCCCTCGGACCAAAATTTACTACAGCTGCCAGTGGCGGATTCAGAAAATTTTCACAGGGGTGTCCTCTTCAAAAATTTAATTAAATAATTCATATATTAAAAATATCAAACTTGTATAAATTTTTTATTAAAATTTATGATGTGTTTTCATATTTGAAAAAATAATATAAAATAAAATTCGTGTCTGCACTGTTCAAAAAAAATATACATATCCTACTAGACAATACTTCACAAACTTATCACATATTCGATTTCTAACTTTGTTCTTAATGTAGCTCAACGTAGAAAAGACTCTTTCAACACTTGCCGTGTAACCATAAAATCAATTCAAAATTAAGGGTAGCGTGTACGTAGTTTAATTATTAGGTATTGAAAATAGTTGGGGATAGAGAAATAGCGTTTTTCTAGTTGCATGATGTTTAAAAATAGAATAACAAATGAGTAGCAACATAATTAGAATATGTTTGATAATAGTAGTGTCCTAGGTTGGAATAACACGGACTACCACTTATATTTTGTTAATCATAAGCAAACTATTATCGAGGGTAGGATAATCATTTTTTCAAATGTTAGGATGTCCCGGATTACCAATTATATTTTGTATACCCATACGAAACTACTACCCAAGGTTGGATAATCGTTTTCCCAAATTTTAGGGGTGTCCCGGGACACCCTTAGAGGCCCATGTATCCGCCCCTGACAGCTGCTGCACTTGGATCTTCCAAAAAATTTACTACTGTTCTTGGAGAATTATCGTCATTCAATCCATCACCTTACATTACTTGATAAAATAGTTATCTAATAAAGAGCAAAGTTAAAAACGAAAAAGAAAGCACTTAGCCAGACAACTGCAGTAGTTATCAGCAAGAGCAAATGGGACGGCCCCGCGAAAGAAGCAACGACGACCTTTTGTCGGCAATGCCAAGCCAATCTCCCACACTCAATAAACACGAGGTGGACAGAGAATTTATCAATACAACGCTAAGGAAGTTCCTAGAGAGAGAAAGTCAAAAGGGGCCAGATTGGATCTTCCATTCTACTAAAGTCCTCCAAACTAATAATAAAATAAAAAATATTAAAAAATAATAAAATAAAATGGTTAAATTGCAAGTTTGGTCACTGGAACTATAAAAAATTTCACACTTGCCACTATAACTATTTTATTTCATTCGTGATCAATTAGTGCAAGTTTGATCAGTGGTCATTACCTTCCGCCAGTTTTTGTTAGCAACGTAAGTTAACTGGTAACGTGACTAATAGAAACACTTAATTAGTTTATTTCAACCCGAAAAAGTTTATACCCGACTTGCCACATCATCAAAACTTGTCAAGTCCTCAAAGCCAACCTCAACTCATTACCCGACCAAACCCAACCTGTGACTCTACCGTACCATGCACTCTCATCAAAACCAACTGCCTCCTCCTGCGTCGTCTCCTCTTTCAAACTCGGCTTCATATTATTCTCTGCCATTATTCTCTCCGTCTTCGGGCTACTGAACACTTCTTCTTCTTCTCCTCCTCCTTCGTTCTCATGTTCCTCCACCACCAACTCTCCCTCCATTTCACATATCTCTCCTGCACGGCCACAACCCACAAGCCACTATGCGAACACCACGTCGCAAATTGAAGGAGAAGACATATCGATGACCACTCTTTTTATCATCTTTTACAATTATTTGATTTTAATTTTGATGGGTTGGGTGGTTTAATTGGTTGGTTTGATTTGCAAGGTTGAGTAAGTTGTTGTTATGACATAACGGGTCGAATTTAACATTTTTTCAGGTTAAATTTTGCTGACTCAGCATTTTTGTTAGTCACGTCAGTCGTTAGCGAAGATTGAGGGAATGTCAGATCAGTGACCAAACTTAAACTACTGAACTTACTGAACTAATTTAAGTGACTTCAAATAGATTAAAATATTTTTAGTGGAAAATGAGAAACAATTTAGTAATCCTATTATCCTAGTGACCACACTTACAATTCACCCAAATATAAAAATATATAATTTTCCTTCATCATTTCGAAGACCAAAAGAAGTAGTAGTTATGCTCAACCATTATACCCTTTTAGAACTCGCTTGGCTTTCCAACCCTCCCACCACCGTTGAAAAGTCATTCTCTCTCTCTCTCTCTCTCTTTCTGTATCTCTGCTGTAGTTGCCGTGTTTTGACATTTGCACCTTTTGACCTTCTACTCCCTTTCCCCCTCTTATATAAAACCCACCACAAACTCCTCTTCCCTCCTACTTCCATCAACCAAACAATCCAACCCAAATAAAAAAGTTCCAACTCTCTCAAACTACTCCCACAGATAACCCTTCAACGGTCGTGAATAGCCGCCAACTACTCATCGGAGAAGAAGAAGCAATAATGGAGCCGGAGATCGACGTCCCATCCTTCTTCCTCTGCCCCATCTCCCTCCAAATCATGAAGGATCCAGTCACCGTCCCCACCGGCATCACCTACGACCGCGACAGCATCGAGCGCTGGCTCTCCTCCTCCTCCGCCGCCACCTGTCCCGTCACCAAGCAGCCCATCCCGCCGGACGCTGACCTCACCCCCAACATCATCCTCCGCCGCCTCATCCAGTCATGGTGCACCCTCAACGCCTCCCACGGCTTCGAACGCATCCCCACCCCTAAACCTCCCGTCACCAAAGCCCAAATCTCCAAGCTCATCCACTCCGCCGCCACATCCTCATCTCCACATTACGACCAGGTCAAATGCCTCAGGCAGCTCAGGTCTCTCGCGAAAGAGAGCGAGGCCAACCGCCGGTGCATCGAGCAGGCCCCCGGAGCGGTCGACTTCCTGGCCTCGGTCGTGGTCGACTTCAACCACGACACGGAGCTGGACTGCATCGAGCAGTTCGGCTCCAGCCCCTGCGACGAGGCGCTCAGCCTCCTGCACGGGCTCCAGATCTCGGAGCCCGCGCTGAAGGCTCTGGTGAACAGGAACTGCGAGTTTATCAACTCGCTCACGCGAGTCATGCAGCGCGGGACGTACGAGTCCCGCGCGTACGCGGTCCTTATCTCCAGGTCCGCGTTCCGCTTGGCGGACCCGCTCCGGATCATCGGGGTTCGGGTCGGGTTCCTCGCGGAGGTGGTCCAGATGGTCAGGGACCGGGTGTCGAGGCAGGCGACCAAAGCCGCACTGGGGCTCCTGGTGGAGCTGGGCCCGTGGGGCCGGAACCGCGTCAAGGCTGTGGAGTCCGGCGCGGTTCCGGCCCTCGTCGACCTGCTCCTCGACTCGCCGTCGGAGTCGGAGAGCAGGCGGGCCTGCGAGCTGGCGCTCGCGGCGCTGGACGTGTTGTGCCAGTGCGCGGAAGGGAGGGCGGAGCTTCTTAAGCACGCGGCGGGGCTAGCGGTGGTGAGCAAGAAGATACTGCGGGTGTCGACGGCGGCGACGGAGAAGGCGGTGAGGATCTTGCTGTCGGTGGGGAAGTCGTCGGCGACGGCGGCGGTGTTGCAGGAGATGCTGCAGATCGGCGTGGTGGCGAAGCTGTGCTTGGTGCTGCAGGTGGAGAGCAGCGCGAGGGCGAAGGATAAGGCGAGGGAGATTCTGAGGCTGCACGCCCGTGTTTGGAGGAGCTCGCCTTGTGTGCCGGCGACTTTGCTCTGTTCTTATCCGGCGGCGGCCTGAGATTCCATTTGGAAAAGAAAGTACAGATTTAGTAAAAAGATTAAGATTGGTAGTCAAATTATTATAGGAACCATATCAATTTTTCTTCTTCCACATAAAATTGACCATATCTCGGATGTACAGATTTATACAGAAACAGGGCATAAAATTGTGCCTTCCTCAATGAACACATACTTTTTTATTTTTTATTTTTCTGAAGGGAAGATTCATACTTCGTTTGTTCTTTGGATTAGATGAATTTTGAGGGAAGATTCGAATAATGATCTATCTATAATCCTAATTGTAAACTGGATTCAAACGAGTTGATTGTCATTCTTTCAAAATCAAATTTTCACGGACATTGTGATTTCTCGATCACTAGGGTTTGTCATTAATAAGATGAAATATTATATGCTAATGATCTAACTTATTCTTGATCTAATAATTAAATTGGTGTTGGTTAAGAACATTAACATGTAGCAACCCATTTTGGCTAGTGAATATTGTAGTACAGGTAGATGGAAATGACGTTGCTAGCTGCTTATTTCCGAGTATAAATTTCTTGGTCAGATGAATGAATTTCAAACTTGCAAGCACAGGTTCAAATGGCGATGCGAAATTGTTGCAGCTGAACTAGCTAACGCATGTTATTGAGCAAATTAAAGTCCTTATATTCTAAGGTCATAAGGGATTGAAGACTATTTGGCTTAATTATTAGTTAATCAAACCCCACTTTCTTTCTCTCTTCCAGCATTTGTCTCTCTTACATCTAATACTCGGGTCGTCGGAATGAGAGTCCTACTAGAGATCCGAGAGTTGTAGTATATAGTACATACCTCGTGTGTGACTGTGTGAGGCGATTAGTCTGCAGTCGGCACAGACATGATAAAGAAAAATGATCGATGCGTAAATTTTAAAAATATGTGTATATGAATTTAGGTGAAAGAGGAATGGAACATGTCGAACTATTGAGCCAACCTTATACAACAGGCCCAAATCTAATTTCTTAAGGAATCAATAAATCTTTGCCGGTACTAACTTGGATCTCGAACGACAGACATCCGCCCTTTAAGCTTAAACTTCGTTCCTTTGGTTGACCAATTTTGTTTCCCTCACTTCGAGAGAACGTATTCCAAAGTGAGGTATCAAATCATCAGAACCCGTTTTCTACTATCTGCTCGTGGTAACTGCAGCTTCGCTTCTCAAGAACTAATACTGCTATTAACTACTATACGATATAAATATATAAAAAAATATATGGACATAGCTAGCTAGCAGGTTGCGTGGGTGGATAGTTTGACATTACTGTGGAAACTGTCTTAAATATATTAACTAACTAATTTGCATTATGTTGTAAAAAAAAAAAAAAACTAATTTGCATTAAACTACAAACGGAGCCATGTTACAGACTTCGACAAAAAAAAAACCCCCCGAATCTCAGAAGTCCAAATTCGGTGCGTTAATCTTGGAATAAACGGTCCGTGTCGATTGACAAAACAACGGTTACAACTTACAACCCTATTATAAGTTTTAACAACCTGAGTAATTAACCTTAAAGTACTGCATGCTGCCAGCGTTAAAGGTTGACAGGAGCCAATAAATAATAATCAGCATAATTTTAGTTTGATAATCATGACTTTTATTGTTGCATCTTCTTCAATCTTCTTCTGTTTCTTTGTGGGCAGTAGTAGCTAGAAGAGCCAAGAAAGAGAAGAGAATGGATGAGAGGGAGAGGCAGCTTCTTTCATTTATGGATACACGAGGAGTTGACCCGATGGATGGATGATGAATGGAGAAGGGAGTGGTCAGAAATTGCATGGAGATGGACGACGTCGTTAAAGTAGAAAAATAAAAGGGATCAACTTGTATTATTATAATTATTATATTTAATTAATGTGTTGGGATCAAGTTGGCGCAGGCCATGTTTGAATTGAACCTCCAGAATGGTAGGCTGCTAATTAAGGCTGGGCTGGCGATGGTGGTGAAGGTCAATTGTAGGTGGCTTTCATGTTTATTTCTCTTTTTGAAATGTTGCCCTCTTTGTCTTAGATGGATAGACAGATACCTGGAAGGAAGGAAGGAAGGAAGATGGTGATGGTCTGATGGATGCCGCATTTATTATTTTGTCAGGTTGGTCCATGTCCTCCCTATTGTTCTTCCCGAAACCAAAGTTAAAAGCTGATTCGTGATTCGAAACCAAAGTTAATTTCGACCTTTTAATTTTGTGATGGAGGATTGTCTGCCTCTTTACATCCACATAAACCACATCCGCAGAATTTCGGTGCATGTTATATATTATTGTGCCTTCAGAGTCCCAAGTGTAAAGTAGGCGCATGTTTTCCTAACCCACTTGGTAAGTGTTGCTATGAGTTAAAAGACATATTATCTACTATCAAATGGAAATCAGAGATAGATCAGTATATGAATTATACGCATTTGTTTCATTGTTTCGTTTGTTTCATCCGTTCTATCTGACATGTTTAACCTGTTTTGACATGGTAATACCTGCCTTGTACGTAGGTGGGGTGGGGCAGACATGGTTACTATTCTCGATCTGTCTAGCTCATGCCTGCCTCATTCTCGACCCGTTATTGTGTAACTTAATTATATGTAAGTTTATAGAAAGTAGTTAAGATATTACTTTTTTTTTACTATAATAAAGTTTTAGATAGACGAGAATTTCAATTTCTTTAATAACTAAACCACACTTATCATGCTATAGTTTCCTTGTCAAATTTTTAATGAAAATAATCAATATATCAAGTTGTTTCGTTGGCGAAACTCGTGTGTTAACTGCGCACTGTTTTCAAGAAAATACAAAACACACGTCAATCACAACCGTCAAATATCCGCCGCCGAATGTCGGCGTCGTTGATTTGATCGATCGAACAGAACCAAAGAGGATCGTCAAATATCCGCCGCCGGTGTCGGCGTCGTTGATTTGATCGATGCACCTTTGACCTCTAATCAAACAACCGTTACTCGGTTCACCACCTCTCCAAACTACGTTCGAACGAGGGTGTTCAACGAGAAACGAGAAACCAAACCGAGAGTGTTCTAAGTTACGTTACCTCTACTCCTATGGAGGTTCCTCTGGAGAGCTCCGCGACTACGACTACAAGCTACGACTACGACTCTGCAAAGGAGGTCTTTGACAGAGCGGTTCTACGAAAACTAGAGAGAAAACGGTAAATTCTGCGATGGTGCAGTTGTGATTTGATTTTGCCGTCTCGAACTTCTCTCTCTTCCCAATCTTTATACTTCGCGCTTCTCCTCATCGTAGTAACTGCCTTCGCGCCTTTGTCTCCCACGTCTTCACATCTGTCAACCGTGCAGGTAACTTCCTCCTTGTTGCGTAACTCCCACGAGTGCGAAACCGCTTGAGCACGTGGCAACTTGGTCCAAAACGACACTGAGCCGAAATCCACCATTGCTGAACTCTCGTCACTGCGACGTTGTTTTTAATTAAACACCATCGTACCGACGGTGTCGACTTCTCCCACGATGTCGTTTTCGGCTAAAGCGACACCGTCTTAACTGATCCTTAAAATATTAATTAATTAAACCGGCCATCATTGTTAACACGCTGTCAAACTCTCACTTCGCGGCGCCGTTAGTAATTAAACAGCATCGTTTTCTATTTCTGCGATGCTTGAACTTTGCGATGCCGCTTTAACTTTAACGCTGTCGTTTTAACAACTGCGGCATCGTTTGGCCTCTTCGCGGCATCGTCTTTAAATCCGTGGTGTTGTTCCTTCCCCTTGCGGCATCGTTTTCAACTAACGACACCGTGCTAAGAAGTCATTAAAATATTAATTAACTAATTTGACCATCACTAGTCCATTACCAACAACATCGTTAGCGCCAAAAAGGCTCCGTTTGTTTTTCCTTTTGCGACATTGTTTTTTATTAAACACTGTCGTTTGCTTGTATAGCGGTACCGTTGGGCTTCCTCGCGGTACTGTTATTAATTCCGCGGCACAGTTTTAACTCCCCTCAGTGCCGCTTCTTCCCATCCAACAAGGAATAAAAATAATAAGTAATTAGAGAAAACGCATTCTCCAATACCCGCGCGCGGCCCTCTTATTTTTCGGTAAGCGGTGTCGTTTGCATACCGCGGCACCGCTGAGTTTCCTTGCGGTACCATTTTAGTTCTCCGCGACGCCGCTCGACTCCCAACGATACCGTTTTTTACGAGCGGTATCGACTTAAATGCCGAGACTAATTAATGCGGCATTTAATTCCTGCCAAATTAATTTTAGGTGTCAACAAATGCCCCCCACAATTTGGTTTATAAGAATTATGAACCAAATTGTTTACATAATTTAAATCACTTAAAATACCTTGTGAATCATGCAGACCAAACCCAAAACAACCATGTTGGCAAAATTATGTGATTTGCCAAAACAAAGTGATGGCCACGCAAACCAATTCTCCTCGGTGCTGCTCAAACCCATACATAATTATTTTTGTGGAGTTCTCATTACCTTGTGTATTCCGTCCACAACGCTGCATCAGCCCTGCAACGCTGCGGCTAGTTTATTTTTTTTTATTTTTATTTTTTTTATGATTTGCCGCCAGAGCTGTTGTGGCGGGCCTGAAAAAAAATTCTTCCTCTTCTTTCACGGCTGGGGAAACCACGGCAGCGCTGCATGATTAATTAATTTTTTAATTAAATTTTTTTTTCTTTTCAGGGCTGTTAGGAACAGGCTGGAATTTTTTTTTTCTCTTCTTTTCCGCCAGAGCTGGGGAAGCAGCGGGCAGAACTGATTTTTTTTTTTAGCTCTGCCGCTGTTTCTAAGCAGCTCTGGCGGAGAATAAAAAAAAATTATTTTTATTTTTTTAAACACCAAGCAAAGCAGCCAGCGGCATTAGTCATTATTTTATTTTTTTATTTGCCACCAATGCTACAAATAGCACCGCAGGGCTGCTTGCGTTCTTTCTTAGTCCGCAACTCTGTTTGGACCAATTCGTGTTTTCTTTTGTTTTACCATGGCCGATTTTTTTTTTTTATCATGGACATCAGCCACAGCCGCAGCGCTGAGAGGCTCTTTCTTTTATTATTATTATTATTATTATTTTTTCATCGGCGCTGCTAGCAACAGCGGCAGCTCTGCTTGCAAAAAAATTTCGTACTTGGCCCAAACGCGACGACAAGTTTCCCGCCTCAACAAACCCGTGTGTCCAGTCCCGGATCATACCTGCAATGCTGCTTTGGCAAAACTAAAGGTCAAATTCGCAGCACTGCTCCCTTTCTCCCGCAGCACTGGTGTCTTCCGTCGACTTGCTCCAATTCATCTCCGCACCGTGCAATAGCCAAACAAAGTTGTTTTGGCCAATTTTCTATTCAGGCAACTTCAAAATATTGGTTGTGCCATGCCAAGTATGCCTTCGTTTTTTGTTAAATCTTGGCCAAAAGCATAATTTTCTATTATTATTTAATCTTGGCCAAATATAATCTCCTCACCATATCAATTTAACGGCTCGCCCCTGCGATGTTGCTTCGGTAGCGTTGGTGGATCTCTAACTTGAGATCCTATTCCCTTCCAACGTTGTAATCCCCAACCAAAAGGGACACTACTTCTTTCTACTCCGCCGCCACAATTCTCCATAACTAGGTCACAAGTGCCAACCCTAAACTTACCCGAGTAAAAAGAAAAACAAACTTCAACCAACAACGGAGCAGCAAACCGTACCTCAGATTTCTGCGCCGCTGAAGTCATCGTCATGTCATTGCCAGGATTCTCGTCGATCGCCGAGTAAGTTCTGCTCCCCTAACACCACATTAATATTGAAACCTTGTTCTCTCCCAGTTAATGCCTGTTATGGTGAATAGCCGCCGCTGCATCACTAACCCAACTCACCTCTTTGCGAATGCAGCCTCGCCGCGGCTCTCCTCCCGTTATCTCCAGGGGAACGACGGGATTTCCTAGGAAACCTAGCCGATGCTGACTTCACTCTTGAGATAGTATCGAGAGACGACAACGAAGAGGGCTGGCTTGGTCCACTCATTCGCGATCGGTCCACTGCCATTATGGAGCTTTTGGACGCCTTTCCAATTCACGATTCCCAGCTTTTGTTTCGTCTTCCCGATATCAGTCCCCTCTTTAAATGGAAGACCCGAGCCCTCCCGTTGGCCATCCCGGATCCCGACTTCAAACGTTGGCATGGTCGGTTGGCCCATGATGCCACAACTGTATCTCAATGGCAGGCATTAGGCCTCGACCGCTTTCTCTCTCTATGTTCAGAGCTGCCGAGCCCTGATCCCGAGTTACTCAAAACCGCTTTCTGCTTCTGGTCAACGGAATCGAACTGTTTCGTGCTCCCATTGGGCTCGATGACGATCACTCTGCTCGACATAGCGGCCCTGACTGGTCTATCAAAGCCGTGCATGCAATCAAGGAGAGCTTTGGCCCCAGCTACCTCGATAGCTCTTGACCGATCCTACGAATCGCTCTACAACAACAACGCGCCAGTCGTTCCGGGTGAACCCATATCTGACAGCGAGCGGGTTGCCTTCCTTCATTACTGGTTTGGTCGATTCGTGCTTTGCACCCAACAACCCATCACGGATGCGCGTACCACCTTTGCAATCTTCACTGGTGAATGCGTCAATCTTGATGAAATTGTGCTCTGCCACCTCTATCGCGGTCTGCATACCATCGTGAACCGTGTCAAGGAGGCTTCAGGCGCATGTGGCATCCTCAGTGCTGGCCCTCTATGGCTACTACAACTTTGGCTGCATGCTTATTTCCCGACGACTCGCGGCCCTCTACCAGCTCTTCAAACGGCCGTTCAAGATACCACCATGCTCACATATGGCCATTGTTTGGCTAAAGCAGTTTCGCGAAAAGGGGATTTCACTAATTATTTTACCTTCTTTTATGGGGTCAGTGAGATTCCCAGCTTCACCCCTTTCGCGGAACGGATATTCGGCCCCGCTTCATTCAAACTCGTTTTTGACGAGCCACCACCACGAGGTGATCCCGCTGCCGCCGCTTACCATGAGTTCATCGAGGAACGCAAACGCTACCTAACAGCTCGGGACCTCCTCTTTGCTCCTACCGGCTCAGAAGTACTCAGTATCGAGACGTACAACCCTCAACTTGCAGCTCGACAATTCAACCTCGTTCAAGCATGGCCTATGTTACCTCCCACGTCCTTGAATTTTCCAACATTCAACATCCGCTCTTCGGAGCTTACCGCTGGACAAATTATGGAGGTACGAGGTTACCAAGAATCTGCACAATACTTTCCTCCTCATAAAAACGTGGTGAATAAAGTCTCGCCCCAGTTCAAGGATGCGTGGCATTCACTATCATCCCGCATTTTCGGCAAGCTATTATCTGATATCCTCGCCCGGCTTGCTTCTGACCACGATGGTGGTTCAACTACATCAGCATTCAAGACTCACTTGAAACGGCGAGCAGGTACGACTGTACATGGGCACCGGGCCGTGCCGCCCACGGGCTAGCACGGCACGGCACGGTTAGAGCACGACACGAGCACGGGCAAGAAATAAATGGGCCAGCCCGGCACGAGCACAAATAATTTATGGGCCGTGCCGGGCCTAAACTTCATGGGCACGAGCACGGGCACGGCACGGTATAAAAGTGGGTCGTGTCAGGCCTAATATATTCTAGACTTTATTGAGTATAAGAACGGACATGGCACGAATATAATATTTATTTGATAGAAAATAAGTATAAAAAGAATTATAGGTTCAAATATTACAAAACACAAGTAGAAATATAATTATTTGTTGTTGTTAGAAGTGTCATAAATATATATACGTAATTACTAACATAAGTAAAAAAGAACAAAGAATTAAACAAAGCCAAATCACACTCGCTATACTTCCAATTTTCTTTTCCCCCTATTTGTTACTTTTCTCAAACATTATCGGTTAATACTATCTTCCCCCGTCCAATTTTCACCTTCTTTTTCGTTCTCTCTTTTGTTTTCGTCCTTTTCATTAAACACGAATACGAGCATGGCACGAGCACGAATAGGCACGGCACGATTCGAACCGTGCCCGGGCCTGGGCCGGGCCTAGCAAAGTTGACAAATGGACTTGCATGGCACGACACAAAAACTGACGGGCCGTGCCAAGCACGGCACGAAATAAATGGGCCCAAAGCGTGCCCGTGCCGTGCCGGCCCAAGCACGGCCCAGCGCCCATGTACAGGTACGACCCTCGTCCTCACACTCCTCTTTATGCTTGCTGTGACTTTCATATTTTAACTCCGGCATTACTCATGTAAGTGTTCGCCGCCCTTTTGAAACCTTAATTGTTGCAGTTATTGAGAGTCATCATCCACCTACTCGCCCCCCTCCATCTCTTCGCACCACTACCGTCATCGAGGTTAGCTATACTCATGCTTTCTCATAATACCCGACCATGTTTTGGCTAACCTCCTACTCACGCCCTTGCTTCCTTTTGCGACAGGGCACCGATGATTTTGATACCGTGCATGGCTTCCATACTGCGATGGAATCATCTAGCTCCCTTCCCGCGTCGTCTTCGCCCATGAATGAACTTCGACGCCGAGTCCGAGAAGCATTGAAGATGATGGATCAATTTCTTAGCATTCCTCTGGTGACTTCCATGAGTGACCAAACCATAGTATGGCCCGGCTCTGCTTGCAAAATTCTGGAGACTTTGAGCATTAACATTCCACCACTTAGTGCTGCTGACATGGCGTTCCTCCGCACAGTGGGTAAAGACCTAGTGGAACGCGGGAAGGCCGTGGCACCAGCTCTGCAGGTGGTTAGAGCAAGTACAATGCCGACTATCGTCAAAGGGGCTGAACAAATGCGACGTGAGGATGCGGCCCGGCTCGCCACTGACCCCACTCGCGCGGAGATAGAAGCACAGGTTGAGCTGCAAGCAGTGCAAAGATTTTTCACTCGGGTCCACACCACTCTATCCCGCATTGCCCAGCAGCTCGCCGATCACGAGCCATCCGACTCCTAAAGCATTTCTTTTCTGCATTTCGGAATTTACTTTGGATTTTTGTTTTGGCCTCGCTTCTCGGACTGCATACTCTTATTTGCCTTGTTAACTCGACCTATGAAAAACTTTGTTTGCTCATCATTGTTTATCGAATTGTGGCAAACGATTTCTCTCTTTTCTTTTCTTTAATTCGCAGCGCCGCTTTAACCCCGATGGCCGTATTTGAGCATGGCTGACTGGCTAGTTCTAGCCACGATAGCCTTCTTGATTTTTCCTATGCCAAGTACCGAATCGTCTATGCCCAACAACGCTGTTATCCATGCCTACTTCTCGTGGCAAAAACAGCTTCGTTTGATAAGGTTGGAACATTTTGGTACCGAACAGCGGTACCGCACCGGCTGGACTCGGGTGAACCCTGCCGCTGGCCTTAAAGGCATTAAAAAAAATTCTTTATTGGTAACGAAGCTGGCGAATTAGTTTATTTTTTGCCTACTTCGCCATTGCCGTACTATTCAACCACGTTGTGCGAGCTTGGTGGCCGACGAGGCCCCACCCTTTTAGCACATGGTTGATCGTCATTATTCAGATTAATGACCAGCTGCGTCCCATAGGGACGGCACATATGGCTTTAAATATTTTCCATTTATCAAACGCTCATGCATCACTCCATCTAAGTCTTTTAGTAGGTACGCTCCATTAGGACGCACAGAATGTACCACAAATGGTCCTCGCCAATTTGGCGACCATTTTCCAAACTTGGGATCTTTTTCCCCAATCGGCAAGTGAGCTTTCCAAACCAGTTCGCCCTCCTCGAATGATTTGTGTCGAACCTTCTTGTTATAAGCTCTTGCCACTCTTGATTTCTGTACTTGAACATTATCAAGGGCGCGGAGTCGAAGTTCATCAAGATCGTAGAGCTCGAGCATCATCGATTCATGATACTCCTGAGGTGTTAACTCGTGCTGCTTCATATACCGGAGTGAGTTGACAGTCACTTCAACGGGAAGGAATGCTTCATGCCCATAAGTTAGCGAGAATGTACTCACTCTCGTACTGCTCCGCGGGGACATCCTGTATGCCCACAACGCCTCTGATAATATTTCATGCCAACGTCGTGGATTATCCTCGATCATCTTCGTCAAAATATTTTTCACGACTTTGTTGGATGCTTCCGCTTGCCCGTTAGCTTGTGCATAATACGGCGTGGAATGGATAATTTTTATCCCCCGCTCCGCCGCGAACTCCATAACTTGCCCCCCAGTAAACACAGTTCCTTGGTCCGCCGTTATCGTTGCTGGCAAACCAAATCGGTGGATAATGTGTTCTTGTATGAAAGAAATCACTTCCTCTTGGTTCGCCACCTTTAACGGTTTGGCCTCCACCCACTTAGTGAAGTAGTCAGTGGCCAAAATTATGAAAACATGTTTCTTTGACGATGGGGGATAAATCATACCAATCAAATCCATGGCCCAACCATAAAACGGCCTCGGTTTGATTATGGACTTCAGGTCAACCGCCGACGCTCTTTGAACAGGACCGTGACGTTGACAAGCTTCGCAACCCTTGGCATATGCGGCACAATCTGGCCCGATGGTGGGCCAGTAGAATCCGTAGCGATGTAGAATCCATCGCATGGAAGGACCGGCTTGGTGAGCTCCGCATATCCCTTCATGCACCTCTGCCATGGCTTGCAATGCCTCCTTGCCCCCCAAGCATTTCAGCAATAACCCATCAGGCCTGCGTTTATATTAGGTCCCATCCAAAACTACGTAGCTCCTTGCTCTAAACTTGATGGCATGGTCAACAACCTTGTTCGGATCTTGCAAGTAAGACAACAGTGGTGCACGCCAGTCATCGGCGTCTTTCTCTATTACGCACACTTGCTCAACTCTCAATCGCTCCCGCAAGGGCTTAAGTGTTTGCACCACTATTTGCTCTACTGCATTGCTTTTCGCAAACTCTTTAAACCCCGAAGCCATTTGTGCAAGATAGTTGGCTTCGCAATTGTCCATTCGAGGAACAAAGTTGATCGCCATACTGTTGAAGTGGGACGTCAACGACAATACATGGTCCAGATATGTTTCTAGAACACTATTGATACAGCGAAAATCTCCGCGGACCTGATGAACCATCAACTATGAATCTCCCTTAACATCCACGTAGCGGGCTCCAAGCTCTATGAGCATTTCCAGCCCGACTACCAAAGCTTCATATTCAGCTTGGTTGTTGGTGCAAGGAAAATCCAACGAGAATGCAAAATGCATGGCCCCGCCTGATGGTGCCTTCAACATCACGCCAGCCCCGGCACCGCCACGAGTTTTGGACCCGTCAAAATACAGGATCCATGGCGTTATACCAACCTCGCATACTTCTACGGGATCGATTGGTACCTCAATGCAGGGATGATCTGCCAAGAAGTCCGCCAATGCTTGCCCTTTTATGGCTCGTTGAGGTACATACTCTAAATTAAATTCAGACAGAGCCAAGGTCCATTTGCCAATTTGGCCATGAATAATTGGCCGAGATAGCATGTATTTAATCAAGTCTGTTTGGCAAATGAGTTGTACCTGGACAGGGACCAGGTAGTAGCGTAGTTTTGTACAAGAAAAGTACAACGCTAAACATAACTTCTCTATGGGGGAATACTTTCTCTCGCCCTCGTTCAGAAGCCTACTTAGATAATAAATGGCTTCTTCATTGCCAGCTTCGTTGTCTTGCGCCAACAAACATGCCACAGAAGTGTCCGTGGCCGACAAGTACAACTTCAGCGGCACACCTGCTTTGGGAGAGTTCATCACCGGCGGAGTCGCCAGGTATCTCTTGATATCATCAAATGCTCGTTGATGTTCTTCCCTCCATACAAACTTGTCTTCCTTCTTCAACTTCAGCAGTGAGGAAAACACTTGGGTCCGGCCAGCACAATTCGAGATAAATCTTCGAATGTAATTTACCTGGCCGAGGAAACGTTGCAACTCTTTCTTACTGGATGGTGGTGCGGCATTGATGATGGCTTTTGTTTTGTTGCCATCTACCTCAATTCCGCGTTGGTTTACCAGAAAACCAAGAAAATTTCATGCACTCACACCAAATGCACATTTGAGCGGATTTAATTTCAACTTATGAACACGCATACGCAGAAATGCTTTGCGCAAATGAGCAAGGTGGTGGTTGGTCACCTTTGATTTGACGACGATGTCGTCCACGTACACTTCGACAAGTTCGCCAATCAGGTCATGAAATATTGCATTCATGGCTCGTTGGTAAGTTGCCCCGGCGTTGGCCAATCCAAATGGCATCATGATCCACTCGAAACAGCCAATGGATCCTGGACACCGAAACGCCATTTTGTGTACATCCTCCTCGGCTATGTATATCTGGTTATAGCCCGAGTAACAGTCCATGAAAGAAAACCTGACATGCCTGGTTACAGCATCGATTAACATGTCAGCCACTGGCATGGGATACAAATCTTTCAGTGTAGCATTATTCAAATTTCTAAAATCCACACAAACACGTATTTTGCCATTTTTCTTTCTAACAGGCACAATATTCGACAACCACAACACATATCTAGCAGTCCTGATAAACTTAGCCTTCATTAAATGTTCAATTTCCTTTTTCACTTCAGGTAAGATATCATGCGAAAAACGCCTAGGTGGTTGTCTATGTGGCTTATAACCCTCTTTAATGGGAAGTCTATGTTCAACTAACTTCCTATCTAGACCAGGCATTTCATGATAATCCCATGCAAAGCAATCTTTAAACTCTTTAAGGAACTCAATTAATTTGTACCTGTCAGACTCTGGCAAACCGGTACTGATGAAGGTTGGGCGTGGATCCTCCTCCGTGCCGAGGTTGATCTCCTTTAGAATGTCACATGCAGCAAGGTTGTTCTTCTTCTCCACTTCATCACTCACACCCTCGCCGTTAGTCGGCAAGTCATCATCGTCGGGAACACAGTCGGCCATCAAGACAGGCTCTATACAGACCAGCCTCTGTTCGCACTGATAGACGGCCAACTTCTCCCGCAAGGCCGTGATTTCGGCCTCCACCACCTTCTCTCGAGGTGGTTCACTCATCATCGACTTGTTCATCAGATTTCAGTGGACCATCCAATGTGATCATCGATGGTCTCACGATTTCGGACAATGGATCCAAACACGCCTTACTCAACACATGTGCACTTGACACTATGACGTTGGTCGTTCCTCCATCCCCGCTCCTGATTTCGAGTGGTCCAAAATCTCCATGGTACAAATAAGCTTCAGCCACGTTGGCCCCAACGGCAAACGGCTTTGTGTCAGCCTGTACCACCTCAACAGCACCGTCTTCATTCCAAAACATCAAACACTGATGCAGTGATGAAGGAACACACTTGTTGGCGTGGATCCAATCCCGGCCAAGTAGTGCGTTGTAGCTTATCATTCCATCCACCACGAAGAAAGCACTCATCCGCTTCTGTGATCCAACTCCCACGACCACTGGGAGGATTCCCCTAGCAGAAGTGGACCCGCCATTGAAACTTGTCACAAACACTTCTATTGGGATCAAGTCATTAGTGTTCTTGCCCAACTTCTTCAGCATCCTTGTTGGCATCACGTTTACTGCGGCGCCATTGTCAACTAAGACTCTCGACATCGCTACGTCGTCAAGTGTGGCTTTGATGTAGAGAGGCCTCAAATGACGTATCATCTTCGGCTCGGGCTCGTTGAAAACAACGACCCTGTTCAATTCTTCACTCATGGCTCCTTCGTCCACGGCTTTCCCTTTCGCTTCTGCAGCCTGGATAGATTTCTCCAGCTTGTCGAAGTCTGATTCCCATGTGATGTTCTCCACCGGCACACTTGTTGACTCTTTCGGGCCTTGGTATAACACGTAAAAAGGATATCTTCCCTCATCTTCGCCCAGTAGCCCAACAGCTTTGTGGCCTGCTTCGTACAGCTCTTTCAGGATTCGCTGCGAACTCTTGTTTTGCTTGGCTGACTCCACTGCCAAGTCAATTCGACCATTCGTTCGAGCCATCATTGCACTCCACGGCTTAGCCTCAATTGGCAGATCCGCAGATTCGCCAACCAGATCTGCCGCCTCTGGCTCCTCATTCTCTTCCTCTAAAGTCAGTTGAGGAAAACCGCTCACCAGCTCAGCAACGTTGACCTCTTGAGCCGCCTCGTCCAACTCCTCAACCTCCATCACGACCTCGCCATCCTCTCCCTGATTTTCCAAATCAATGTGGAAAATCAAAGGCAAGATGTAGTTGTTCACCACCATCGGTGGTAGACTTCCAAACTGGATCGTCATGGGTGCACCTTGGTTGTCATCATCGTCATCCTTGTTTTTCCGATCGAATTTCGACTTCGGCTCCTCCAATTCCAGCATCTCCTCCTCGATGAGGGAGTCATCCAACTCAGCATCGTACTTAGCCTCCCCCAGGACTCCCTGATCGTTCCCGTCCAGGTTGTCCTCGACAACCTTTCCAGCACCGGCCACAGTCACTCTCTGACCCGTGGCAGAGTTGTCTACGTTCACATTTGCTTGCAAGTTTGCAATCCTCCTTCCTTGAGCATTCTTGCGGAGGTACCTTCGATACTGCGTCCTTGTCATCGCGTCAACTGCGATGGGCTGCTGACGACGGACGTCGTAGGTGTGCCAACTACCCCGTGGCACGTTTGGCATCCTGAAGGTTCTCCTGGCGGGTGGGGGACCCCTCACCGGTTGGGCAAGCACAAAAGGTAGACTTTTGAAAGGCGGGGCACTTTGAGCAACCCACTGCCTACGCTGCCCTCTTCCCCACGCAGGTGCACTTACTCCTTCGACGCTGCGTTCATATGAGGGATACCTCGGTTTGAACTGTCGTGGTCCCAATCTCTGGTGGACCGACTAGCTCGGTCCCGCTCCCCCAATGGTTAGCTTTCCGCGACACTGGGCACACAACTTCTCTTCCTCAGCTGGGTCCAAGCGTGGCCCCTCCTGCACTTGGGAGGATGAAGCTCCCTGGGCCACATCAGAACTACCACTCGACGGTGGTGTTGTATCTACCACCAGCTTGAAACATGGCAGGTTGATCTTAGAGAAATCGGGATTGACCATGTTGACGCCGACAACGTTTGGGAATGGGTCTGTGTCAACAATCATGGCCTCCTTCCTCGGCTCTGGGAACTTGAACCAACCTTTCTTAATTGCATCCTGCACAACATTGCGAAACACAACACACATGTTAGTTGAATGAGATGCACTGTTGTGCCATTTACAGTATCGTTTCCCTTTTAATTTTTCAGCTGGCGGGATAGTATGCCCCCCAGTCAACTTAATTTGACCATCTTTGTAAAGCTGGTCGAAAATCAGTTCTGATTTTGAGACTTCAAAGGAATATTTTCTAGTTTGAATCGGAGCACGATTGGGCTTTCCACCTTGTGGTTCCCCCTCGGCCTTGGCTAGAGAAGCACATACATATGGCTTCCCCTGCACAATCTCGGCCAAATCAACTTCAACCTCGTCAACATCGTTGCCGACGTTATTCACACCATAGTTTTCAAAATTAGGGAAATATTGTCCGCGAGAGCCACTTCTCTTATGTTCTTCTTCACGGAGAAGAGATTCATATCTAACAGCGCAGGACATCAATTGAAACAAATCAGAAAAATCCCTATCTTGAAACTTTTTACGAAGTTCAAAATTCAATCCACCCTGGGCCAGTTTAACAAACTCGCGTTCTGTCAAGTTCACAAAACAACGATTTCTTGCATTTTTAAAATTTGTTAAAAAGTGTTCCACTGTTTCTCCTGGCTGTTGGCGCATTCGTGCCAAGTCTGCCATTGTTACTTCTGGCTCAGAACGGTAGAACTGGGCATGGAACATTTGTTCCATTTGCTGCCAAGTTTGAACCGAGTTCGATGGCAAGTTGACGTACCACGCGAATGCAGGGCCGGTCAACGAGTTGCCAAACAAACGCAACTTCAAGAAATCACTCACATCACCACACTGAACCGTGAATCGTCCAACATGCTCGACGGTGGACTGATCCCCAGTCCCGCTGAAGGTGATGAAATCAGGCACGCGAAAACCACGTGGAAAGGGGTAGTATCTATCAACCCAATCCGGATATGGTTTTCGATACACCGGCGGCATCGCTGGTCTAATCCCTAAACCAAACTGATCCGCCAGCATCTGTGCTACTTGATCTCGAATCGCATTAACTTCTTGCCCCCCGAGTTGTCCCCCTTGTGGTACGAATCCACCAGGATCCATGCCAAGCCCGTTTGGAGGAGGAGGGGGCACGTTTTGTGGGTAACCGCGTGGCGGGACATGATCATTGTTGATCGTTCCTCCACCACCAGCACCGCTCATTGGAGCTACGTAGGGTCTGGCCTCCGGAATATTTTGTGGACCCACATTGTGCACTGGTGGCGGCTCAACACGAGTGTTAGCCGCAGTGCTGGTCTCGCCAGGATTTACTCTCGACGGACTTGTTGGGTTCACCACCGATGTCGGCGAAACGCCCTGTCTCGGCTGAGTATCTCGGCCGCCATTAACCGGAAAGGTGCAGTGTCGTAGTGTAACGGATTCTCGCCGCTTAACGGCAAAGCCCTTGTTTGCGGCACTGGCCTATTCAAAAACTCTCTAAAGTCATTAAAATCACGTCTGTTACTTTCAAAATCCATTCTGTTTTTATCTACGACTTCAACCAGTTGGCTAACACGTCTATCAATCCAAGAACTAAGACCATCAAGACGTCCATCCAAAGAGGCTAAGTGAAGTTTTACCTGTTGGTTATCAGCCATGACTTGGCGAAGCATGCGTGTTATCTCACCCTGGTTGGCAGTTTGCGCCACTGCTGGCACTTCCCCTCCGGCGTCGTTGCTCGAACCGCCGTTTGAACCGCCACTCTGGTCAGTCTCTACATTGACCATTGGCTCTTCCTCCACTGAAGTTGGTGGAAGATCGCCCTCGTGATTCTTCCGTCGCGGAGCCATTCGAACACACGTGTCCCACCAGGTGTGCCAATTTGTTTCGTTAGCGAAACTCGTGTGTTAACTGCGCACTGTTTTCAAGAAAACACAAACACACGTCAATCACAACCGTCAAATATCCGCCGCCGAATGTCGGCGTCGTTGATTTGATCGATCGAACAGAACCAAAGAGGATCGTCAAATATCCGCCGCCGGTGTCGGCGTCGTTGATTTGATCGATGCACCTTTGACCTCTAATCAAACAACCGTTACACGGTTCACCACCTCTCCAAACTACGTTCGAACGAGGGTGTTCAACGAGAAACGAGAAACCAAACCGAGAGTGTTCTAAGTTACGTTACCTCTACTCCTATGGAGGTTCCTCTGGAGAGCTCCGCGACTACGACTACAAGCTACGACTACGACTCTGCAAAGGAGGTCTTTGACAGAGCGGTTCTACGAAAACTAGAGAGAAAACGGTAAATTCTGCGATGGTGCAGTTGTGATTTGATTTTGCCGTCCCGAACTTCTCTCTCTTCCCAATCTTTATACTTCGCGCTTCTCCTCGTCGTAGTAACTGCCTTCGCGCCTTTGTCTCCCACGTCTTCACATCTGTCAACCGTGCAGGTAACTTCCTCCTTGTAGCGTAACTCCCACGAGTGCGAAACCGCTTGAGCACGTGGCAACTTGGTCCAAAACGACACTGAGCCGAAATCCACCATTGCTGAACTCTCGTCACTGCGACGTTGTGTTTAATTAAACACCATCGTACCGACGGTGTCGACTTCTCCCACGATGTCGTTTTCGGCTAAGGCGACACCGTCTTAACTGATCCTTAAAATATTAATTAATTAAACCGGCCATCATTGTTAACACGCTGTCAAACTCTCACTTCGCGGCGCCGTTAGTAATTAAACAGCATCGTTTTCTATTTCTGCGATGCTTGAACTTTGCGATGCCGCTTTAACTTTAACGATGTCGTTTTAACAACTGCGGCATCGTTTGGCCTCTTCGCGGCATCGTCTTTAAATCCGCGGTGTCGTTCCTTCCCCTTGCGGCATCGTTTTCAACTAACGACACCGTGCTAAGAAGTCATTAAAATATTAATTAACTAATCTGACCATCACTAGTCCACGACCAACAACATCGTTAGCGCCAAAACGGCTCCGTTTGTTTTTCCTTTTGCGACATTGTTTTTTATTAAACACTGTCGGTTGCTTGTATAGCGGTACCGTTGGGCTTCCTCGCGGTACTGTTTTTAATTCCGCGGCACCGTTTTAACTCCCCTCAGTGCCGCTTCTTCCCATCCAACAAGGAATAAAAATAATAAGTAATTAGAGAAAACGCATTCTCCAATACCCGCGCGCGGCCCTCTTATTTTTCGGTAAGCGGTGTCGTTTGCATACCGCGGCACCGCTGAGCTTCCTTGCGGTACCGTTTTAGTTCTCCGCGACACCGCTCGACTCCCAACGATACCGTTTTTTACGAGCGGTATCGACTTAAATGCCGAGACTAATTAATGCGGCATTTAATTCCGGCCAAATTAATTTTAGGTGTCAACACAAGTATTTTTTCCGTTACAATACATACATGTATGGGTCGACATTCCCTACCCGCACCCCAAGACAAAAAATACCCAACCTGAACCCGATCTACCACAAAACCAGTATAAATACCGAAATACTCGTCGGACTTGCTCGCATAGCCATTCCTAACACCAGTAATACAGTGGAATGGACGTATAATAGTACTCATATGATTGTATGGCCATTGTGAGTTCCCAAAATCCAATGGCTGGCTGGCTAGCTAGAAGTCACCGAAACTTATTTGTCTCAAATGTAAAACAATATCACTGGCAGTCTGGCACCCACACATCGCGGTGGTCAAACAACGGCGCCGCCGCTCAATTGCTGGTACGATATATACAACTCAATATCGGTACTCACAGTCGCAATCAATAGCTAGCTAGCACACTGCGGAGTTAACGCCCTGCCCCACAGCAGGCTATATTCAGCTGGCCTGCCGGAGATCCCTCATCATTTCAATTTCTTTAGGGGTGTGCAACGGTTCGGTTCGGTCCGGACCGGACCAAACTCATGAGAACCGCGGTCCATTAGTGAAAGACATGTTAGGACCAAGGACCGGACCATTCTTGCATTTGGTCCATTTGGTCCGGTTCGGTCCGGTCCAAATATGAGCTCGGTCCACCATTTCTTCAGTAATTATAAAATTCATTAGGACCAAGGACCGGACCGCATTTTACTCGGTCTGGTCCGGTCCGGTCTTAACAACGGTTTGGTCCGGTGTGGTCCGGTACGGACCGGACCATTGCACACCCCTAAATTTCTTAATAATCTCCTTTAAAATGTTAAGAGAGACTAGATAACGGCTATTTTGTTAAGAAACCGAGTGGTACCAATAAATCCAGGTGTTAAGAGATGTTTTGAGATGATTTTTTTTTAAAAAAGATGCGACGCTAAAAAGGTGTCCCTGTCTGGCACTTAGATTAAACGAGACAATATCTCGATATTCATATCCGTTTCTTGGTAGGTCGGGTTCAGGTCCCATTATTTATTTATTTATTTATTATAGGACATTGATTAGGGTAAGTTGACCCACATGGGTATATAATTTAAAGAAAATATTAGAAATATTATTTATTTTGTTAAAAAAATCAAAAAGCAAAATATAAGATGATAAATGTAGGTAAATTATTCGATAAATTGAGATGGTCACCTATTTATAAATTTATAATAGCTAAAAGATAGTAATAAAAGTAAAATTCTAAATAATTTGAGTAAGTACATGTAGAAAAAATGGATCGAGAATGGGGAGAGTCAGGGTGAGTTAGCGTTCACGTGCCTGCCCCGCCTACAGAGCGGTTATGAACCACCCATAACAGGTTGTATAAAATGGGCCAGGTTGAAATTATCATCCCCAATGTATTCAAAATCGCACTTTAAAACTTAAAATTTTACGTTTTTACGTTTCTAGGTCACCAAAACGCTTCTACGTAGAATCGCGATTTTCACTTACAATTGTTGTCAAAATCTAAGTTTTAAAACTTACGGGTTTACGCTTTTAGATCACCAAATTGCTTTTACATAGAATCACGATTATGACTACATTGATCATCCATATATTTAAGATTTATATTTAAGGTAATTCGTGAATTAGTTGTGATATGGAGATTAGGATTATAGCTTTGTTTTTTAGGGTTTATAATCAAATGCTATTATATCAGGCTAAACTATAGAGAGATTGAATAGCTTGTTAGTTAGTTTTTTTGCCCCCAAGAACGAATAGAACCATATTCATCATTTATGCATTTCTAGTAATTAGCTTAGAATATAATCTAATGGTCTCCGTAATTTGCTAAGTTCTTTTTTAAAGGCCGAGTAGTAATTGCATTGTATATACTGGCCCAAGTTTAAACTAAGTGTACGTCGTTAATATATATTCATATTGGAGTTCTGTATATTCGTCACTGTAGCTAGCGAGCGGTCACCTAACCCGCTTAAAATGAAACATGGAAATATTTATGTGACAAGAAGTTTGAACAGAACGCTGTCCTGACTGGTTCATCACCGACTTTCAACTTATAGTAATAATAATAGCCCATTTCATTTCTCTATTCTTTACGGTGCGTTCACATTCATTGTGATGGCCATCCGACCCATTGACGTACCTGTATATTCGTAACTAGTCACGGTGCGGCTAGTTGGTCGAATTTATTCGCCAATCGTATAAATAATTGTAACAATTTGTATACGAGATATGTGTTCCTTTGATAGCATGGAAAAATATAATTTATTCAAATACTCGAAACATTCAAATTGATTGGTAGTATAAGATTATCAAAATTATTGACATAATTCAGCGGGGTAAAATACATCGGGTGCCACTTAAGTTTGAGAATTGGGGTAGACATACCACTTGAATTTGAATAGGGCGTTGGGTATCATTAAAGTTGCCAAAATGTGCATCCATCTACTTTCCATCCAACCCAAAATTATAATTACTTTTTGATACCCAATTTTTTAAAAACATCCAAAACTATATTTCAACAAGTTTTATCTAATATAATAATTAGAAAACCTTCTAAACATATTATTACTAGAATGACTAATCAAAAAATTTCAATAAAATGGATAAATTAGTAAAAATAGTAAACGAATATCAAGAAGAATAATAAATATGATAGAATATAATAATAAATATTTAAAATAAATATTATAATATTTATTTAAAATTATAGTTCAATTAGAAGCACCATTAGAAATAGTTAAAATAGCTTCACAAAAAAATATAGTTAAAACAGATACTAATCGATCATCAATACATCAAAATCAAAAAAGAATAAATGGAACACAATCAGAAAGAAGTAAACATATTTCACTAATTGAAAATTTTAAAACAAAAAGAGATGAAAAGTAACCAAGTGATAAACAAAATATAAAAGCTAAAACATTCGATAAAAAATGTAGAAAAGAAAATATAACTATAAAAGCTACAACATTCATGGATAATTCAATTATTAGAACACATAATGATAATTGAAAATAATTATAATGATAATTGGTTCTAAAATTTCTATTCAAATAGTGGTTTGGTATTAAGTATTCAAAAGAGGATTCTAACTAAACAATAATAAATGATATTTTTCAGAAGTCCAAATGATTTTTTATAGTAAGAAAAGTAGAAGGACCAATTATGAAATTTAGAAAACGGAATATTCTAAGAATAGTCTATCAACTTTAACGAAATGCACTTAACAGTAAACTTAAATGGTACTGGGTGCACATATAATAGAGTTCAGTTGTACCCGACACACTATTCAAACTTAAGTCGTATGCCTACCCCAATTCTCAAACTTAAGTGACACCCGAGGTATTTTACACTAATTCAACGGTTCAAAAGGATCAACATAATTGTGTTTCCTGACACTCTAACTGACTAATCGACTAAAATTCTTTTATGAAAAATAAAAGACAACCACCGTAAAAGAGAATTAACTCATAAAAACATTTTCAAAGCATCCTTCTATCTACTCTTCACCGTTATAGATTACGTACTAGATGTTTTCCTTTTTACTTGTTCACGTTGCCTCTTTCATGAGCAACATCATCATCTCCGCCAGTAGTAATATCTTCGTCTCCAGTGATACATTGATCTCCATTATCAATTGCCTCTTCGTTCTTCTTTTGCATTTCAACGATCTCTTCCTTTTTTCTGTATTTCTTTGAGCACAAATATATTGGTAAAATATTTAGTTATTTACAAATACAAACAATCTTTTTCATTATTGTTCTCTTGCATTATCATTATGAATTTAGATTATTGACATTCCAAAGCACAACGTGTGGTGTGGTTTTTATCGAATCATAAGTTTTTAATATATACTGGATTAAAGTTGTAGCATGATACAATTGCTTTCATGTTAGTGCGATAGGAAACAAAGTTTCATTGGAAATTTAAGATATAAATGACATGCTTTTGTGTATAGATTAAAAAATATGACTTAGTGTCTTTTATGCATGATTTAAAAATTGAAGACATATATTTATGCACGGTATAAAAGTTGAAGGCTTATATACTTGATAATACAGTATACAATTGCATGCATGCTAATGAGAAATAAAAAAAAGTTCCACTTGAGTTTAAAGTTAGGTAATTAAATGCATGTCTCTAGAGATTAAAGAATACAACTAAGTATCATCGGTGCATCGTTTAAAATTTGATAGCTTTAAAAACTAAATACATATACACAGTATACTTAAAAATACAACTACTTATAATTTAAGCATGGTGTACCCTTGATAGCAGTTTAATTAGTGGATAATAGAAGGAACTAATAGCATAACAAAATCAATATATGTGAAGTTGGCATGGTATGCATGTTAATTAAATAATAATAAGATGATGCATGTTCCAGATATCCTCTAAATCAAACAGAGAGTAGCACAATAAAAAAATTACAATTTATGATGAAAAATAAATTTCAATCATTCGGAAAGTAAATGAATTACGAAAATATAGCAAAGCAAACTGCGATAGGACATTGTCCCCAAACAAACGTGAAATCAGAACTTAGAAATACCTTTTTTATCGATATGAGTACGTATTACTAGAGTCTCCATTTTAATAAACCATCAACGGTATCATTTATAGCTGAAACTTTTAGAGTGCTTTTCGGCTGCTGATGTGGCTTTCCGTTTAGGCGGGTTTTCCCATCAATCTCCCATTCTCCCCTTTGTCGTTCACTACAACCGCTCATTGCCTCCCCCTTTCTCTTTCTCTTTCCATCCCTCTCTCTTTTCCCCTTTGTCTTTCCCGTATGATAATCCAAAACTGTATTACTACTTTGCCAAGTAGAGGGTTCGCTCCCTGAATTCATGCAACTGGTTTTTAAGCAATGTAGTTTTAGTAGAGGGCTAGCGCATCGTACGACGACCTCAAATTGCGGTGGCCGAATTTGATTAACCTGCACACTCTGTTGTCTAAAAAGTCGTGGAAATATTGTTAGGTGTTTGTCGCTTTCTCTGCCATTGCCTCGGCCTATTGAAACCAGCATCGCACCACGACCTCGAATTGCGGCGATCGAATTTGGGTAACCTGCACACTCTGTGAGGGAATATGTATTAAGTTATCCCCGAAGTATTCCCATGGAATCATGTGGCCAGTTACTTTAATATGCTTCTTCTCAAATTCTTCCATGCATTAGGTTAGTAACAATAGTCTTTCCGAGGTGGGTGCTTTATTAAGCTATTTGGTTCCTTCCTTTGTACGTAGTAGTAGTAAACGTAGGTGGAATTTCTTTTGAGGACATACTCTGTTAGAGTATGTCAATAGAGTTGTAATACCACATTGATGGGAGAAGGAAAGTTTAAGAATTGAGTCTTTTGGCAGTTTAATTAATTAATTAATTTTTTATATTAATTAATTAACGTTTGAATATTATGAAAGGATGTGTCCTTTCGGGAGAGGTAACTACCCTTCTGTGTGAAAGGATGTGTCCTTTCGGGAAAGTAACTACCTTTTATGTGAAAGGATGTGTCCTTTCGGGAAAGTAACTTCCAAATTTCACAACTATAAATATGTGATTGCCATAACTCTTTTGAGACGAGAGATTACTTCTTCTTCCGTTTTCCTTCTCTATTTCATAACCACAGAAGTCTGCAAGATTGCTGCTTCCATACTTAGAATTGAAGGGACTCCTGGGGGTGGTTTGCTCGAGCCTACCAGCAATTTGTAGTGGGGGCAAATAACACTCTAAGGAGAGTGATTAATCACGCCTTCAATCCGATTCTTTTCTACCAGATTCCTGACAATCTTAGAGTGTTATTTTATGAAAAATGAATTTTGGAATGGAAAGTACGTTGAAGGCGTATGCTTGTGATTCCAACAAGTTGGTTGACGAAAGGAGAAATAGTATCCGTCGTCATTGATATCGGTAACATCTTCTCCTCTTTCAATTCTTGGCGTTGATAGTGGGATGATAAAAGCAATCTATATATGGTTGATGTCCATGCATAATTATTCATATTGGAAGGAGTTCTCGGTTCCTGTTCAGAATAGATAAAAGCAATCTATATATGATATATACTGTTGCCGTTATATTTATATATGTGTGTGTTTGGCAAGGAAAACAAGGATCAATTAAATTTGTATGGTTAATTGGATGGCTCTTGTCATCATTAGACGTACATATATGTTTTATCTGTGCATTGTTCCTGGTCATATATATATATATATATATATATATATATATATATATATATATATATATATATATATATATATATATATATATATATATATATATATATGGGGAGTTCTACGGTACCCCGGGTGAAATCCGGGGTACCGCATACCTTAAGTAAGAAAACCCTATCTAGAACTTGAATTGACTGATCTTTCGGACATTATACTATACTCTAACCCATAAAGATCAAAATCTAGGTCTTAATTCACTAAATCTTATACCCCAAGATCAATTTAATTAGAAACAATAATCGACGGTTATGATTCGTCCAAATATAGGCAAAAAAAGTAATGCTCCATCTTAGGGTTTATAGTTTATGATTTAGATAATTAGGACCCAGGGTTCACTCATTAAGGGTTAGGGTATAGTATCATGCCCAAAAATCATGCTAATTCGAGGTCTAGATAGCGTTTTCATACTCAAGGTATGCGGTACCCCGGATTTCACCCGGGGTACCGTAGAAGGCACCATATATATATATATATATATATATATATATATATATATATATTTGTTATAATTGGTTCTAGAAACCAATTATTCATGCAAGTATGAAATCTGAAATGTTAATTGATTTGTTTGTTGCCGAAAATAAAAGTGGGAAATGGAGTGCACGGGGCACTATTAATTTTCATGAAGCATCAGAAAGTTTGTCATTTCTGTTATGCATTCTAATTGTCATGCGTGTAATTTTGTGTTCGTGCATAATGATGGAGAGAAATTCCAAGTAAGTTGTCCATACGTATATGGTTTGATCAGATCCATGTTTTGTGCAACGTGTATCTGGAAGAAAAAGAATGATATTCAACTTGATTTGATTAAGTGATATCAAATATTTTTGTAGTATTTGAGATGGAACGAACTTGAGGTTTCATGAAAATTCACTTTGGTTGAATTCAAAAGTATTCATGTTGAAATTTTGAAACAAATTTTGTCACCAAAATTTATATGAGTTTCAAATTTGATGCTTGCAAGATGGAACAATTTGGTTTAGATAACAAAATTGTTTTTGAATTGTGATCTTGAAGTAAATTGAAATAATGGTGAAAAGCGTTCCCCGACATGGTAATTTGTTTATCATGTATTGGTTTATCACTTCATGTTTCATATGTCATGAGGGCAAGGAAAATGAAACTAAGATGGATCCTTATAGGGATTGAAAAGCTTGCCAAAGGATGGTGATCATCAAAATAATCATCGCTAGAATTGTATATGGTATATGTACACTATACCTTTGGAAAACAATTTAGCATGAGAGCTCAATTGAGATGATTTTATTGAACTTAAATTCTGAATTACTTATGGTATATGTGTGAATTTATACCTTTGGAAAGTAATTAGAAGTTTGAATTAGAATATTCATTTGAATTGCTTGTGGTATGTCAAGTTACCTTCGTGAAATGTCATTGGTAAGTAATTAGATGGTATTCCAATACAATCTGGAAATGCAACTGAATTACTTGTGGCATCTCAAGTTACCTTGACCAATTCCATTGGTAAGTAATTAGATGATTTTCTAATAATATCTGAATTGTTTGTGGTATGCTAACTTGATAAGTGCATACCATTGGTAAACAATTAGATCAATGTAGCGGTTGAAAGTTCAATAAGTAAAACCATGAAAAATAAAATGGAATTATTCCATGATAGTTCGGCAAGTGGAAGAATTGTGGGGGAGATGTTTTTGATGCTAGTTGGATAGCAAGTTCTAGTGATAATAAATCTATAACTGGTGGATTTTACACTAGGTGATGAAGTTGTTTCTTGAGTTTTGAAGAAACAAAAGTGTGTTACACACTCCACTATGGAAGATGAATTTCTAGCCCTTCCGGCGGCTGGAAAAGAGGCAGATGGCTAAGTGTGTTAGATAAAGAGTTGTAGCCACAACCGATGTTAGCCATTTCTGTCTATTGTGATAGTGATGCTACTTTGTCTAAAGCTTATAGCAAGATTTACAATCGTAAGTCTAGACATAATAGCCTAAGACATGGTTACGTTAGATATTTGATTATTAATGTAATCATTTCTATTGTGTATGTAAGATCAAGCAATAATTTGGCAGATCCTCTTGCCAAGGGATAGCCAAGAGGCATGATCTATGAGACATCCCAAGGGATGGGATTAAGACCTTTTTGTGTAGTTAGAAGTAACGGGAACCCAACCTTTTCTTTAGGTATTCACTAATTAAAAGGTTCAATGTGGTAATAACAAGTTACTCTAACAGAGGCACTAATTTATTGTACAAGTAAATTAGTCCAGAGAAGGGTGAGTTATAGAACTCTTGAGATGAGTTATAGAACTCTTAATGAATTCATTTGGAATGTCACCTATGTGAGCATTTAGAGTGGTGCCGCTCTAACAAAAGTAGAGGTCAACTTTTGTGAATGCTCATGAAACAGGATCAGCACATGGCCATAATAGTGCTACCCTAGTTGGTGGTTGTGGTTTAGAGAAGAGACAAGTACGTGTGTGGCATCTCCGGTTATAGCTTTGGATCGTGACTCCTAGGCTTAAACCCGTCACTGATTCGTTATCAACTTTGAGTTGCTTACACTAGGTAAAGGTTCAAATCGAAAAGATACCTTTATTTATGCGTTACTTGTTCGAGGTAGGTATTCTCAACTCTTGTTGACTAAGTGGGGGATTGTTAGAGTTAGTCAATAGAGTTGTAATACCACATTGATGGGAGAAGGAAAGTTTAAGAATTGAGTCTTTTGGCAGTTTAATTAATTAATTAATTTTTTATATTAATTAATTAACGTTTGAATATTATGAAAGGATGTGTCCTTTCGGGAGAGGTAACTACCCTTCTGTGTGAAAGGATGTGTCCTTTCGGGAAAGTAACTACCTTTTATGTGAAAGGATGTGTCCTTTCGGGAAAGTAACTTCCAAATTTCACAACTATAAATATGTGATTGCCATAACTCTTTTGAGACGAGAGATTACTTCTTCTTCCGTTTTCCTTCTCTATTTCATAACCACAGAAGTCTGCAAGATTGCTGCTTCCATACTTAGAATTGAAGGGACTCCTGGGGGTGGTTTGCTCGAGCCTACCAACAATTTGTAGTGGGGGCAAATAACACTCTAAGGAGAGTGATTAATCACGCCTTCAATCCGATTCTTTTCTACCAGATTCCTGACATACTCTATGGAACTTAGGCAACTAGAGGACACCAAATGATAACGAAAATTATGGTCAATCGTTAAGGAATGTAATGTTGCCTTCCTGCAATCTGAATTGAATTTCCCAATTCCAGATTTGGGATTGCAGGGGTTTCTGTGTTTAGGGTTTGTTCGGGCTGGTTAGCTTTCAATATGAGGAGGAGCCTCTTCGTTAATCGCTGCCCTCGCCACTTTATGGAGGCCACACTCTAACCTACTAAATTCCAACTTTAGGGCCTAACTTCCAATTGCCGGTTGGAAGACAGTAACGAAACGACAGTTGTAATGGTTTAAGTCCGTCCATGCACTCCGGCCGTTCGAGGATTGTTCCGTAGGAGGGGGAAGTTCATCCATTTACCAACTATTCGTCAAGCCTCTCAGTGTCTGCGGTTGTACGATTGGGTTTGGGCGCCTTTCCCTTCTCAATTGCGATTCCAACTGCGTACTTGCATTTTCAAGAGCGATGCATCAAGTCGAGTGATCAAGGAACTGTCATATGTGCCCTAATTAGCACTAAAGTTGTCATCAACCTCAAATAGTGACTTCTTAATTAGGTCGCATCGAAAGCTGAGATTCTAAGTAAGTTATCTTTCCCTAGCTTTTCATCTATGGTTTAGGCTCTGTGGGTTCTCATGATTAGCACGGGGGATTGGATTTGAGAATCATGGTGGCAGTCGGCTATCATTTTCCAAATTTCAACTGTGGTTTAGGGTTCATAGAGTGCTTCTAATTAGGCAGGGGGACTAGAATTGAGAATCATGTTGATGATCGGTTGTGTGATTTACGTTTTGGGTGAATGGTTGACTTGGTCTCACTAGAGAAACCATTATCCTTGCTCGCTGCTGCCATGTTTCTTTGCTCATATTCATATACCATTAGCTTAACACTTTCAGACCTTTGGGATTGTAATTTCGAGGCGATAAGACTGTGCTGAAAAAAAAGGAACGATTGCTCTCCCCTCTCTCCTTGCGAGTGGGGCGGTTACTGCGCTTAGTGCGCCTCGCCGATACCGGCAACCGCCATCGTGCGCCGCCGGAAGTGGCCCCCTCCGCCATGGAGCCTTTAAATAGCCTGTGGATGGGCTGGGATTCCCCTCCCATCATCGATCTGTTGTTTCCAGTGCGACCGATTGTTGCATAAGCCAATTCCAGTTCCCCCTATTTCCAATTGCGATGGCGGTGGTCCGGTTTTCTGACGCTGATGTGCAAGTGGGAGCCAGCCGCGGTGAACTAACGCTGATCGGGAGGGTCTGCGGGCCGCGACCGCTCTTGCATGCCCTCAAGGCAGACCTGCTGCGCCTGTGGAATTGCTCAGATGCGATCTCCATTGTGCCGCTCGACTGGGATTTAATCCAAGTGGTGTTCTCGGCGGTTAAGGACTTCACCAGGGTGAGGAGGAACTCTCCTTGGTTCAGGCCCAAATATGTGATTCACCTGATCCCGTGGGAGACGCCATCTCCTGCCTTGGCCGATTCTCTCCTTAGGATGCCATTGATGGTCCAGCTTTGGGGCATCCCCTACACCTGCTGCACCGAGCGCCTGGGATCTCTGTTGGGTGATTCCCTCGGGGACGCAGACCCGGCGACCATCCATCAGTCGGAGAGCTCGGGCGGACTGTATGTGCGAGTCAGAGTCCGCGTCGATGTCTCTGCCCCTTTGCCCTATGAGGTTCCGGCGACCCATGATGATGCTGGGAAAGGAGGATTCACTGCTGCTGTGAAATTTGAGTGATTGCCCCAGTTCTGCTACTTGTGTGGAGTGATTGGGCACACTGGTGTCCGCTGCCTGAGGAAAGAAGAGCTTGGAGGTGCGCCGGTCCGATATGGCACGCATACGATTAGTCTCGACAGAGGGCCCCGTGTTGACGAACGCACTCTTGATCGCAAGAGGAAGTTTACTTGGTTCCGCAAACAAGAGAAGGGCGAGCCTGAGACATCTCTTTGGGGGGCCTCTGTCGAGCCGGTCAGGAGCCATTGTTGTCCACAACAAGCTGCAGCAACTCTCCATTGAGGCAGGTAATCATACAGAGGCTGGGTCTCCCATTGTACCTGGCACAGGGTCTTCAAAAGGGGGAAACGCTGCTGACCCGGTGGAGCCGACTGCTAAGAGGCCTCGGATTTCTGACCAGGGTACTGATGCAGACAATGCGAACAGTTCAAGGGTGGAGGCAATCGACCCGAACCGGTCCCAGCCTATCAAATGAGCATCATGGCATGGAATTGTCAGGGTTTGGGCTCCCTCCTGACAGTTCCATCCTTGAGGGAAGCCATTCGTGGTCATCTCCCTTTTCTTCCCTTCCTCAGTGAGACAAGGAGGGATGACGAGTTTGTGGAAGGGCATATCCGTAGTTTAGGTTTTTCGAATGCTCGTGCTTTTCATGGAATTAACAGGCATGGGGGATTGGCGTTAGGCTGGTCGGACCTTGTTTCATGTACAGTTTTACTTTCTACTTATGCATATCTGTCTGTTGAATGTTTGCACCCGTCCCTAGGGCGATTCGTAGTCGTATTTGTGCACCTCAGTTGCGATGTACATGCTAGGCAGTCTGAACTCAATGAAATCAATGCTTTCATTTTATCGTGTGTCCATCCTGGTTTCGTCTTGGGTGATTTCAATTGTTTATTATCATCGGCTGAGAAGCAGGGGGTCGGGTTCTCACCCCCGCCGCCTTTGATCAATTGAGGGATTTCCTTTTGTTCTCTAACCTCTCGGATTTGTGCTGTGTAGGAAGCCCTTTTACATGGTCAAATCGTCAGTCGGGGGATCGCCATATTACAAAGCGTCTTGATCGTTGTTTAGCTAACTCTCTAGTGCTCTCCTTGTGGCCTGATCTGCAGGTGAAGCATCTCTCGGACAAAGGGTCGGATCACAGGATCCTGTTGGTGTCATTCAGCTAGGAGAGGCGTATAGGCAGGAGGAGATCTACTGGAAGCAAAAATCTCGGAATGGCTGGCTAAGAACTGGTGACTCAAATTCCCGGTTCTTCCATCTCTCCCTGATCAACCGGAGGAGGTACAATTCTATTTTGACGTTGCAAGATGAAAATGGGGTGGCTCACCAACTTGAAGACGAGAAAGGCGAGATCGCAGTTGACTACTACAAGGTTCTCTTCACATCTTCAGGAGTTGATCCAACTGATTATGTCGGCGGTCTTGATTTCCCTCGGACTATCGATGACGAGGCGAATGCAACTCTTACAGCTCCTGTTACAGTAGAAGAAATCCGCAAAGCAGTGTTTGCTATTGGCAAATCTCAGGCGCCAGGATCCGACGGATTCACAGGGGCGTTTTATCAGAGATTCTGGCCAGAGATCGAGAAGGATGTGTGTGGAGCGGTCTTGTCTTTCTTCAGTACTGGTCGGCTCCTTCACAGCATAAATCATACTTGGATCGCCCTCATCCCCAAAGTTCCCAATGCTGATACTATGAGACAAATGCGGCCGATCAGCCTCTGTCAGGTTTTGTATAAGATAATTTCTAAGATTTTGGCTACTCGATTGAGCTTGATCCTCCCGAACTTGGTTAGCTCTTATCAGAATGGCTTTATCAAATGTCGTTCTATTTCTAACAATATTCTGATTGCTCAAGAAATTATGCAGTTTTTAAAAACTAAAGTGCAGGGAAAGGAGAAATGGATGGCTCTTAAACTGGACATGGAGAAGGCCTACGACCGGGTGGAGTGGCAATTTTTGCTACAGGTCTTGGCAGCTATGGTTTTCTCTCCCACTTGGATACACTGGATCCGGTCCTGCATTTCCACGGTAAGGTTTTCTGTTCTAATGAATGGGATAGAGTACGGGTACTTCCAGCCGCAACGTGGAATCCGCCAAGGTGATCCTCTTTCCCCGCAACTGAATTCTCATCATCCTCCTGACCCTTTGCCATTTGACTGCAGGTTTTGGAAGTTGTTGTGGAATCTCCCCCTGCCGCCGAAGCTCAAATTTTTCTTCTGGCGGGTGGTTAGGGGATTTCTCCCCCTTCAAACAGTTCTGCTACAAAAGACTCTTGTCGATTCCCCATCCTGTCCTGTATGCTCCGAAGCACCAGAGACCTCTGCTCACTGTTTTTTCCAGTGCAGGGCGGCTCAACCCATATGGTCCTTGGCTGGCCTAGCGGATGTTCACTCTAAATTGGCGAGGCTGTCTATGGATGATGCTTGGACTAATCTTCTTTTCTCTCTGAGATTGTCCAAAGTACAGGTGGCGGAAGTGGTGTTTCTGTGTTGGAGAATTTGGAAAGGGCGTTGCTGGGCGGTACATGGAGGTATCCAGTACCTTCCCCACGCCCTGTTGAGACAGTTTCGCTTGCAGGTGGACGAGTGGCGAGCAGCTTCCTCAGACACAGGGGCGCAGTCAGAAGGAAACATGAGACGGGCGAGCCCATCCTCATCGGGGGTCGTCGCAGCGCGTGTTTTGGACTTAAGATCGGCTGAATCTCAAGCGTGGCAGGTACGATTTGATGGAGCCACTAAACGCGACCGTGGTTGTAGCATTGGATTCGTCGGGTTCGATCCCCTCGGTGGCCTCACTTTTGCGTTTGGTAAGTTCTATTCTGGTATTCAGGACCCTTTTTTAGCTGAACTACTCGCCCTGCATGATGCTATGGATTGGTGCCTAACCCGGGGTTTTCTCTCTGTCAAATTCTTTGTGGATTCGCAACTGGTGATTCAACGCGGGCTATCCGGGGATCGTCATCATGCGACGGGAGGTGCTCTTCTGGACGATGTGTACAGGATGGCGCAAGGATTCGATTTCTGTTCATGTTCTTATGCCAAGCGCATCTTTAACAGGGCCGCCCATTTTGTGGCAAAACAAGCCCTTTCATCGGAAGTTCGACGACTGGTCGACTTCCGCACGGCGTTGAGTTCTGTACTTTGACTTTATGACTATTTTCACCTCTTCTTGACTATGTTAAAAAAAACACTTTCAGACCTTTGGAATGGTTTATTTTGCTAAGATTGCAGAAACTATAGTGTAAAATGATTAGTGTTCCATAATGAGATGACATGATGTACTCTATAAGGAAATTAGGGGTTGGAGGAGTTTCGATTTGGAACAGTCATCTTTGGAATACCTAAGTACATGATTTTGGCTTGCGTTGAGTGTTGTGATTGGGGAAGGGAATTAGAAGTCTAAGTGCCCATGAGTTCTATTAATGTCTATTTATCTCTGTATTGGGTGGGTTTGAGTTTTTGTCCTGTTTCAATTATAGTGGTTGAATCAAGGGAAGAGTTGAGTGGTGATCATCTTCCTCCTTCCTCGTTGATTTACTATTTTATCTCTTTTTCGGCTAAATCCCGAGGCTCGATTATCTTCCCATCCAGAAATCGATTTTGGATGGAAGTGATGTCAGACGTGTCCTCGGTGACTTGGTGCGAAAGATTGGACGGGAACACCACGAAAGCTATTCCATTCAACGTGTTTGGTCAGTTGTCAATTTATGTTTGGCCTGGTTTTGGGTTTACCTTCTACTTGTTTTCTGGTTAATCTCCTTTTCGTTGTGTTGGTATTTATGTAAGAGAATTTCACGTAAGGATCAGTTTGATTGATAGATGTATCAATTTTTAAGTCAATATATCACCTCTAGTTCGATTTTATCATACTCAACTTTGCGCACAACCAAACTTGTATCACTGTACCTCGGTGTTTTTTGCCAAATATTAATTAAGAGACTCAGAATGCTTTCAGTTCTCTTTTGCCTTTGTAAATCTGCTTTACTGACTCCTATGGTGTGAGTTGTGTTTATAGGTGTTGGATTTAGCATGCAGCTTTTCCTTGGTGTGGCTATCATCCAGGTTGTGGGTTCAACTGTAAAGCGAAGTACTCAAGCTTCAAGACCTTGTGTATTAGATCCCAAAAGAGTCGTCTCACTCAACCAACCATTGCTACTGACGAATTCTGTGTCCCTACAAACACCAAAGTCCAAGTACGCGCCCCCCTGATTCTCATATTTCTTCTTTTAATTTTTTTTAGGTTTTGGGCATCCTGATAAACATTTAGCTCTCTGATGATTTGTTTCTCGTGCTTTATTGATTCATATATAAAGGGGGAGACATTCTATCCAACTTTGGATTGTGCTCTTTATGTGGGAGTGGTGGCAAACAAATAATGAATATGCACCACAACTCCTATTTTGTATCTCTATAGTTAAATATTCTTGATGGGGGCTGAAACTAATACTTTGTTGGTGTGTGCATAATGAATATGGCATAAGTACTATGGTTATCAGAATTTTGCCTTCTAATTAAAATAGCACTGCTACTAAATATGATATGTTATTTCTGATAGCTTCTTAGTTCTTGCCTGTTTGAAATGACGCATATCCTTTGCTATTGTTTTAGATTTTTATTTGTCTGTTGACAATGATCCTATTAGTTTAGAACTGTGTTCTATTGTGACTCTAGATGTTATTTATGGGTTTTGGTTTCTCTGTAGTTCTTTTTATTTGTTTTTCTCCATTCTCTAAGTTTTCTAGATTGTAGCTCTCTCATATTGTGGTGAGAGAAAATCATAAGAAAGTAGAAGTTAAATGTTCCATTGTCCATCCAAGTTTGGTTTTGAAAGACATATATGGGTACTAAGGCATCGTCAAACTTAAATTTTAAGCTCCCTATACTCTTTAATCTTATGATTTTTCATAAATTCATCTTAGTTTATATATTTATACTCTATTTTGGTTTAATGATTCCAGCTGGATAAGATGTAATTTGCAAATCAAAATTTGTGTTTCCTCCTGGAGTTCTCTTTAGGATTTGAAATTCTAGGATGATTGATGCTATGTATGACTCTGGTTTAGTTCATCATCTTACTTTTATTTTTGCATTAAAAGGAGGCTACAGCCAAGAAAGAAAGAAGGGGCATATACAGGCTAAGAGGGAGGGGAGGTTCGAGCTGCAATTCTGCGCTCAAACGTAGTGCCACAGATATCATCACGAAGAATGCCGACTAGATCGAGAGTAGGTTCCCCAAGCTCATGCATACCGTAGGGATAGACGAGACTGTGCTTCGAGAGCCAGTCCGCGACTCTATTCCCTTCGCGGTATGTATGAGTTATGCTAACCAGCCAGTCCCGCCCAAGTTTCCTGCGGATAACTGTAAGAAGAGTGGCAAAAGGGTGAAGAGTATCCTCTCTATTCTCTATAAGCTACAAGGCCATCTGAGATTCAGTCATCACCTTGACCGCCCTATAGCCGAGATTCCAAGCCATGTCCAACCCGTAATTGATGCCCCAAACCTGTGCGAGGGCCGCCGTTGCCGTTCCGATGTTTGCTACGAATCCGCCCAGCCATTGACCAGTAGAATCTCTAACCACATCCCCCTGCGCTGGCCGGTCCAGGATTCCCATTCAACGCTCCGTCAACATTTTGCATAACCCAACCATCCGAGAGAGGAATCCACCCTATGTTTGCCCACTGTCGCACCGCAAGCCTGGCTCGGTTGTCCAGAATTAAAGCTTGCGCGTTCCAAGACTCGTGCCATAGCCTGGCCTTAGTGACGATGGAGTGCTCCAAGGACGGTGGTGACAGAGCTGCATTCCTGCCTCTGACAACAGTAGTGCATCTGTTCTTCTATACTAAAGAAATTCGGCTAGTTAACATCGGTGGTAGACTTTCCGCCATCTATCAGGTTCGTGCGCATCCACTCGTCCTGGGGGGCGCTGAAAAAAACCTGTTATTGTTGAACTGGGACCTGCCGAGTCCAAAAGAAGAGCGCTGGAGGGCAATCTCGAAGGATATGGAGAATGGTCTCAGGCTGGCCAGTACACCGCTCACAAAATGGACTATCCGCAATCTTCTTGTTGTGCCTGAGAACATTTGTGACTATCCTTCCCCTGAATGTCAGCCAAACGAAAGCTATGATTTTCTCTAGAATTTGAAGTCGCCAAATGATCTTCCAGAACTTTTCATCCGGGTCCGACGTATGCTGGGTAAGCAAATGAAAAGCTGACTTCGTGGAGAAATGACCATATGTAGTGGCGGACCAGATGAAAAGCTGCCTGTTGATGTTGGGAGAGACATACATAATCGACTTGTCATAGTTGACCTTTTGACCTGACCTGAAACAGAATTCCTCCAAGCATTGCTTGATTATCCTGATATGACGGGATTCTGCTTATGCAAAAAGAATAAGGTCATCAGCAAAGAAGAGGTGCGTGAGGGAAAGACCGTTAGCGGAGAGCTTGATAGCTTTCCACTGCCCATTACTTACTGCCTCGTCGATCCTTTGAGATAACCGTTCCATACATAAAATAAAAAGATAAGGCGAAAGAGGATCTCCCTGACAAACTCTCCGCGAAGGAGAAATAGGTTGAGACAGCTCGCCGTTCTAGAGAATCCTCATCCTGTTCTGCTCCACTCATGTCATAATGCAGCTGATCCAAGTGATGGGTAGCCCAACTTCCTTCAGAGTATCCCTCAAGAAGTCCCACCTAAACCTTGCATACGCTTTTTCCAGGTTTATCTTGAATATCAAACCTCCCTCTTTGCCTCTCTTCTTCTCCAGAGTGTAAAGAACCTCCTGGACCACAATAATATTATCTACTGTTTGTCTACCAGGTATGAAACTGCTTTGCCTGGGGGAAACCAGCTTCATGAGAGGTTTAAGCCTGCTGGTCATAGCTTTAGTGAGAGCCTTAAGGCTTACGTTGTTGAGGGAGATGGGACGAAGCTGGGTCACTCTATGGGGATTATCCACCTTTGGAATCAGCACTAAAGTAGAGTCCGAGATAGCCTCCGGAAGCAACCCTATAGAAAAGAAGGGAATCGCCATGTCTGTCAGCTTCTAGCCAACAATTCCCCACATTTGCTGGTAGAAAACAGCGTGAAAGCCGTCCAGACCAGGGGCCTGAAAGGGCTTCATCTCAAAGATAGCCTTGTGGATGTCCGCAATGGTAAAGGGTCGTAGAAGATGCAGCATCTCCGCTTGATTAAGCCTCGGAAAGGAACCCTTTGGCAGCCTGTCCTCATAGGTAATGTTTTCCTGCAGGAAAAGGTTAGAGAAAGATTCAAAAACCAAGAGAGCAAGGTAAGCGGGATCAGTCACCCAATTATCATTTGCATATTGAAGAGCTTCAATCTTGTTCCGCCGTCTCCTAATATTCACTTGTTGATGAAAATAGGTGGTGTTGCGCTCTCCAAATTTCACCCACTTGTCCCTCGACCGCTGGAACCAGAGCATCTCTTCTTGCTCAAGGATTCTGTCCAACTCAGCTTCTAGCTTCGAGCGAAGCATAGCTAATCCTGGGGAAAATGTGTATTCAGCCTACCGTCGACCCCTTTGATACGGGCTAGCAGCCGATTTTGTTCTTCTGAATGACCCCAAAAGAGTTAATGTTCCAGCTTTGAAGCTTATCTGCCAGATTAACCAGCGCATTATGGAAGGGAGCTTGGGGGTCCCAAGACTCTGAGACAATATCTTGCAGATTGTCGTGCGTTAACCAGGCGGCTTCAAAGCGGAACGGGTGGCCACTACTCTGGTTGATAGGATTCGCCTAGGTACTTAAGTTTTCTGTGCATCATTTCCTAGGTAAATCCTCTCCAACTGCAGAACATGAAGTGAGATCCTTTCCATCTCTTCTCTTTCATCTCTCATGACTAGGCACACCACTGGTTGGATATAGAGTTGGCAGTAGAACCCGAATTTGCGGGTACCCTACCCAACCCAATTCGGTCAACGCGGGTAAAACCTGCTTTGACAGATTGCAGGCCGGGTTCGGGTTTAAACCCGTCATACTTTTTGCGGGTTGGGTTTGGGTGTAGCCATATCAAACTCGTGGATACCCGCACCCAAGTCCATACCTCCCACGATCCATAGAACCCTTAACTAATTAACTTTAATTTCTAAACTAATTTCTCATACGTTCAATTAATCATATTGTTTGTGGATGTTTGTCTTTAATATTGAACAATTAGTATGAATGATTTGTGAGTTATTGTGTATGTAGTAGAGAATAGTAGTGAAAACTAGTGTAATTGCATCTTTGTACATGAACCCGCGGATATCCAACGGGTTGGGTTGGGTTGGCTTTGAGTTTTCCAAATCTAGTGGGTTTTATCCCGGTTTTTTGTGTGGATAAACCCATGAGTTTGAGTTTGGGTTTGGCATAACTGGCCCCAATCCGACCCATTGCCATCTCTAATTGGATAAAGTGTTGACTCCATCTTTGTTACTACTGTGTAGCTTTTGATTATAGCTTGTAACTTTTGTTTGTAAACATGAGATTCTAATATGTAATTTTGCATATATTATGCACATAATTTGTTTAATGACGATAATTTTTTAACTTTATCATAGTTTAATGTACCATTTATATATTTATCATATTATTTAAGAAAATAAAAATCTTCCTCTTTGAGACTCCTTATTGGCATATGCTTTAAAAAAAATCCCCTACAAGCGCAGGGAGAGGAGAGGACCACGTACCCACCACCGTTGATGAAGAAATTGAATCCTTCTTTTTAGCTAGAAATTGAATCCTTCACCGTCGCCACCATATCTGGTTGCTCTTTCCTCCTTCCCTAGTTCAAACCCCAAAAATACCAGAAAATGGAAATAAGAAATGATTAGGGAATCAAAATCAACACATAAAAAACTCAAAAATCAACATGCAAGCGGAGGTGGATTGACCTTTAATGTACTACTAGCGCCGTCATTGCCTTCTCTGTCGACATTCATCACCGTCGTGACTTTCGATGTCGGCAGTTATATTGAGTCATTTTTTTTTTAGAAGAGATTGAGAGAGGGAGAAGGATCTTTGCTCGATCTGGAAAGGGAACGAAAAGAATGGATCGAAGGAAGGAGAATGGTGGCGTTTAGATAGAAGTTAATTAAGGTTTCGTTTGCTTAGTTTTTCACTTTTCTAGAGAAGAGGAAGAGAGAATCTAGAGAAGTGAGAGGCCGAGCGGCGGAGAGGTTAGAGGAATAGGGTTAGGGTTATTTTTACAGAGTTTAAGAGATGCTTATATGTCTCTCGACTACAAAATGACTCATTTGCATAGTTAGTAAATACTTTTTTAATACACGTATGTATGATAGTACATATTTTATCCATTACAAAATATTTGTATCTGTATTATTGTCGAGTCGTTTCATTTTTTCGCATAATTGACGGGTCTCGTACTAAACACGTATTATATCTATATAACACGTTTAATATTCTTATTTAATAAAATTAAATTGTTAACTTAAATATTATATAGATATTTATATATTTTAAATAATGGAATATATATTTTTTATGATTAACATACTGTTAAACGTACAATTAGTTTATAAATGAAGTAAAATACCTGTATGTATTTTTACGTAACTTAAATGGTCAAATTGAACTTGTACATACTTACTAATGGTCAAATTGAGTTTGTATATATTCCTTAATGGTCAAATTGAACTTGTACCTATATCTTAATGGTCAAATTGAACTTGCACCTATACACTAATGGTCAAATTGAGCTTGTATATATATATACCTTAACGGTCAAATTGAACTCGTATCTATACCTTAATGGTCAAATTGAACTTGTACATATACACTAATGATCAAATTGAGCTTGTATATATACCTTAATGGTCAAACTAAATTGTACATATATTGTATGGTAAAAGTTCAATTGAACTTGTACGGTTGTACCTACACCACAATGGTAAGACTAAACTTGTGTGAGTAAGTCATTAGTGTCATGGAACTCATAACGTGTGATGGTGGAGAAATTGGGATGCATTCTGCACACCCAAAATTTCTATCATTTGAAATGTTTGGTCTCTAACCAAAACCATTTGTATCAAAGGGGGTAACTTATGATAATTTGTTGGCTTCATGTGAATTAATGATACCATATGCTAACTAGCATGCCCGACAAGAGACCGATAGGTGTAGTTTGTTCTCATAAGAGAAGTTATGTTTGATTGGATAATCATCAAAATATATCCATCATTCGACAACTAATATCTTCAATATGATGCAATATCAATCATCAATTGTTTCAATGTGATATTCATTTTTGCGAATATCTTCATAATTCGGTAATGCATCATTGACTCGCTACAACACAACACCAAACTATGACTAAGTGTAATCGTAGAATGGAAATACAGTATATTGGGTAAGTTTTATTTATCAACCCGGGGCCTAGATTTACTGCCTACTCCGTGATTATCTATTATCTAACGGGGAAATTTGAGTGAGAATGAGTTAAACTAAAGCAGAAAGAAAGCAGTAAGTTGTTCGGTTTTCTGAAGCAAGAGAAGAGTCACTCGGGAATGAGTCCCCCCTAGATCCTTAGTTAGTTTCAAGTTGTAATTACCTTGTTTGTTTTACTATCAATTAGATTGCGGAAGATCCGAAAATAGCTTGGAATCTCTTAAGCTGCCCAGCCCTCTTAGACAGAATACCCGGCAGGCAACTAGCCTTCACCGAGATAGACTGCTAAGGCGAGTTGTCAGCAAGCGTGACGAGAGGGCAGAGTTCCTTTGTGAAATGGCAGACAAACACTTGTCTAATTTAGCGATTCACAAAGATCTCATTTACTTGGAACGAATTCCAGTACAAAGCAGCTAATTGACTGACTCTCGTACAATCAATTCACTACTATTAATTGAAGAAGCTCTATCAACCTAATTAGATTCTATCTATCATAGGTTAAAGTAGAAGTCAAGAGAACTTGATCAGGATTCAATTGACTCAATAAACATGCCTCGATCGATTAAAATCATCCAGTATAACATCCAAAAGTCATTACAAGTAAGATTACCCACACATGGAACTAGGGGTGGGCAACGGGACGGGACGGGATACCCGTCCCGTTTTAAACGAGTACCCAGTCCCATTTGAAAACCAAAGTCCATACCATATCCCAAACCCATATGGGAAACGGGTACCCATTACCCGTACGGGACGGATAACGGGTACCCATACTACTCATAAATACCCAAAGTTTAAACCACTAAAATTTTAACAAAAGTTTAAACTTAACTTGTATTTGCTTAACAATCACAAGACGCAAAATACATCTCAATCACAAATACTTGATTTGAAAATTACACATTCATGAACAATCACCACACATAGAAATAAATCATTCCAAGCACCAAATTATCAAATAAGAATTTTCATTCAACACAACCAAATGGGAGGCATGCTGCTACTTTTCTTGTGTTGTTGAATGCGGAAAGTGTTGTCCTGCAAAGAAGAATAGTTAGGAGCAAAAAGGTTAAGGGCAGGCTGGGCATATAGTTGATATTGGGATGATTCATGATTTGAATGGGTATAACGGGTACCCATATTACCCAAACGGGTATTCGCGGGTAACCCGCGGGTACCCATATTAGGAATGTACAATCCCAAGTCCCATCCGTTTATAATATTACGGGTAATATGGGTACCCGTAACCCTTAAAAAATGGGACGGGTACGGGTATACCCAAATACCCGTTTCTCGTTGCCCACCCCTACATGGAACTAGGGTTCTTCATACCCAAGTGAGAGAAAGGACTACTCCATAGAGAGAGATAGGAAAACATAAATCAAAGCAGTCATACTCATAAAGATGGGAATAATCTACTCTGGGATGTCAATCTTCACTCATGGAGACTCAATCTGGGCTTCAATGGTGAGAAATCCACTCCAAATAGCTCTTAGGGTTTGTTCTTCGTCACTTTCTCTATAGAACCAAGTTTTTGCTCCAAAAAGTCGAATCCCTCAAAATATGAGCTCCTCTCCATTAAAACCTGCACAGGTGCAAAAACACGGCCCTGACCCCAAAAACCCTGTTGGGTTTTAATCAAACGAGGTCGTATTTCAAAATGACGCTTTTGAGAAGTGCTGAGGAAAAACCCGACCTCTTTCACAAGGACATGTTTTTTAGCACAGAGGACGTGTTTGAGGGTGTGTTTTTCAGCAGCTCTGTTGCACGGTTTTTGCAATCTACCTTCTTTCACATCCAAATGTCCCGAAACTCGTCCCTAAGCCATATCTACGTACTAGGACCTGAAATATGACAAAAGAACACAACGTAGCGTAAAATAGGTCCAGGAATGATCAATCACTAAGCAAAACGATTAAGCAATGAAGGGGGAAAATATGTGCAAATACGATGTTATCAATCATCAATACACAATTTAGTTTCTTTCGTTCACACAAAAAGCATTTGGTCTTCTAGAGCTTTTACATACTTTTGTGCTACATTTTGCCCATCGTGACCTTATCACTTAATGTACTATTAGTAAGCACATAATGATAGTGATAACAATATCTCCACATTATTGTTATCACTCATTACTAATTTAGTTACTTCTAAAGTAACCAACACAAAGCTCTTCTGGAGCTTTTATTCGCCTTTGGGGATAGTTTGCTTCATTCATTTTTGGGAATCGTTTGTTTTATTTACTTCCGAAAATAACTTCTCTTAAATAAAATGTTCTCAAAGTATAATATCTTTTCCATAATCGAGGGATAGGAAATCAGCTTATAATGTATAAAACTTCTCCAAAAACATTGCTACTGCAGGAACATATAAGCCATTTCTTCATTTCAATAACTCTTAGTAAATATTAATAAATTCTTTTGTCATACAACAGGTACTGGACAGTATTTTGTTACCGCGTCCAATTCTTTTCTTCATTTTTCCCTTTCAGGGAAAATTTGGCATAATGTAACTTTCATTTCTCTACATGTCAATGTAGAAATTAACAAGGATCAGGTGATACACATAAATCCATAAGGGATGACACATATAAAGCCATAAAAATTCTTTTATGCATATTGCTACTACACTAGCAAAATTTTCTTGCGACAATATCAAAAGAAAAGTTCATTTTACATAATCAACATATATCATAAGATTGTATAATAAAGTAAATAAAATTATAACCCAAATATTAACAATATGGTTGAACTAGGTACAATATCCAAGGATGACCTACTACGAGAAACAAGTAGTCTCCTTTGAATATTGAAATAATTATGACAAGATAATATCAATAAGAATAAGAAGAGAAAAATTGGTGTACCTTAAACAATGAATTTTCTTGTCGAATGTAGAGTTTCGTGCTGATAACGTGTTATGAAATTATATGAAAGTAGAATAAGTATAAGAGCAATGATATAGAGAAAAGACACAAGAAGAGAGGGGAGAGTGTTATTCTTATTCATGTGTCTTAGTACATTTGTGTGCTCCAATTATAGGCACAAATATATAACTCCTACAACTCTAACATTAATACACATAAATGAGAGTGATGTGTCATAAGGAGAAAGAAAATATAAGGTGAGAAGTTACATAGAACTTGCAACCATGGAACATCTAATATGCTCATTTAGGGCTGGAAGTTTGGTACCGGTATTTGGGATATACCAAATACCGTACCGAATTTGTTTATATTTGGTATTACCGAATACACATATTATTTCGTGGGATTGGGATTGTGATTGAATTTCAATTGTTATTCGGTATTAGGGATTACGGGATTGGGATCGGTATATACCGAAATACCGATCAATACCGAAATATAAGCTAGTGTGTATTTTGTCCTCTCAACTAGACTCTCTCATTCACTACTACGCGACCCTCAACCACCAAAAGTGTCTTATAATTATACATAAATCATTACATCACTATTTCACACTAGTATTAGTCGTCTCTCAACCTCAAATTCGTCAAATTAAAGATTACCAATTACAAGAACTTGAAATGTTAGCTCTAGGCAACTCTAGACTATTTGCTTAGTCTCTTTGTCCTAAATTAAACAATAAAATCTAATTTATATATTTAATTATTAATTGCAAAAGTAATTAATTATGTATTCGATAATACCGATTGGGATACCAAATTATTTAGGGATTGAGATTGGAATTGATTTTAGGGTGTAATTCGGTATTCGGGATTTCGGTATTTGGTATTGGGATACCGATACCATACCGATTTCCAACCCTATGCTCATCCATAATAATAATATTTTCATAACAATATTCTTATTTCTCTTTTTTTTCCTCCCTGCGTGTAACTACACGTAGATTTGTTTGATTCATGCGTGTAACATAGTCAATAAATGCAAAGATTGTTTTCGTGTCCCAAGTTTGTAAGGAAAAGAAGAACGGGTCTGGCCCAGTTCAGTCAATAAATGAACAGATACATTTACCAAATTCTCCCTCTGTGGATTACACATAGAGCAGGAAAACATGGATTAAGGAGGTTTCGGCCAGGAACCTCCATATAGTATTGTTAGGATTCCAAAGAAAACAATAGAAAGAAGCATCTGACCCTTTTATGTAGGTTCCATTTGGCTCGGGGATATAGCTCAGTTGCTAGAGCTCCGCTTTTGCAATTGGATCGTTGCGATTACAAGTTGGATGTCTAATTGTCCAGATGGTAATGATAGTCTCTTGTACTTGAACCGGTAACTCACTTTTTCTAAATAATGGAAAAGAGACCCGAAACATGGCACTGAAAGACTCTATTGAGACAAAGATGAGTTCTGACTCTCAACGGAAGGAAAATTATTAATCTCAATATACACCACCAACGAATATTCCTGAAGAGTACCTGTAACATCTTGAATTTGAGTTTAGCTCCAATCCAAAATAAATGCATGACTTGGGTCACGGTTACGAATGAAACTACTCGGAGATTTTTCCAGAAATAGCACTGTTTAAAAAAAAAATTCCAAAAATAGCACCCAACTCCAAAAAATTCCAAAAATAGCACCATTTTTGTAAAATCGCAACCCGGAGGTGCGTTTTCCGATGAAAACGCCACCCGAGGGCGCGTTTTTCGATGAAAATCGCACTGGTAGGGAGCGGTTTTGCAAACCGCACCCCCAGGGTGCGATCTGCCTTTTTTTTTTTTTTTTTGAAAAATTCTAATTTAGGTGGAAACTTCAAACGAACGTATCTTTATGTTCGGGTATCCGATCGTCGCGATATTTTTTTTTGATTCCGCATAACTTTTTGAGATCTTGCAAGCCGAAGACTGCCAAAGGTGGTTTGGTCTCGCCTTCGTACCAAAAAATGTCGTTTGCTACCCCGAACGAGCTTTTTTCCGATTTCGTCAAACTTTGGACAACCGTAACTTTGTGCTCCAAATCCAAACGGCATGATTTTTTTTTATTTCGCATAACTTTTTAAGGACTATAATTTTTACTAGGAATGTATTTTCAAAACAGGAATTATTTTTGGATATACAGGATTTTGGGAATAGCTTATCTTCCCTTCTCAGCAATCCACATACATTTTGAAATTATGTCTATGATAAAAGTTGTATTCCTTAAAAATTTATGTGAAATAAAAAAAAATTTCATGCCATTTGGATTTTGGAGCACAAAGTTATGGTTGTCCAAAGTTTGACGAAATCAGAAAAAAGTTCGTTCAGGGTAGCAAACGACATTTTTTGGGACGAAGGCGAGACCAAACCACCTTTGGCAGTCTTCGGCTTGCAAGATCTCAAAAAGTTATGCGGAATCAAAAAAAAATATCGCGACGATCGGATACCCGAACATAAAGATACGTTCGTTTGAAGTTTCCACCTAAATTAGAATTTTTCAAAAAAAAAAAAAAAAAAGGCAGATCGCACCCTGGGGGTGCGGTTTGCAAAACCGCTCCCTACCAGTGCGGTTTTCATCGAAAAACACGCCCTCGGGTGGCGTTTTCATCGAAAAACGCACCTCCGAGTTGCGGTTTTACAAAAATGGTGCTATTTTTGGAATTTTTCGGAGTTGGGTGCTATTTTTGGAATTTTTTTTTTAAACAGTGCTATTTCTGGAAAAATCTCAACTACTCGAGCCAAATCAAATGGGATCCAAGAAATCAAGGAGCCATTACTTAATTGGGCCGAGATTACGATTTATTGACCAGGTTTTTCTTAGGACTAGCTACAGAAAAGAAAGACACCAAAATAAAATGGGATAGTGTTATTAGGAGGGCCAGTGGGATTTGGTCATTTAAAGACATGGATCGTTGCGATTACAAGTTGGATGTGTAACTGTCCAGATGATAATGATAGTCTCTTGTACCTGAACTGGTAACTCACTTTTTCTAAATAATGGAAAAGAGACCCAAAACATGGCACTGAATCTATAAGATATATGAAGCCAAAACAAGTGTTTAGTTTGCAGGGATTCAAATTTCCAGCCCGCAGAGGGTTTGTCGGAAGGGCACTATAGGCAATTCACACTTAAATAAAGCTGTGCGTTTCACCTCCAACACTTTCTGCAGGTGGACCTGGGCAGTTTATTATATAGTCGGGCCGGGCTGTTGCCCCCTGAAGTATCCGGCCCAAACTATTCCCCCCTGACGTAGTAGGCCCAAAGACTGCTGGTGAAATGATTCCATCGAAATCTCTCGGAACCCATAGTCAGCTGTTGTGGCAGTCCATGCCGTGTTTACTTCTTTCTCCATATCGCTTTCGGTCTGAAGCTCTGCAGTTCAATACTACATCTCCATATCGCTTTCGGTCTCAAGCCCTGCACTTCAATACTACATATGCAATTGTGAGGGACGCCTGGGCGGAGGGAGTTGCTACTCCTCCAATTGAATTCCCCAACTCCTCCCCAGCTGTAAGTGTGAAGGGTGTGTGTCAAGAGGGGAGGGATTGGAGATGCGTGGGAGGAGAGAGCTTCTACAGCCTTTCGTGGTGGCCTAAGTAAACCTTTATTTTTGATCAATTAGCGCTTGCTGGTTCATGATTAAGTGTGATTGCAGTCAAGATAATGTCCGGAAATCAACAAACTGGTGGAACCTCTTCAGTGCAAACCAGTGCTCCCAACCGTCGCAATTCAAAGGGCAAATGTAATTTGATTTCTTTGGTTTTTTTCATGTTCCGCTGGTATTGTACGTATTCAAAATGGACACCACATATACTTGCTGACTTAATTCTGTCGTATTTTGCAGGGTTCATGCGAGCTATATTCAACCCGCCGAAACCTCCTTCCAATAAACAAACCGCTGCTGAAAGGGATCGTCTTAAGCAACGTAGTTCCGCGATTCATTTTTTGGTACATTTAATTAAAGTTTACTTTGGCACAAAAGCAGAATCATTTGATTTGTATATTTCAATTGCAGAAATACTCACCCTTCAAACACAAGTTGAGCATATTGATCGCTTGATAGCTAAATTCTATCGAAAACGACGACGGGAGATCTTGAACGCGCGCTTGCGACGTACTGTTCAATATATTCCACATGGTAAGCTTAGCATCTTTTAAACGCTTTTATTATGCATACCATAGTCCATATGTGCATTGCGTTGTATATGTCGCGGAGCAGGATTCCACGTCGTACTAATGGATTTAGTTCATGCATAATTAACTTTGTTACCACAGATTATAGTTCATGTATCTCCAACCTTCGGACAAAAAGGGCACGTTTAATGCGAGCGATTCATTTGTACAAAAGGCGGATGGTTAATGCTGTACCGAGGGGGTTCTCCCGTTCCCATGGTTTGTGGCATCATATTTTATATTTGTATATTGTAAATATGTATGCATCATGTGTGAGTGATCTTATGTGACTACTTTGATTGTAGGATATCCTGTTGTGGAACTTTTTAGTCTCGGCGAGCCTACAAGCATTTGTCAATACTGTGCAGCAATTATGTGGGTGCAAGAAAGTACGGTTCCTACTAGGAGTCGTGTTAATCCCACTTTCTCATTGTGTTGCAAGGCTGGAAAGGTAAAACTACCCCCTAGACGTGCTCCACCAGAGTTTTTGAATGAATTGTTACATTCTTCTACACCTATGAGCCGTCATTTCCGGGAAGCCATTCGTAGATACAATCCTGTGTTTTGCTTTATCTCCCTGGGCGGGAAAGTGGATCGTGGTATAAATGATGGTCGAGGGGTGTATGTGTACTCTATAGGAGGACAAATTTATCACTCTATAGGCAGCTTATTACCTGCAGACGGTCAGCCACCGAGGTTTGCCCAATTATACATTCATGACTCAAGCTCTGAACTACAGAGTCGTATACATCTATTTCCAGTTGATGATGCCTCCAGTTCATTGCGACCAGATATTGTTGAACGCTTGCAAGAAATGTTTGATAGGAACAATGTTCTGGTTCAAACCTTTCGGATGGCTAGGCAAAAGATACAGGAAGGCAATGTGAAAGAGGTGAAGATCAAATTAATTGCCAAGCGTGCTCATGATGGGAGAGAATATGATTTACCGACGGGGAATGACATAGCAGCCTTGATTGTTGATGAAACAGGGCAAGATACATTTGAGCCAGATATTATTGTTCAGTATAAGAGTTCTGAATTGGAGAGAATTAATTATTATCATCCATCATTAATGGCTTTACAATACCCAATTTTATTTCCTTATGGAGAGGATGGATGGCATCCGGACATAAGCTGTGATGATGATGATGATGATAATCTTTGGAATGACAAGACACTGTCCCAGTGTGATTATTATGCATACCGCCTACAGAGTAGATTTCAGGAGTCAAATTCGGTATTATTATCTGGGAAATTATTTCAGCAGTATGTTGTGAATGCGTATGCATTAGTAGAGGCACAACGGCTTGATTGGATCCGAAATAACCAAACAAAACTTCGTTCCCATTATCTGAGTGGGTTAGTGGATGCATTCCTCCGTGGTGATTCTGATTTAGAAATGACTGGAAAACATGTTATTTTGGCTTCTTCCCACACAGGAAGTCCACGGTACAAGTATGAAAACTTCCAGGATGCTATGGCTATTTGTAGGTGGTTGGGCTACCCAGATTTATTTATTACCTTCACCTGTAATGCAAATTGGCCGGAAATCCAGTTTATGGTTGATTTGGTAACCGCAGATGGTCGGAAAGATGTCAATAGATCTGATATTATTGCTCGGGTCTTCAAGCTTAAACTGCAGCAATTAATGTTTGAGATAAGAGATAAGAAAATATTTGGGACTACCACTGGATGTAAGTCGTACATGATCCATAAGTGTTATTTTAGTTTTGAGCAATACTTTTGTTTCATATGTTTGAATTATTTTATGCAGGTTGTCCTTTACATAATAAGGTTTTGGCAGGCTCCAACTTAATACATATTGTATTTGTTTGCAGTTGTGCTGGCAATTGAGTTTCAAAAGCGTGGCCTTCCCCATGCTCATTTGCTGGTCTTCCTAGCTTCGGAATGTAAACTAACTGGGCCGACGGCCATTGATTCCGTCATATCCGCAGAAATTCCAAACTCTGATATTGATCCAGAAGGCTATAGGGCTGTAACTGCTTTTATGCTGCATGGTCCATGTGGTCTTTTGGGCCGTAATGCTCCTTGCACAGAAGGTGGTGTGTGTACTAAACATTTTCCAAAGCCGTTTTGTGAGCAAACGACGATTGATGATAATGGGTTTGCCAAATATCGACGACGTGACAGTGGAATATCGTTTAAAGTTAACTCTGTGTCATTGGACAATCGTTTTGTCGTGCCGTACAATCGCTATTTATTATTGCGATTTGATGCACATATAAATGTTGAGTTCTGCAATAAATCCAGGTATATTTTTCATACCACATATAATATTTATGCTCGACACTACTTTTTTATTCCCTTCCATGGAAAGTGCCAAATTTGGTAGCTTTTGGTGTGGTTTTTTTATTGGTTTAAACGTATCAGTTTGGTTGTTGCATTACTACTCATTAGTTTTGTTGTGTCCAATTTTTGTTTGACATGGTAGGGCAATCAAATATTTGTTCAAGTATATCAACAAACCACAAGATCGAGCAAAAGCTTCATTAGTTGACAATGAAACTAATACTGGAATTGAATCTGGTGCATCAAGTTCAAATCCCACACCACGGGTTGATGAGATAAAAGCATATCTTGATTGTCGGTATATCACATCTGGTGAAGCATGCTGGAGGTTGTTCAAGTTTGATGTCTACTCACAGTACCCATCAGTGTTGCGCATGTCTGATCATCTTCCTGGGCAGAATGTTGTTGTCTCAAGGCAGCATTCACATCCTCAAGGTGTGCTCCAGTCTAAGCGTGCTCAAACCTCTATGTTGTTGGAATGGATGAAAATGAATAAGTTATTTCCAGAAGCAAGGAAATATACATTTGTAGAATTTCCGCAACATTATGTTTGGGATAAAACAAAGCAGGCGTGGCACAAGAGGAAATCCATGTTCAGTATTGGACGGTTGTATTATTGTCATCCTTCGCCTACAAATGATAGGTTCTATCTGCGTATGCTTCTACATATTGTTCGTGGTGCTCAAAGTTTTGAGGACATCAGGACAGTGAATGGAGTTTTGCATAAATCTTTTAAGGAAGCATGTTATGTGCATGGTCTGTTGGCAGAAGATAATGAATGGAATGACTGTTTGGCCGAAGCGGCTCTTTGGGCATCCGGTAAAAAGCTTAGAACTTTATTTGTTACTATCATCAGCCTCTGTCAAGTTTCAGACATTGGGAAACTATGGGAGCGGAATTGGGCACTGCTATCTGATGATATTTTGTATGCCCGTCGGAAGGAACTAAATATGCCTACTTTAGAAATGTCTGATCTTCAGTTACAGGAATGTTGTTTGCTGGAGATAGATAAATTGCTTGCAAGAAATTGCAAAACTCTATCTGATTTTCCTGGATTACCAGTTATCGATACTGGTAACATGTCATCTTCATCTAATCGATTGATCACTGCAGAGCTTAATTACAATGTTGCAAGTCTTCGTGAGCAATTTGAAGGTATGATTTCCAAGCTCAATGCCCAACAAAAAAAATCTTTTGATGAAATTACTGAATCGGTGTATGCAGATAAGGGAAATGCATTCTTTATTGATGGATGTGGTGGGACAGGAAAGACCTTCTTATGGAAAGTCATTTGCTTGAAATTGCGATCGGAAAATAAGATTGTTCTATGTGTAGCTTCTTCTGGGATTGCAGCCCTTTTAATGGATGGGGGTCGAACAGCTCATTCTCGATTTCACATTCCAGTAGACCTTGATGGTAGATCGACATGTCATATTGACCAGGGTAGTGAATTAGCAGAGCTCATTCAGCGTGCTTCATTGATTATTTGGGATGAAGTTGTTATGTCACACAAGCATGCAGTGGAAGCTGTAGATAAATCATTGCGGGATATTTTGCGGTTTCGGTATGAAAACAGTCAGGGCAAGCCATTTGGAGGTCTTACAGTTGTTTTTGGAGGAGATTTCCGGCAAACTTTGCCTATAGTATTGAAAGCTTCACGAGGTGATATTGTGAACTCATCTATAAAGAGGTCTTACCTGTGGCCCCATTTGAGGGTAATTAGGTTAGTTGAAAATATGCGGCTAGCACGATCTAATTGCTCTCCGGAGGAAACTGTTGAGATAACTACTTTCCAGAACTGGCTCTTGCAAGTAGGAGACGGAGTAGATTCAGATGTGTTTGGTGAGTCTTTGATTCACATACCTCAGGAATTAGTAATTCCTCGACAGAGTGATCCTGTCATTGATATTGTCGCCTCTATATACAGTGATCTTAGTAGTCATGCAGGAGATCATAATTATTTAGTCAATCGAGCTATCTTGGCTCCACACCATGATATGGTTTCTGCAGTGAATGAGTATATTCTAAGTCAATTCCCAGGAGATGTAGTGGCATATTACAGCGCAGATTCTATTGAGATGGACCCTGGAAAGGAGGGCGTTGTGGATGCTGATTATTCAACCGAGTTTTTGAACAACCTCCGGATTGGAAACTTTCCAGACCATCAGTTGGAACTAAAAGTTGGGTGTCCAGTCATTCTATTACGGAATATGGATCAAACTGTTGGCCTTTGTAATGGTACTAGAATGGTTGTGAAGACTTTGGGTAAATGGTTCATTGAGGTGGAGATTTTGACAGGTACCAACATCGGTGATCGCGTCTTCCTTCCCAGATTGACATTATCAACCCATTACAAGAGTCTTAATTTCACCCTCATTAGAAGGCAATACCCTGTGGCTCTTTGTTTTGCCATGACTATTAACAAAAGTCAGGGTCAAACACTAGCCAATGTTGGTTTATGTCTTCAAAGACAAGTTTTTAGTCATGGTCAGCTATATGTTGCATTGTCAAGAGTTACTACAAGGCAAGGATTGAAGATTTTGAGTGACAATGAGAATGGAGAGGAAGGTACTTCAATGGTGAACATAGTATTCCCAGAAATATTTGATTGATTAATATGAACTTCAATTCAGGTTTAACTTATGATTCCAACGTTTGTCAAATGCGCCGCTTATAGTTAGTTTACCCGCCCAACGGGCCGGGCCCTGCGCTAGTGACTCTATTAAGACGAAGATGAGTTGTTCTGACTCTCAACGGAAGGAAAATTATTAATCTCAATATACACCACCAACGAATATTCCTGAAGAGTACCTGTAACATCCCGAATTTGAGTTTAAGTGCAATCCAAAATAAATTCATGACTTGGGTCACGGTTACGAATGAAACTACTCGAACCAAATCAAATGGGATCCAAGTAATCAAGGACCCATTACTTAATTGGGCCGAGATTGCGATTTATTGACCTGGTTTTTCTTAGGACTAGCTACAGAAAAGAAAGACACCAAAATAAAATGGGATAGTGTTATTAGGAGGGCCAATGGAATTTGGTCATTTAAAGGCATGGACTGCTAAATTGGGTTGTGAATCATTAGGGTAGGGCTTAGGAATGAGAGTGAGAACTTGGGGCGGGCAATGAGCGAGTTGGGTGGATTTTGGTTTCAAATTGACTCACTCGTTTACTAGCGAGTTGGTATACTTGTGACCACTATCCACCATATCCTTTTGCAGGTTGAGTTGGGTGGATGGCGGTTGGGTGCGGTTAGATTGTGAGTTAAGTCACAAAAGCAGTTCTCCAAATAGTCATTAAGAAACTTGACTAACATTTATAAAAAAAATTCCTTAAAAATTAATAAAACTGTATCAATTAAAAAATTCCGACATTGTCTCATGTGGCTCCATATAGTATTTGCATCAAATTTTTCATTACTCTATTAACCAATTGTGTAGAGAAAACTGACTCATTTTACCAATATCTAATGGATATTACACAACACTATAACAAATAATAGTGATCATAAATATTCTTCATTCTCCACCTTTAGAAGTAGATGGTCAGTGTGTAGTGCAGTTAGGAAATATGATAATTGTTTGATAGCATAAGAAACAATATTAAGTCATATGAAAATATGTTGCATGTCATTCGTGTGATCCACAATCAACCCACCACCCACCCGCATAAGTGCGGGTAGTAGATTTATTAATTTACAATCCACTCCACATCAATTACCCACTGCCTGTAGTTCGAATTATTTGAGTTGATATCAACCTACGAATCAACCACCCACGTGTGGTGTGCCGGGGGGGGGGGGGGAGCTGCATTAGGGTTACGAATCATAGATCAAAAGAAAATGGGAGGCGATAGCTGAATTCAAAGCTACTTTCCTCCTTCATAATCGTGATGTTGATGCTGGCAATGCGTTGGGGGGGAAGGAATACAATTATGATCTAGTAATTACTCCATGAACTGTGTGGATGAAATTCTCAATCGATATAATGGTGAAGGGTTTTATGTGCTTGGATATAAATAGGATGTTGTTTACACCATAAAATTTTTCTTGTACCACATTGATGAGTTACAAGATAATCAATGAGTTTATAAGTCCACATCCATTATAACAATTAATATTGTTTAACTTGGGCCTTATGGATATTGATTTTAAGCCCAAGCCACTAAGGCTGGAGAGTGACATGCCGCCTCAATGAAGAGGGCCATGTCCATCTAGAAATCGAGGAGCACAAGCCGCCCCAAGATCAAGACTGAATGACTGAAAAATAAACTAAGTCTGGAAGAGGTACATTGCGCTTCAAGGAGAAGCACGTGCCATCTCGCTTCACAAGATGAGGCATGGACGCGAGACAAGATGAGACGTCCATGCCGAGTCAGGAGAAGGGGAATGGATGGGAGACAAGGGCTTAGGCATGATTGAAAAACTAAGTATGAGAAAGCCATGCCACCTCAAGAGAAGAGCCATATGCATGATTGGGAGATCCATGGCCGTGTCACGAGAGGGGCCATGGACGCAAGGCCGCGAATCACACTTCAAAGAAGACAAAGATATTCTAAGTGTGGAGAAGGACTTGTCGCTTTAACGAGGAGGGTCATGTCCCTCTAGAGATCAAGAAGGTCATGTCGTGTCACAGGATGGGCCACGAGCATGAATGAGAGGTCCATGACCGCGAATGAAGAGGCCATGCCGCCTTATGACCAAATTTGAATGACCAAAAAATAGTCTAAGTCTGAGAAGAACATACCGCTTCACGAGAGGGGCCATGTGCACGATTGAGAGGTTGATAGACCGATAATTACACATGTTTTCACCCCTTTTCTGGAGCCGTTTGAGATGTGGATTCTCGTGTTTTAAGCCGATTTCACGCGAGGTTGTACGTTTGTGTCATATTTCAGGACTTGGCGGTGGAATCGAGGCAAAGGAACGAGATTTGGGTCGAAAGGAGCAAGTGAGGCTTGGAGTGTGCTGGAGAGCCAAAATACCCGGCCAAAGGCAGGAATACCCGACCGGGTATTCTCTGGCCATGACCGGGTATTTCCCACTTTGGGCGTCCGTGAGAAACAGAAGGGGGCCCGGGCAGGAGGCTTAAATCCCCGGTCGGGGATTATTGGTCATGACCGGGGAATTTCCCTTCACTGAAGCGGCGCGTTTTGAGCATACCCGGTTGAGACCCAAAATACCCGACCGGGAATTTCGACCGGGTATCGCGATCAGGCAGCAGATTTAAGGGAAAGGAAGGCCAACATTCAAGGGTTCCGAGTTTTTGAGAGATAGAGCGATTCCTAGAGAGAGAAAGCGACGAACCAGAGTTCCCAAGTGCCATAGCTTGATCTTCATCACCATTGGAGCCCGGCTTGAGCTTGGAGAAGTGCTGATTAAAATTCCAGGAGCAGAAATCCATCTTCACATTATGATTTCCGCGTCTGAATCCACTTGTGCTTCTTTCTCTATGGAGTAGTTTCCCCGTTCATCTGGGTATGCAGAACCCTAGATTTGTATGCTAGGTCTGATTGTATGAACCCAAGTACAGAGTTTATGAATTGATTATATTCGATTAAGGTTTGAATGATTGAATGACTTGAATCCTGATCAAATTCCTGTTGTTTCTGCTTTGACCTAGAATGAGAATATCTACCTAGGTTGATAGAGTATCCTTAATTGAAGGTAGCAAATTGGTGACTTTAGTCGAAGAGCCAATTTGCTATTCTGTACCGAATTCAATTCGGTAGTTGAGGTTTGGCTCGTTAGGGCCTCAAGCTGTTTACTCCGGTGGAGGTTAGTCGCCCGCTAGAGACTCTGATTGAGAGGGTCTGAAGACCTTTAGTCGAGACTTCAGACTTTTTAAGAACCTTCCGCAGTATAACTTTCCTGAAAACTGAACTTGGTAAATTGCAATCCAACTTAACTGCAGTCTAGGGGGAACCATATCCGGGTGACCTCTCATTGACTTGAACAACCGTTTAACTTGTTTTGCGTTTTTGTTTGCTTGAATCTGCACTAAAAGTTCACTGCTAGATAACGAGAATTCACCGAGTAGTCATCACATCTAGGACCCGGGTTGACAATAAAACCCAAACCCGCTATACTACGCTTTAGGAAGTGGTTACACTTGACCATTTTCTAGAGTGACAGTAGGAGTGAGTCAAGTTTTTAGCGCCGTTGCCGGGGACGGCTAGGTTGTTGAAGAAAGGTGATTTCTGTTACTTTAGCATTTTCATTTTCGCATTGAGTGTTTGTTCTTTCCCACTTGTGCCTTCACGGGTTTGCATTGCTTGATTGTGTGCAGATAGTGCATGACCCGTAGCCAGTCGGGAGGTTTACTGTCGTTGGATCCTGAGATTGACGCACCTGCAACCAACTTCGGAGACAACAGCGAGCTAGACTGGCTACGGTGGAGCGCAGAGACGGCCAATTGAGCAGCGAGTCCGAGGACGAGGACGAGATGGAAGGCGATCACAACCCACCTTCGGCAAACCAGCTTCTGGGGAACGACCCCAATCCCCACGGAGCTGGGGTTCATCATCATCCGCCACCACCGGGTCCCACCTTGGAGTACTACTACACTCCACGGATTGCTGACATCCGCCCGGTCATCCTCTATCCACCCATTCCAGCAAATAACTTTGAGATCAAACCATGCTGGATTCAACTCATTACATCCTCTATCCAGTTCCATGGCTTGAAGGATGAGGAGGCCAGGGTACATCTTTCCCGTTTTCTGCAGCTGACGAACGGGTTCAAAGTGAATGGTGTCCTGGATGACGCAATCCGTCTTCACCTCTTCCCCCGTTCTCTGGCGGGGAATGCTAAGAGGTGGTTGGAGACCCAGCCCCCATTGTCCATCACTTCTTGGGACGATCTGACAGACAAGTTCGTGCACAGGTACTACCTAGCATCGAAGACCACAGAGATTCAGTGGGAGATCACTCACTTCCGCCATGAGCCAGATGAGTCACTTCGTGATGCATGGGAGCGGTACATGGGGTATTTTTGACAGTGCCCCCATCATGGCTTCAGTGACGCATTCACAGTGGAGAACTTCTACAGTGCCCTCACCCCAGACAGCCATAGGGTGATTGTGTCTCTATGCCCAGGAGGGGATGTTCTCACTAAGACTCCACCCGAGCTGAACCAGATGATTAGTACCTTGGCTGCCCGAGATCATTCCTGGGGGCAGAACAGCAGAGGCAGAAATTCCCGGGATCGGGGCGTGCACGCTATGGAGGCCAGGTCCGGGTTAGAGCAGCAGGTGGCTGAGTTGGTGCAGATGTTGAAGCAGCCCAACAGTCTCCTTCCGGGCCGAGGTGTAGCTACGCCTCCAGTAGCTCAGTGTCAGTGGTGTGAGAGCCTGAATCACCTGGTGGAGGATTGTCAGTCTATGAGGGAGTCCTCTACTCCCCAAGAGCAGGTGGACTTCATCGCCAATGCTCGGCGCCTGGACCCATACAGCAATACCTACAATGAGGATGTCGCCAGCATCCCAACTTCGCCTGGAGCAGCAACACCACTAAACCACCTGGTTTCCCAGCACCAGCGGGTGGTTTTCAGCAGAGGCAGCCCTTCCAGGCTAGACAGGGGCCACCACCACAGCAGCAGCCCTACCAGCCTAGGCAAGGGAAGCCATTCCAGCAGCCCCAGCGCCAGTATGCTCAGCCTCCAGCAGCTGCAGCTCCAGATAATCAGATGGCTGATCTGAAGAACATTTTGCAGGCATTCATGACCACCAGTCAGGCGAATTTCACGAGGATGGATCAGAACATAGCCTCACTGGAGGCAGGCCAGAGAAACCAAGGTGCCATTCTGCAGGATCTGCAGAATCAGATTGGGAGCTTAGCTTGCCAGAACACTACCAGGGCACCGGGGACTCTGCCTGCCACCACTGTTCCCAATCCTCGTGACCCTCTCCAGCAGCTGGACGCCATCACCACCAGGAGTGGCAAGACCATATCTGCTGCTCCTGCCCAGCCCAGGCGAGACGACCCACTACCTGCTTCAACATCTCCAGCTGATACTGCAGAAGTGGGGGAAGGCAGCGAAGCACCTGCTCCCAAGCCGCAGCCTGTGGTTAAGGAGCATACACCCCAGCTGCCCTTCCCCACTCGACTTTATAAAGACAAGCTGGAGACAGAGTTTGCCAAGTTCATGGCAATGTTGAAGCAGGTCAACATCAGCATGCCGTTCGTGGAGGCACTGTCGAAGATGCCCAAGTATGCCAAGTTCATGAAAGACCTCCTCACCAACAAGAAGAAACTTGGGGATCTTTCTACAGTGATGCTAAGCGAGGAGTGTTCTGCTATCCTGCAGAACAAGCTGCCCGAGAAGCACAAGGACCCAGGGAGTTTCACTATCCCTCTTGTTATTGGCAGCATGCATGTAGGAAAGTCCTTGGCGGACCTAGGCGCTAGCATAAATGTCATGCCCTATAAACTGTTTAAGAAGCTAGACCTAGGTGAACCTAGAGCTACTAGGATGAGCATTCAGTTAGCTGATTGTTCTATCGTGCATCCTAGGGGTATCGTCGAGGACTTGCTTGTTAATGTAGGTGCATTCACATATCCTGTTGATTTTGTTATTTTGGATATAAATGAGGATGTGGATGTGCCGTTGATTTTGGGTAGACCGTTTCTCGCCACCGCCAAGGCGCTTATTGATGTGCATAGTGGTAAATTGATCTTGCGTGCTGGTGATGAACAGGCTATTTTCTCTGTGTCTGACAATGGGAAACATTCTCATTTGCATGATGACATAGATTACTGTGATGTGCTTACCGATTTTGAGACCGCACTCGCCATCACGAGTGCGGGTACTGATGATGCTCTTGAGCGTTGTATTTTGCTAGGTGAGCAGGCATCGCAGGAGCCGCAGCTGGCGGAGCAGTTGGCCGCATTGGAGAGGGGCCATGTGCACGATTGAGAGGTTGATAGACCGATAATTACACATGTTTTCACCCCTTTTCTGGAGCCGTTTGAGATGTGGATTCTCGTGTTTTAAACCGATTTCACGCGAGGTTGTACGTTTGTGTCATATTTCAGGACTTGGCGGTGGAATCGAGGCAAAGGAACGAGATTTGGGTCGAAAGGAGCAAGTGAGGCTTGGAGTGTGCTGGAGAGCCAAAATACCTGGCCAAAGGCAGGAATACCCGACCGGGTATTCTCTGGCCATGACCGGGTATTTCCCACTTTGGGCGTCCGTGAGAAACAGAAGGGGGCCCGGGCAGGAGGCTTAAATCCCCGGTCGGGGATTATTGATCATGACCGGGGAATTTCCCTTCACTGAAGCGGCGCGTTTTGAGCATACCCGGTCGAGACCCAAAATACCCGACCGGGTATCGCGATCAGGCAGCAGATTTAATGGAAAGGAAGGCCAACATTCAAGGGTTCCGAGTTTTTGAGAGATAGAGCGATTCCTAGAGAGAGAAAGCGACGAACCAGAGTTCCCAAGTGCCATAGCTTGATCTTCATCACCATTGGAGCCCGGCTTGAGCTTGGAGAAGTGCCGATTAAACGTCCAGGAGCAGAAATCCATCTTCACATTATGATTTCCGCGTCTGAATCCGCTTTTGCTTCTTTCTCTATGGATTAGTTTCCCCGTTCATCTGGGTATGGAGAACCCTAGATTTGTATGCTAGGTCTGATTGTATGAACCCAAGTACAGAGTTTATGAATTGATTATATTCTATTAAGGTTTGAATGATTGAATGACTTGAATCCTGATCAAATTCCTGTTGTTTCTGCTTTGACCTAGAATGAGAATATCTGCCTAGGTTGATAGAGTATCCTTAACTGAAGGTAGCGAATTGGTGACTTTAGTCGAGGAGCCAATTCGCTATTCTGTACCGAATTCAATTCGGTAGTGGAGGTTTGGTTCGTTAGGGCCTCAAGCTGTTTACTCCGGTGGAGGTTAGTCGCCCGCTAGAGACTCAGATTGAGAGGGTCTGAAGACCTTTAGTCGAGACTTCAAACTTTTTAAGAACCTTCCGCAGTATAACTTTCATGAAAACTGAACTTGGTAAATTGCAATCCAACTTAACTGCACTCTAGGGGGAACCATATCCGGGTGACCTCTCATTGACTTGAACAACCGTTTAACTTGTTTTGCGTTTTTTTTTGCTTGAATCTGCACTAAAAGTTCACTGCTAGATAACGAGAATTCACCGAGTAGTCATCACATCTAGGACCCGGGTTGACAATAAAACCCAAACCCGCTATACTACGCTTTAGGAAGTGGTTACACTTGGCCATTTTCTAGAGTGACAGTAGGAGTGAGTCAGAGGTCCATGCCGCCTTATGAGAGGGGCCATGGACACGAATGAGAAGGGCGTGGTGGTGGAGCACTATATCAGCAATGACTAAGTCCCAAGTGGGCCATGGACATGGGTAAGAAGTCCATGGCCATGAGACAAGAGAACTATAACCCCCTTTGCGAGACACTACATGCTCGTCAAAAGACTAGCATGGCACGAGATTCAGAACAAGACCAGGCGAGGCAAGCTACACTCCAAAACCCACGACGGTTCCAAGAGAGGCACCTAGGCGGTTAAGGAGTAACCACCACTCCGAGGAAGCTTGGAGCGGTTCTTTTTGGGAGTTATCCAAGAGGCGGTTTTCTACCAAAGGAGGAGCGGTTCTTTGTAGCAGTTATCCAACAAGCGGTTTTCTATGACGGTTACCTCCTCGGGGCTATAAATAAGAGGAGGGGTCGACAGAGACAGGGGTTCCAAAACCAACACTCCGACACACATGTCAATTTTATCCTTTACCTTTTCTCTATCATGTAGCCATAGATGTAGTTCGTAGTTTGGAGCTCTAGCCGAACCTCCATAGGAGTAGAAGTAATTTAATTTTGATCTCGTTCCCAAAAATCATCAATCAAACACCCTCGTTCGAACTTTGTTTGAACAGGTTTGAGTCGTGTCTTGGAAATCGTTGTCCATAGAAGTCAAAGGTGCAATCCATCTCAATTCAATAAGAGTTTTCTCGCCGGAAAACAGACATCGAAACACCAAACTATCATGTCATCATTCAACCTCTATATAAGTGGGAATTAATTTGACAGATGGATCGGAGATGGATTGATTAGTAAATGGGTAGATGATGAAATTGCGTGATGGGAATTCTGTATGGTTGGCCAGTAGATCATGCATCCGCCGCATGCTTATGGGACGTCAACTAGCATGGGATGCTAGTGAGAATTACTGGAGGAAGACTATAATTTTCTTTATAAAAGATAATCATATTGATTAAATAATAGAGACAGTTACATCCTGGAGTTCAGCCAGGTCTGAAAATCAAAGAACCGACTGGTAGTCGTTACAAAAAGAGGACCTTTCGAGCTACCACATGGATTACTCTATGGGCTACCATATGGGAGGATGACTATAATCAATTGGACAACAACTAACAATTCAAATTGGCACAAGGTAGGACACATCAAGCAAGGAGTTGGAAAGACGGGTGAGGTATAAGGTTGGGGAATCGTTCAAGCCAATCGACTTGAAAGTAAGATGCACTGGTTTGAGAGAGCTAGTTAGTAACCTACTTTAACTTATTTAAATAATTATGTGGTTTGATTGATTTAGATGTTCAAATATTCTTTTTATTTCCATTTTTAAATTATTATGATCACTCATTGAGTATCCTTCTATAAGTTTTTATGTAAAGTTTATTATGTGAATTGCTTACGTTATAGTAAGCATAGCACTGCATTGCATCACGAACCTATGTATTAAGAGAGGGTAAAATACTTCGGGTGCCACTTAAGTCTGAGAATTGGGGTAGACATACCATTTAAATTTGAATAGGGCATCGGGTACCATTAAAGTCGCCAAAATGTGCATCCGTCTACTTTTCCATCCAACTCAAAATTTTAATTACTTTTTGGTATCCGAAACTTTTAAAAATATCCAAAACTATATTTCAACAAGTTTTATCTAATATAATAATTAGAAAACCTTCTAAACATATTATTACTAGAATGATTAATCAAATTTTTTTAATAAAATAGATAAAATAGTAAATATAGTAAATAAATATCAAGAATAATAATAAATGTACTAGAATATAATAATAAATATTTAAAATTAATATTAGAATATCTATTTAAACCCCCTAATTCAATTAGAAGCACCATTAGAAATAATTAAAATAGAACCTAATCGATTATCAATATATCAAAATCAAATAAGGATAACTGGAACACAATAAGAAAGAATTAAACATATTCCTCTAATTGAAAAAAATGAGAACAAAAATAAATGGGAAGTAACCAAGTAACAAATAAAATATAAAAGCTACAACATTCGGTCAAAAATATAAAAAAAGAAAATATGACTATATAAGCTACAACATTGTTTAGTTACAACATGCATGGAATAATTAAATTATTAGAACATATAATGATAATTGATTCTAAATTATTTTGGTTTGGTATCAAATATTCAAAAGAGGATTCTAACTAACCAATAAAATGTTTTTCATAATTTCAAATTATTTTTTTACAATAAAAAAATTAGAAAGACCAATTATGAATTTAGAAAACAGAATATTCCAAGAATATTCTGTCAATTTTAACGGAATGCACTTAGGAGTAAACTTAAGTGGTACCGGGTGCACATATAATAGAATTCAGTGGTACCCGACACCCTATTCAAACTTAAATGGTATGACAATCCTAATTCTCAAACTTAAGTGGCACCAGAGGTATTTTACCCTATTAAGAAATGTTAACCGCTACAATATTGTAATTTAAGAAATTACAGTAAGCGGATCTAACTTCATGAAGCTCATTCTTCATTTATCATATTGCAAACACTATAATATATAACAACTTATATCAACTCTAACTCCCATTTGATGTCGTCGAATTTCATCCAAGATTCATTTATCTATATCTCTTTCATTTTTTAAAACAGGCACATGCAGTTATGCCAGGCCAATTATAAAACTTGGAGATTCGAATATGTTTACAAAGCATACCAGACCATCAACACACCACAAAATTCATAAAGCGTACTAGAAAACTCAAAGGAGACAGACAAGTTTCTTAAAGTATGTCTGAAATATCATAAAGCACTACAAGTTTCCTGAAGCAAATAAGAAACCTTATGAAGCAAACCACAAGTTCCTTGAAGTATACCACGAACCTCATAAAGCATACCACAAGATCCTTGAAACGGACCATAAACCGCTTAAAGTATATCACAAGTTCCATGAGGAATACCAGAAACCTCATAAAGTAGACCACAAGTTTGCTAAAGCATACCAGAAACTAGGGGTGGAAATTGGGGTGGATGTGGTTACTCGCCCCACATTTTGCTGGGCGGGTTGGTTGTGGATACCCACAAAAATTTCACATTAAACATAATAATATTGCAATTAAATAGTGATGTTGTATTTCTTCTCACACAAAAACAAAAACATACATAAAAGAAAGTTAATAAAGTGTAAAATAAATTATAAATCTCGAATACAATAGGTTAGTTAGTGTAAATTCAGAAGTGATGGATTTGGAAAGAGATTCGAAATAACGGAGAGGCGGAGTGATATGTTACCATACTAACATCGTTGCATGTCATGACCTCCGATGGCAACAACAACAAAACACAAAAATGGCTCGATAAGTGGAGGCGCCTGCTTTTAATGAACCAATTATTCTCCACTCTCGATTATAGTCTTGTATTGTTGGTAGTTGGTTGCATGTTGTGTTGTTTGTGAGTTCGTGGGGAAATGGAGATGAGTTTGGGTATCTGACTAACCTTTATCGATTATACCCCTCTTTTAACGAATCGATTAATTTATCTGACTATATCTATGGACTTGGTTTTGTTATAAAATAAACATATAACACAGAAACAATGCTTAATTATTTAATAAAAGTATCTCACATGAACATTGTGTATTGACTTGGTTTTGTTTTATAAAATAAGTGCATATTTGATTTTGGTAGCTAATTTAATTCTTAGTCTTCCAAGTTTCACAAACTAATATAACTAATGTGGTTAATGTGTGTTACAAAGTATTTTGAAGAAATAAATATAACTAATGTGGTTAGTGTGCGTTTTGTGGGTACACCGCTGTGGGTAGTGGTTAACCACTAACCACAAAAATCAATATTTTGCTACCCACACCCTACGTACCCACTATCCACAAATTGTGGGTATGGGTATCCACAAAGTTTGCGGGTTACCCGCAACCCGCAAACCAAACTTCCACCCCTACCAGAAACATCAAAAGTAGGGATGGCAATGGGGCGGGTTTGGGGCGGGTTTGCCTAAACCATCCTCATCCCCATCTTCAAATACCCAAACCCATACCCGCCCCATACCCATGCGGAGGAATGTTTTGCAAACCCATCCCCATACCCGTGGGTTTCGGGTACCCATGGGTAATACCCATCCCCGTACATCCAACATTATTATACCTAAAACTTACAAGAAAAGTTTTGATTATAACCATAAACAAACCTATTATATCATGAAGTCAACAAAACACGGTCATTTTCTAAATACGATTCAAAGAATATGATCCTAAAACATCCATTAATACAAAATATAGACTACAATATTTTTTAAATTATTATGCTCTAACTCTTGATACATTTACTAAGTAATAATTAACTAACATAATCTTGTTGACAAGGGGGAAAGTGAAAGAGTGGAAGGAGAATTGAGGGAAATGAATTAGGTTTTGATTAAGGTGGTTACTCAATTGCATTTCTACTATTTATTTTCTCAAGTTATCATCATCATCATTGATAGATTACAATTTAATCCACATATTTTTTGATATGTGAAGAAATTCTCTTGGTGGGGCGGGTATGGGTATGGGTATGGGGCGGGGGAGGCTAAAACCATACCCGCCCCATACCCATCAAACCTTTTGCGGGTTTTACCCATACCCGCCCCATACCCGGTCAAAGCGGGGATTCCCCACGTTGACTGGGTCGGGGGCGGTTGGGTACCCGCGGCCATGGGTTTGATTGCCATCCCTACTCAAAAGCATACCACAAGTATCCTATTCACATACTAGAACCCTCATAAACCAAACCACAAGTTCCCTGAAAGAGACTAGATCATATGTTATTTCTTCGAAGATCTTTTATTGCTAAATCTCGGGAGCAGAACTTCTCAATAACGAGACCATATACATAAATTTTCAAAATGATATCAACTTTTATATTGGAACACAAAATTGAGACGTATATTACCAGTTTATACCAAAATGGTAATACTTGGTAGCACATAAGATTATATCATGATGGTATAGAAGTGCATCATAGTTGTATGAATATACCATAATGTATAATGGTTGTATACATGATGCTAGCAATATAATAATCACCATTATTTACCATCTTTTATCATTGTCTGTCTATCACCACTTACCACAACTATTCAAGCCAATCAATTAACAACTCCAGGAACGTAGTTCATTATAACTAAATTTAAGATGACCAAATTTAAGATGACCATAGCCATTCTCTGTATGCACAATACAATGTGGATTAATTAAACAGTATATTTATATTACAAAATAACATAGGCAGCAAAATCCAAAAGAAAACCGTAATAATAAGTCGAGAGATCATACATACATAGCTATATTGTACACACAAAAATACAACACGCAAAAGAAAATCCCGCAAGAGAACTCAACTCAACTCACCGTAAATTCAAATCAGCCGCAGCAGAAATCTCAAAGCTGCTCCACGTCGAGTTCCCAAACATCATCATCAGATCACTGTAACCATGATCAGGCGGAGGCAGCTGCTCTTCTTGATGATGTGGACTCGACGAGGATGACACGTGGAACAAGCTGATTCCTTGATCTCCTGCAGGCGGCAGCAGCGGAATCCCCCCTTGGTGGTCGTTGCTTGCCGTCCAAGCATCATCAAGCCCATTGCCGCAGCCCTCCGGCCGACAGTAGTACTGCATCATCATCGGATCTTGTTCCCCACCGGCCGGATCCACGTTACCATGAACCAACGCCGGCGGCGGCGGCGGCAGCTGATGATGAAGCTGGGGATTACTACTACTACTACTAGTAGTGTTGAGGAAGTTGGCGTAGACGACGGCGAGGTCGATGTGGGACCCACTTCCGTGAGACAATGACGGCTTGGTAGTGTTGATAATGTTGCTGGTGTAGTGGTGGTGGTAGGATGGCGGCGGCGGTGGGAGGGAGGAGGATCGGATGGTGCGGTGGTTGCGGGACTTGCGGGAGGCGCCGCCGACGGGGACGTTGCGGAGGGAGCCGCCTTTGGTCCAGTAGCGGCGGCAGGACTTGCAGAAGAAGCGGGGCTGGCTCAGGCTGTAGTTGTTGTAGTAGCAGAACTTGGTGTTCGACGACCCGCACCGCGGGCAGTTTGGGGTCGACGCGCGCGGCCGCTCCACCGCCGCCACGCCGCCGCCGTTGCTGCTGGTGCTGCTGCTCCTCCATACTAATCCTCTTTCGTCCATGATTGGATCCATCTACCTTTAGGTCTAGTCCTATATATGCCAGCCAGCTAGCCTTCTCTCTCACTCTAACCTTCTCCCGCGCGTGTGGAGAAGAATTGGTTAAGAGAGAGAGAGAGAGAGAGAGAGAGAGAGAGAGAGAGAGAGAGAGAGGGAGAGGGAGGGGAGTACGTATCACGTATGTTGTTTTTGGACCGTTAGCTGGGGGAGTTATAGTTAGCTGCCTCCAGTCCACACAGTACTCATCGTTGTAGTCGAACGTACGATACGACTTTTAAACTAGTTTTGGGTGGAGTAGTGACCGATCTTGGAATTTTATACGGGATGTTTTCTTTATAAAATAAATATAAATAATAATTAGAAAATTAATAATAAAATATCCAAATAGTATATGTTATAACAAAAACTCACAAATTATTTTCATATTCCTAAAAAGTTGTAAAATACACTCACTGTGTAACGAGCTCAACAAAATTCCGGAGGTGGAGTAGTGTCGGATTAAAAAAATTTATAAAATGGTGTCCTCTCTCAGAAAACGTAAAAAAGAATTCAAAATTCGTAAGTAAGAAAAATATTCGAGTTAAAACAAAAGAAAAAACTCACGGCGTGATTTTTATATAATGAAAGAGCTGCAAAATACATTCATTGTGTATAGTGCTCAACAAAAAAATTTTCATTATATCCTACTAGACAATCATCCATGAACTGATTGCCTATTTGATTTTGAAGCTTGTTCTTGGTGTGTTAGAATGGTGGAGAAGGGGTAGCCCGTAGTCATATTGGGATTAATTTGTAGGTTATGAAAAAATTGGGGGATAAAGGGTAGTTGAGTTACATTTATATTTTGTATAAAACAATGAATGAGTTGTAGTATAATTGAGAATCTGTTTATTAATAACAACAATGCCACGGGTTGAATCTAAGGGGAGGTCTCTTCGGACTACTTCCCAACCCTCCTCTAGGTACATAGTTAGCATAACACTTATAAAATTTTTAGGTAGCGGGTACAGTTCCAGTGGTGTCACTATCAAGGCTTTTCCGCCTGTTTTCAAATGCGATCGATTTAGTTCTCTACTATATCTTGAATCCGTCGACGAAAATCCCATAAACTACTCTCATGTTTCTCCCCTTGATTTCTCATACTGTAACTACTAGTAGAAGATCGATAATCGTTTTCTCAAATGTTAGAGATGTCGCCTCTTGAAGTGGAGAGATGAGCGGGGGGCATCGGGAATGGGAGAGTGGAGAGAAGACGGGAAGGGTAAGTTTGTTGGAGGTCGTAAGAGCACATGGGCATGTACATGAGATTTGCCGCCATTTTGTGGTGTGTCAACTTGCTGCAATTAGGGTTAGTGGGTGTGTAGGGCATGCAGGGGAATTCCTGGTGCCGCCGAGGACGACGGCTCCTACGTATGCGCTCCCATGTATCTGTTCCGTATTAAATTATGAATATATGTACAGTCTGTCGGAGGTTTCGTCTTACGTGGCGGGACGGGATTGGTAGGCATGTTGGTGAGGAAGGAGGCAATTCCCTCGAGACGGGGTGATCTAACGTTGGTTCTTGGACGACGTAATATAATGGGGGCAGGAAAGTAGAAAAGAGACAAACTTGGAACGTGAAACTGTCTCCCGCTGTGATCACTAGCTCCCATCGTCGGTAGCTTAAAATTGTTTCGTTTGCAGTCATTATAACAACGCTCTTATCAAATTTCATCGGGATCGAGCTTGCTATTTGCGTATTGTCATTCATATATGCATGAGTCAATGGTTAGTGCTTCTGGTGATCAAATCCCAAAATACACTTGAACTTTGGATTGCAGCTATGAATCTTATAAGGTGGTACACATCCACTCCTGATCTGCAGTATGAGTTGGTTCAAATAACTCGAACTGTTGGGAGAGATCGATGTTCTTTTTAACATGGATCTTATACAATTTAACTAACACGCCTCCTCGGACGAAAACCAACTCATAATATATAGTTTCAAATTTGCATAGGTCTGAATACATTGCGCTATCAAATGAGGATTATCTTAATTATATTCAGACACAAAACCCATCGATCATCGAAGACTCTGCAGATATAATGTCATATACCTATTGATTCTGATAACTCGAGTTGTTGATAGAAGTTCTTCGATATGAATCATATAACATCTACTAACAACTTTGATCTGACTCTATAATATTAATAAATAAAAAACTTGTGGGTCGGAGTTGGAATACTTGTATAATCCAGACTTACCGAGAAGGTGACAGTGTCGCACATCACATAGTAAATTCATGACTTGAATGTGGCATTCACAATATCGATTTAACAATTTATTAACACGTTCACTCAAATGAAAGCCAACTCATATGAGTTTGAAGTTTGCATACATAGGTCCGCAAACATTGTGCTAACTAATTAATGAGGATCGTCAGAATTCAAACACAAAATCCCTCGATCATAGAAGACTCTGCAAATACCATATCACGCGTTCCAATTGATAACAGTAGCTCGAGCTCGAGCTCGAGTTGTGGGAGAAGTTCTTCAATATGGATCCTATAACGTTAACTAACACCTCTCATCTGACTCTATTATATAACCGTTGGAACACTGGTATTATCCAGACTTGCCGAGAAGTGACACTGAAGCTCATCACTTAGCAAATTCAGAGTATGAATTGAATGTTGGACTTAAGAAGTACTGTCTTCCTCTGTATGATGTTTCTGGATTCTGCGAACCTTATCTCATTAATAATATGGATTATTATAGTGCCCTTGCATTATGTTTTCACCAAATCAAAAATTTCACTGTTATCAAAACACCAATCTAATTAACTTTGACAAGAAAGTGTATATGTGTACCTACTTGGAGCCTGAAAGGTTTAATTAATGAATGGGCAATCTGTTTCTGTTACCTAAACTCTAGTATTAAGTATTAACTAGTGATTAAGGCACCGAAAAAGGTGTTACTTGTCTGTTGTTCTTAACTGATTTGTTGTGGGGTAGCGTAAAGTCTGTTGCTCATCTTGGAAGGAACAACCATATCCTTATCACACATGCACACGGTTGAAGGCTTGATCGCGCACATGCATGCATGGATTTGCGCATACGATAGAGAATAAAAAGAAAGTGAAAAGTTCTTATTAAGGTATGAGTTTCTTGAATAAGGAATGTCTATGATTAAGATTAGTATATGATTATACATTAAAGAATAAATAGTGAGGAGGGGGATCTCTTGGATCATGGGCTCCCTTGGATCTACCAAATATATTTCCTCAATTCTCACAAATTAATATTTCCTACTTGATTGAAGAAAGGGAAGGGATGGGGCATCGAAGAACTAAAACCGCATCCTATGCATTCTAATAAGCTAGCTAGAGAACTTCAATGGTAAATCTTTCGAGATTGAGAAGTCTGGAGCTAGCCACAAGCCAAGCATTTCTTATGGCAATTCATAGAGTCAGTGGCGGAGTCACGATTTGGCGTTCGGAGGGTTTGAGTATTTTTATGGGTTATAGGTATAATATGCCCTTCTACTATGACGTTTTATCAAACATGCCCCTCTACTATTTTTTTACATCAAACATGCCCCTGTAATTTGAAAAAACTATCAAACATGCCCTTCAGTTGAAATTTCCATTAAAAAAATTGTCAATCATGGTTGAACCAAAATTTAGACGACCTAACATCGATAAATGGGAGGGGAAATGTCAGTTTTGACCCTTGTTTTTATTTCTCTAGGTCTCATCAAAGTGAAATTATTAGAATTATTTGGCTATACAAAAGAAGAAGAAAAAACTCTAAAGTGAAATTATTAGGGATATATTAGATATTTGGGTCGCCCAAATCAAAGTTCGGTCTTGGTTAACAGTTTTTGGATGGAAAGTTTAACAAAAGGGCATGTTTGATAAGTTTTCCAAAGTACAGGGGCATGTTTGATGTAAAAAATAGTAGAGGGGCATGTTTGATAAAACTTCATAGTAGAGGGGCATGTTTAAGCAAGACAATAAAAGAACTATTATTATTTTTTTTTTAGTCTATTAGAGTTACTCAAAACAAGATTTATCATAATCGAGCTTATGCTACATGCAAAGGAATTATGTCTAGTTAATGCGTGCTTTCGTTTCATGCCACTAGACTAATCAATCAAACAAGAAAGTATGGATATAACACATTATATTATTTAGGACCACTACGAACAATAGTAACAGTCTAATATCCTTGATGTTCTAGGGTACGTATCAAGCATTGTACATAGTCGAGCATATAGATGGTTGATTATTTCATTCCATACACGCTTGAGACAATGACATATCACACAAGATGTAGTTTCCTAACAACTTAACATGATATTATAAAGGATAATGTCTATTTTTTATCCAAACCTTTTTAAGATTCTTTTGTATTATTCAAACCTATTAAAATCCTATTAATAGCCAAATCTTTCACAATGCATCAAAATATTAGTTATTTTATGTTATTGTTAATAATTTTGTAACTCTTTTCTTAGTTAAAATACTAAAATTTTGGAATATTGACCTTCATGTGTCTCTTCCAAGTCAGTATCATGTTGCCAAGTCAATATTACTAACAAAAATGTTAATTGGAAATTAATATTTGGCTAATTCTTAGTATTTTGATAGTTTTGGCTAATAAAAATGAATCTGGAAAAGGTTTGGGTAATAAATAGTCATTACCCGATTATAAACTACACTATGGTAGTACATAACAAATGATGAAGGCATTGCATGGTTAAGGCATCATATATAAAACTAAGATACTCGAATAGCATAAGCATCGCGTGACTAAGGCATCTTATGGTATAATCATTGAATAACATAAATAAACAATGACCAAAGAACCATCATTCAGAGAAAGAAGATGCATAAAGAATCAATAGAATTCACTTCCTCAACAACGAATTTGAACTAATAATACATAGAAGAGAATGATGGTACCACCATTGATGATGAATGCATCTGCTAGTTGCACCCTCCTATGAATGCTAATTTGGCCTCCCTCGAGGCGAGTAGCTCCTTTCTTGAATTATTTAGAGTGATTTTAGTGAATATTTGCAGCCTACAGAATTCTTTAACCTGACCCTCTATTTATGGTGGAAGAAAGAGGGGGTTTAATGGTCTTTTCCTCACAAAACGAGGCCAAAAGCTTCCTATTACCACTGGACCTCGGATGACTTGACTTTAGAACAAAGAAAAGAATATTCCAGAAGATTCCATGAGCATGACGGTGGTCACCACCATCATAGGTTTCTACCGGTTTTGGCTTACTTAGCCCATAAGTAACTGTTTCCTTCAAATTCAACACAGCTTGATGGGTTTGGCCTAGTGGTAGTTGCCACCATCACAAGGCCATTGTGGGTTTCTGCGCATGCTTGGGCTGAAGTCTCTCCAGTGAACTCCTCTTCGGCTTTTATGAGCACTTCATGAAGGCTTCCCTTCCATTTTGGCTTTGTTTAATGGAAGAATCACTTTGAGCTTCTGACTCGCTCCTACCGTCACTCTAGAAAATGGCCAAGTGTAACCACCTCCTAAAGCGTAGTATAGCGGGTTTGGGTTTTAATGTCAACCCGGGTCCTAAGTGTGATGACTACTCCGTAAGTTCTTATTATTTAGCGGTGAAACTTTAGTGAAGGTCCAAACAAGCAAACAAACAAAGCAGGTAAACAGGTTGTTTTCAAGTTGAGAGAGGTCACCCGGATATGGTTCCCCCTAGACTGCAGTTGAGCCGGATTGTGATTTACCAAGTTCAATTCCAATGATAGTTATACTGCGGGAGGTTCTTAAATAGTCTGTAGTCTCGACTAAAGGTCTCCAGACCCTCTCAATCTGAGTCCCCAACGGGCGACTAACCTCCACCGGAGTAAACAGGTTGAGGCCCTAACGAACCAAACCTCCACTACCGAAGTAAATCTGTTACAGAATAGTGAATTGACTCCTCGACCAAAGTCATCAATTCACTACCTTCAATCAAGGATGCTCTATCAACCTAGGCAGATATTCTCATTCTAGGTCAAAGCAGAAATAACAGAAATATGATCAGGATTCATGCCATTCAACAATTCAAACCTCAATTGAATATAATCAAATCATAGAATCTGTACTTGGGTTCATACAATCTGACCTAACATACAAATCTAGAGTTCTTCATACCCATGTGAATAAGAAAGTTACTCCATAGAGAGAGATGGGAAATCTAGCTCAGATGCGGAAACCATACTGTGAAGGATGAGAATCTGCTTCTGGCACTCAATCAGCTCCTCTCCAAGCTCAAGCCGGGTTCCAATGGTGATGGAGATCGATCAAAGACACTTGAAGAATCAGGTTCGTCACTTTCTCTCTCTAGGTAGCACTTTTTCTCTCTAAAACTCGGAACCCTTCACTTTTGCCCTTCTTTTCCCTTAAAAAGTTGTTTGTCGCGATCCCCGGTCTGAATACCCGGTCGAGTATTTTGGGTGGCGACCGAGTATCTTCAAAACGCACCGTCGGGGAACAGGGGAAATCCCCGGTCAAGGCCAAGAATCCCCGACAGGGGATTTAAGCCTCACGACCGGGCCCCCTTCTGCTTCTCAAACGTCCAAAACGCTTTTTCCCCGGTCTGCTCCAAATAATACCCGGCCGGGTATTTCTGCTCATGGTCGGGTATTTTGCTCCTCCAGCACACTTCGACCCAAACGTGCTCCTTTCGACCCGAAACTCGTTTCTTCACCTCAATGCGACCGCTACGTCCTGAAATATGACATAAACGCACAACCTAGCGTGAAATCGGCTTAAAACACGAGTATCAACATCTCAAACGGCTCAAGAATAGGGGTGAAAACATGTGCAATCAATGGTCTATCAAATTCCCCCACACTTAACCGTTTGCTTGTCCCCAAGCAAACCTAACTCAAATCAAGCAGCTCTCCAGACCTCTATATCAACAAACAACCCCGATCATCGATAGAGGATTTTCTAGATCATAAAGCAGCTTACGAGGTCAACTGGTCTTCTAAGACATCCCCTATCTCTCTCAATGCGAGTACTAGACTCAAGCCAGGATCATGAGAAGAAGTAGAAGTAAGACAGTCAGTTCATGGATAAAGGGACTCATACCATTCACAACCAAGGACTCGTTGTACCGGGGGTGCTCTTTCACTTCATTTTACCGTTGGAACCCCTTTTTTGCACTTTCATTTACATTTCTCTTGTTTTTTTTCATTCACTTAGCGGGGGTTCCAACTGCAGTCTTTTGCACGGTCGACCCTTATTAGTCGAGCAAGAGCAATTTCTGTACATCTGGCGCTCGCCAGAGTACTTCTTTCAACTCCTTTTCCTCAACTCTTGTGGAGGGTCAATGAAATTAAGGGGGGTCGGAATCTCTATCTGTGCCCTTAAAAACACATCCTCGAGTAGGCAAACCGTCGGGTGGAAGTTTTACTTGTACTAGAGACAGCTTAGCTTCACCTTGTAGGAGTACCCCACTAAGGATCACTAAAATCTCCTCCAAAACCCGATTTTGTGCAATGAACGGTGCCACACACGTTGGGCTTACCCCATGTTTAAGATTTCGATGATTTCGACATGGAAGACCAACTGCTTTTCATTTCCCACATGAGCACCCTGATCGATACACGAGTCCATAACACAATCCAAATAGAGTCACCATTATCACATGAATTCAACGGTCTTAGCTCCACTAATTCACAAAATCAACTAGCACAACAAAGAGCTAGATAGGGAAAATATTATACTTCAACATCCTCCATAGTGCTACACTACCACCCTAGGTTGCACATTACTATAGAGACTGTCAATTCAAAGCATACTGAGCAGGCAATTTGCAAGTAAACACGTACTTGGAGCCCTCAAATTTAAAAATTTGGACAGTGAACTAGGCTCCAAGCACACAAACAGATCTAATGCAGTCAAAAGAGAAACAGAGAAACATCCCCCCCCCCCCACACACACACACACTTAAGATCGACATTGCCCTCAATGGAGAAGAGGGGAGAATAAGGGGAACGATGTTACCGGTGTGCACGGACTGCAGGAGACTGAAAGGGGACCAGTCTGAGTTAAGATGACTGGAGAGGGGACCAGTCAGTGTAAAGGCACAGCTAAAGGGAACAGAAGAACTCAAACACAATACGTTAGGTCCAATGGTCAGCCCAATAGTACATCATCCAAAACAAAAGAAAACAAACCGAAACCAAATTAGTTTACAATCCGACCCAAAACAAAAGAAATAAATGCAAACCGTGGTGGGATTGCCTCCCCACAAGCGCTTCTTTACCGTCTTTTAGCTGGACCCCCATGGTGGATACTTAGAGGGGTGCAAGAACAGGTGCCTCCAAGAGTGGATCCACATCTCTCTTGAGGTACAGCTTCAGATGGTGGTCATGCACCCGACGGGTGCAACCACCAGCATTTGTCAGCTCGATCTGGCCATCTGGCAGGATGCAAATGAGTGAGTACTCGGATGGCCAGGGTGGTTGTGGTACAGGAGGTGGGACCAGCTCATGGTGGTCGCCACCTTTCTTTCGAGCGAGCTTAGCCACCTGCGGCTTCGGCCGCCACTCCTCCTTAATCTTTTTATTCGGAGGTGAGGCTGGAGGGAGTGGAGGCGAAGGAGTGAGAGGGGGATCCTGCAAAATGAGAGATGCAGAAAGATACACGACAGGCTCGTGTACCTGGTCAGAAGTAGCATGCATAGGTGTGACAGCAAGTACATCACAGTGATCCAATTTAGACACGGAAAAAGTAGCATGTTCATTCCCAGCATGCAAGATCAGTTTACCACTATGCACATCAATAAGTGCCTTGGCGGTGGAGAGAAATGGTCTACCCAAAATCAAAGGCACATCCACATCCTCATTTATATCTAGAATAACAAAATCAACAGGGTATGTGAATGCGCTTACTTTAACAAGCAGATCCTCGATGACACCCCTAGGATGCACAATGGAACGGTCAGCTAGCTGAATGCTCATCCTAGTAGGGCTAAGTTCACCTAAGTCTAGCTTTTTCAACAACTTATACGGCATGACATTTATGCTAGCGCCTAGGTCCGCCAAGGACTTGCCTACATGCATGCTGCCAATAGTAAGAGGGATAGTAAAACTCCCTGGGTCCTTGCGCTTTTTGGGCAGCTTGTTCTGTAGGATAGCAGAACACTCCTCGCTCAGCAGCACTGTCGAAAGATCCCCAAGTTTCTTCTTGTCTGTGAGGATGTCTTTCATGAACTTGGCGTACTTGGGCATCTTCGACAGTGCCTCCACGAACGGCATGTTGATGTTGACCTGCTTCAACATTGCCATGAATTTGGCAAACTCAGTCTCCAGCCTGTCTTTGTGTAAGCGAGTGGGGAAAGGAAGCTAGGGTACATGCTCCTTAACCACTGGTTGTGGCTTGGGAGTAGGGGCTTCCTTCTCCACCCTCACTTCTGCATCCTCGGCTGGAAGTGCTGAAACAGGTAGTGGTTCCTCCTGCCTGGTCGGGGAAGGTACAGCCGATGTTGGCCTGCCACTCCTAGTGAAGATGGCATCCAGCTGCTGGTGAGGCTCGCGAGGATTAGGGATGGTGGTGGCAGGCAGAGTTCCCGGTGCGCTGGTATTATTCTGGCGGGTTATTCCTCCAATCTGATGCTAGAGGTCCTACAGTATGGCACCTTGGTTCCTCTGACCCGCCTCCAGCGAGGCGATGCTGTGGTCTATCCTGGTAAATTCTCCTGGCTGGTAGTCATGAATGCCTGCAAAATATTTTTCAGCTCCGTCATCTGATTATCTGGAGCTGCAGCTGCTGGAGGCTGGGCATACTGACGCTGGGGCTGCTGGAATGGTTGCCCCTGCCTAGGCTGGTAAGGCTGCTGTTGTGGAACTGGCCCCTGTATAGCCTGGAAAGGCTGCCTCTATTGGAAACCACCTGCTGGTGCTGGGAAACCAGGTGGTTTAGTGGTGTTGCTATTCCAAGCGAAGTTGGGATGCTGGCGCCACCCCTCATTGTATGTACTGCTGTATGGGTCAAGGCGCTGAGCATTGGCGATGAAGTCCAACTGCTCCTGGGGAGTAGAAGACTCTCGCATAGCCTGGCAATCTTCCACCAGATGGTTCGAGCTCTCACACCACTGACATTGAGCTACTGAAGGTACAGCCAAACCTCTGCCCGGAATAAGACTGTTGGGCTGCTTCAATGTCTGCACTAACTCGGCCACCTCCCACTCTAGCCTAGACCTGGCCTCCATGGCGTGCACACCTCGATCTCGTGAATTCCTGCCTCTGGTGCTCTGCCCCCCAGGAATGATCTCTGGAAGCCAAGGTACTGATCATCTGGTTCAGTTCGGGTGGAGTCTTAGTAAGAATATCCCCTCCTGGGCATACTCAATCACCCTCTAGCTTTCCGGAGAGAGAGCACTGTAGAAGTTCCCCACGATGAATGCATCACTGAAGCCATGATGGGGACACTGCCAGAAAAATCCCGAGTACCGCTCCCATGCATCACGAAGTGATTCATCTGGCGTTTGGCGGAAGTGAGTGATCTCCCGCTGGATCTCTGTGGTCTTCGATGCTGGATAGTACCTGTGCACGAACTTGTCGGCAAGATCGTCCCAAGAAGTGATGGACAATGGGGGCTGGGTCTCCAACCACCTCTTAGCATGCCTCGCCAGAGAATGGGGGAAGAGGTGAAGGCAAATCGCATCATCGGGTACACCGTTCATCTTGAACCCGTTCGTCAGCTGCATGAAACAAGAAAGATGCACCCTTGATTCCTCATCCTTCAAGCCATGAAACTGGATAGAGGATGTAATGAGTTGAATCTAGCATGGCTTGATCTCAAAGTTGTTCGCTGGAATAGGTGGATAGAGGATGACCGGGCGGATATCAGCGACCAGTGGAGTATAGTAGTACTCCAAGGTGGGACCCGGCGGCAGTGGTTGATGCTGAACCCCATCTGCCTGGGGTATGGGGTTGTTCCCCAAGATCTGATTCACCGGGGGAACCTGGAGAGGTATCCCCTGGGGCGGGTTGTGTTCACCTTCCATCTCGTACTCTTCCTTGGAATCGCTTCTCAAGTGGCCGTCTATGCGCTCCGCCGCAGCCAGTCTAGCTCGCTGTTGTCTCCTAAGTTGGTGACAGGTGCGTTCAAGCTCCGGATCCAACGGCAGTAACCCTCTTGACTAGCTACGGGTCATGCACTACTTGCACACAATCAAGCAGCAAACCCGTGAAGGCACAAATGTGACAAAGCAAACAGACAATGCGAAAAAGAAAAGCTAAATTAACAGAAACCACGTTTCTTCAACAACCTAGCCGTCCCCGCCAACGGCGCCAAAAACTTGACTCGCTCCTACCGTCACTCTAGAAAATGGCCAAGTGTAACCACCTCCTAAAGCGTAGTATAGTGGGTTTGGGTTTTAATGTCAACCCGGGTCCTAAGTGTGATGACTACTCCGTGAGTTCTTATTATTTAGCGGTGAAAATTTAGTGAAGGTCCAAACAAGCAAACAAACAAAGCAGGTAAAAAGGTTGTTTTCAAGTCGAGAGAGGTCACCCGGATATGGTTCCCCCTAGACTGCAGTTAAGCCGGATTGTGATTTACCAAAATCAATTCCAATGATAGTTATACTGCGGGAGGTTCTTAAACAGTCTGCCGTCTCGACTAAAGGTCTCCAGACCCTCTCAATCTGAGTCCCCAGCGGGCGACTAACCTCCACCGGAGTAAACAGATTGAGGCCCTAACGAACCAAACCTCCACTACCGAAGTAAATCTGGTAAAGAATAGTGAATTGACTCCTCGACTAAAGTCGTCAATTCACTACCTTCAATCAAGGATGCTCTATCAACCTAGGCAGATATTCTCATTCTAGGTCAAAGCAGAAATAACAGGAATTTGATCAGGATTCATGTCATTCAACAATTCAAACCTCAATTGAATATAATCAAATCATGGAATCTGTACTTGGGTTCATACAATCAGACCTAACATACAAATCTAGAGTTCTTCATACCCAGGTGAATAAGAAAGTTACTCCATAGAGAGAGATGGGAAATCTAGCTCAGATGCGGAAACCATACTGTGAAGGATGAGAATCTGCTTCTGGCACTCAATCAGATCTCTCCAAGCTCAAGCCGGGCTCCAATGGTGATGGAGATCGATCAAAGACACTTGAAGAATCAGGTTCGTCACTTTCTCTCTCTAGGTAGTGCTTTTTCTCTCTAAAACTCGGAACCCTTCACTTTTGCCCTTCTTTTCCCTTAAGAAGGTGTCTGTCACGATCCCCGGTCTGAATACCCGGTCGGGTATTTTGGGTGGCGACCGGGTATCTTCAAAACGCACCGTCGGGGAACAGGGGAAAATCCCCGGTCAAGGCCAAGAATCCCCGACCGCTGATTTAAGCCTCACAACCGGGGCCCCCTTCTCCTTCTCAAACGTCCAAAACGCTTTTTCCCCGGTCTGCTCCAAATAATACCAGGCCGGGTATTTCTGCTCATGGCCGGGTATTTTGCTCCTCCAGCACACTTCGACCCAAACGTGCTTCTTTCGACCCGAAACTCGTTTTCTTCGCCTTGATGCCAACGCTACGTCCTGAAATATGACATAAACGCACTACCTAGCGTGAAATCGGCTTAAAACACGAGAATCAACATCTCAAACGGCTCAAGAATAGGGGTGAAAACATGTGCAATCAATGGTCTACCAGCTTCTAGTAATTTTCCATCTTCATCCTCCAACTTGATTCAACTGTTGATCTAAATCATCATATAGTGTGTTTGACCTTGAAAAGCACAAAACAATACCAACTTTGTTCCTCTACCTAGAAACTCTTTCTGCATAATTTGAAGCTTTTATTATGACAACCTATGTTTTCTCCACCATTGCTAGGTAGTTGATGGGTCACACACCCGACATACATGTTTTGGCCTTGTATGTTAATAACTCGATATAGTGACCTAACGGTCGCCGCTCGACTAAACATACCAATAGTCATCAAATTCATATGGGCTACTGACAAACAAGCAATAATCTTTTTAAGATTGATCTGTTTTGAAATGGTGAAGGAAGTATATATTATAACAATCGTGCTTGAAGTATAAATGAAAGGAGTAAAAGAAAATGTCTAGTGCCAGCTGAAGCCAACCCAAGAATGTGAGTGTTATAGATGATCCAAGGTTGTTGGAGTGGTGGAGGTAGATTTGTTATGAGTTGTTTTATGGTGGAGAATTCCATTGAAGGCTAGGAAAAAGAGAGAGAAGACGAATGAGGAACCCTAGAAAGGTTGTTCCGACACTGATACAAAGAAATTTTGGTGAGTTGAAAACTTGCTCTACTTTTTTTTATTTGTTTCTATCTATACGGACACACAAATCAAACTGTAATGTATTAGGCGAATCTCACATCAATAAAGTATGAAATAATCCATGATTTATAAGTAAGAAGTTGAATTTAATTGACAAGATGCATTTTGAGGTTAAATAGAAGAGTTTTTGTAAGAACTCTGTGATTCCCTCGTAACGATGATCAACATTAGTTTGAACTTTGAAGAACCAGGGTTGTAGTGATGGGCTATGGTCTAGCCTATGTAACAGGAGGGTCTCGATCGCAAATCTCACGACATCGCCGATAATCCCTGTTATGGTTGACGATGGAACGACGATCGAGAATCAGCTTTGCATCATTTGCAAAACCCCAAAAAGAACATTTGCAAACGAAAGCTAGGGTTTTTCCTAGCTGATGGGCGTGTCTCTGGTGATGATACGCCCAAACGTGTACGGTTTTCGACAATGAAGTCGTGGTGCTGAAAGTTACCATTGTCGAGTGAAATGGGTTGTGATGACGGGGATGTACCCCATCCTCTCCCCATGATCAGTGTTCTCCATGGCAGGATAATGGAGGTGCAAATCATCCCCACCTGACCAAAATCTCGTCCTCAAAATGGGGCACAGATCTTCTTTCCAATGGTGGGAGAATTACCGCCAGGAAAAATTTCCTGGCCTAGCCCAATAATGGTCTGCCGGCATGCTCCTTACATAGCGAAACAGCCGCTGCGTCAGATCGGGGGTAAAATTTAATGGATATCTGCATCCCGGATTTTACGGTTAGTTTATGGGTATCTCTCTCCCTACGTATCCTTAAACGTGGGGGAAACTCTAAGTCGTTTGCTTCAAGGATTTTATAACGAGGGTTTTGTCATGGATTTGCTAATTAAAAACCTTGGGATTTATTAGGGATTTTGGACATTATGGATTTGAGGAAATCTTTTGTTTGTTGAGCTATTTTTATCATGGATTTGATGGTGTTTCAACTTTTCTCCAAATCCCAGGGTATGAGGTGGGATTTACAAATCCGTGGGCAGTGGACCCCACGGATTTGGTACCCTCCATCTTGGCTCAACAAACAATGGCTTTTGGACAAATCCTTCATGTGTTGGATTTGAGAACCAAATCCCACGTCCAAATCCTTGAAGCAAACGACCTCTAAGAGTCCTCAAACTACTTTGAGTCAAAGACTCCAATTCCAACTATACAACTATTTGCCTAAAGGGAAATACGGCTCTATTGGCTTCTCTCCTACCACATAAACAAAGAGAGTCTCAGTCGGTAGTGATGAGAAGAGCTTCTCCCCTCAGGCTTCAATATCATTCTGGTACGTGGAGGTACAGTGGTGTTGATGTTACTCTCCCACTATTGATTGATACCACCTTGGTTTGAATTTTTTCATACTATTTATCTTGCTTCCCGTGGTCACCAATAGAGCCCTGGGGTTGTATGGTCGATGCAGGTGATCCTCATGTGCTTCCTTTTTTGTAGGACGACACAATGGCACATGTTACACGGGATCAAGTTGTGCAATTCTCCTTAGAGGAGATCCAAGCGGACAAGGTTCGCAAATCCCTAGGACAGCTCGGCCTCCTTTTCACTAACAACCGAGTTACTCTAATTGAACTTCGCGACTGGGTGAATAAACCGTGGCAGGGGCATGGACGTATTAAGGTGTGAATGGTAGCTCACGGATTGTTTGAGTTCGTTCTCCCTAATGAGGCTGCCAAAACTTGGGTTCTCCAACTCACACCTTGGGTGATTAGAGATATGATTCTCCATCTCTGTGCCTGGACCCCAATGATCGCGAAACGAACTTTTGAGGAGCTCGCGATAGCTCCATATCGTGTCCAATTGTGGGAAGTTCAAGAAGGTTGTTGTACCGAGCAGTTTGGAAGGAAAGCGGCAACATCTACTCTGGGACGAGTTTTGGAGGTAGGCGTGTACGCTTGTACTGACACTGCTCGCCCTTTCGTCAAGGTTAAGGCTCTTCTTGATTTTTTGAAACCGTTGCGGTCGCAAATTATGGCTTCTAATGATGAAACAGGGTGCTTCTGGATTAGCTTGAAATATGAACACTTGCCAAGTTTTTGTTTTCATTGTGGACGGGAGGCCAATCTTACCATGCCTGCACTTTCGATCCACTGGTTGGAAAGGAGAGATTTGGCCCTCACATGTCCACCAAGAAGCTAGGATGGAGAATCTATGATGAAGATGAGGCTAACTTGCGCTACAGGGGCATCTCGAGTTCGGTCTGGGTTAACAAGGAGCATAAGGGACCTATCAATACTGATAACAAACCTTTTCATCGTATGGAAGAAGTGGATAGGGTGCGATCTAATGTTGGGAGGCACTTTAATACTGGCGAGAGCCTTTTATGGATGGGGACCTCATCGAATCCATTTATGGAGGTGGAAAAGTTGGGAAAGCAACAAGGTAGCCCTTACAAGTTCTTAATGGCTAAGGCTACCAAGATTAATATCGGGAAGCGTTTCCGCAAGTTTACGGGTCGGATTGGAGATGCAAACAACTCGGAAAAGTAGGGAAAGAGGCAAATGTTGTCGAGTGTATCCAAGGGACGTAAAAACTTGGCACTTTGTAATCAAGCTGAAGGATCGGGTGAGTGGAGGACGAAAGAAGATTGATTTTCCTCACCTTAAGCCAGAGCTACCCATCACGTCAGGGAAAGGAGATGCCTAGACGTCGTCGGCTAATCCTAGAGGCTGATTCGGATGATGATATCCAATCACCTAATGCATCCGTGCATGCATATCTATGTGAGGACATCACCCGGGATCCTACTCAGCTTGAGGAGCAACAGTCGAACCGCCCATTATCTCCTGCCGAGCCATCATTTGAAGCTCTGCAGAAAGGGGAGAGTTCCCCTCACCTATCAAGTGTCAAGCGCGCGGGGACCAAAGTATCTAAGCAAGGAGTTAAACCTCGCCGAGGCAGGCTGACCTAGACAACAACGCGAGCAACAGGCCATGAGCAAGAAAGGAAGGGTTGCCCCGCTTCAGAATGATGCGTCTGTACTGGAAAGGGATGAGGCTGATCCGCTGCTAGTCTCTTCAAATGTTTATTAGTCTGCTCACAAGGAGCTGGAGGACTCGGAAGTGGAATTTCTGAAGAGGATCCCCAGCTCTTTGAGGTTAAAAAACGGGTTCCCATGGAAAATAAAAACATAGGGCGGAGGGTTAAGAATGGACAGGTGAGCAAAGTCATCAAGGCTTTTGAAGTTGGGCTGGCTATGGATGATTCGGGTATGAGGTACAGCCCATGCGAACCTCTAAACCCAACAGTGAAGAAGAGGCTAGAGTCGGCGGAAGCGAAGAATGAGGTAGTGCCTCAGAGCCTCAATGAGTATGGCACAAATTTTGGTGATCCTGGGGTTAGGGTTAAGAAACGTGTGCTTGCTGAACTGGATGGGGAAATCACTGAAACCCCTTCCCCAAAAAATAATTTGTGGAAGATAAGGATGGTACTGATAAGGTGGAGGAAGCCAACCTTAACAGCCTGTTTGGATACAATTCAAGAAGAAATGGAAATGGAATTCTAATTACAATTCCTATTTTTATAAAATTCCATTTCCAATTTTAGTGTTTGGTATAATTCCTCCAACTAAAGAAATGAATTGCACTTTTAACAATAATTAATAATATAATATATTTATTTTATCTTGGGAAATGAAATATGAATGATAGAGAAAGAGAGTAGTGTGATAGTTGGTTACTAAAATAATAATAAATAGTGATGGGACCCACTAATTCCATCTTCATAAACACAATTCCTATCACTTTTGATAGGAATTGTAATTCCCAAAACTTAGCCCAAATGGAATTCATTTCTCAACCTTCTTATCCTTTCAAACATAAAATATGGAACTGGAATTGAAAATGGAATTCCAATTCCTGAGTTTTTTGTCTATCCAAACAGGCTGTAAATGGCCCCAACCGGATAAATTAGGCTTCTGGCCTGGAATGTGAGGGGAATTGGACAATCAATCACATTCCAAACTGTTGTCGGTTTAGTTCATTCAAATAAACTGGATCTCGTGTTTTTTTTCTGAAACACGATCGAGTCGGAGAGTAGTCTCCCGCCGTATGTTGGGTTTATGGTTTGATATTTCTCGTTGTTTTTTTGTAGATGCGATTGAGGCATCTGGCGGTTTAGTGATAGCTTGGCCCCCCGAAGTTGAGGCTTCGGTGTTTTTTCATTCCAACTTTTGTATTTGTGCTCAAATTAATGAAGTGGATTTTTTGTATGTTGTGGTTTGTGTTTACATTAGTTGTAATGTCGAAATAAGAGCCACCGAATTGGCCAAACTCCAGGAAATCTGTGAAACTATCCATTTTCCCTATGTTGTCATTGGCGATTTTAACACTACTCTTTATGAGAGTGAAAAAGATGATGGGAACCTTGGAACGTTGCTCACTCTGTTAGCCTGCATGATTTTATTCATAACCTCGGGCTCCATGATCCTGGATACCAGGGGGACCAATTCACTTGGACGAACAAACGGATGGGTGCGGCTTGTATTCGTGAGAGGCTGGATTGATCGATATCCAGATACCCTGGTCAAACATTTCACAGATCAGGGATCAGATCATCGGGCTCTCCTCCTCTCCGATAAGCCCTGTGCCCAGAATAGTCGCCCCTTGTTTTGGTTTTGATGCCCATTGGGCGGATAATCCGGAGGTCACAGCAATGGTGAATTACGTCTGGCACGAGGACATTCAGGGAACTCCCATGTTTCAACTTTCGGAACGCCTTAAGAAGCTTTGTCATTTCCTCTATGACTGGAGTATGGCGGGCACTACGAATTCCTTACGTAATACCAGAAATCTTCAGGTTGAGATTGAAAGGATTAAATTAATCCATTCTATTAACTGGGATGAGGTTCGACGCATGGAAATTGAGTTATCTATACAATGGGAGGCTGAGGAAATCTACTGGCAACAAAAAATCCAGAGTGATGGTTGAAAAAAGGTGATAAAAATACTTCTTGTTTTCATACGGTTACGAGGGCTCGTAGGAAACGGAATTTTGTGCCCGGACTTTGTAATGACAATGGGGAATGGATCACTGATGAAAATGGGAAACCAGATATTGCTAATAATTTTTATCAAAATCTTTTCACCTCGGAGAGCCAGGTGCTGAATATGCCCGCTCGGGTGGCTGACCTTCCCATTGCTCATAGTGTTACACCAGAGATGAATGTCAGCCTGACGGCGGAAGTGCTCCGTGATGAAGTAAGAAAAATAGTATTTTCTATGGGATAGAAGCAAGCACCTGGGTCTGATGGTTTCACGGGTAAATTTTTTAAGGCCTTCTGGGATATTGTGGATGCCTCGGTGATTGAAGCAGTTTGTTCGTTCTTTACTACGAGTAAGATGCTACTAGCTTTAATCGCACTTGGCTAACATTGATTCCTAAAGTGGATAATGTGGAGACTATGACGCAATTGAGACCAATCAGCTTATGTCAGTTTGTTTATAAAGTTATAACCAATCATGGCTGAAAGGCTTGCTTGCCTCTTAACACAAATTATCTCAGATGGTCAGAATGCTTTCATTCAGGAACGATAAATTGTTGAGAATATCCTTCTTGGGCATGAGTTAATGCACTACTTGAAAATCAAAACGCGAGGTAAGAAAGGGTACATGGCTCTAAAGGTTGACATGGAAAAGACTTATAATAGAGTTGAATAGTCGTTTCTTCTTGCAGTTTTGGACAAGATGGGTTTTAACTCCACCTAGCAAGGATGGATACAGGAATGCCTCGGGTCGTCGTTGTTTTTTGTTGTAATGAATGGCTCTCCCTCAGGGCACTTCACACCCTCTCGGGGACTCCGACAGGGGGATCGTCTCTCCTCTCTTTTGTTTGTGATCTGCACAGAGGGGTTTGTGGCGCTGCTTCGTAAGGCTATTTCAAGAAAAAATAAGCTTGAAGGAGTTAAAGTGGCTCCTCGTTCCCCCCGGATCTCGCATTTGATTTTTGCAGATGATTCTGATTTATTCCTGCGAGGCTCTCTCCTGGAGTGTGAGAATTTGATCGAGGTCTTGAATGACTATGGGGAACTTAGTGGTCAGCGAGTGAACTTGGCTAAATCGGTAGTTTTCTTTAGTAAAAATATTGCTCTGCTGGATCAAGAATTCTTGGTTGCAATTCTGGGTGTCGGGGCGGTAGGTGTCCATGATAAGTATCTGAGTTTACCTACGCTGATTGCCCGGTCTAAAATGGCTACTTTCCGGTATTTGGAGGAGAAATTATTGGAGCGACTGCAGGGATGGAAGCAGAGGACGTTATCTTGGGCGGCAAAAGAAACTTTGATTAAATCAATTGCCTTGGAGTTGCCATTCCATGTGATGTCCTGTTTCAAGTTACCCCTCTCGATGTGTCGTCTACTGGACAAACATGTGGCCCGGTTCTGGTGGGGTGCTGATGAGGGTCATTCGAGGATTCGGTGGATTTCCTGGCGCGATATGTGCAGGAGTAAACATGATGGGGATGGGTTTTCGCCGATTTGAACATTTTAATCAGGCTCTTTTAGCCAAAATTGGATGGCGTGTCCTTAATGAACCCCAGTCTCTTTTAGCCCAGGTTTATAAAGGAAAGTTTTTTCCGAATGGGACATTCCTCAAGGCTACGCCTCGCTCTCGCCCTTTGTGGGGATGGAAAAGTATCCTTTTTGGTCGACAACTATTGGAGATGGGGTTAAGATGGCATATTGGTAATGGTCGGAATGCTCCTCTGCTTCATTCCAACTAGATTCCTCGGTTACAACTTGATCCCCCTTGGTATAATCCCCTGTATTACCGAATGGGGGTGATATGCCAGTTGTTGAGATTATTTTTCAGGGGGAAGGGTGTTGGTGTGATCTCAAACTTAGCCAGTGGTTTGACCCGTCTACTTGCCTTGGCATCAAAGTTATTCCTCTTCCGCATCAAAATCTGGAGGATAGACTAATCTGGCGTGATACACCTGAAGGGTTTTTTTCCTGTTAAGTCGGCCTACCATTTAGCTGTCTCACTTGACAAGCGGAGGGGTCGCTGGAGGTCCACGGCTAGTTGGATGGATAAGATCTGCTGGATTTGTTTGTGGGAGGCTAATATTCCTTCCAAATTGAAAGTATTTGTCTGGCAAATCCTCAATCGAATCTTGCCAACTACTGAAGCCCTAATTGAAAAGGATGTCCCTGTGCTTCACATATGTCCGGTTTGTTGGGCGGATTCTAAAACAATGGAGCATTTGTTTCTTGATTTCCCGGTGGCGCGTGCCCTTTGGGACTATTCAGGTCTGGAGTATCTGGGAGAGGGGTTTTCTCGTCATACCTTCCCGCTATTTCTTAAGAGGTTGATGTCGTTAATACATCAACTGTCAATGTTCATGGCAGTGGTTGCCATCCTCTGGAGGATCTGGTGATCTCGTAACTGAGTTGTCTTTGAGGGTAAACGGTTTGGGATCCCTGCATTGATGTGCCTTTTGAATCAACAATATGAGGAGTGAGTAAATTTGCCAGTGGATTGGGCATCTCATGCTTCTCTCCCTCCATGCAACAATTATGTTTTATGGGGGCTAGTATTGTTGCTTCACTTGTTTGTATGTGGGATGAGGCTATTAAGAGTGGGTCTCATTCGGCTGGTGGAATGGTTATGATGAACTCAACTAGGGATATCTTTATGGCCAACGGGATTCAATTTCCGTTGATTGATGACCCTATGGTGGTAGAATTGCTCGTGCTCCGAGAAGCTATTCTCTGGTGTCTGGATCATGGTTTTACGGAAATTAGGTTAGAAGGGGATGCCAAAGTGATCATTGATAAGATCAATCGAGCTGATACCAGTGGTAAGCGGATGGGGGCTATTCTTGAAAAAATTGTGCATTACTTTGCCATCCATTCTGGGTTTAGTGTTCGATTTGTAGGTCAGCGTAGTAATAGGGTAGCCCATATGGTGGCTAGAAAGGCCATTTCTTTGTACCCGATTATGAGTCGTTTCTTAGATTTCCATGCCTGGCTGAACTCCAGGATGTAACTATCTATTCTTTGAATCAATATATGATTATCTTTTGTAAAAAAAAATTGTAAGAACTCTGAAGTTAAACGTGCTCATCGTGGAGCACTGCAAGGATGGATGACCTTATGTGAATTCACCTTGATATGCAGCCCAAGTAGGGGTGGGCATACGCTTCGGTAAAACCGAACGGAATATAAACCGAACCGAAACCAAATTAATATTATTCGATTCATAATTTGGGAGGGAAAATGGCATATTTCGGAAACCAGGGTCCTTTCGACCGTACCGAATTTTCGAATTTCAAACCGAATAACCATAATTGCAAGCTTCAAATGGTGGTTTTTTATGTTTTTACTTATTATGAGACTTAAATATTTAAATCATGTTAGTGTTTTATGACTTATGTGTTGAAATGTTTTATTGTATCATTGATCATGCATATAATTGCATATTTATTGTTTAAATTAGGGGTGAAAAATAATTTAAAAGAGAGAAGATACAAGCTAACCTCACAAGTTCGGTTTTGTATGAAAAACCGAACCAAATTATAATTCGGTTAGGACCGACCGAACCGAATAATAATTCAGTTCGAATTCGGTTTTAGATTTGATGGAATTCGGGGACCCGGTATGTATTATTTCGGTTCGGTTCAAACCGAACAGACCGAATGCCCACCTCTAAGCCCATGGCAAAATCTGTGAGGGTCTAGATCCAAAGCGGATAATATCTTACCGGTTAAAGGTTCGGGATGTTACAAGTGGTAACAAAGCCTCTATGTGTCCCTCTTGAACGATGATGGGGCAAACCTCAACAAAAACGTTCCGTCCTAAAGGGGTGTGTATGTAACACCTTAGGCGAATCTCACATCGACAAAGCACGAGAGAGATCCATGCTTCTTAAGTAAGAAAACAACCATAAGTACTGACAAGACGCATTTCGATGTACTGAAATAGAAGAGTTCTTGTAAGGACTTTGAAGTTAAACGTGTTCACTGTGAAATACAACTATGAGTGACCCTATGAGGAGTCACGTTGATATACACATCAAGACAAAATTTATGAGAATCTAGACTCAAAATGAAAAAAGATCCAAGATGTTACATGTACAAGACAAAAAAAGTACAAAGTGATAAACTAAACCGATGAATGGACTTTTATATTGTCACGTAGGGTATTGTTAGCCCATTGTATTCATGCGGGCTTCATCACCTTCAGCCCATTCGTTAATAAACGGAGAGCCATTCTTCTTCAATTTGTGAATTCGTATCTTCTCCCTTGCAAAAGAAGGGTTGGGGACGATGAAAAACCTTTATCTTGCTGCTCTGTTAATATGGCCTCTGGAAGGACGTGCTCACAAATCGTAAACAATCAAAGGGCTCTGTGCTACTTTCCTTAGTTGTCGAGCTGACGTGAATGTGGTGAAACCAAGAACGATGATGAATGAGGCTGGTAGGACGAGCCTTTACAGAAGCTGGTGAAACCCGTTTAAATTCGAGGGTTGAAGCCTTTGTTAAAACGCCTTTGGTTCTGTATCGAAACTCAACTGCGTTGATGGATGAATTCATGAGCTACTGTTGAGAAAATAGTTGCAGGGTCAGCACAGGAGGAAACCCTCTTTATGAATCCAGTCTGGCGCATATAATAAATAGGATCTGTCGTGGGGGAACAAATGTAAATGTGAAGGGAGGGTACATGCAGTAGTTCTTCAGCGTTGTGATTGAGGACGAGAAGAAACTCAGGCAGGCAGGCGGATGAAGGAAATGAATGTCATGAATGATGATTGATTGCCTTTACCCGCCATTTTAACTCTGTCGCCAATAACCCCATAGCCAGCAGTTGTTCGTTAAGGTTGTTGCGTGAAACACGCGTGGTCTGAAACAGTTTCAAGTGTTACAGACTTGATTAATTCCCCTGTAACTACACTTGAACCAGTACTGACCCTTTACACCAGAAAGAAGGTGCACCCCAGTTTCTTGCAAACCCTTTTGCAGAAACTGAACACTCCCAATCAGAGATGGCAAAGCTCTTCTGTGATGTTGGTTGTCAATTTATACCGTTAGACGCGCATTTTGAAATCCCCCACCAGCAACATTGCTATTTCTAGGCTTCCCTCCTGCCCACCTGCACCTGCAAGTTAGAAATTTGAATGCAGGGTTCAAGTTTTCAATCAAACTACTTATAGCTTGTCCTCCCTACACACCATAAATACGTTTGTTAAGGAGGCAAGTACTGTTGTTTTAAAGTGCAGCAAATTCAACTAGAAAAATGGGCGCTTTGCATCTCATTCAAGAGGTGGTATAGGAAGAAAAAAAAAGGGAGAGCAGGACAGAAGGTGTGATATACACAGTAGAGACAACAATTCATCACCTTCTTCTTTTCTGCTGCTAAAATTATGGTGGAATCGCTAGCTAGGTTTTTACTATCCAACTGCCCACTTGCCAGAGACATTACTTTCTGTTTTATTACCACGCATTGAATCTTTACCGCTCTTCTTACTGTTCATACGCCTCAGAGGCTTTCTGTATCATTTCCAATCATCCACCACACAGCCCTCCCTTCTCCTCTATATATTACTGCCATTTCTCTGTTTCCCCTGCCACTCTGAATCTCAACGTCCTCAAGTGCCTGCTTTCATCAAACAGACAACAAAAGGACAAGAAGGAGAAAAAAAATGGTTAGGTCTCCATGTTGTGAGAAAGTTGGACTGAAGAAAGGGCCGTGGACTCCTGAAGAGGACCAGAAGCTCTTGGCTCACATCGAGCAGCACGGCCATGGAAGCTGGCGAGCCCTACCACTCAAAGCTGGTTACCACCACCACCATCATCACCATCATTAAATGAAACCAACATATATGATCAATGAAACCTAGTCTAACATCATACCAATTGTTTTTTTGTCTTTCGCATCATGTGTGTAGGACTCCAAAGATGTGGCAAGAGTTGCAGGCTGAGGTGGACCAACTACCTCAGGCCAGACATCAAAAGAGGAAACTTCAGTCCCCAAGAAGAGCAAACAATCATCCAGCTCCACGCCCTCCTGGGAAACAGGTGGGCAGCGATAGCAACTCATTTGGAGAAGAGAACAGACAACGAGATAAAGAATCACTGGAACACCCACCTGAGGAAGAGGCTGGAGAGGATGGGCATCGACCCGACGACCCACAAGGCCAAGACCTCCATTACCGTAGATGGCAATGGACACTACAAGACCTCCAAGGAAGCAGCCACACTGAGCCACATGGCTCAGTGGGAGACCGCCCGGCTCGAAGCCGAGGCCAGGCTGGTCCGTGAATCCAATCCCTCCAACAACAAACGTGATCGCCCACGCCCACCACCTGTTCGATCAATGTCCCCAACCAGATCCAGACCGCGATGCCTCGACGTGCTCAGAGCATGGCAAGGCCTAGTCGCTGCCGCGGCCGACAACGACAAGGGCTCCTCCCTCGAGTCCCCTACCTCCATCCTCAGCTTCCCGCTGCCGGAAATTTCACCGACGCCAGCTGCCGGCGCCGGTGCTGCTTCGGATCCGGACGAGGTTATGATGTCGTGCGGTATTGTTTGGAGCCCCGTGGTTCCGAGCTATGCAGGGGAGGAGTCGGTGGGGAAAATGGGTGGAGGGATTTCGGACGTGGTATTGGGTGCAGAGTCTAAGAGTTCTGGTGACCAGAATGTACCGCCGCCGATGATATGGCCGGCTGCCGGAGATGAGATACTTGTTGAGAGTTGTAGTTATTGGAACGGCTTGCTTAATAGTCTAGTTTATGATGAATGATGATGCTGCTTCACCTAGCCGCGGCCAGAGCCTTCATGGTTTCTGACTCTTTTATCCTACGTGGCGAGTTGGCATGCAAGTTGATGCGCTCGTTTTAGTATGTATAAGGTTCAATTTTTATATGATATATAAGTGAATGGTAAAATCTGGATGTCGTATGATATTAACTTGTATGAGTTGTAGAAGTGTAAACTAAATTTGTATTAATTGAGCTGATTGTTTAGTTTTTTATGAATACAATTAATTTTTTTATTTTTATTGGATTATATAAAAAACTTCATTATGATGTGACCAAAGTACGCAGATTTCCTACTTTTTATGGGTTTTCGAAGCTTTTCTCCAACGAACAAGAACTCGAACAAAAGATAATGATGGAACACGATCAAACAGATTCCAACTCGTGTGAAAGGCCAATTGGTATATGAAACCAATCAAACAATCACCCACTCGTGAATAAGGCCAATCGCTATTGGGTAGAAGCTCGCCACAACTAGACGCGTTCTCTAGTTGATAAGAGACACGTGAAACTCCTGGAGCACTCTCAACAGAAGCTTGCACAAAGAACTAGTTCGTATGAACTTGTAACTTGAAAGTTGATTGATAATTGTATGAGTTACAATGAGGAACTCAGCCTCTTATTTATAGACTAGCTAACACAAATCCAAAGTTTAAAATGAAAAACAAATCCTACAAGTAAAAGAAAAAAACACAATCCTTAAAAGACAAGTAAAAGGAAAACACAATCCTTAAAAGACAAGTAAAAGACTTGGTCAACAACTCCCTAGATTCTAGCCTTGCAATCCTCCCTCACATGGCTTGTGTTCACACTTGTACTCCTTTTCGCACCTTGTGTTCACACCATGGGAGATCTTCCTTCCTTCTACCAAGCCCATCTTCTCTTCATTCTAGTCCATAAATCGTAGCAATGTGATGGACTTTCCTTCTAGCAAGTCCACGTCCATCAAGAATGATCCCATTTGATCCTTGTATCGTCGTACTCGGACCTTCATCTTTGGACCACGAGAATTATATATTCTGCCAATGGATTTCACATCAACAAACTCGTAGGCCTTGCTTGAAATGACCTTTTCTTCCACCTTGAATGCTTCCAAGCTCTCTTTAAACCTCTTAAATCCTCTCTTGAACCATGGTCCATGTAGATATCTAGTTTGAGCTCGTGTGACGTCATGCGGGGTGAGCGGGGTCGCATCATTCCCTCCCTCTTGAAAAAGATTTGACCTCAAATCTTGTTGTGACATATAAATTCTCTCGCGTGACTTCATTATTTTCCTTCTTGACCATGCACCTTGAAAACTAAGATGATCCACAAACTCTTGGAGTCTTCGTCTTTCTCTAATATGAGCCTCTATGTATGTCACTTCATCCCCAATAACAAAATCAATGTGGTCAATAATCTCACCATAATCTTGCATATGAATTGACTTACATTGAAGAGGGTTTTGACCATGCTCATGAGCAGAATTGGGTGGTGTGGGAGTACTTGATGCGTTGATTATGCCTTGGGACGAAATTTGATGTTGTTGTACGGCTTCTCCCATGACAAAATCAACTTGAGTAGGTGATGACTCATTAATTGCTGGCTTCACATCTTCACTACGTGCTAGCATCAATGTCTTAGGCTCCAAGACACTAGTTTCACCTTTCTTCTGGCCCACGACACTAGCTTCCTTCTCTTGCTCCCTGTTTCGTTGTAATTGTAATTGGTTTTCATAGACTTCCTTGGGAGACAAGGGCTTTAACACGACCTTCTTTCCTTTATGCATCAATTGATATTTGTTGGAGACTCCATCATGTTGTGCGCTTCGATCGAATTGCCATGGTCTTCCAAGTAGGACGTGTGTAGCTTGCATAGGTACTACGTCGCACAGAACTTCGTCCTTATATCCTCCAATGGCAAATTTCAGAAGAGTTTGCCTCGCCACTTTAATTGAACCATCCTCGTTGAGCCATTGAAGCTTGTAGGGTTTGGGATGCTTGATTGTGCTCAATCCCAGTTTGCTAACCGCTATGGTACTAATAGCGTTAGTGCAACTTCCGCCATCAATCACCACGGCGAGCAGCTTCCCATCCACTACACATCTTGTATGAAACAGGTTATCCCTTTGCTCGAGGTCTTCTTTGGGTTGCACGCTTAGCATTCTTCTCGTGACAAGCAAACTTCTAGGAGGGGGCTCCATTTCTATTGAGTATTGATTCGTCAACTTCAGATTCTGATGGCTCCCTCGCATGCTCCTCTTCTTCGGAATCCGAGACATATTCTCCATTCTCTAGTAGGACTAGAGCTCTTCGATTAGGGCATTGTTTGGCCATATGCCCTCTTCCATGACATTTGAAGCATTGAATGCCTCCACTAGAGCTTGTGGGCTTGTCTCTTGGTGCTTCAACCTTGGCTGCCTGTGTTGGTGCTTCTAGCTTCGTTATGGCTGGCCTAGGGTTTGAAGTTGAAGGCGTTCCTGGCCTTGGTGCTGCTTGTGGTGGCGTGAATCTCCTCCCAACGTTACTACGTTGTTGTTTCTCCACTTTGGCTGCTATTGCAACCAAATCGTATAGATCCGCATAGGGGTGAAGTTCCACCACATTTCTAATTTCTCGATTAAGCCCATATAAGAATCGTGCAATGGTAGCATCGCGATCTTCCTCCAAATCCGCTCGAATCATTAGCATCTCCATCTCGCGGTAATAATCCTCTACACTCTTGGTACCTTGGCGCAGAAGTTGTAGGGCTTGATGCATCTCTCTACGATGAGAACTAGGCACAAATCGATCCCGCATTACAGTTCTCATCTCTGCCCATGTCTCAATAGGTGGCTGCCTATTCTTCCTCCTCCTCATGCTTACTTGATGCCACCACACAATGGCATAATTCGTAAACTCGAGTGCGGCCACTTGTACTTTCTTCCTCTCCGAATAGTTGTTATAATCGAAGATCAATTCCATCTTTCGTTCCCAATCTAGGTAAGCCTCGGGATTAGTGGAACCTCTGAATGATGGTATGTTGACCTTAATATTCCTCAAATCATCATTTTCATCTCGAGCGTAACCCTCGTCATCCTCATATTCGACCTCTTCATCACGAGGCTGGCCTCGTCTTGCATGTAGTCCACCCATTGGCCTATGTCGCCTAGCATGTTCGAACACGGGTCGTTGTACCACCCTTCTCTCTCCACGATCTTCTTCTTCCCTCCTAGCCCTTTCAGCAGCAACATTAGGGTTAGGGTTTGGTGGTGCTTGCATCCGTGTTTCCCAAGCTTCCATTCTTGCATTTTGAGCTTGTAGCGTCGTTTGAATCTCCCTCTGGCTGGTGGTATGTGCTTGAAGTAACGCTTGGATTTGATCAGTCAATGCCTTGATCTCGTCTCCCATATTTTCGGCACTAATTACTCCTTCAAGATAGCTCGCAAGAACCTTCAAGAACGTAAAGACTCCTCCAAGATCCTTTACGATGACGTCAAAACCTTCAAGAACACGACAAGATTGCCAAAGAACCTTCTTCTCCGCTGCGTTTGAACCGGGCTCTTGATACCACTTGATGTGACCAAAGTACGCAGATTTCCTACTTTTTATGGGTTTTCGAAGCTTTTCTCCAACGAACAAGAACTCGAACAAAAGATAATGATGGAACACGATCAAACAGATTCCAACTCGTGTGAAAGGCCAATTGGTATATGAAACCAATCAAACAATCACCCACTCGTGAATAAGGCCAATCGCTATTGGGTAGAAGCTCGCCACAACTAGACGCGTTCTCTAGTTGATAAGAGACACGTGAAACTCCTGGAGCACTCTCAACAGAAGCTTGCACAAAGAACTAGTTCGTATGAACTTGTAACTTGAAAGTTGATTGATAATTGAATGAGTTACAATGAGGAACTCAGCCTCTTATTTATAGACTAGCTAACACAAATCAAAAGCTTAAAATGAAAAACAAATCCTACAAGTAAAAGGAAAAAACACAATCCTTAAAAGACAAGTAAAAGGAAAACACAATCCTTAAAAGACAAGTAAAAGACTTGGTCAACAACTCCCTAGATTCTAGCCTTGCAATCCTCCCTCACATGGCTTGTGTTCACACCTGATATTCCTTTCACACTTGTACTCCTTTTCACACCTTGTGTTCACACCATGGGAGATCTTCCTTCCTTCTACCAAGCTCATCTTCTCTTCATTCTAGTCCATAAATCGTAGCAATGTGATGGACTTTCCTTCTAGCAAGTCCACGTCCATCAAGAATGATCCCATTTGATCCTTGTATCGTCGTACTCAGACCTTCATCTTTGGACCACGAGAATTATATATTCTGCCAATGGATTTCACATCAACAAACTCGTAGGCCTTGCTTGAAATGACCTTTTCTTCCACCTTGAATGCTTCCAAGCTCTCTTTAAACCTCTTAAATCCTCTCTTGAACCATGGTCCATGTAGATATCTAGTTTGAGCTGGTGTGACGTCATGCGGGGTGAGCGGGGTCGCATCACATTAACCATCACGAGAATAACGACCAGTGTAGTTAAAATTCCAACAGGTCAGGGTTCGCAGTCGACATACATGACTAAAGGTTATGATGGTTCACCCATGGGTGGCGCTTCCGATGATTCATCAATGTCGGGCATTGAGGACATGCGAGGCATTCAAGAAGTCCAACCTTCAACTTATCTCGCCCTGAGGTACATGTCAAACAAAAGGCGAGAAAGAAAGGAAAGAGTGTTGTTGAGGCTTCGGAAATCTACAATTAATGTTTGATTTGCTGGAGTTTGGAAATGACATGAAACAGAGGCAGAATTCGAGGGCCGAGTATGAACAAAGAAGAATGGAACTATAGGAAAGAAAATTGGCTCACGGTGAAGATGAGATGACATACATGAGGTAAGTGCGAGTACGTGAAGCGAAAAAAGTGGGATGTTGAGAAGAGGGATAGAGAAGCGACACTACTTCAACAAAACATGGTTATTCTTGAAAATTATCTGTCATAGATGACTCCATGAAAGAAGAAGTTTCAAAGAGCCAGACAAAACGACCTTCTAGGATACAATCAAAATTATCCCAACTCTACTCCAAACTATTCTTCTAACGTAAGTAGTCATGGTGGGATGGAAGTGGAAAAGAGGCGTACTATCAACATCAGTTCGATTAGAGACATCTTATGTGTTTAATCTTTATTATTTTCAAGTATCAATCTTGTTATTTCAACGTTATCATTTGTGTGTTTATGTTTAAAAAAAATAGACCTATGTTATGTAATCCCATCTTGAATTAACTGCTATTGTCGGCAAACAAATTAGTCTCAGAATTTGACGAAAATTTATCGAAAATTTTCTCTTCAAAAATGATAACGAAGTGAAAAGAATAGTATACAATCTCCATAAGTATTAATGCAAAAGAGATTTAAAAAAAAAGGGGAGTTAAATTTGAGAAGAGTGGGGTTAGAGTAAAAACTGGAAGTGGGCAAAATTTATATGGATGGTTGGAGTTGGTCTTATGCTTATGGCTTTGTGAATGCTCTGTACATTGTCCTCAAAATCATGGATGAGTGTGTTGAGATTTGGCTTAAAGTGTAACCCTATGTAGATACGTTATTTAACATGGTGATGTATAAAAAAGGAGGAGGTTTGGGTTGATTATGGATTTGAAAATGATCATTGTTTGTTTCATGGATTTCATTATGGATTTTGTTAATTAAATTTGTATGTATGAAGTGAACTTTATCTTTATTGTCCTTAATGATATAAAAAGAGAATCAAAATATGAGGGGTAGGTTAGTAAAAAAATGATGGACTTCAAAGTCCATAATCAATTCTCACCTAAAGATGTGGGATTTTCAAATCCGTGAGGCCCACGGATTTGGACCCTCAAAGTTCATGGGTCACACGGATTTGTTATCTCTAATTCTCTAAATACTTGAAACAAACAATGGATTTTGAACAAAGTCCATCATGAATCCAAATCCATCACCAAATCTTTCACCAAATTCATCAAACAAACAAGTCCTAAATAACTGGAGTTCGGCTGTCTCGGTTAGATATTCTACCGGAGTCCCTCAAGGTCTTGGTCCCTTGGCATAATCTCCTCCCCTTTGGGGTAAGTTTTCATTGCCAAAGCTCTCTCAGTCATCTCATGGCTAGCATCTTGGATTGTATAGTAACAATGGACAGACTCTTGCAAAAAGAGACTGCAACTTCCTGGATCTATAAACATGTCAGCGGTCTACAACTCACTTCTTTTGTCAGTGCAGATACTCCGGGTGTAGTGGAAAGAATGGTGGGACTGGTTCCTGTCCATGCCCCTGATGGCTTCTTCCTTGTAATCTTGATTCCTAAATTGTTTCTCGAGTTGTTTGCTTTTAGCAAATAAACAAAAACAAGGAAGATTGATGCTGCCTTCTCTTTCGACGACAAGCATGTCTTTTTGTTGCTGCTTCCATCTGCAATACGACTCATTGGTCCATCCACAGATACAGAACAAACCCTGCTATCATATTCAAGAGCAATAAATCCAGAAAGTTGATCTGCACACCAGATTGATAGCCCAATCATGAACAAATGATCTACTCAGTCTAATGCTCCCACTCCCATGGCACTTTCCATATTGCACTCTTGATAAACATCAAACTAATTCCAAGAAAATATTACCTGAAATACATTCAACCCATAAGTTTAGGTTCGAATCTTGAGACCAACATAACTTACAACGAACAACCAAATGCATCAGTATTCACTAGAGAGGATCAATACAAGGGAATAGGGATTCAACATGTGAGTCGCTTGACAACAGAAGTACAGAACTGAGTCTCACATGTTGTCACTGGAATGAAGTTGCAGACTACGGAACACCTGAAACATTCTTCTTGAAACCTACAAACACTGGCAGCTGTGTTTGAGGTTAAGAGGATTGATGTTCTAGAATTTGGAAACTCCATTCATAACACACCCAACAGAGCCACACTATAACGAGATGAAAAGGGACATGTCCATTTTCCATACAGGAGGTAGTTCCAACAGGATTAGCATGTCGAGGCAACTCACTTGCAGAATTTCTGAATTCCCCACATAATCATGCAACAAGAAGTTGCAATCTTATGATTGGAATCCTGTCCACTTCCTGAAATTACTAATATCGCTTCCTCTCGAGAACCCCATTCCAATCCCACTCCTTCCTCCATTCCCAAGTCCTCTGTAATACAACCTCCATTCACCATCAACATCCCCACCTTCCATCTGCACCAGACAAGGACACCCAACTCCCTGATTATCCCAGGCATCTTCTTCCTCCCCACGTCTCAAAACCGCATCACCTTCGTCAACCCTTCTCCACTCTCTCAATCCATCGCTTGAAACTGCAATGCCAATGCTCCTCTTTCCATCACCATCAACGCCTTCATATGCCATCACGTAGTTCCCATCTTTCTTGTTCTTGATAACGCTAGCATTCACCGCACCGAGCTCATCAAACCCACCAGCTTTGCCCCTCCTAGTACCTTCCCCAGCTTCACCCATTTGATCCCATCCCTTGATCTTGCCATCCCAATACAGAATTGCTTGCTCTTCACATCAAATGAGTGGTAGTACATTCTAAGATCTCCACTCCCATGGAAGACAACTTGCGGCCCAGCAATGAACAGAGAATCCCATTCCCCGTCAGAACCAACATCGAAAAGAGCTCCACTGTGATGATCACCTTCAATTCTAGCCCAATACCTTCCATCCTGACTTATTGCCAAACCTGGCAAAGACCTACTAAAAACCTCTCCTTTATCACCATCATCGGCCCCTAAATCAACCTTCTCAGAATTCAGACCAGTGTAGTAAAGCCAATACACAGCACTGGAAGCTTTAACTTTCGAACTTGACATCACAACCACTTCACCAGGCCTAATGCTGAGAGTATCAAACGACCACCAATCTTGGCCAACATTCATTACCAAACCCACATCCGCAGCTGATCTAACCGGCCCAAACCCTCTCTCCCAGTGAATTCCATTGCTTGAAACTGCTAAACCTAGAGAATCAGAACCAGGGTTTTGACCGGAACTGCCATGGTACCACATATACCATCTCTCTTCATCATCGCTCAGGAACCTTTTCACCACAGGAGACCCAATATCCCTGCTGTCCCAAGAACCCGAGGGGCCCAAATCGAAGACCAAACCTCTAGATGAACAAGGCAATGAAAGAGAAGAAGACGAGGAAAGTGAATCGTCGTCACCTAACTTCGTCGTTGGTGGGTGTTCAGGATTTGGGGTTGAACCGGGTTCATCATCAGCGGCAACGGAATTCTGCCTAGTTTCACTGTTGGTGTTGATTTCTGGCTTTTGGGAGCAGCGAGTGAGAAGAGTGAGAACGTTGGTCTGCCTCCTTGGGATGGGATTGGAAGCATAAAGCGTGAGAATGCCCGATTTGTTGAAAAGCGATGGTGTTGTGTTCTTTAAGATGGGTGAGTGGTGGTAAGCTATGGAAGTTGTACAATGGGTGTTCATTATTCTCAACGTTTGAGCTGCTGGTGATGCTGCTGCCACCATTTCCATGGCTGCCGAGAATAGGACTAGTGAGTTGGGTAGTGAGGAGCCGGAAAGTTTGCGACTTTCCGGCGGGTAGTGTTTTCCAATCAGTTGGATGGTATTGGTTGAAAGGCCAGGTAATGAGATACCGACGCTTGGCTTTTTGTGGGGATGACGGATGAGGGAAGGGGTGAAAATTGGTCAGAATCGGTTCAACCGGACCTTTCAACTCGATTATTTTTTCACAATCTCCCAGCCGACCACCGGATCAAAATCAAATTCTAATCCGTTTTTAACTGAGGTGGACTGTTTTGATATGGTCAGGTCTAGGGATTGCAATTACCCACTCATGGGTAATTATACCCAAACTCTAGTAGACCCATTGATAATAGGTTGAGTATGGGTGAAGTGTATATGGGTTTGGGGGGTTTGTAGATGGGTTTGGGTAAGGTATGAATATTGCTTCCATAATCTAAATGGGTATGGGTTGGATATGGATATCCATTTACTTGAGAGTGTTTTAACTACACATGCAAAAATTGGACCTCTTTGTAAAACTTGAAAATTTTAGGTACCAAAATGTAAGACCAAAAAAATCCAGGTACCAAAACATAATTTTCCATCGATATTTTGAGGACTTTTATGCAAAAAAAATTAGGTACTAAATATGCATATCTATTAAGTTTAGGTACCAAACTGTAATTTGTATTTGGGCATGAGTACAAATCCAGTTGTTATAAATCCAACCCAAAATAAATGGGTATGGGTACAAACTCATCAAACTCTACTCATATCCATCTATTTGGATTTCATACCCAACCCAATTGGGTTGGATAATTAAAAACTCATGGGTATGGTCAAAATTGCCATCCCTAGTCCGGTCCAGCCCAGTCTGACGAACAGTATTAAAAGAGGGTTACTATTTGTTGTCCGTGTAATTGCTATTTGCCGCCCGTAAATTACACTTAAATGACAATTTTACCCTCCAAATTTTTCTTTATATTCTATTCTCTGGTTTGGTTTTTTAAACTACCTACACACCACCCGACCACCAACCCCCCACAATCACCATAGCCAGAGTCACAGCCACCGGACGGCAGCCTAAGTCGACGGCCACCGGACCAACGTCAGCATAATTCGCCGGCCAATGGACGGCAATCGTATCACATCGTCGGACCAGCGAATCAGGTAAACCCCCGTGCACTGACCTCATGTATTTTGCCCGTCCGCTCGCTGGACTCGTCCGCTCGCCGGCGTCGGACGGCGCCCGACGCCGGCTAGCGGACGGCGCCCGACGCCGGCGAGTGGACAGCGATAGCCGGTAGTGTTTTTTTTTTTAATTTGATACATATTATTAATTCTAGAGCTAATAATTTATATTTAATTTATTGATTTTATTTTTATTTTACATAGTTAAATTCGTATGTAGTTTGAATTAAGCGATTGTATTTTGTTGTAGCGCTAATTAGTTTATTGTGTTTAGATTTAATTCGTAGAGCTAAAGAAGTTTAATAATTTATATTTAAATAATTTTGTTATCGTTAAATCATCGTTATTTTTTAGAGTTAATTAAATTAATTCATTTAGTTTAATTTTGTAGAGTCAATTGAAGCACAATTAGTTTAATTAAGTGATTGTGTTTTGTTGTAGCGCTAATTAGTTTATTGTGTATTTGTGTTTAGATTTAATTGGTAGATATAATTTGGTTTAATAATTTATATTTAATTAAATTTCTTATCGTCAAATTATCATTATTTTGTAGAGTTAATTAAATTATTACATTTAGTTTAATTTTCTAGAATCATATAATTTGTACCTTTCTAACGAGTTGTAAAATCATAATTGCAGGTGGACATGGCTTGCAATGTTGAACTAATTGGTGATTACACAGACAATTTTCTCATTGGCGTCCGATATGACAATTTCGAAGATGCTATAATAGTGACCAAAAACATCGCGATGTCTCTTGGTTTCTTTCTAACTAAGGGATCGATGAAGCCACGTGAGTTGCGCAGCAATAGAGTATTGGGTATGTTTTAGATGTATTGCGACAGATGCATTAGGGAGATGAAGTCATACAAGCCGGATCCTTCCAAGGAGAGTCGTGACAATACAAGTTCAAAAGGATCTAATTGCATGTTCAAGGTTAAAATCAAAGAACTACTGGTTGATCCAGATGCTCTTGATGGACCTTTATTCTGGGAGATACAAGCAGTGATGGAGCAAGAAACCGGTTTAAGGCGAGGGTATCACAATCATGAGAAGATGCTTTATCCCGAGGGCCACAGTCAAAATGAATAAATTGAGTCAGGAGGATAAAGAATCTCTGAAGCAGATGAGAGATGTTGGGGTACCTCCGTCGCAACAGAAGCAGACAATAAACAAGCAGAAGGGTGACAAAGAGCATCACACCAAAAGGCAGATGTATAACCTCGGGTCCAAGTATAGGAAAGACGAGATGGGCGAGATGAATGCAGTGCAGTATGCATTGCAAGCAGCTGAACGGGAGAATTATCATATAGAGGTTATGAAAGACGATAACGATGTGCTTACACATCTTTTTTTTTTTTTTTTTTGCCCATCCAACTTCCATCCAGATGTTGAAGGCTTGGCCATACGTGATTCTGATCGACTCAGCGTATAAGACCAATGCATATAAAATGTCGTGGGTGGAGGTCGTAGGTGCTACTCCCGTTTGGAAGAATTTCAACATATGTTGTGCTCTCATGAAGGATGAGACAAAAGAGTCGTATCATTGGCTGTTGGAGTGCATACAACAATTGCTCCATCCACGCGTGCCCACTGTCATCGTCACCTACCACGAAGGTGGACTACTTGCTACGGTTCTGATGTGAATGCGGCAATCAGACACATTGACATCAATACTACAGCACCAACGACAAATCGTCATTGGATGATGGGTGTGGATCTATTTGTATTTGCCACACTATTTAATTTGGCTGTTGTCATGTACAACAATTTCTTCTTGCCAGTACCAAGTGCGTACAACTGTACCATTCTTCCAGTGGACAACCTATCTAGGGCAACCAGGTCCCTAGATGAGTCATTGTTGTGCATTTCGTCCAGAATCATTGGCTCAACCTCTCTTTCCGGCGGACAAGATACTGATGCCCCTGTACATGGCATGTGGTCAGGCGATCACCAAGACAGCGTGCATGGATGGGATACATATTTCGCGCCGTTTAGTCAAATGTGGTTCGATCTTGGGGGTGGGATGCATAGCTTTCCATCACGCAAAAAGAGGGTTCCAAAGAAATAAATTTATAATCGAGAGGGAGCCCGATGTACTCGTCTTCAATTTAAATAAATTGTAATGACGTCTTCAATTTAAATAAGTGTAATGAAGTTGTTTACGTCACATGGAAACATGATATAATAAAAACATCCGAAGTACAACATAAACCACATAAGTCATAATCAGATACAACAAATAACATAAGTCATAGTCTAAAAACAACAAATAAGCAACTGAACACCACATAACATAAGCGTAGTAGAACAACAGAATAACATAAGTCCACTCGTCTAAAAACAACAAATAACACTCATACATATGACATAACAATCATACAACTACTGTGGAGGTGGTAGAAAACCCGACTTCCTCCTAAACTTGGGCCACATGTTCCCAACTCCATGACATAAGTCGTAGTACTCGTTGGACCTAGCCATTCCACTCCTCCCTACTACCCTGTGCAGCATCATCATGGGAGATATCTCAATCCACATCTCGAGTGACAACTGTAAACAAAAACCATACAATTTAAATACATATTAGTTGCATTCAAACAAAATTTTACTTAATACAAATAATTTCAAATATGATTGTACTAACCGTATCAGCATCCGCGATGTCGCGACGAGGTCGGTTGTCACTCCGTATCTGTGGGTGCGAGTGCCTAATGTACCACCCCATGTAATCCTCAGCAAACTCCCATGGCCTACGTCGTACCGGAGTAGAATAAAGGTCCAGATGCACACTATGCACCCCCAAGTTGTTCCGCCACGAATCATAAACAGACTGGTAGCTAAGAGAGTATCCAAGCGTGGAAGCAAGTCGACGCACAACAAGCGGACGCTCCGGGGGATACGGTACACTCTGCACGTAGCCTAACTGTCAAAGGCACCTAGTGGGATCATATGGCTCTACTATTTCTGCAAATCTGAGCAGGCCCTGATACAAGGTACATCTCACCGTCAGATGAGGACTCTGACCATACGAAGTCCAACTAACCTGCTGTGGGGTCAAACTATCAATTGCCTACCGATAATAAGCCAGCATCTATGCATCCCTCTTCTTCGTCGACTGGGGTGAGATACCGCGCCACCTGAATGCTCCTGCCTGCCCCTGCTCCAACTGTCGTGGCTCCAACCGACTAGGTCTCAAGGTAGGAAAGTGGTCGTAAATCCAACAGTGTAGTAAAGTCAGACAACCCGCCACTCCCTTAGCCTCCGCCCGGGAGGCAATACCAAGCTGCCTGTACAGATAAGCAAGTGCTCCTGCCGCCCACGCGTACCTCCTAGCATATCCGGCCTCTTCACAAACAAGTTGACAACAGCAGAAACGCGGTCCTTACTCTTATCTACGAACAGTGTGGACCCAAGCAGCAAAAGAAGGTAACACTGAGCCTTTCTAGCTGGCGGACCAGACTCCTTCAAATGAGTCAAAGCTGCCACACCCAACAAACCATATCCTCTGTACCACGTAGACAGACTGGGATCGTCACGATCTAATTCCAGTAGTGCTCGGGTGTTAGCATCTAGTGACCACTTCTCCAACTGCCTCGGATCCACTACCATCGCATCTCCCTCAACCGCAAGCCCAAGAATGTGAGCCACGTCGTGAAGGAGGATCGTCATCTCTCCAAATGGAATATGGAAGGTGTTGGTATCCGGCTGCCACCTCTACACAAATGCCTAGATGAGAGCAGTGTCCAACTCGCTCTGGAAGGTGATATCAACGAGGTGAGCAAGGCCCGATGTCTCTACGGTAGTCCTAGCGTCATCATTCGCCATCTCATGACCGTCTAGAACGTGCCGAATGGTCGAACTCCTATCGTAGCAAGTGATCACCCCTCTATCAGCCTGTCCAATGTACAGACGGTGAGCAACATGCCCAAGAAAGCTACGGAGCAAACTCGGGTCGCTTGGCCCTCCATCACACGGTCATCTAAGCTCCCAGGCCTCTCCCACATCAGCATTACCACTCTGGCCCTCACCAGGCTGTGGAGATCTGTAGAAACGCCCCGCATGGTCTCTATAGATCCTAGTAACAGCATGAACCCCAGTAACGACATGTGACGATCCGCTGGCGGCACCTCTGTCTTCGATCGGATCCACTCGTGGAATGTGATACTCAACAGCATCCGACTCATACTCCTCCGACTCGTCATCAATCTCTTCTTAAGGCTCAAACGGTGAAGTATGATGATCAAGACTGGGAGCAGCTCCACTACCAGCCATACTAGGCAACTGAAAATCAAACTGAGGAAAACCGTCTGCCCTCAAACTCATCGGTGTCACTAGTGGCTGTGGTTGTGGCTGTAGCTCATCTATATTTTGGGTCCTTATTTCTCACACTAGCGCTAATGTTACGCCCAATAAATCTTTTCAATCTCTTTGCTGCTCCTCCAGAACTACGTGATCCTCTAGAATTACCAGATGACGCCATCTCTAAACATAGTCAATAATTTTCTATTAATATCTTATAATAAATTATTTGTTGAGCAATTACTTGTTGTTTCATAGAGTAATTATGATACATACAATTTGTTATCTAATTAATTTAACTAGATAGTTATTTTACTTAATACGATAGGTAGTTATTTAAATAATTATTTCAACTTACTCAATTACTTAACAAAAACATGATAGATAATTATTTAAAATTAACAATTATTTACAATTCATTTAATTCAATAATATTTAGATAATTATTATAATAAATTATCTATTAGCATAGTCAATAATTATCTATTAATCTCTTATAATAAATTATTTGATTAGCAATTTGTTCATAGTCATAATTTATCAATTGCTAATTATGATACATACAACTTGTTATCTAGTTAATTTAACTAGATAGTTACTTTACTAAATACGATAGATAATTATTTAAATAATTATTTCAACTTATCCAATTAATAAACTAACACATTATATAATTAAAAATTATATACTTATTATTCAACTGACAATTATATACTAATTATTCAACTATCAATATTAAACTAATTAAGATACTTTTCACAAAAAAAACTAATTAAGATACTAACAATTGTATTTAAAATAAATCTAATAAATAATTATTTAAACCGAACTATTCAAACCGAATCAGACCAATTCGACCAAACCCAACCAGACCAGGCGAACGCGGTCCGACCAGGTCGGGCGGACGAGGTCCGACGCGTCCGCTCCGGCCAGGCGGACCGTGTCCGCTAAGGCATGGCGGATGGCAGAAGCAGGCGAAGAAAAAAAAATACCTGGAGTTGGCGGTGGCGATAGCGAGCGAGGGTGGAACAGCGGCGGCGAAGGGAGCGGCGGCGACGGGAGCTAAGGCCTCTGAACAGAGGCGTCGGCGGCTTCTCGGCGGTAGAGGTGGCTGGCCGGAGGGATTCTCGGCGGTGGCGACGGGAGCGTCCTGGCCGGCAGGCTTCTCGGCGCGGCGGAGGTGTCTGGCCGGCGTTGTCGTCTGGGCAGCAGCAGGTGAGGGGTTGGGAGGTGAAGGGTTAGGTTGGGATAGGTTTAGGGTTCTAAAATGAGGCGGAGGGCAATATCATCATATTTTTTCTAACTACGGGCGGCAAATAGTAAAACTACGGGCGGCAAATAGCGATTCATTATTAAAATTGGGAAGGGAAACAATTTTCGAGTTTTCCTTCTCATTTCTCAAGCTAGCACTCACTCTGTTTCGTGTCTTATCCACTCCATATAGTATCTACAGTGGGGCGGGGTGGGCAAAACAGGGTGGGTACCTTAATACGGCAATACCGATGTCCCGCCCCACGTTATTGCAGGTTGGGTCGGGACGGGACGGGTCAACCCATTTCTATATGTTATTCGAAAAAAATATATGTATTTTTTTCTTTTTATAATAAAATGAAGGAGAAAATACTTTATGAATGAAAATAGTGATAATATATTAGGTAATTGAGTCTGGCAAGTTGAAAGATCGAGTGTAACTAGTTAAAGATAAGTTAAAATAGGAGAAATATGTGTAGATACTGTAAGAAAATGAATGGGCCAACAACGGGGCGGGGGGGTCGAAAGTAGATACCCATGCCTCGCTCATGCTCCTGCGCGTAGGAAAATACTCGCCCCATTGCGGGTCAGGTCGAGTAATATCCTCGAGACTGGTTCAAATTGCCATCACTAACTCCGTCTCCTTCTTTCAATCTCCTCTTTGGTGGCTTCGTCGTCATCGTGATCGGCACTACGTCGTTAAGTTTTGGGTGAGAGAGGACGAGGTCTGGTTTGGGACGAGAGAATGAGGGTTTTCGGGCCTCGATAGATAAGGATGAGAGTCGGAGGTGAGAGAGACTGAGATGCAACAACACATTAAAAAAATAGTCATGCATGTGTAGTGGGACTATAATTTTTATTGGTTAATTTGGATGCAAATCATCTCGTCTACTGAGCACCAACATTTCTTTGAACTACCTCTTCAGGATTGGTTGCTATGATACCTTCAACACACATAATCTTAGAGTTTAGTGTTACCTGCGGGTCTCTTTAAAAGACCATAAATGATCGAGTCTTCGCAAGTAAGATCACCACAACTGAAGGATATGTGCAGATCATCCAGGCATGGTCAATTGTATCGAGGAACGCAATGGGGAAAAAAAGTCTACTAATTCATAAGTAGCATCCACTCACAAAAATGGAGGTAGATATATCTTGGAAGTTGTTCTATCTCGAATGTATTACTCTCAACTCAAATGAGTCAGTTTACTCTTCTACAAGCCAGGCAGCAGTTGAGGGCTTGATTAGAGCTCATACAAGACTTTGCTCAAGAGCGTTTGCTATAAATCTGGGTATTGCTCCATTAGCCGGGTATAGTTGAGAGGTGATAGAAACTTGTTATTTTGGGTTGCAATTTTGGATTTATTCGTCGGGTTTTATTATGTGGGATTGGATTAGTTGATTTGGGATAATTTGGGGGATTAATAAGTTGAGGTAGTTATAGGTAATTGGGGTTTTATTATTTAAATGATGTGTTACGTAGAAGAGGGTAAGGAAGATTAAACCTAAATTAGTTTGCCTAATCTCTCTCTCCCTCTCTCCTCCTCTCATCTGCCAAATTCCTTCTCCCCTCTACTGGCTGCCGCCGCAGCTGCTTCTCCTTCCCCTCTTTCTTTCCAAACTTCCAATCCTCTTCTCACCTCACTTCCCAAACTGATCAACCCCTAGTTGATCACCTCGATTCGAATCCCTAGATAGAACCGACACGGGGTTCTATCTGGTATCAGAGCCTCCTCATCTCCACGAAATTTCAACCGGGTGGACAATGGTGTTCACCAAATCCATAACTGTTGCTGAGAAGGCTGCGGCCGCAGCCGCTACTGCCGAAAAGGCGGCGCAGGAGAAGGCCCTCTCCGGGCTGTCAGCACCGCGACTAGGCGATGGCGGGGCGGTGGACACGAAGACCAAGAGCGTCAGGGTGGCGGAACAGGTGGGCGACACGGTCACGGTGGAGGATTTGACCGAGGAGGAGACGTTGGGAGCTACCGTGAAGCGATTGATGGCAGCACAGACGAAGGTTCGCAAGGTCGAGATGGACAAGTTGTGAATAGCGGTGAACCGCATGACGAAGGTTCTCGCGGAGGTGCATGAGCCGTCGTTGGGCGATGATGACGGGGCCAAGGGCGACGACGGGGCGGCGGCCGCAATGGTGGCTGCGGTGATGGCCCCGGCAAAGCCGGCGGCGACGCGGGCAGCACTGATCCCGCCGGCCTCGGTAGGAAGTGCGGGCGGTGAGTCGGGAAAAGAGGGCCTAGAGCGGGTGGGCCAGAACCCGACCGGGATAGGCCTGGAACCTGGGCTTTTGCCCCCTCCTACGGCTCAGGAGCTTGCCGCCCCGCAAGGGCAAGGGTAAGTTACCGGGCTACGACAATGGGGCCCAACAGGCTGGCTTTGGAGTGCTGCAATCGACGAGCCAGGGAAGACCAACTGGGTACCCTAGAGAGCCCAATTGGCTAGGCTGGTTGGTCATGGACCACGATCCGACAGATGACGTGTTTAGTTTAGTGGATCGCCAACCAACGTGGGTCGAGTTGGGACCCGACCAAGGCTGCTGGGGACTTACCCATGGGTCCGACCGGGTCGCATGGTTCGGAACGAAACAGGCGGGTCAGTCCAACTCCAGGTGAGCCGGAACGGGTCACACCGGGACTGGTCGGGGCGAAGCTGGACGGAGTAGATCGAACCAAACCCGTTTGAGCCGCGTCTGACAGGGACGGGCAGCAGGGGATCATCAGGCGGGAAGGGTCCCTACGGCGTCGAGGGAGCCTCCGGTCAACCGTCCCGAGGCTCGCGAGCCATGCTGCAGCACCCGGACCTGTGGACGGATGATAGGCGGGGGGCTCCTGGCACAGACGACAGCTTTGGGGCTATCTTGGCGGTTATCTGCGAGGCTACGGGGCCGACCACCAGGGAAGAGGGCCACCGTTCCATCGTGCTTATCAGGGAGGTACATCGGGGTTCGACAGGTACAGATCGTATCACCACTCATATGCTGGAATTGATGGTTTAGTTTTTCAGGCCAAACCCCCAACCATCGAATTCCCAAAATTCAATGGTCCGGAGGATGCGGGCCTATGGTTGTACGCGGCAGAACGGTGGTTCAAAAACCATCTGATACCGGAAGAGAGAAAGGTGCACCTGGCTTTCTTCTATTTACAAGGGGAGGCGCTGCATTGGTGGGAGTGGAAGGAACGGTCATAGGTCGCGGCAAAGACCCTGATCACTTGGCCGATGTTTTAGGAGAACGTAACTTTGGTACCAGTTTGGTAAGTCGGAGGGCTGGGCCTCTGAACAGTTGACCAAGTTGAAACAAACGGGAACGGTTGCGGATTATCGGACGGAGTTTCTCAAGTTGGGAAACCAATGCCGAGGGGTACCAGAGGATACATTAGTGGGGCTGTGTATGGTAGGGTTGAAGCTAGAAATTGCTGCGGCATTCCGGGTCTTCGAGTCGTACTCCCTGAAGTCTGCTTTCCGTTTTGCAGGTCATAAGGAGGAAGAGCTCGCGAGTTGGAAGAGCACCATAGGTCGCTACCAGCGACCGAGCGGAGGAGGGAGTGGCAGCGGAACGAGAGGGAGGAGGCGGAGGAAGCACCAGAACCGGGGGCCCTGCGTCTGGCACGGGCACCCTCATGCGGCCAAAGTCGGGCCGAGGCAGCTACCCAAAGGGTTCGTGACACTGTCACCAGCAGAGATCGAGCAAAAGAGGTGGGAAGGCAAATGTTTCAACTGCGATGAGCGGTTCACGGTGGGTCATAAGTGTGCGCGTCCAGACT